>JAUPFT010000014.1:6572500-7772500 GCA_036936625.1 Parnassius smintheus behrii
GACCGACATAGCCCAACGGATTAGTAAGCTGAAGTGGCAATGGGCCGGCCATATAGCTCGAAGAACCGATAACCGATGGGGAAAAAAGGTTCTCGAGTGGCAGCCTCATACCGGTAGGCGTAGTGTAGGGCGACACCCCACTAGATGGAGTGACGACCTCTTAAGACATGCAGGAATTCGATGGATGCAGATGGCTCAGGACCGTGCTTTGTGGCATTACTTGTGGTAGGCCTATGTTCAACAGTGGACTTGTGAAGGGCTGTAATGATGATGATGATGGAACGGAAATATTTTCAAATTAGAAACTAACTAATTTACATTTGCATTATATAATATAATTTTTCGTAAAGCTTCTATTAATAACCATGGTTTGTATTGCAACATTTGTTCTATTAGAGTTATTCTGTATATACTGTATACTGGGTGTCCCAAAAATATCACGTCAGAGTGATACGGAAGATAGGTTAGCCTTAGGTCTTGCAGATGAAAAAGAATTACCTTAGTAAAAGTATTTTAGTTTTTGAGATATCGTCAATTGTTTTATTTTCTCAAAAATCTCTACTTTAAGTTAGTGTTTCTACCGTTGTCGTTAGAAATTCCTTGAAAGTTGTTGGATTTTATATTTTTTTATTTTTCGAACAGTTGTTGTGCGTTTAAAGTAAATTTTTCCAAAAATCTATTATATTTTTTAATAAAATAAATTGATTTGTGTTACTTTTTACCTTTGAAAAAGTTGAACTCCGACTGACGTAAACTGGCAAATAATTTGCAAAACTGCTCCAATTACTGCTGATTCAGAAAAGGTATAACACTTATATCAACTATTTAAAAAAAATGTCAAAATTACCATTTTTATTATTAAGGGTATAGTGCTCTCCTATGTTATTATGTTATTGAATAAACGAATTCTTTTTTCAAAGGCAATGAAAAGAAATGTTGTTTAGTTATTGTGTTTAGCATCCCATAAACCAGTTCTCCGGTCATAAACTGAGCGAGAAAGCTGTGAATAGAGGGAGAACAGTACTATCTCAGTCTCGCACAGGTAGCTTCAGACTTCGGTGGTGACTACTCGGCGTTTATTAATTGGACTTTGATTTGCTTACTACTCGGACTGTTGTTGAACTGATTGATTTTGTTGTGAAAGTACTAATAATGGAAAATCCACGAAGAGGCGCTGTTAGTCACTTTACACATCGTGAGTACGCTGACATGTACTTGATTTACGGCGAAACCAGGCAAGTTTCTACTCGAGACATAGTTTCATTAAACGCAAGGTTGGCTGCAAGATTGTACGCGGAACGGTATCCAGACCGTAGACATCCGACGTATGAGGTGATTGAACGATTAGATTGTGCCTATAGGGAGGACAGAATACCTGGAACTCGCGAACAATCGAGGACGATGTCGTGCTACAGGAATGCGAAGATGATCCCTCGACTTCGGTTCGTATGATACAAAGCCGCACTGGAATACCGAAATCATCGGTTCATCGTATTTTAAAAAAAAGGTATCAATTTCACCCATACCACATTCAAAGAGTGCAAACTCTCCTTGAGGGTGATTGTGTAAAACGAATGCTGTTTTGCCGACGAATGCTGGAACTAAATAGGCAAGATCCCGACTTTTTTCACAAAGTTTTGTGGACTGATAAGTCTCAGTGCAGAAAGGACGGATATCTTAACCTGCACAATATTCATAGTTGGCAGTTAGAAAACCCGCATGAAACCAGAGAAGACCGTTCACAATACATGTTTAAAATCAATTTATGGACAGGAATCTTCAATGGTTCAATATGAGAGCTACCTCCTACATTAAATGGTAAAAACTATTTGGCATTTCTTCAACACCAATTGCTAACGCTCACAGAGGATGTGCCACTACAAACACGGGCAACGATGTGGTACTAAAACGACGGTTGCCCAGCACATTGCGCTCGAGACGTTCGAGCCTATCTTGACGACAGGTTCCCAAGAAAGTGGATTGGGCGATTGGGGCCAATCTTATGGCCCCCTAGATCCCCTGACTTAAATCCTTTGGATTTTTTTTATTGGGGTTGTCTCAAGGATAAAGTGTACCTAAAACCAATCCACAACGAAGGGGAACTCCGTAACCGAATAAACATAGCGACTCAAGAGATATCGTAAATAGGTTTAAGATTAAAAAATAATTTTATCAGAAGATGTAGATTATGTATTCGAACTAAAGGGAAACAATTCGAGCATCTGCTTTAATAAATACATTAGTTAAAAATTCCATTTTTTTGGCAATATCCCACAACTAAGCCAATAATTATTGCCAATAATATCAATTAGCGTTACCTTTAATGATAAAAATGGTAATTTCGACATATTTTCAAACAATTGATGTAAGTGTTATACCTTTTCTGAATCTGCAGTAATTGGAGCAGTTTTGCAAATTATTTGCCAGTTTACGTCAGTATATTTTTTTTTCACGGTAGGTCATCAAAGTTGGAGCTCAATTTTTTCAAAGGTAAAAAAGTAATACAAATCATTTTTTTTTATTAAAAAATACATTAGATTTTGGGACAAATTTATTTTCACCGCATGAAACAACTGTTCGAAAAATAAAAAAAATATAAAAACCAACAACTTTCGAGGTATTTCTAACAACAACGGTAGGAACGCTAACTTAAAGTAGAGATTTTTGAGAAAATAAAACAATGGACGATATCTCAAAAACTAAAATACTTTTACCAAGGTAATTTTTTTTCATCTGCAAGACCTAAGGCTAACCTATCTTCCATGTCACTCTGACGTGATATTTTTGGGACATCCTGTATATACCGCAGTACTCCTCTTACTGGCGTTGAGATGGCGCTAATGGACTTTCATACCCCAGGAGGAGATATTTGGCATAGTTGGCACGCTTGGCCAGCGGGTTGGCAACCGAAGTTTTTTTATTTGAAATCGTTATTGGGATGACGCAGCTGCTCATCCCCTGATTCATTTCCATCTGTCGCATCGACACGCACCGGACGATATGGCGTAGTGTATATTCTTATACCGCCACTATACGGTTATATGCAAGTATCACTGCGTGAAATACAAACCTGCTTGCAAATAGGACAAGGCACATTCTCCACTTTCCCCTTCAATTTATCCGAGAGGTAGTACTCGTTGTGTGTGCGACGAACGTGTCTCGTGAGCGACGCCGCGTGGACAAACTTGTCGCTGCAGTACAGACACGACTTTGGCTTCTCCTCGTGCGTCTCTTTGTGCCAGTGCAGCTTCGCCCTCGAATGGAACACCGCTCCGCAATGGCACACGTAATCGCGGACTTTTGCTCTTTTATGAAAGTGGTGGCGATCCCTAAAACAAACAAAACATTAACAAGTGTTAAAATAGAAAATTATAAACATCCGACTTCAATATAAATAAACTGAGAACATCATCAATGTAGTTGAAGTCAGTTAATTACGCATTTTGAAATAATACTAGTTTTTACGGAATTTATCGCGTATATTTAACTTTTTAATACCCGACGTTTCGAGAGCTTTACAGCACCCATGGTCACGGGAAGGACTGAGATGTTTAACGTCCAGATGTCATAGTTAACCGCGGTTACCATAGATTAAAATTTAACTTTTGTTCAGACTTCCAGCAAGTCACATTTTGTTCACAGACTGCAGACTTCCAGCAAGTCTGCAGTCTGTGAACATGTACAGGATCGCCCCCGTCACTACATCAGATTTGATAGACCACAAATCCTCGCTAAAGAACACCGATTCCTTCCAAGGATGATTCGCGAGGCTATTGAAATCAAAAAACACCCTAATTTCAATAGAGAAGACGGCTGGGTGCTACCATCTGCTTGGGATCCTATAATAAATAAAATTAAATCCCAACCCAAGCATACAACTGCAAGGCTTCATGATACCATAAGTACATACTGTGTAGATCGGAACAAAAGTTAAATTTTAATCTATGGTAACCGCGGTTAACTATGACATCTGGACGTTAAACATCTCAGTCCTTCCCGTGACCATGGGTGCTGTAAAGCTCTCGAAACGTCGGGTATTAAAAAGTTAAATATACGCGATAAATTCCGTAAAAAACTAGTATTATTTCAATGTGTAGTGTTCGCGTAAATACAAGAAATCATTAAATACGCATTATTAAAGCGGGCTACATACGAGACGATATCGGTGGCGATCTAGGATGGAAAGAAATCGGGGCTTTTATCGGGGCAAACCCTACACACGGGCCAGCCTAGCAGTACGCGTTCGGACTTGGAGCGGAACGCATATGCGGTTGAGTTTTAAAATACCAACGTGTTGGTTTGGCATTAGCCATCTCGGTTAATTTATTCGAAAATAGAAAAAGAGGAGTTGCTGGGTGAAAAAACGGCTCCAAAAGAGACAAAAATACATAACATAAACATACTAAATGATCTGTAATCCAAAGACATGATTAATTTTCTTCGGATGGATGAAGACAGTTTGTACAACTAGAAATGATTTCGCCACTTATATAAAAACGTCAATTTCTGCTTTGGTCAAAATCGGGTTATGTACTACACACAACAAACAAAAAATAAAATACTTTTGTATAGGTAATAATATATAATGTGTACTTTTATTTTTTTTAATGTAATCTTTATTTATGGACTAAAACTTAAAAAAAAAGCTTATATCTTTTTTTTAAATACAAAGAAACCTTTAATTTCGGACATACTCCCTTCCAAAAAGCTTGTTTATTGATGTGGAGATGCTGTAGGAATAAGAGTTAGTTGTTGATGAGAGGATGAAGGCACGTAAGAGATCGAAGTGTGGCCTCGTGGAGTTGTAAGAGATATGAGTGCGGTCTTGTGTTGATAGCGTTGGAATAGGAGTTAGTTGTTGAGGAGAGGCTTTATCTTCTCCTTACTTACTTCATACACCCTACTTTACGAACATCAATAAAACAATTAGTTTAGTAGGCATTCTTGACCATGTCACTTCGCAGGGTCACAGGCTATGGTGGATATGATTTGAATTTCGATAGATTTTTTTGTTTTTTGTAAAATATCAGTGCCATACGCTTCTACTCCATTCACATGATTAAAATGTAAAAATTTTGTTATGTAAAAAAGGTCATTCAGTATCACTGTTTTGTTAACGTCCTTCCTCGAGGGATGCCGGCAGCGACTGCCAAAAGAAATCTGACCGATGAGCCTACACACACGCAGTACGGAGGGGGCGGGGCCCGATCTAGGAAGCATCGGCTGCACTTTTGCTCCTGCCAGCCGATCAAGGAGACGATATCGGGCACGACTTAGGATGGCCCTACATACGACACGATTTAGAGGCAATCTAGGAGGCATCCCCACAACTCCACCCTAGATCGCCACCGGTATCATGTCGTATGTAGCCCGCTTAAGGATAACTCAAAAGCTTCTGGTCAGATCTTGATCAAATTTATACGGGACCATATGCACCAGCTTTCAAATTAAAAATAAATCATCAAAATCGGTTTACCTAGAAAAAAATTCGGTAACACACATAAAAAATACCGTCGAAATGAGAACCTCTTCCTTTTTTTTGAAGTCGGTTGGAATTTGTCAATTGAATAAAATAAATTTGATGGTTTTTGTCATGTTTAATTTGACTTATTTTTAATTTTCCGACGTGCAGGTGCTTTTGATAGTCGCGTTTCTACTGCCGGTCAGTGCAGTCGCTTCATAATTATGTGGCGGCTCTAATGCCGAACCTACAATATTTTCGCAGCGTAAGCATACCAACTGCGCGAAAATAATTCGAAATGGCGTGTCAACCTAAACGATCCGATACCGTCGTAGTGAACAAGTTTCTGGCCTTTGTTCAACAAAAATTGGACGTCATGTACCAGGTGTCCCTGGAGCAGATACTGATGACCAGCTTCACCGAGGACGAGATCATCCAAGCGAAGAAGGTGTTAGCAGATTCAGCCGTGACCCAAATCCGTCTTATCACACGTCATAGAGATGGACGCGGTAAGAAAGACCTGCAAGACATCTTCAGAATGTTCAATGAGACTGATCCTGATGACATCCCAACTTTCGTCGCGCGTGATCTCAACAAGCTGCCTCCCGTGACGTTCGATCACGTATACGTGACCAGATTGTTGAAAGACATCACCACGTTGAAAGCTGAAGTCACTGACCTCCGTTTCAAATTTGAAGAATCGGAACGAGCCGCAACAGAGCTGAAGAACGAAGACACTATGTTGCGCAACATAATTGCTACATCTGCGAATTCACCGCCGTCGCAGAATGTAAATACGACACGCGGTAGTCGTAATAGTAGTCATATTTCACCGATGATTGCGACTCCGTCACGCGATATCGTCCGTCAGCGGGTTGATGACCGTGAAACTAGGGCGACCTCGGTCGTCATTGCATCACCACCTCAGCCCTTGACTGAACCCTTGAGTACTCCTCTGCCGAAGCCAACCTGTCAACAAAAAAAGACGTTTGCGGATGTTGCTCGAAAATTTTCGCAACCCTCATGTGGTGAAAACAAAAGAATGTGGATGTAAAATCAGTTTCTGTGGTGACCCAAAGCAAGAGAGAGAATGACGGGTTTACTCTTGTTGAGAAGAGACGTCGGTCGAGATCCGTCTGTAACCAGCGTGGGACCGCCAAAATAAACGCAAGCACAACTCTGCGTATTGTGGAGCCCACCATACAGCTCTACATCTCCCGTTTGGACAAAAGTACGTCGGGAGAAGACGTCCTGCGTTTCGTGGAAGAACGAAGCCGATGCCGCATAGAGGATCCGATCTCTTTACATTTGCAGCGTCTGGGAGTCTAAGAGGTCCACGAACTTCAAATCCTACATACTCCAGGTTCCTGCAAAATACAAAGAGACATTCCTTGCTCCCGATTTCTGGCCCTCTGGGGTAGTGTTTCGCCGATACAGGGACGCACCAAAGAAGAAAGTTCCCTAAATAGTGTTATACTCGTATTTATATTTTATATATATATATATTTTAGGTTAAGGTATATATTGCTACGGGCCAATGTTCTTAATTTTTAAGTCCTTGATGCCTGAAATAAAGTTATTGTTTACGGCACCCATGGTCACGGTGGGACAGGTGTTTGACGTCCCCACGTCATAGCTCAGCTACCTTCAGCTTTTGAATATTAATTTTTATTGCGATCTACGCTTAAGTAAAAGCAAGCTTACAGTATCTTGAAGTCTTACAGTGGTATGCTTGGGTTTAGATTTAATTTTGTTAATTATTCAAATTCATCTCTCTTATATTAATAGTTTCCTCTCATGTTTTCACACTAGATCAGTCTTTCTCAAAATGGGCGATAACGCCCCCTTGTGGGTGTTGGAGACCTAGAGGGGGGCGTTAAGGGGTCCAGAAAAAAAATGGGGGGCGTTATGGATTTAGGGTTAGGGAGAGATGGTTGATTTGTAATTTCATGCCATATATGAATGTACAGAATGGGTACCACATATAAGCAATAAATGAAACCACATACTTGTTATAGTCTTTGCTGACGATATACAAAAAATGAACAAAATCGGTCCAGTAATTTGGTTAAAAGTAGATTTCTATTGGTTACAGCATCTAGTTATCATCAGGGCGACACTGTGTACTTGTTTATTCTATATCCTTATTATATAAAAAATATCGTAATTTTAAGATTCTTCTGTTGAAGTAAATAAACATATTACTGAGCTTCTCCAGCAATTCTCGTATCGGTAACTATAGTGTAAGGCAGCCTCCCACTAGAATGCGTGACGAACTGGTAAGAAATTTAAGAAGTCGATGGATGCACCTGACAGGACGTTTTTAAGTGAAATTCCTTGGGCGAGGCTTATGTTCAACAGTTGACTTGTGATGGACTCTGACTATGAACATGATATTGCTTATCTGCGTGTGAGTGTATGCATGTTGGCGTGAATGTGTGCGTATGTACGTGAGTGTGTGCGTGTGTTCGTGTGTGCGTGCTTGCGTGCGTGTGCGTACGTGCCTGTGCTGCACCATGTTGGAGTAGCGGCGGAAGGTGTCGTCGCAGACGGTGCACTTGATGGGAGTACGGCCCGTGTGCACGTTGTGGTGCTCTGCCAATTTCTGCCGAGTCCCGAACCGTTTCTCGCATACATCGCATCTGAACAACACAAACAAGTTTTTATTTAACGCATCCACCACTAAATTTTAGACAGTAATGCTTAATTTGCTCATTTCAAAGGTTCTCAGTGGATGTAAATTTTCAGAATAGCTATTATCGAAAATGAGTGGTTACTTTATTTACTAATTAGATATGTATTGGAATTTATCATAAGATTGGAATCAAAGCTTTTTATCACTTCAATTATTGTAGGATAGAGGGTTATTAAATTTAAAATTAATAATTTGCACCAGGTCAGGATTGTGCTGCAATATAAATCTAATGTATTTATCCGTTTATGGTGCATTTTATTTTCAAAACTTTGAAAATATTGTAGATTAAATTGTGAATCTTTCTATTGATACTAGTAGACTAAGTAAATATAATAAAAGTTAGAATGCAGTCTCATTAGCACCATCCCTGGGGAGTTCCAACTTTCAGGCTTAGTGCCATCCCAGCATTGTTATGGGTACAGATGCTATCATATTTGACAACTATTTCATTTTTTCGAGGTGTTATACATAAAAATTTGAGTATCTACTAATAAAAACTGACATGTGCTAGTGACATAAGGGAACTCATCTTAATGAGACAATTAAATTCCATGATTGTTCCATACAGCAACTATGTCAATCCATCAATGAAATAACCCTTAAGGGCCTGGTGGAGAAAATAAAGACGAAATATGTTATAACTCATTGTCGATACTATAATGTAAGATTTTTATACAACACAGTAGATCATAATATCTTATTCATCTACCTGCATAAAGTTCATAGCTATACACTCTCCCACTATAAATTACAAACACAAACAAATTTTCCATAATAATTTGATTGACCATCACAGTTGGTACATCTTGCACTATAGCTGTTCAGTGCATGATCTAGATATGTATTTTACATTACATGGATGGTTACACCGCCACCTGTCTTAATTTGAGTCTTGTTCTGTCTGTAAGATCTCTTTGAGATTCACCTCTTACAACACCGATAGAATGAAATGAGGTAGAGATGTGAATAATGGCTTTAAATGGACTTTTTTTTCAGAAGCAACTTTTTATAACTGCTATTTTGCTTAATTGCTTATAATTATTTTTTTCGCTTTATAATTAATCGTGACTCATTGTAAAAAAAATTTAAAGTCATTTGGTGTTTGTTTAAAGACTTGTATTAACTAAATTTAAAAACTTTCCGAGTTTAATATGACATATGGACCATAATAAACACTCACGCCTGTCACCCAGAGGGGTAGGCAGAGACTACGGACTTCCATTTGGCACGATCCTGACATACCTCTTTCGCCTCCTTTACATCCATATATCTACGCATACATGCTCGTCGGTTAAGTGTACTTCTAACGTGGCCCATTTTCAAAATATCGCCAATTTGGTCGATAAACTATTTTCTAGGGCGTCCCTTATCGACTCGGCCGTTCACATCTGCCATATCAATTTGCTTTGTCACTCTTTCCTCATTCATTCTTTCTACATGACCAAACCACCGAAGCATTCCTTTCTTAATCCTGGTCACATCACCTTGCATACCACATTTATCTCTTATCACGCAATTTCTCACCCTGTCATTCAGATTCAACCCTAGCATATTCCTTAAAGACCGCATTTCTACAGCATTTATTCTACTTTCGTGCTTCTTCTGCCACACCCAGCTTTCACTACCATACATTAAAGTAGGGACTAACATAGCATTATGAATTACCATACATGCCTTTTTTAACACATTCTGGTTCTTCATAATGGAGTGTAGTGCCCCATTCACTCTATTCCCTGTATTTACTCGTCGTTCTATATCCCTATCATATCTACCATCCCTGCTAAATACACATCCCAAATACACAAACTGAAAATATGTGTGGTGTACAATAAAGTATATACTACTACTACTACAAACTCATCCACTTGCTCAATTAACTCTCCTTCTATTCTTATTTCACATACCGTTTTGCTTTCTTCTCTTTCAAAAACCATCACTTTCGTCTTACTTGCGTTCACTTTCATTCCCCTTTCTTTTAATTCCCAGTTCATTAATGTAACCATCATTTGCAACTCAGCCGCCGATGACGCAAATATGACTTGATCATCGGCATACAAAAGGCATTTGACGGTTAACTCGCCCATTCTTAACCCACATTCTTCATCTTTCAAAGTTTGCAAACAACTGTCCATAAATAGGTTCAACAGCCAAGGGGAAGCTACAAAGCCCTGTCTGACACCTTTTTGGATGCCAAACCAGTCCGAGTAGACCCCATTAATCCTGACACAAGCACTAGAGTCCCTATAAAGAGACCTTAATGCCTGTATCAAACCAGTGCTCAACCTATATGAGTTCAGTGTTTGCCATAACACATTCCTGTCCACTCTGTCATAAGCCTTTTCCAAGTCCATGAACACACAAAAAACTTTCTGGTTTTTGGCCAAAAACTTCTCTGCAATCATGCGCATGGAAAAGACTTGATCTGTACACCCCATTCCCTTTCTAAAACCCGCTTGCACATCCCAAATTTTTCCATCAGTTTCTTTCAAAACTTTTTCAATTAACACCTTAGCATACAGTTTACAGTGGGTAAACATATGGACCATATGTTATCATATTCAACTTAGACATTTCGTTAAAGATTTTTTAATTTTACAAACTGTGTTATGGTTTATATAGAAACTTGTCGAAGACTACAACTAGTAACTAACATAAAAATGCATGTGACTCAAAATACCAACTCACTTAAAGTTCTTGATTCCCAAATGGGTTTTTATGTGAAGCGCCAAGTTTGCTCTCCTGAAGAAGCATTTCCCACAGGTGAGGCACTCTAAGGGATGTATCTTGAGGTGGGCATGGAATGCTGTATCTGTCTCCTGGTCCACCTTACATGTAGGACAAACAAAATCTTTTCTTCTCCGCTTGGTCTCCTGTTTTATAAGACCCACTATAGCTGGTTTAGCTTCAGTAATGGCATCATACACATGCAGCATTGTTGTTGCCATTGATTCTTTGGAGTCGGCTATGGCCAAGAGATTCTCTGAAAGTGGTATAAATTTTGCTTATTTAATTTTGACTGTAAAAGTAAATGTATCTTACTATAAAAATAGTTTTGACATAGTAATTAATTACATATTAAATTCAAAAATAATGGATAATAATAAAAAGCACATTAGTGACTATACTATGTTACTATATTAATAAAAACAGCTGTATGCTGCACCAGTTTTTTTTTTATTTAGTTTATAAGACATAGTAATCTTTACTCATTGAATAAAAGAATTAAAGTTAATTCTTTTTGTTTTTACATTTATAACATTTCTTTTTTACTTCTCCAACCAATTTATAACATTATATTGAAAATCATTAAAAAAGATATATAAACTTGAATAATAGTAATCATAAAAATTTGTTATTATTATTATGTTACTCACTTTCCAAAGCATTTTCGTCGGGTTTCTCTTCCTTCTTAATGTTACGTGCGTTGACCAGACGACTGTATGTCGTCTTCACGTTGGAGCACGTAGGCAGGGAGTGTGACAACGATTTGTGTGTGCGCAGCTCCTTCAATGATGGATACTTGGCACCACATTGAGAGCAGGTGTAAAGTTTGCTCTTCGTAAATTGCAGGTCCTCTTCTCTGAAAAAATTATATAGTGAGTTAAACTGGGGTATCCAGTGTCATTATCAATAGAATTACTTTCACCGAGATTAGTAACACATCTCTTTTATCTATAATATATATATGTATATATAAGAAAATCTAGTCTCAGGTAAGTTTAATGATAAAAATGAAAACATAACGCGAATATGTTATTAGCGCGTCGAGCATTGTGCTAACAAAATAAAATAATTTAACATCTACATTTGGCCTTTTTTATTATGTGCGAGCAGCTATGCGGCTCTGAAGGGAGACCAGTTTCACTGCGACCTAAAAGAGTAGTATAGTTGTAGCACGAATGGGTCGGCTCGACCGGAGAAGGACGCTCTCACAGAATGCACACTTTCAAATAGTAGCTTAATGCTGCTGTATTTCGCACGGTGAGTGTAGAGAACGGGAGACCCTTTTTACTGGAAACGAGGCATTCCACCTAAGTCCTCACGGATGACAACGCATCTGCATTTTGATTCGTAATCGAGGATAGATGTAGATGTCTATGGGCCACAGCAACCACTTACCATCAGGTGGACTATGTGCTCATTTGTTACCCTATTCTATAAAAAAAAAACGCCGCATTTTGGAATTCGTTTTATGAAATCGTAAGTAACCTTGCACATTGCAGTCGCACCGTACGTGCCGTATTTTATAAAATTCGGTAGATATCCGGATATTAAACGAGACATGCGGTTTATCGACTAAAAAAGTAATAATTACGTAGTTCTACCAACTTTTCAAGAATGTCTAGTTTGTGCTGTATACTTTCAACCAGTGTATAGTGGCGATCGGGTGGACTGTGTGCTCGTTTGTCATCCTATACTATAAAAAAAATTAAAAAAAATCTATTGTGATTGCTGTCTTCAATGAATAGAAAGAGTTGCTCAGCTGTGACCTATGAGCAATTTCACTTTTGGGCGGAGTACATAGTTTCCTAGATGAGTGTTGATATCTAGCCTTAGTGGCTGTTAGACATTAAAGATAGCCGCGTAAAAAAATTTATACCATCTTGTCCAACATTTATCTAACGTAGTTGAAGGAATAATACTGAATGATCTAGGATTTTCATTGAAAATCTAAAAATGAAATTGTAACAGAAATTTATAATAAAAAAAATTATAAATTACAAGAAAGAAATGCTCGGAGTCGTGATAGATTATATCCGCAGCAGAACCGGCGTTACTGACATAGCCCAATGAAAAGTTAAAGTGGCAATATATATAGCTCAATAGCAGCCTCATGCAAGGGGAATGTAGAACACCACCCCACTAGATGGAGTGACGACCTAGTAAGATATCCAGGAAGTCAATAGATGCAGGTGGTTCAGGACCATGCTTCGAGATTTTACTTTAGGCCTGTTCAGCATTGGACATGTGAAAGATTTTATTATAATGATTATAAATGAAATAATAATTTATGATGATAATGATCTAAACGGTACATTTTTAAGTTAAGGTTGTTACTTTTCAATTGGGTTCAGCGATAAATGTTGCTCAGAGACCAAGCACTGATTTTCAGAGACAAAATGAGTAACAATAGAACAATCAATCACATTACAAGAATCCTTAGTAATAAAATTAAAATTAAATAAATTATATTTGTACAGATATATGTTAATACTTTCCTTTTAAATTAATATATTTAAAGATATTACATACGTAAGCAAAAATACAAAAATTTAATATTTCTTCTGTACAAATATGTAACAGTTCAAGAAAAGATGGTTATCCCCGCCATTTTAGTATCTCCTATAGTAACCTCTTACAACCACTATGAGACTAAATGGTATAATGAATTTTACGTGGTAGAGCCATGCTGCAGTTATATTAGTAGTATAGTTGTAGCACGAATGAGTCGGCTCGACCGGAGAAGGACCACGCTCTCACAGAGTACCAGCGTCAAATAGTAGCTTAATGCTGCTGTGTTTCATATGGTGAGTGTAGAGAACTGGAGACCCTCTTTACTGGAAACGAGGCATTCTTAAGTCCACCTAAGTCTTCATGGATGACAACGTATCTGCATTTTGATTCATAATCGAGGATAAATGTAGATGTCTTTGGGCCACAGCAACCACTTACCATCAGGTGGACTGTGTGCTCGTTTGTCATGACACAACTACACTACTATTTAATAAAAACAAGCTGAGTGGATGCATACTATTCAGTCTGCAATTGAATAGAATAGAGCTCTTTTAACTTCCCATTTTTGACATCTGTAAGGTTGTAAATTAAAACTTTACCGATATACGAGGTGTGTTCAAAAAGTAAGGTGACTTTATATTTTTATGAAAAACTATTTATTTATTCATCAATATTTATGTTGTCCCCTTCAAAGTAATCCCCTTCAGATATAATACACTTGTGCCAATGCTTTTTCCAATCGTCAAAGCATTTCCGATAATCACTTTCTGGTATAGCCTTCAGCTCTTTCAGCGATGCAGTTTTTATCTCTTCAATCGTTGCAAATCTTCGTCCTTTCATAGGTCTCTTCAGTTTTGGGAACAGGAAAAAGTCACATGGGGCCAATCTGGTGAATATGGTGGCTGAGGCATGATTGTAGTGTTGTTTTTGGTCAAAAAACTTCTCACAAGCAACGATGAGTGAGCAGGTGCATTATCGTGATGCAAAAACCATGAATTGTTTACCCACAATTCGGGACGTTTCTTACGTATTGCTTCTCGCAAATGGCGCATAACTTCAAGGTAATACTCCTTATTGACCGTACGACCTTGTGGCAAGAACTCATGATGCACCACACCCCTACAGTCGAAGAAAACTGTAAGCAAAACCTTCACATTTGATCGCACTTGGCGTGCTTTTTTTGGTCTTGGTGATTCAGTGTGCTTCCACTGGGACGATTGAGTCTTAGTTTCGACGTCATAACCGTATACCCATGTTTCGTCACCTGTTATGACCCTTTTGAGCAAATCTGGTTCGTTGTTGACATCATCCAATAGCTCTTGAGCGATTGTCATGCGACGGTTCTTTTGGTCGAAATTGAGCAATTTTGGAACAAATTTCGCTGACACACGTTTCATGCCCAAAATGAAAAAATTTCATGGCAAGAGCCAACCGATATGCCAATATCCTCCGCAACTTCTCTGATAGTGATTCGACGATTTTCCAAAACAATTTTCTTCACTATTTCAACGTTTTCATCGGTTGTTGACGTGCTGGGGCGTCCATCCGTCCGTTCTCGGCCATCTTGAAAGAGCTTGTACCACTTATAAACGTTTTTTTTACTAAGAGTAGACTCACCGTATGCCACTGTCAACATTTCAAGTGTTTTGGAGCACGTAATTCCATTTTTTACACAAAATTTGATGCAAATTCTTTGATCCATTTTTTTTGATAGAAGAAAATCGCCGAGCACACCAAAGTACGTCTGACCTTTGTAACTGTCAAAACTAAACTAAACATGCTATACACTTCAAACTTGAAACATATGCTCAGGACATGTGTACCAACGCAACAAAATACAAAAATCGAAAATCGAATGTGCGTTGCCCGCGAAATTCAAAAAGTCACCTTACTTTTTGAACACACCTCGTATATAAAAAGCACATACATGCAAAGGTATAGGAATGGGTGAGCCATTACAACAATTACATAATGAGAAGATAAATATACTTATACAGCAATAATCTGATTGCATTAAAGGAAAATGTTAAAAATCGTCATCCCTGTTGGCTTCATAAAAACGTTTAGTTTCATTAAATTTTAAGCACTGACTGGTTAAGGAAAGCTATGTAACTGTTAAATAAAAATAATCAAGAGAGCTCACTGACAAGCATACGGCGGTGGCCAGATTCATAGAATTCTCAGAGATACGAATTAAGATCTAAACCCAGCAGGGGGCTATTTTTAGGCTGTTTCTTTTCTTTTTTATTTATCATACTATACTACTAACATATTATCCCTCTTCTCATTGACGTCCACGTCGGAACCGTCAGACACCCAACTTTCACGCGCCATCAAGTCGTAGGGCTCCGAAGGCGTAACCTCGTTGTACATCTGTAATGCAATGACAGAAACTAAAAACAAACATTATGCTTCGAAATCTGTACTAATATGTTTTGAAATTAGTTACTCAACACACACATAAGCAGCTTCACACATTTGTACACACACATACACATAGTCCATGCCACACAAATAGACATGGACCATGATCAACATATGAAACACTTGTTGCCATGGGCAAATAGAAGAAGTTGAAAGGCGACATCGCGTAAAAATGCACCTCCTTTCATCGAATAGTATTGGACTATGACGCCACTAACGAAAGTGAAATTTTGATATAGGTAAATTCATGTCTTTATCTAGAATTTGCTTGTTCAAAAGCATGATTGTGTAATTTTGACTCGATCATAATTATTTGCGAAAACACCTCTAAAAAATCACTATAGTTGAAATTACAACAAAATTACCTAATCTATATGCTTGGGAATCGCTCAAATACACTCACTGGCACGGAAACTTGGCCAAGCGGTTATCTCGCGATAGCAAAAGCATGAATGTTTGTTATGCAAGTACGTCAAAAAATGTTTACCCTCAAGTTCAAGAGGGTAATTCATTATGTTTAAGTGCACCATGACGAATTCTTTAATTTTTGGTTGAATCGGGTCATTTGAGCGACTAAGTTCACATTTTAAATTTGTGTGTTGTGAAAAGTTTACTGTAAGGTTATTCAATTAATGTGATCTTGTGTCTTAATTAAATAACTAAAGGTGCTTTAAAGCCAATAAAAATGCCATTAACACCAGCACAAGTTGCACAAGCAGTAGCATTAATTGACCAAGGGCTGACACAGCGTGAAGTTGCTATTGTGCTTAACGTACCACGGTCCTCAATGCAGTATTCACTGAAACGATACCAGGAGACAGGCCGCTACACCCGCAGGCCAGGCAGTGGGGGCGTAAGGTGCACATCGGCCCGGGACGATCGTTTTATTGTTATGGAGATTTTGAGAAACCGCTACCTGACCGCTGTTGAGATACGCCAGCGGCTCCAAATCGCAAGAGGCGTTAATGTTAGTGAGCGTAGGGTGAGAAGACGAATGGAGGAAGTGAATTTAAAAGCTCGTAGACCAGCACGAGGTCCAGAACTTCTCAGACAGCACCGAGTAGCCCGACTTCAGTTCGCAAGAGAACATGTCAATTGGACCCACGAGCAATGGGCTAGAGTATTGTTCACAGATGAGTGTCGAATAGCTTTACGTGCTCCAGACGGTCGAGAACGAGTGTGGAGAAAAAGAGGAGAGAGGTTTCTACCCATTACCACCACCCAAACTGTGAGTTTCCATGGAGGCTCAATAATGGTATGGGGAGGTGTAAGTTCCGACGCACGTACAGAGTTGGTCATCGTCGATAATCGGCTTACAGCTACTCGATACATCGAGGAAGTTCTTCAGGAGCACGTAATGCCTTATTCGGGATTCATTGGACACGACCAACTCCTCCTCATGCACGATAATGCACGCCCGCACGTCGCACATTGTGTAGAGGAATATCTGGAAGAGGTTGGAATACAAAAATTACAGTGGCCAGCTCGTAGCCCGGACTTAAATCCAATTGAGCATGTATGGGGTATGCTCAAAAGAAAGATAAAGTCCAGCTCCAAACCGCCACAAACTCTAAATGAGCTCCGAAATGCAGCGCTGGCCGCTTGGGACAGCATACCGCAAGTTGATGTCAGAAACATCATTCAAAGCATGCCAGATCGAATGCAAGCGGTTATCAGGGCTAGAGGAGGAAACACCCGATATTAAAACTGATAGACAATAAAGAAACAGACTTAATTTTTAACTTTGTAGTGTTTTTAAAGTGACAATGGAAAGATGTTAATTTTAGTGAAAACATGTTATCTTGAAAAGAAAAATTTCGGTGAAGTAAACATTAAATTTCTATGTTCTAAAACCATTAGAGACACTTATTGAATGCATTTACCCTTAATTTACTGTTAAAAAAACATTTCAGTGCAAATAATCAGCAAATTCACGAGTGGCCAAGTTTCCGTGCCGGTGAGTTTATATTCATAACATCAACATTCATAATTTACTTGCTCATTATTTTGATTACTTTAATCAATAATTTTTTTTAAATATTTTAAGATTCTGACAATTTCTAAGCGGTCTAAATCGTCGCGAGCGCTACGCAATTTTAGACGTTATGATGGTGTTTTTACAGTTTTTATAGAACTTATGTATTCACTGGGATCAGTACGGCCTTCGACGGATTCAACTTGGCTGGGCAGCGTTCGGGAAATTACGACATATCTTCTCGTCAGGTATACCTCAATCACTAAAAACTAGATTGTACAACCAGTGCGTGTTGCCAGTGATGACTTACGGATCTGAGACGTGGTCCTTCACTGCTGACCGTATGAGGACGCTAAAGGTCGCTCAGCGAACTATGGAGAGGGCTATTCTCGGAGTTTCTCTGCGTGATAGACTCAGAAATGAGGATATCTGCAGTAAAACCAGAGTGACCGACATAGCCCAACGGATTAGTAAGCTGAAGTGGCAATGGGCCGGCCATATAGCTCGAAGAACCGATAACCGATGGGGAAGAAAGGTTCTCGAGTGGCAGCCTCGTACCGGTTGGCGAAATGTAGGGCGACCCCCCACTAGATGGAGTGACGACCTGGTAAGATATGCAGGAAGTCGATGGATGCAGGTGGCTCAGGACCGTGTTTTGTGGCATTACTTGGGGGAGGCCTACGTTCAGCAGTGGACTTGTGAAGGGCTGTAATGATGATGATGATGATGAGTACGGCCTTAGCCTGAAGCCACTTTTTCGATGTGTGGTCTTAATGATAAACAACTCAATAACAATAACAAAAACTGTAACTCAATACTAATAATAATAACGAAAATAAAATTAGCAAAGAAAAACAAACGTATAGACAACTTTTTGTAGTGGTGTAATGCATAAAATTTTTTTGGACCTTCGTATGAACATTTATTTTATTACAAAGGCACTAACAGTTCAAGGTATGAGACTAAGGCCACATGCAACCAACATCAAGTGAAGAAAGCTACAGAGTGGTGAAACAATGTCACCCCTTGGGAACTAAGAATAAATACCACACCCTGTCATTATACTAGTATGCTTTTTCTCACTACAAGCCCCATCGACAAAATGATAAGCGGGTAGTGCCTATGCATCATTATAACACATTACAAGATTTTTGTTATGTGTTAGTTACAAAACTAGACCGCCGGCCGCGGCTGGACAACGCGCAGTGACGTCATTACTCGCCTCTCACCGTGTACCCTAAGTCGTATCGGTCCGAAAAAATCGCTGGTGATATTCGATACCACAAAGAAGTTGTGAGAGGAAGAAAACTTCTTCTAAATTGCACAGTAGTGGACCGCCAATCATCCAAGTGGTAAGGATGGTATCTCGAGTTCTGTAGCGATGTGTGATGGTGAAATTGAGCGGCTGGAATTAATCTGAACAATTCCTCTGAGCACTCCCCGTAGTAAATACGAAAGAATACGTAAAGAGATGCAACATCTCTTCGCAGCGCCAGTGACTCAAGACGATCACAAAGTGCTCCAATTCGAACCGCTCTGAGCTGGATGCGATCAAATGAAAGGAGCTGGCACTGGGGAACCCCGGCTCAGAGATGGGAACAGTATTCCATGTGAGGCCGAACCTGCACCTAGCAATGTTGCAGGCTGATTGCCGGCATGAAATACTATCCCGCTCTGCTGAGCATGCCAAGCTTTTCAGACACCAGTTTGGCCTTCTCTTCCAGGTGACTACAAAACAAGTGACACGTCATTCGATATGTCGACGCCGAGGATTCCAATACTGGCTGATGCAACAAGGGTGCCCTGAAATTGAGGAGATACGACAAAAGAGTTCTTTTTAGAGGTAAACGCACAAACATACGTCTTCTGGGGATTGAACTGAACTAGATTTAGTCTATATATAGTTATTTAGTATCCGAGACTTTGATCAATAATGTCTCCACTTCAGACACAAGTTTATTCCTGTACTCGATGACATTTTCCCGCGAAATATTGGCAAAGCCGGTGTATAAAGCATCACCAGTGCAGTTATCCGCATAGCAGAAGGAATTGGGTCGGTCACAGCACGCAGCCTTGTGGAACACCAGTGTTAATAGGCCTGTAATCAGAGCATGCATCGTCTACTACGACCTTGATGCTCCGATAGTATAGTAGTCCGTAGTTTGTTCAGAATTGTTTACTGAATCGATTGCTATCATTTTTAATATAGGTAATTTCTATACCAAAAATAATTAAAACTACGTAAATTACAGTCACACTAAATCTGTACAGTCAAAACAAACTGAAATGGACCGTAACTTAAGGCAATAAGACTTTTAAGATTGCGGTTTTATTTGTATTATTACTAATTCTGTCATTCAATAAAAATAAATAAAAATGAACTTTATTTCAAGAACGGTTAAAGTCTTTGCATTTGTGGATTTGTACTGTGACCACAACATTCTTCCGGAATTAGTATAACTAATTTGATAAATATTGCAAAAATATGTTTAACTAAAAATTCAGTATATGTATTATGATTATAACATAATCATTGATATATATATATATATATAATATATATATATATATATATATATATATATATATATATATATATATATATATATATATATATATATATATATATATATATATATATATATATATATATATATATATATATATATATATATATACATATATATACAGAATGGGTCCCACATATATGCAATAAATGAAACCACAAGTAATACTAGTCCGAGAAGTGTAGAAAAATTAAATATTAAATTAAAACCCGTAAAATAAAAAAGTGAAATTTTCAAACAAAATAAATATTAAAATAAATTCAGTAAAAGTGAACACTCTGTTTAGACAACGTACCTTGACCCCTTGGAAGAGTGACAACGTTGCACGCGGGTGGCACGCCGACAAAAGACACCGCTGTCGATATGTCGCAATACCAATAGTTTGCACTGCGTGGCAACGTCGCTTTTTAATGTTCAAGGATTCATTCAAGTTCATTGAATCATTGACTTAGTGACTCAATTCTATAGAGTGTTCAAATTTGCTTAAAATTAAAACTCTACTTTTTGACCTAATTACTGGACCGATTACGTTCATTTTTTGTATATCGTCAGCAAAGGCGATAAAAAGTATATGGTTTCATTTATTGCATATATGTGGGACCCATTCTGTATATATATATATATATACACTCACCGGCACGGAAACTTGGCCACTCGTGAATTTGCTGATTATTTGCACTGTAACGTTTTTTTAACAGTAAATTAAGGGTAGATGCATTCAATAAGTGTCTCTAATGGTTTTAGAACATAGAAATTTAATGTTTACTTCACCGAAATTTCTAGGTTTCTCAAAATCTCCATAACAATAAAACGATCGTCCCGGGCCGATGTGCACCTTACGCCCTCACTGCCTGGCCTGCGGGTGTAGCGGCCTGTCTCCTGGTATCGTTTCAGTGAATACTGCATTGAGGACCGTGGTACGTTAAGCACAATAGCAACTTCACGCTGTGTCAGCCCTTGGTCAATTAATGCTACTGCTTGTGCAACTTGTGCTGGTGTTAATGGCATTTTTATTGGCTTTAAAGCACCTTTAGTTATTTAATTAAGACACAAGATCACAATAATTGAATAACCTTACAGTAAACTTTTCACAACACACAAATTTAAAATGTGAACTTAGTCGCTCAAATGACCCGATTCAACTAAAATTAAAGAATTCGTCATGGTGCACTTAAACATAATGAATTAACCTCTTGAACTTGAGGGTAAACATTTTTTGACATACTTGCATAACAAACATTCATCAGAAACACTTAAAGCTTTTGCTATCGCGAGATAACCGCTTGGCCAAGTTTCCGTGCCGGTGAGTGTATATATATATATATATATATATATATATATATATATATATATATATATATATATATATATATATATATATATATAAATATATATATAAATATATATATACAGTAGAGTCCGTTTATAATGACTTCGAAAGGAATTGACAAACACGTCATAATAAGCGGACGTCATATAAAGCGTTATGTGAAATGAAAAACTTTTTTTATGTAAATATGTATGTATTTAAGTATTTTAATACAGAAACATACATAGTACATATGTAATTACATATGTATGTATATATACATATTAAACCAAAATCAAAATTGCACGTAATCAGCACATTATTATAATAACACATTGTACATACAAGTATATTTTTTACTGTAAGAAATCTGTAATTTTTGTCTGCTTTTGTTTTTTCATTTTATTGTAAAAACAGTCTCTAATACTATTGTGTATAGAAGACATAGCTATGGTCAAATTATCATTTTCAATATTGCTGTGAACAAATCGTGATAATAATTCTGCAGCTTTTAATGCCTCTTCTGCGGTAGGTAGTGGTGCTTCCTCGACTTCCTCTTCCCCATCACTTTCGAGTTGTTCCTTAGCACTAATAATCTGTACGATATTTTCATAGGTGGGTTCTTCGGATGTGAGGAGACCGCTATCGATGTCAACATAATCTTCCCACATTTCCGGTGCTGCTAAAGAATCTGAGTTTAGGTTTCGTGACCACAAAGATAAAGGAATGTCATCTTCTTCATCGAATTCATGTTCTGATATTTGAATAGGTAAACCGTTGTGGCTTTCAATGAATCCTGCGTGTTTGAAACAGTTATGAATGGTACTTTGAGACATTTTATTCCAGGCATCATTAACCATCAGAATTGCATCTAGCACCGTTACTTTTGTAGAAGAGTGGTTTTCATTAGCATCAAGACAATTAATCATTTTGAGCACAAGGTTCTTCCTAAAATTCATTTTGAGTGATCGTATTATTCCCTGATCCATTGGCTGTAGTACAGATGTTGTATTCGGCGGAAGGAAAGCAAGTGTTATAGACTTTAAATCAGTAACATTTGGATGCGCCGGGCAATTATCAACCAGCGATAGAATCTTTTTCTTCTTCTTCACCAAATCACGATCCCAATCACGAAGCCATTTTTCAAAAAGTTCTGACGTCATCCAAGCTTTACGATTGTTAGCATAATCGACAGGTAATGATTTGACACCTTTAAAACATCTTGGTTTTTGTGACTTTCCAATAATGAGCAATTTCTTCTTCTCTGTGCCACTCATATTCGCTGTTACCATGACAGTTATTCTATCTTTCGATAACTTACCTCCACTACAATTTTCACCTTTAAATTTTAAAGTTTTATCCGGCATTAATTTGTAAGAAAGTCCAGTCTCATCAGCATTGAATATCTCATCATCAGAAAATTGTCTTCGTAAATTCGGCCACACAGATATCAACCAGTTTGTTGTTGAATTTTGATCTACAGACGAAGATGCACCGACAATTTTTCCAGCCACAATGTTATGTCGAACTTTAAAACGACTGATCCAGCTTGCAGAACAATTGAAGTCGAGAATACCAAAACGCGCGGCAAAACCATTTGCCTTTTCCTGTAGCATAGGACCGCTGATAGGTATTCCTTTGTTTCTCATGTTTTTAAACCACTGAATTAATGCTTGATCAACATTTTCTTGTCGTGATTTTCGAAGCCTCTTCGGTTTCAAAACATTTGAATTGAACGATTCCTTAATGCGGTTCTTGTTTTTAAAAATCATTGAGATTGTCGAATGACCCACGCCAAATTCCTTTGCGAGACATGAGTTAGATTCTCCATTTTCTAATCTGCATATTATTGCACCTTTCTCCTCAATTGTAAATGCTTTACGTCGTTGAAATGACATTTTTTTTCACAGTAGCAAACGAAAAACAATGCGTGACCTTCAACCGTCAATTACTCACTGAGAATCAAAACAAAAAAAAGCCACGTGCCGAACGTCGTCGGGAATCAACGAACAATACCGAAGGTGTAAAGAATCATATCCGTCATTAAAACCGGACATAATTTATTAAAAATGGGTCATAATAAGCGACATGTCACTGTAAGGGAAGTCATTATATCCGACTTTGTTATAAAGAATTTTATATGAAAACCAAACTTCGTAGTGCAAATACGTCATAATAACCGGCTGGTCAATATAGGCGGAGTCATAATAAACGGATTCTACTGTAAATATATAAATAAATATATCAATATATAAATATATCAATGATTTCAAAAGGAAGGATAGGTCCATCTAAATATTTTACTCGTAACTTTTTCATACAAGAAAAAGTAGAGCATCTGTCATAATACAAACATCATATAAAAACAACACGTAACCAGGGTCGGATTTCATAGTATAATTATCCTAATTGATCATTATTTCATAATTTGTAGTACATAGTATCATAATAATACTAAGCGAAAATACCATAATTTTACCTAAAGGACAAGGAAAGTAAAGTAAGTAAGGAAAGTAAAGTAGTAAAAGGAACCAATAATAATACAACCAACTTGTATTATTATTGGTTCCTTTTACATTTCAATATTAACTCTACAATATCGAGAATTTCTATATTGTACATGAGTACCGCGTTTTTTTAATAAAATTCGAAATAGTTAATCAATGAAAAAAGAAACACGAAACGTCAAACGTGATACAAAATTTTTAAAATAGTATAATTTTATTTTCTATGTACAATATTTTTGGGGATCTGAATCCAACCCTGGCCTAATCTTTGTAACATAACTAAACTAACTGTATAATAAAACTTTAAAAATGCGTTTATATAATAATTTAATTATAACAAAATTAATATAAGGCTATTTACCGATGATACGATATCCCATGTTTTTTTTAAATCTTTGTATCGTAATTTTGCGCTCTTTTACCACGCAACTAGACATATTTGTGACAGGCAATCTGTCAAAAAACCAAATCTGTCCTGCGTGCGCACCACTGTCGACGATTCACGTTGGCTCTAAACTATAATTTTAGGGCCAACGCACTGGTCCGTTTTAGTTGTTCGGTCGGCCCGGTCCTTACGCTAGTAATAATAATAATAATAATAATAATATTCGACAACTATCACACACAACGCCACCTAGTCCCAAGCTAAGCAGAGCTTGTGTTATGGGTACTAGACAACTGATAAACATACTTATATATTTCTAAATACATAAATATTATAGATAAATTACACCCAGACACAGAACAAATGATCGTGCTCATCACACAAACATTTGTCCTGGGTAGGAATCGAACCCACGACCTCCGGCATAGCAGTCAGGGTCACTAACCACTAGACCAACAGGCCAGTCAAAATATAATAAAAAAAAGTAATATATAAGTCAATGATATATATATACTGTATATATATATATATATATATATATATATATATATATATATATAATGCAGAAACAAACAAACTTATAAAGAACACTACTGATGAGTTGTCCCCTGTGAGGACTAAAACGGGATGCCTCACAGTAGCTCTCTATGCACTTCAGACCGGAACACAACAGTGCATGTACTGCTATCCGATGGCAGAAATAGGTCTTTCAAGCACAAAAGAATTCCTGCCTCCTAAAAATTGGTATCTGTCCCGCATTAAATATTCGTCATTATTGTAAAAATAAAATACATGGAATGATGAAATATTTCTTACCCCACTCCATGGTGATTCCATGTCGCCATTACTCTCTTGACCACTAAGCTCTCCCCTGGGTGGCATGCGCTCATCTGTGCAAATGTTCAATGGGGTCTCACCATCACTCCTACTCTCACTCAACATGTCAACTTTACTATCTCGCTCACAAATATCCCCATCAACATTTATATTATGCACCCCATTCTCAATACTGGAATAATCAGGCTCATTGCTCTCTGCTATTTTATAACTTTCGTGAATAAAATTTGGAAGAACAAACTCAGATTCTTTCTGTGACGGCTCACCCCAAATATACATCCCATCCTTTGGACCTTCTTTATAACCAGATACTTTTTCTGCATCAAATGATTCAACTCTATCAGGTGTAAAATAATCGGCGTAAATGTTATCACCAAAATAATTCTCATTCATCATATTAACAAACTGCTTATTTTTAGATGCTGCCTCCAAGTCTAAAAGTTCTCTATGGTTTGAGTCATCTTCAAAATCACTTGGAACCATGTTTCCATATGCTATAACATTTAAAGGTCGAAGGCTCTCCATTGGGGTTATATTTCGGACTGGTCTTTCGAGATTGCTAAAACCCCCCTCATTACTTGTGTTTATTTCTTCCTTTACATGCACATCTACATTATTGGAATATTGATTAGAGTCATTTAAACTCGATGGTGCAGTAGGCTCTATATCCATTGATTGCTCCTCTGTATCTGCATCAAACTCACTCTGATCAGTATCCCTCAGCTTCTCAATAGATACAGTTTGTAATGTGCTGGCTTTAGATTCTGTTTGATCTGTATGATGAATTTTATTTATACTAAAATTTTCTGGTGTTTTACTTAAAGATGAGGAAGCTACGGGTTCCATATCAGTTTTACTGGATGTACCAGCCTTTAAAGATATCTTAGCATTTTTTATCTGCAGAATTTTTTTGTGCTTCTTAACATAGATGTTATTCAATCTGAGTGCATTATTTCTATAAGATTTATGTGAGAATTTCCTTTCAGTTTCTGCATTGCTTTGACTACTAGTACTGTCAGGTTTAGGAGATACAGGAGCATTGTCTATTGAATTGTCTCCATGTTCAGATAATTCACTACAGGGTGAAATTGAGGGTTTTTCGTTACAAATTAAATCAGGTACAGGGCAACTATCAGAAAATTCAGTTTCAATTTTACTACCTACTACACTAGACTTGGAAGATGAATCTTTGTATGATGGAGGATTTCCTACATTCTTTATCACAGAAAAAGTATTAGATGCCATGCTATCACCACTTGCTACAGATGGCTGGGTACAATCATCTGAGTAATTCTGGTTATTGTCCTCAATCTCCTGTAAAATCTTTTCAGGTGTGAGGGATCTCTCTGGATATTCTTGATCATTTGTTCCAGTAAGATCCATTACTGTGTTCAGCATGCTTTTACTATGTTGAACTGGAACTTCCACCTTTATGTTACTAAGGATTTTAAGGCCTTTATTTATTCCAGATGGCTCACTCTTCAGTTCTGTCCTTTCTAACTCCTTTTTACATACATCATCAATATCTGAAGATAATGGAAGTGATGCACTTGTGCTTGCATCACAGACTGTAACTGCAGCTGAAGGAACAATAGGGCTTACTTCTATTATAAGTGTTTTGTTGCTTTCATTTACAACATTAGGCACTGACTTATCCATTGGTGTATTAGGCAGAATTGATGCATTTTCAGTATAAACAGATGCATTACAAGGCTTTTGAAGGATTTGTTGGGGACCTGCATACATACAAGAAGTATTTCCAAACTGATCAACTACCATTACATTCTGGTACATAGAACTACTCTGTGCAACATTCGCAACATTATCATGCCCAAGTACTGTAGGCATGCTAGAAATAAATGGTTTCCCATCTATGTTATGAACCATTTCCCTATAAATTATCTGTGAGTTTTGTGTGACAACTGTTGTGCCTGGTGAGAAAGTATTTGATGGCATTTGGTTATACTGGTTTGAAGCTATAGACTGAGGTACTGCTTTGGCATCTAGTATTTGAGTTGTGGGTATATTGCCAGACATTATCATGTTATTTTGAACATTCTTTTGAACAAATGTTGGCGTTGTTGGCATGACTACATTAACACTTGGTGCTAAATATTGTACTCCACTCATATTTGTTTTAAAAAGAATATTATTAGACTTTGGCAGTAATTTGACAAGATCAGGTTTAGACAATAACTTAACGAAGTCACTGTTTTTTTTCGGTGGTAAAAGTGTAGGTGCAGCAGACGTAGGAGGTTTAGGATTAGGTACAGGTCCCATAGGTGGCATATTATATGTGAACACATTACTTGTATTATCCATTGAAGAATATTCTGAACTGCGAGAATACTTAACCTCACGGTCTTCTTGATGCTCTGGGTAGTATGGATATGGTTGATCAAAATCAGATACCTGAATGTTTGGAACATATGTTTGCTGCATTTTATCGGATTTCATAGCATATGTGGACTCAGGATACTGATCTCCCTGATTCATAGGGTTATTTTCAAAATTTATTTCTCCAATTCTAACGTCAGGAGTAATATTTCTTGATATGTTTGACATTGGAGTAGATTTATTTCTACTGGGTGTTCTTCGCCAATACCTTTCGCTTTCTGAACTACGATGAGAGCCCATCCAACGCATACTATCATCTGCTACTGGCGTACGAGATCTACTTCTATATGAACGTTCAGAATGTGATGGTGTTGGAGTGCGACTTCCATAACTGCTGCTTTTTGCTGACAAACTACATAATGCTTTTATAACCTGATCCTTTGGATGTGTATCCAAATGAGACTCCAGGGTCATCCCACTGTGTAGGTACAGTGTGCACACAGGGCACTGAACTCTCTGATCCATTTTTGCACCTTCTTTTATCACAAACTGCAGTTAGATCAATGCGAGCTGCGCGTGTTAAATAAAAAAGAAACTTTTAATTAAACCGCAAAGCTTGTCCACACGAACCCCGCGACGCACATATCTATTCATACATAAGTCGTTCGGCCCACAATAACACATATCCTCAACGTAACTCGTCTCCTTATTGATCTGTCGAATAGAACAAATCCAAATAAATAAAAATATAAATATTACACAGTCAAATCAATAAACTCGTTTTACACATAACTGTAAGGACAAAAGAAAACAAAAGTCGAGATAAAGGCCATTGAGACATAAAAAGTTGAGTTCGAAGAAACGAGAACTGAATACATTATTTTAAAAGCACTATGACAGATCTCACCTTTAACAATATTTGTCATGTGTAATCCATGGCATTTATAACTCTAAAATATATATTACAATCGTGTACGACTATAGTAATTCTAAAAATATTTCTAAATAGTCAGACATATTGTGATATTGCAATGCAGACGTCTTGATCACAGACACAGATAAATATCACAGTCACAGAACAGAATATAATTACTCTCTACCGAGAGGATACAATAATCTATGACTAAATACCTAGTAGTTAGAGTATCAGAAAAAATATTAACCAGCTAACATGTCTAGTATGTGTATGTAGCTAATCACTATAAGTATAGTTTAAAAAAATCACTCACTTCTTAAGAAATCTGTTTAATTTCCTCCATCTGCTTCCATCTACGATTTATAGGTGCTGAAATGTTTTTATTAAATAATATATTAAAATATATCAAAACCTACAATCGCAAGTCAGCATTATCATCATCTTTTATTTTTTTTATAAAAAATAATATTAACAATGCTATACACATTACTAATATTCCCCTTAACCACTCGTGGTAAGCTTAAATTGCTTATGTTACGAGTGGTTCACGCCAATAGTCGAATGGCGGATTCAAACCCACGACCTTTTCGAGTTTGCGGTCCACGCCCTGCCATTAGGCTACTGTCGCTTCAATCGCATGTATCATCGCATGTATAGTCTAAGGTACACTGTACCTATGACACCAGTGTCCTATATAGTATATTATTTAAGGACACCAGGATGTTGTACACATCTCAGTCGCCTAAATCGTCGTAAAAACGAAATGACATGAGTTAATTACGTAAAATTAGTTTTATTCAATGGTTTTTATTTTGTTTAATTTTGTTTACAAACAATTATTGACACACTATTCTTACAAAATATCTTTAAGTTTTATGGTTTCAAAGATCAGATGCACCTTAATAGATTAATAACAACTTAATCCTATTAATCAAAATTGATTGTAAAATTAATTGAACCGCCCACCACTAACTCTAAATAATATACAGTAGTATTTAAAGTTCAGTCATCGATCATGAAGGTACGAGATGTACTTTGTTCCTACTTTCAGTGGTCATAAATATTTTCCATCCATCCATTACAGCCTATTCACTCCAGTTCCGTCCACTATATAACATATGCCTCCCCCAAAGATTGCTCCCCCATATATTGTTACGAGGAAGATGCTGCTGCCCATCACCTGTTCAGTTTCCCTCTGTCACCTCTTACGACACCCTTGGGATGATATGGGGTAGGGGTAATATTCTTACACCGCCATTACACGGTACATAAGTATTTTAAGATAGAGTGAATAAATTGTAAAAAAACTGTAAAAATTATACTAGCCCTTGGTAATAATCAGTGTTCTTTTGTGCAGATATGTGGTTGATCAGATCTAACTTAATAGCAGGGACGATCGAGACGATCACAAACTGCAGACTTCCTCAAACCCTCGTTGATTCTCACCAGTATTAAGTAGTTTGTACCAAATCATTTACTGTGTTTCCTCCTGCTAAGTCTAGTTGCATAACTCGAGTTTAGTTCATGAATTTCAACTCGAGTCGTAATTTTTTCGGGTAAGCAAATCTATAGGATGCAACATTGCTCAATAAAAACATCGAAGCTTATTTACGTTATATCGATTTTTTCGATGTTTTTATCACCATTTAAATATGTGCATACATACATATACAATATGTAACGTAATTAACGCACACCCTCAGACACCCCAACTAGTATATTACGTTATAATCATAATAGATACACTGAATTTTTAGTTAAATATTTTTATGCACTGATTATTTATCAATTTAGTTATACTAATTCCGGGAGAATGTTGTGGTCACAGTAGATATCCACGAACACAAATACTTTAATGTGCTTGAAATAAAGTTTATTTTTCTTTATTTTTATTGAATGACAGAATTAGTAATAATACAAATAAAACTGCACTCTTAAAAGTCTTATTGCCTTAAGTTACGGTCCATTTCAGTTTGTTTTGACTGTACAGATTTAGTGTGACTGTAATTTACGTAGTTCTGTAATTACTGTACAGATTTAGTGTGACTGTAAATTACGTAGTTCTAATTTAGTAGTTCTAATTATATTTTTGGCATAAAAATTACCTATATTAAAAATGATAGGAATCGATTCAGTAAACAATTCTGAACAAACTACTTTCTCAAAGTGCGTTAATTATGTTGCGTGTTGTATATATATATATATATATATATATATATATATATATGCGCGGCTATGAAGGTAATGCGCGTCTGAGAAATAAAAAATATATGTTTTTGACATGTGAAGACCGCCAACATGTATTGGGGCAGCACGGGAGGAAAAAGAAAGGGCAAGGAAAGACCCCGCAAGAAGGGTCTATCCTTGCCTTTTCCTTTGGCTCTCAGAAGCAGAGAAAGGAGGACTTTGTTCAGCTGTGGGACCTACAGAAACTGCAAGTTACTTAATATTTGATTAGTTGATCCAACCCACCAAAGAGTTACATAGAAAAAAATTCATAAAAGTAATTTGTGACAAATCATTTACTCTGTTTCGTCCTGCTAACTCAAGTTTAGTTCGAGTTGCATGAATTTCAACTCAAGTGATCTCCAGTCGTAATTTTTCCGAGTAAGCACATCTATAGGATGCAACATCGCTCATTAAAATATATATTATTATGATATATTGAATTTTTCGACTTTTTTATTACCATTTAAATATATATATATATATATATATATATATTACACATTTATTTTTATAGAATTATTATCAGAAAACAAGATTTTTTTTTACTTTTATGTTTATTTCTTTCGAATTGAAATTTAAAATAACAATTTTAAATTTCAATTCGAAAGAGGGTGCCTAGTGAGCGGATTCTCCTGGGTGATTGTAGATCCAACCTCTGAAAATAACCGCTCACTGTATACCGAAGTTGCCACGATAGGCAAATAGATTTTATCTAGGCTATGAAGCTCGGGAAATAACCCTTTCATTTCATCCCACATGTAATATATGAAACTCGTCTTCTGCTTTAGTTTTATTTTCTATAAAGTGGTGCGTTAATTTTTATGGTAGTTCCATATGTTACCTTCAGTATTATTGCGTTTTCAGAATACATCTACGAAACTATACCGAAATACAAAGAGGTTGAATAACCGTTTATCTATAAAGACTAATATTACAGAAAAATGATTGTCGCGAAATATGAAGTATCGTAAGCCGATAAAGTAATTTCCATTACAAAATAACTATTACCTTATAAGACTGTACTTAAGCTATTCATTAAGTTAAAGCTCAAATAATATAATTATTAATAAGAAAATGAATAAAACAATTTCTATCTATTGTCAATATTTGTATGCTTATCTTAATTAATTATCACAGTGAAAATAACCATAATTTTACATCGAAAATGGAATTACCGATTGAAGACAATTGCACTTCTGAAGTTCAAGTATATTTATTTTTGGCTGAAAGACCATTACCCTGTTTGTTGATTCTACTTGACGCTAAATATCTGTAAACGTTCTAACTTTAAAAATTTAGACGTTATTTAACTTTAACTTATTTTGTTTCGAATTTTTATTTTTCGGCAACATAAAATTCGTGATAATCATCGTTCACAACATTTAACCTTCGACGGCAAGCCAAAACATCCTTCATAAAACATCGCTCACGAAGAACCATGTTAGTGAATAATATATCGATGTTTGAAAGAATTGATGAATTTATCGTTTGCATCCCTAGTGCACCACCCTGAATCAGGGCGTAGGGACCCTGATTCAGGGTAGTGTAATAGGGGTATTACTTATTAGTTTGCGGTATTCACATATTATAGTCCGTTTCACAAAAGAAGTCCCGCGAAAATGTGCGAACTAAAATTTTATGTATGGAATTTAACACCAGCTGTCAAACTTTGCAAAGACCATGAAAGTTAGAGAACAGGAGAACGATCGCCGTAGAAAATAGTGTCCCAGAAATATGGACACCATAAGTGAGCCGCTGCGATCGCTAAGTTTGGTCAATAAAAGTCATTTTCAGCCTATTTTTCAGATCAGATGCTAAACCACTTGCACATCCACGCAAAATATAATTTTCCATTCCATTTTTTTAATGTTTCTTTTTGTCAAAAATTACAAAATTACGGAGCATCAAAATTTTCTACGAAAAAATTAAATGAAAATTTGTACATTATTCAACTAACTTCAACTACTTCTCTCTCACTCATAAACAGCTAACTTCGCAGTCACTACTCACCGACGTCAGCGCCGCTATATATTCTACAATTTTCAAGGACAGGCGGGCTATGCTTTAGTACGCAGTGATCGTTCTCCTGCAAGCTTACTCTTGAATCCAATAACAATTTCGATCCAATCTCAATTTCAATCCAATGTTGATAAATTAGCGTACTCTTGAAAACAATTTTGACAACATTGGATTGACATCGGAACTGCGCTCGGATTGGCCAAAAATTTTGTTGTACCACATGAAGTTAGCTGCGTTACTCTTAGCAATAGACATGTTTTATTTATCGTTAAACCGGTAAAGTCATAATAAACCCTTTGTAACTTTCATAAACGAGTGTTTAAGTAGTAAAAATGCTTAATAAATGGTGCAATTCGTGAAACATGACATCTTTTCATATAGTTCTTATAAAAAAACGCTATATTTGCGAGGTTTAATTAATTATATGGCTGTATAGGAGCGTGTCTTTGCCTCATTTTTTGCTGTCAGAAAAAATTGTTATCATGACGATCATGAAACAAAGTAAACAAATATCAACTTTCAAAGAACTCTTTTTAAGTTTAAAGGTGAAGTGCTTTTTAAGTATGTGTACAGTGAATTACTAATAGACCTTTCAATTTGGGTATAACTATAAACTGTTTGAAATAGTTCATTACCGCATTAACACAATTTAAGCATCATATGAAACAGACGAAATGGGCACTGTTAGCTAATTAGGAGGAACTATATAAATAATAATGGTCAAGGATAGGCTAAAGTAAGTATAACATTGTTTTTTTAAGAATTTTATAAGTAGATATGTTTTTTTTTAATTTGGGCACAGAAAAAAAGCAATTTCTGGCCTGTTGAACAACATTAAACTGGGGATTGACAGCAGTCACAGGTGGTCAAGTGTTGCTTTTGTAGACTTCAACTTACAATTAACCTTTCTCACTACTTAGTTATTACAAATAACAATGTTGATTCGTTAACTTCTCAATATTGTTGTGTGACATCTAATAATAATAATAACTATTTTTTACTCACTTTTAAAGACAGACATTTTAATATTATTTTATTTTTCAAGGAATATCTAATGGATAGGCTAGGGCCACGGCACCAAATGGGCCAACAGCTGGTTGATTTCATGGAGAAAAGAGACTCTTTATGATGAACTTTATCTTCTAGATACGGCCACATAGAAAGTGGACTTGGTCGAGCCCCTACCTACAGTTTGATAAAAATAAGGAACTTGCAATATGTATCCCTTATACTCTAGTGGTAAAAAGGTAATCCATCATTTTTTAATTGCAATAATTTACATAAATTGACGTCATATGTGTTATCTCTTAGTGTAGAGAATATAGATGTTTCAATAAATCTTAAACATCCTTTTAAATGGCTTGTGATGGATTAAAACTTCTAATTCAAATATTCCACCTTAATTTTGTCATTGATTTATAATGCATTACTCTACAGAGATGGGATGTTATCAAATATTTATTTTCATTTCAGAATCACAACTTAATTCCATACCACATTCTCCAAGCAACAACACTCTACCAACAAGAAATGATCAATATATGGACCATCTGAAACTAAAGTAATAATGAAATGCAAAGTCCAAAATAGCCAGGACAATTGAGGGTTTTAATATTATTGCTTTAAATTTTCCAAACAGAATACAACAACAATAGCATTGCTGTAATTTAAAATAAGACTTTCATTTAATTTTATAAATGTTTTAATGTTATTACAAATTTATTTGTTTTCTTTTAATTACTTTTGTAAAAGAAACTGATTTTTGGTTCACTGAAGATATATTTTAAGATTTTAATTCATAGTCTTGCCATTTGATATACAATCAATATATTTTTGATTACATATGTTAAGCCATATTATCAAATTTCAAATATGAAAAATAGATTTAATGTAGATTTAATATGTAGGTAAGAATATATACTAATGGTGATAGGTTGATAAAAATATGTTTGTATTATATTAAATAAATAGTTAAATTTGTATCAGAATTTTATTAACAAATCCTTATTAAAAAGTAATGAGTAAATGCAGGAAATAAAGTAAATGGGGCTCTAAACTCTATTGTGAAAAGTCAGGATGTGTCAAAAAAGGCACATATGGCTATGTTAGTCCCCATTTTAACATATGGTAGTGGAAGTTGGATGTGTCAGAAGAAGCACGAAAGTAGAATAAACGCCGTAGAAATGCAGTCATTAAGGGGTATGGTAGGGCTGAATCTGAGTAAGAGGGTTAGAAAATGTGTGATAAGAGTGGTTTGCAAGATGATGTGACCAGTATTAAGAAAAGAATGCTTCGGTGGTATGGTCATATAGTCAAATAATGAATGAGGAACAAGTGACAAAGCAAATTTATGTTGCAGAAGTGAGCGGCAGAGTTGGAAAGGGATGTTCTAGGCGAAAGAATACCAACGAAATTGGCGATATATTGAAAATGGGCCAAATTAAGGGTACCCTTAACCAACGAGCATGTATAATATGTAGGTATAATGATGTGGAGGAGGCAAGAGACCTCTCTCTCGTGTCAGGATTGTGCCAAATGGAAGTCTGTAGTCTTTGCCCACCCTTCTGAGTGACACGCGTGAGAGTTTATGTTGTGTTAAGTTATATGTTATTAAAATTACGTTAGCTATATAATTTTATTTTTAATTCTTATAAAATTATACATTTATTATATTCATATTTCCTTTACGTGTGAAACCCGCCAATAAACCTCTCAGACATGATAAGAGACCTCTGCCCAGCAGTGGGATGTTTTAGATCATACTTGAGATATCTCAACAATCCTCTTTAAACCTTTGCGCCGCCTAACTATTGAAAATATTTCTTCTACAAAACAATCACTTTAAAACGAATTAAAAATAAAGGCTGTAACAATATGATGTAAAATATATTCTCTACGGAGGATCATATTTAGGTTTTTATTCATGCACTATTTTCTCAATAAAGTTCTTAAAATACAATCATTAGCTCCATAATCATCATCACTCATAGAAAAAAACTTAAGTGCTTAAAACGCATGATTTGAAGCCCATTTAGTCATTATTTTAATTGTAATGCACTATTACGGCGTAGAATAATAGACGCAAGAGCTAAACATCAAGCTTACTCTTGAATCCAATAACAATTTCGATCCAATCTCAATTTCAATCCAATGCTGACAAATTAGCGTACTCTTGAAAACAATTTTGACAACATTGGATTGAAATTGGAGTTGCGCTCGGATTGGCCAAAAATTTTGTTGTACCACATGAAGTTAGCTGCGTTACTCTTAGCAACAGGCATGTTTTATTTATCGTTAAACCGGTAAAGTCATAATAAACCCTTTGTAACTTTCATAAACTAGCGTTTAAGTAGTAAAAATACTTAATAAATGGTGTAATTCGTCAAACATAACATTTTTTCATACAGTTCTTATAAAAAAACGCTATATTTGCGAGTTTTAATTAATTATAAGGCTGTATAGGAGCGTGTCTTTGCCTCATTTTTTTGTTGTCAGAAAAAAATTGTTATCACGACGATCATGAAACAATGTAAACAAATATCAACTTTCGAAGAACTCTTTTTAAGTTTAAAGGTGAAGTGCTTTTTAAGTATGTGTAGAGTGAATTAATAATAGACCTTTCAACTTGGGTATAACTATAAACAGTTTGAAATAGTTCATTTACCGCATTAACACAATTAAGCATCATATGAAACAGACGAAATGGGCACTGTTAGCTAATTAGGAGGTACAAAATAAATAATAATGGTCAAGGATAGGCTAAAGTAAGTATAACAATGTTTTTTAAAAATTTTACAGGTAGATATGTTTTTTAATTTGGGTACAGAAAAAAAGCAATTTCTGGCCTGTTGAACAACATTAAACAAGGGATTGATAGCAGTCACAGATGGTCAAGTGTTGCTTTTGAAGACTCAACTTACAATTAACCTTTCTCACTATTTAGTTTTTACAAATAACAATGTTGATTCATTAACTTCTCAATATTTTTGTGTGGCATCTAATAATAATAACTATTTTTTTATTCACTTTTAAAGACAATCATTTTAATATTATTTTATTTTTCTAGGAATATCTATCTACCTATCCATTAGGATAGGCTAAGGCCACGGCACCAAATGGGCCAACAGCTGGTTAATTTCATGGAGAAAAGAGACCCTTTATGATGAACTTTATCTTCTAGATATGGCCACATAGAAAGTGGACTTGGTCGAGCCCCTACCTACAGTTTGATAAAAATAAGGAACTTGCAATATGTATGTCTTACACTCAAGTGGTAAAAAGGTAATCCATCATTTTTTAATTGCAATAATTTACATAAATTGACGTCATATGTGTTATCTCTTTGTGTAGAGAATATAGATGTTTCAATAAATCTTAAACATCCTTTTAAATGGTTTGTGGTGGATTAAAAACTTCTAATTCAAATATTCCACCTTAATTTTGTCATTGATTTATAATTAACAACTATTAAACATTACTCTACAGAGATGGGATGTTATCAAATATTTATTTTCGTTTTAGAATCACAACTTAATTCCATACCACATTCCCCAAGCAACAACACTCTACCATTAAGAAATGATCAATATATGGATCATCCGAAAATAAAGTTATAATCAAATGCAATGTACAAAATAGGCAGGACAATTGAGGGGTTTAATATTATTGTTTTAAATTTTCCAAACAGAGTACAACAACAATAACAATCCTGTAATTTAAAATAAGACTTTCATTTAATTTTATAAATGTTTTAATGTTATTTTAAATTTATTTGTTTTCTTTTAATTACTTTTGTAAAAGAAACTGATTTTTGGTTCACTGAAGATATAATTTAAAGATTTTAATTTCATAGTGTTATCATTTGATATATAATCAATATGTTTTTGATTACATATGTTAAGCTATATTATCAAATTTCAAATATGCAAAATAGATTTAATGTAGATTTAGTACGTAGGTAAGAATATATACTAATAGTAATAGGTTGATAAAAATATGTTTGCATTATATTAAATAAATGATCGAATTTGTATCAGAATTTTATTAACAAATCCTTTTTAAAAAACAATGAGTGAATGCTGGAAATAAAGTAAATGGGGCTATAAACTCTATCTTGAAAAGTCAGAATGTGTCAAAAAAGGCACATATTATGGCTGTTAGTCCCTTTTTTAACATATGGTAGTGGAAGTTGGGTGTGGCAGAAGAAGCACGAAAGTAGAATAAACGCAGTAGAAATGCAGTCATCATACCTACCATAAGGAGTATGGTAGGTATGAATGTGAGTGAAAGGGTGAGAAATCGCGTGATAAGAGTGTGGTTTGCAAGATGATGTGACCAGTATTAAGAAAGGAATGCTTCGGTGGTATGGTCATATACAAAAAAAATTATGAGGAACAGGTGACAAAGCAAATTTATGTTGCAGAAGTGAGTGGCAGAGTTAGAAAGGGATGTTTTAGGAGAAAGAGTACCGACAAAATTGGCGATATATTGAAAATGGGCCAAATTAAGGGTACTAGTATAATACTAGTATAATAAAGCAAGAGAGGTGTGTCAGGATTGTGCCAAATGGAAGTCTGTAGTCACTGCCCACCCCTCGAGTGACAGGCATGAGTGTTTATGTTGTGTTAAGTTATGTGTTATTAAAATTACGTTAGCTATATAATTTTATTTTTAATTCTTATAAAATTATACATTCATTATATTTGTTTCCTTTACGTGTGAAACCCGCCAATAAACGTATCAGACACGATAAGATGCTTTAGATCATACTTGAGATATCTAAACAATCCTCTTTAAACCTTTGCGCCGCCTAACTATTGAACATATTTCTTCTACAAAACAACCACTTTAAAACGAATTAAAAATAAAGGCTGTAACAATATGATGTATATATATTCTCTACGGAGGGTCATATTTAGGTTTTTATTCATGCACTATTTTCTCACTAAAGTCCTTAATAATACAACTATTGGCTCCATAATCATCATCACTCATAGAAAAAAACTTAAGTGCTTAAAACGCATAATTTGAAGCTCATTTCGTCATTTTTTTAATTGCAATGCACTATTACGGCGTAGAATAATAGACACAAGAGTTAAACATGTTATTATTTTATCGAAAATAATAAGATAATTGCCGGAAAAGAAAGATTAATATGAACACAATTCCTAAAACGTTACTGTTTTGCTATTGCCTTAATTCCAACTCCAACACAATATCAAACACAATACGCTGCTGTCAACTAACTGTCAAAAGTGCGTCGGGAGTACCGATTTCGCTCGGACAATTTCAATTCCAATCCTAATTAGTTTACACAATCACCACGCAATACTAAACTAATTTGGCGCTAGAGTCGTTTTCAAGAGTACCAAACGTCATAATTCCAATTCCGATCGATCGGAATTGTTTTCAAGAGTAAGCCTACATGTCATTATTTTATCGATAACAATAAGATAATTGCAGAAAACAAAAGATTAATATGAACACAATTCCTAAAACGTTACTGTTTTGCTATTGCCTTAATTCCAAATCCAACGCAATATCAAACACAATACGCTGCTGTCAACTTACTGTCAAAAGTGCGTCGGGAGTACCGATTTCGCTTGGACAATTTCAATTCCAATCACAATTAGTTCACACAATCACCACGGAATACTAAACTAATTTAGCGCTAGAGTCGCTTTCAAGAGTACCAAACGTCATATTTCCAATCCCGATCGATCGGAATTGTTTTCAAGAGTAAGCCTACTGTTCTCTAATAATAACTAAATACTAACCTTCATGGCAAAGACTGTGATGTTGCGGCTAAGGGACTTCTTTCACTCCGCTAGGAGTAATAGTGTTTTGGGCATGGTTCTGTTCCATAGGAGAATAGTTAAAAACGTGTCCATCTGTAAGCAGTAAATAACAGTCCAAAAACTCTCCACAACAGCGCTCGAGTAGCTACAGGGAATGATAAATCTTCGTAAAATACGTTGAGAGTGATTTTGAAAATAAAAATTTTAAAAGCAATAAAATAATTATTGCAAAAAGAATTATGGTGAGCCTGTGCAATAAAAAAAATTTAAAAGCTTTTAAAATTTAGACTGTAGCTACAGTAGCGCCACCCTTATTAAGCGCTTTCCTACGGACACTTTATGCGGAGTCTGTACTCCTTACCTCTACACTCCATAACTCTGTGTCTGTGTCTTTGACATGAAGGCAGTGTGACCATATGTGGCAGTTTCCTGCCAATTTGGAAAGCTCTTATTTTAGCCCCTGGCATGATCCGTAGACAGAGAAACCTATTGACAAATTGACGCCTTCTTTCGCATTCGCATACGAAAAAGATAGATTTATGCATACGTCTTGCATAGAAATGAGATAGAGCGGTGTGATTGTTTGTCCCTTTCTCCGTGCCGGTTTTTTTGTTTTGTAAACTCTACAGTTTGCTAAACAACTTTAACAGCGTAGCGATTTAAGGAGTTTAAGTGAGAAAAAAGTGTTTTGTGACCTTAAGATTGGTGAATCTTGTTCAGTTCAGTTCTTAGAACAATTAAAATGTTTATCTAAATGTGTTTAAAAGTCATAAAGATTATTGTATAACCTAAAAATTCGTTATCGTCCTTTCTCACTCGAGGCCACGCCGATCATTAGTCTATAGATTTCTCTGTCTACGGCATGATCGTTCGTTTGACGTTTCATAAAACTCAGCAATATGTGACTGGTTTGGGATATTAAAAATAAATTTCATTATGACAACTCAAAATACTGAAAATAGTAATACTAGATTCTTCGCCAGTATGTGGGAGATTTCCCTGTACGAGAAGTACAGGGAAACAGTATTATATTTGTATCACATTCAATAAATAACTTTAAAAGTTTGTGTGTAAAGTTGATAATCATAAAACTAGTATTCATAAATACGAGTTTATGGTTAATATTTCAATCACTCATAGAAGAACATACTTTAGTTTGGTATCGTATTAGATTTCACGGTGATAATATATTGTTAGCGATATCTTGGTAGGTTAGGTAATATTTCGTGGGCGATAGTAACTATTGGTGGCGGTGACAAAGCGAAAATGTGATATATAGATAGTATAGAGCGGAGTAGGCGTAAGATCCTTTACTTTCGCCGTGGATCTCCAAAGCTAAAGATGATCCAGACGTGGCCCTTTATAAAGCCTGCAACTGCAAATTGGTATCCCGTTGTCCGCTTAGGAGCATGCCGCTGCTAGTAAACATTAAAAAAATATGAGTGAATTCAGTGGGCAGTATTCGGTAGGTTTAATAAACTAAATCTGTTTAGTTTATTAAACTTACCGAATAGGTACCGTAATAGGTATATTATTTTTTTTACCACGTCGAACGTCGTATCGCAGTGTCAAGCTAAAATGTGTTTATTTTCTTTAATCTTACACCCACAAGAATATATGTTGCATACATTACATTTTATAATAAATTCACTGAATTATTTCAGGTACAATAATTCTTTAAGAAATTTTCCTTGCAAAAAGAAATTAAAAAGCCAGAGCTAAACATGTCTGGTTTTCTGGTAGAACATAATGTGCCATATTGCGTAATGTGATGAAATGTTTAATACAATATTAAATAAAGTTGGCAGTATTCAGTCATTTTTCACTATAGAATTTGGCAGGATATGGCAGGTTTTTCACCAAAGTAGGCACGATCTTTATTTTAAAGATGGTCACACTACATGGAGGTTAAGTATAGGTCGTAGACAGAGAATGCTATAGACAAGGTGATATATTTTATCGCAGTCACACAAGAGAAAGAGCAACTTACGCGGATGTCGTGTAAAGAAATGAGAAAGAACGATGAGATTTTTTGTTTCGCTGAGCGTGACGCGTTTTTTAATATTTAGCAAACCACTTTGCTAAATAAAGTTTGACAGGTAACGTGTAGCATGATAAATTCTTTGTATAAAATACTGTTTTACGTGTTTTATGATAAGTATTTCATATTATATTTTGTTGTGAACAATTAAGACGTAGTATTACAACCATTTTTATTTAAAACATGGTGCGACGTAGTGTATTAGGGTGTAAAAGTGATAGTGAAAGGAAAATGGCGGGGTTGTCTTTTCATTCGTAAGTATACCACTTTATCGGTTACTAGGCAGTCTGTAGCATTTAATGAAATACATACATTGTGTATAATGTACTCTAGACGTTTTATATAGATATACATTTATTAAAAATTATATTCATTTATAAAATTTTAATTTATAAATGGACATCATTTTTAATAAGTTTTATATTCCTTCAGTAGCTTGCTCAGGATGATGGTCATGATGAGTTTATGGTTAAAGTATTTTTTATTTTATAGGATAGGGTGACAAACGGGCACACAGTCCACCTGATGGTAAGCGGTTGCTGCGGCCCATAGACATCTACATCTATCCTCGATTACAAATCAAAATGCAGACGCGTTGTCACCCGTGAGGACTAAGATGGAATGCCTCTTTTCCAGTAAAAAGGGTCTCCGGTTCTCTACACTCACCATACGAAATACAGCAGCATTAAGCTACTATTTCACGCTGGTATTCTGTGTGAGCGTGGTCCTTCCCCGGCCGAGCCGACCCATTCGTGCTACAATTATACTACTAATATAACTGCAACATGGCTCTACCACGTTAAAAGTTTTCGGGAGGCTGTCTTTACATCCCTTATAAAATCATCATCATCATTACAGCCTTTCATAAGTCCACTGCACTCATACGCCTCCCCCAAGAAATGCCACAAAGCACGGTCCTGAGCCACCTGCATCCATCGACTTCCTGCATGTCTTACCAGGTCGTCACTTCATCTAGTGGGGCGACGCCCTACACTTCGTCCGCCGGTAATATAATGTAATTTAATTAATTATATTTTATAAAACATCGTTAATTAATTCGATGGGGAAAAAAGGTTCTCGAGTGGCCGCCTCGTACCGGTAGGCGAAGTGTAGGGCGACCCCCCACTAGATGGAGGGACGACCATATAAAATAACATAAGGAAATAATAAAAATAAAATAACAATCGTTTTTATTTACATTTATTATTACAGCAGCAATAATGTCTACAAAATTGAAAGATACAATAATAATAATTAGAAGCCAAGGTTTTACAACATAATTTTTTATACATGATTGAATAAAATAGTTTTGTGAAGTTTTTGGCGCTTGGTACGAACTACATTAACTTTTGGTCCATACAAATTTTTAGATGCTTTCTGAGACGCATGGTCAAAAGAGTTTGAAATTAATTTTAAAATTCTGAATTCATGAAATTCAGAGCAATTTATACTGTCATCCATAGGATGATAAAACATTTGTCGCAACTGTGGGGTGAAGTGTTGAATAATGATATTGAGTAATTTATTTTTAATATTAGGTTGACCCAGACTCTTGATATTTGATGCCCTTTTAAATATTTTTCCGCAAAAAGGACAATTTTGTACACCTCTGCGGATGGAAAATGCAATTTACCTCGATTTACAAATATTGTAAAGGATTGATATTTATTTATATTTAAAACGTATAAATGATCGGTTTGTGAATGATCTGCAGCAATTAGCAAATTTTTACATTCATTACATTTCAGCCGTTTGACAATATTTTTTATTATATATCCGGTAATATAATAAAGAATATTGTTTTGATAATCCGTATGGGTGTTTTTTGATTCTAAAGCCTGCAAGTGGTTTTCGATTTCATCATCAGTATCTGTATTATCAGTATTTGAGATCGGTTCTACTAGGGATGATTGTTTAGTGCCGAATTCAAATACATGCGTTGCGTCGTATGTATGATCAATGCAATTTCCATTAATTGAGGGTTGTACAGAGTTTCGATATAACAATAATCATGTAATCGGTTGATTTGAAATGGAGGTTACAAATCTTTGCTTTTTCAAAAAAGGGTCTTTTTAGTTCCACATTAGTTAACCATTTATTACGTTCTGTTAGATTGGAAGGAAACCTGCAAAAAATGAAGTTATAAAAAATATAAATTTATTTTAATTGTGATGTTTTAGTGTATACATGTAAACAACGTTTCGAAATTTCATGCAAATCGAGCAGAGTACCATTCGAGAAAACCTTTTCCGTTTCTAATTAAAATGAAAATACATTCACAATGTATGGTCACCCTAGTCGTGGTTATAATACAAACATGAAACGTTAATTAGTAAGCAAATAATGAAGTGCAATTGGAAATACCGAACCATAATTAACATCTCAACTAAAATAACAATTTGTCTATCCAGAAATGAAAGCAATTAAAGTCGAAATATCACTAAACAATTTCACATGACGCGCAGTATTTGCATGGTGTTTTGTACTTACGAATGAAATATAATATTACAACCTGGATGCCATTCACTTTTGCAACCGCGCCCAATACATTTAATGACCATTTTACTAGTTTTGCCTCTGAATTATTCCAAAATTCAAAAACAAACTTGCGAAATAAACATAAAAATCTGTCATTTGCAGTAAAAATTATTTGACAAATAGATTTTGGGTTGACATATAATGGCTTTTAAGAATAATTATAAAATAGGGGAAATATTGGGAGGCTAGGCAAATAGTTCATCGCAAATCTTTATTTAGTGTTTAAAAGAAAAAGCAAACACTTGCGTGAAAATCGGTTTAGTCAAGTTTTTTAATCATTTTTGACTTATAATTCTTGCCATACAAACAATTAACCTTATATTGAAATTCATAATCGCTGTCAATGGGGTAATATTAGCCGTCACGTTGGCTATCCTGTAGGGAAAACAGGGGTTATTTGAGTCATTTGGTTATTCCTAATGTTGATATTAGGAGTGTGGGTTCCAGTTTGTCCATACTACCGTGTACAGTAGAGACGGTACCTGTCAATGTCATACTTTATGGGCATCTTTTTTCTCTAGTCAAAGGGGCATGCCGTAGACAGAGAATCCTATTCTCTGTCTACGGGGCATGCCGACCTAATTATGTGCATGCCAATAAAGTATGACATTGACAAGTACTGTCTGTACTACTAAGAAATTCAGGACTTCATAGGCGTGATTTTTACTGACAGCTGTCGCAGAGATCAAGCTATCTTGTTTGATCCATACAAACGTAGACAGAGAAACCTATAGACTAATGATCGGCGTGGTCTGGAGTGAGAAAGAACGATAACGAATTTTTAGGTTATAGAATAATCTTTATGACTTTTAAACACATTTAGATAAAAATTTTAATTTTTCTAAGAACTGAACTGAACAAGATTCACCAATCTTAAACTCACAAAACATTTTTTTTCTCACTTAAACCAACTTGTAAACTCCTTAAGTCACTACGCTGTCAAAGTTGTTTAGCAAACTGTAGAGTTTGCTAAACAAAAAACCGGCACGTAGAAAGGGACAAACAATCACACCGCTCTATCTCGTTTCTATGCAAGACGTATGTACTGTCCGTTCATCTTAACTTGACGCGTGAGTGATTGGTAGCACTGTTTCCTCAGTCGCCATCTTAATTTTAGTTTGATTAGTTGCTATCTGTGTGCTATTTTTCTTTTTAGTAATTTAATCCCAGTTGTAAAAATTCCGAAAGTAGTTAAAAGTGCTAAAAGGCAAACTATTCTTCAAATTTACGCTTTTTGTGACAAATAAAAGGCTGTAAATAAGCTGATTTTGCCATTGCAACATGTTCGTGCCCGAGTTACCGCCATCACCGGTTTGTTTTTAGGGTGACCAGTTACAAATATTTAGATTAACTGTTGTTTATGTAATTCGCTAAATGATATTAATATATTTGTATGTAAAGAAGTATAAATATTTTAGTAACGTCACGTACGTATTTTAATAACGTTACTTACGTTACTAAAATATTTTAATGTTATTAACTACCTAAGAAAATAAAATTGCATTTGTTTAATGACTTCAGATGTAACCGAATTTACTCTAACCCGAATTTTGAGACAGGAAAGAGAGACCAGTTCTGTTTCAAATATAGGTGGGCCTGGTCTATCAAAAGTAACACCTGGGAAAAAACGATCAAATCGCGATACAAAGATCAAAATCGATAATACTGATGCTGGTGCAATACGACAAAAAATTATGTCATTTTACGCTGTACGAAAAAAAATTGCTACTGTTCACGCACGATTGTTACACTTCCATCGCGCGTCTCGAACGGGGTGAGGAAACCGTTAGCGTTGCGCGGAAGGCGGGGGCTTGCTGGGTCGTATGCGCACAGCAAGCGATCGAGTCGGCAGGTAAAGGTGAGCGAAACTGTTATAATTTCCTAATTCGTTATGTTGTTGTAATATATTTTTCTAACTGTTGTTTTAAACTGTTATATTATATTATAACAGTTTCAAATATTACATTGTACACGCGGTTACTTCAGTTCAGTTGTTGGCTGTGTTTTGTCGTATGTTGTTATAACGATTATAAATATTATGATGAAAGATTATTACGATTATGAATATTATAAATATTTAACGATTTTAAGTATTACATGAAGGCAAAAAAATATTTTAAGTTGTATTAGCATCATTTGAGTGTTTCATCTTTTAAAAGAGAATCATTTAAAATATGTATGTTAAGTTTAATGAACTTCCCTTCCTACTTTTACAGGCTTAGGACTGTCTGAATGTATGTTAAGCTGTGTAATTATTGTATCTGTTATAATTATTTACTCATATTTTCAAACATTTTAAGAAAAATAACTCATTCAGGCGTAGTTAGAAGCTTATTGATGTTATGTACATTTTGATTGAATTTTTACATTATTTACACTGTGATCGAAGTTTTAGTTATCTACAATTATTTACATTTTTTCAGTTACTATTCAAAAACATTATTTGGTTTACTTTTGACAACGTAAGCCTTGTGAGTCTATCCGATATTAAATCCGAACGGCAAAACTCTTCATACACTCCTACGTGTTTTTGCTTAAGGTGAAGCTTTAAATTTGTAATTGTACTTTTGAAATATAAAGTTTTTTTTAATTGCACACTGCTTTTTTTTCGTCCACACTTTGGACATAGACTTAAAATAGTTCCAAATGGCTGCGCTACGCTGACGCGACATTATTATACACTTTTACATACAACATGCTAAATCCTATCTATATTACACTAAATATTTAAAATTACTTTAGGAATAAAACTTAACGAAAAATAAACAAAAATAACAATAGCTTTTTCACGTAATATGGGGACCTGCTATCAAAACATTACGTATATAATTTAACAGATCAGAGAACAGTGTCATTTTCATCTCAGCTAGACAGCTAACTGAACACTAATATATTACAACAGCCAAAAAATTAAATAACAGGCACAACAGGCAACAGCTAGTAATGAAAGAAATAATATATTTTTGTTTACCGTTATTATTTAGTGTTAGTAAAATAAGTTTTTATTAAGTTAGCTTAGAGTTTAAATTAGTGTAAGCTATACGCAATCCTTGTGGCATAATGAATGTAGTATTTTATTGACTCCCATTGTGGTGCCGCGTCTTGGCCTACGGCTGGACCGTAAACGTAAACAGATGACGTTTTCTAACGATAATGAATATATTATAACAGTCAATGGTTCATTATTCTAATGTGTTGTAATATTACAAATATATAATGAAATATATTATCTGTTGTATGTTACCTATAACGCCCAACTTTATCGGCAGGAAGCTTACCGCGCTGCGGCCGCGCCAGTTAGATGTCGGGCGTTACATAATTATTATGATAGTGACAGTGAGTGTTCAAGTAACATTGAAGAAGTTATTATCCCTTTACACCTTATTGGTCATAATTATATAAAATGATTATTTTTAACCATCTCTTAATAAATTTATCCCGAATGTTCCTATTGATATATTAATTATTTCAGAGAGTACACAATAACACTTAAAAATTCACATAAGTATAGCATCATATCCATATCCATAATGCCTTTCCCTACATTTTGGGAACGCTTTTCACATTGAAACATGCAACACTGTAAATTACTGTGCTGCCAATCGGATTACGCGTCAAATTACGATGAACGGACAATATGCATAAATCTATCTTTTTCGTGTGCGAATGCGAAAGAAGACGTCAATTTTCAATTTGTCTATAGGTTTCTCTGTCTACGCATACAAACCGTAGACAGAGAAATACAAACGTTATACTAGTCTGTGAATACTACAAAAAGTACTTTGTGGTTAGCATAGATTACTGAATATATACTGATATATACATTGGGTGCGTTTGGCAGAAAAAAGCGCTAGCAAGCGCTTATAAGCGCTAAAATAGTTTTCGGCCAGGACACGATTGCTACTTCAGTAACGCTGACACAATCTGCCATTTTGCTTTTTTAATTTATTTGTTTTGAAGTAGAGTTTATAAGTTGTTTTGTACAATATTAGTTTTAAGTAATATAATGACATGAATAAACATATACATACTATTAAAAATTCATGATTGGTAAGTTTTTAATATGAATACTTTACAAACATATATTTAAATTAGGTTAGATTCCCGGTTAAAACTAACATCGTGTCCTGGAGGAAAATAGCTACTTACGATTTGACAGCCCTTACCGCTTACGATCGCCATTTTGCTTACAAGCGCTTGCTAGCGCTTTTTTCTGCCAAACGCACCCATTATACAGTGGTTCTTGCTACATATTTATTTATCTATGCAGTGGTTAGTGAAGAACATAGAGGAAAGTAATATACCCGTCAGGGTAAATGTATTTTGTGGTAATATATGTGAAGAAATAAAACGAGATAAAGTATATACATCGTATAAATATTTTTAATTTATCAAATAACATTATGTATTTATAATATAAATACGGAATCATAAAGTAATAAACTTTATTAGAGTTAACAGGTTTCGAATCGAAAAAAATATTACTGCTAATTTTCTAAAATGTCTTACAACTATGAAGAACTTTCTTTGAGTGGTTAGTTGTATTTTTTTGGTATATTACAGCAAACCTACTATATTCAATCCTTGGAGTAATTGTGTTCTGTGATTCAATCATATAATTTGTTCGAACGAACAACTTCTTTTAGCGCAAAATTGTTATGTACATATTAATGATTTGTGATTGATTTATAATTAAAGATCCATACTATTCTTTTAGAAATTATAGATTTAATGCGTCAATGGCGCGAAAATAATGAGAGAAAAAGTGAGGACATCATGGAACTTTGGTTAAATGTTTTAGAAACTAATCTTAATAATTATGGCAATGAAAGTAAGTTGAGTAATAATTATTATTTACTATGTCTTATTACAATTTGTACTTATCTACTTAGTATTTAATAACACTACCATTACCATTACAGCTTTTTAAAGTCCACTACTGAACATAGACGTCCCACATAGATGCCTCATAAGGGGGATATTTGCCATAGTTGCCACGCTTGGCAAGTGTGTGGAAGATGCTGCTGCCCATCTCCTAATTTTTTTACCTTTGTTGCCTCTTAAGACATCCACAGAAGATATGGGGTAGTGGATATTCTTACCCACTACTACATTGGCTATAATGTAGTTTAAAACATTATTTAAACATACACGTGTAGGAGGGGGGGGGGGGGCAGGAATAGGTGCACCTGTACCTACACATGATGCATTGCTAAATAACAAAAAAACTTAGATGATAAGTCTATACCAATTTGTTTTCTGATTCTGAATAACTGTAAGTTAAAGCCACTGCTGATTTATGTCTCACTGCTTCGTAGAGGTCTTCCCCTATTTCTGAAAGCAAATCTGAAAGCAAATATGGAGCAAATGGCATCAATTCTCAAGACAAGAGGAAACCTAGATGACAAATATATTTTTTTTATTTTGTCATCTAGGTCTCCTCACAATGTCTTTCTTCATCAAAGAGATGTGATAAATCAGCACTTAATATTGCAAGAAACAATTTCATTGCTGTTGGCAGCCTCAAACCTAGACTTGACAATGATCGAATAACAAATAAATTTCCATATTTATAATATTATATATTATTATTTGCTAGTTGGTACCGTAAAACAGGGTAAATAGGGACGATTTCAAGGTTTAGGGCAGATTTCTAATTTGTTATCATTGTGTTTGTTATTGAATACAACCTAAATATTCCTTCCGGTGGCTGAAACTTTTATTATTTAGAACTTTTCCCGCATAAAAATGTAGGTTTTACGAGAAAAACAGAAAAATATGGCCGATCCCGACTCACCCCGTGGTTGGGGTGAAAAGGGATGAAAGAGGGGTGAATCGGGAATTCAGTTAGGGCTGCCACAGATTTTTACCCAACATGATAAAATGAGGTTTTCAATTCCACTTAATAATGTTAAATAAAACAAATATAACAGTGTGGAAAGTATTTATTTAACGAGATCAGTAAACAAAATAGCAGATTTATTTTTCAAAATTATGTTAATATCACGTTATTCTCTTATACAATAGACTATTATCAACTACTTTTCTTCTTTTATCAACTAAATAAAATTGAAGAAAAAAAAACATAATAAAAATATTAATTTCGACAAAACAAAACATTTTCATAATAAGTAATAACTCAACATTGATAAAATAAAACCGCTTATTAGGACTTAACAAATTAATAATATAAATCGTAGGCGAATTATTCAAGTAGCCTGAAACAAAAAGAATAATACATTATTCGTCATCTTCTAAAATTTTCAAAATTTCACTTTCATTTTTATAACAATTTATAGACACATGATTATAATTCAATTCTTCAAGAGCTTTTCTAATTATTTCCTCATCATACTTTTTGTACTGCTTACACCCTGGTTTAGGTTTATAAATGCGAGGCATGATATCGTTCCGTAAACAATGAAAATTATTTGTATAAATATAATGTACACAAAATATCTTTAAACTTCGTCATTTCATTAGATCATGATCTATGGAGCATGTAGATTTACTGTCTAAATAAAATAAACATTACCTTTAACCGTTAATTATTGCTTATTTATCTTCAGTATTAGTTATTTACATATCTGTTACTTCCTATTGCTATTTCGTAAAGAAAGATTGACTTTTTTAATATTGACATCGTCTTAGGTTCGAATATTTGTATGCAATAAAACACTTTTCTTAAGATTTCTATGACAACATGTAAATAATTTTTTCTTAAACAACTGAATAAGAGACCAAAGTAATTTTTGACAACCCCATTAAGTAAGCTCTATTCACCCCTCACTCGTCCTGAATCACCTCTAATTTGTTCCAAATTACCCCTTTTCCGTCCCGAATCACCTCTTTAACTGTCTCTATTCTCCCCTCACACGTCCCTTGTCACCCCAAGATTATCAATTAATGCAGAACCTTTAAAAATTACCATTTGAATTGAAAATATGTAGTGCTGAACTTATTTTTATAGTATATTAGGTCCTTGAATAATATCACGATAAAATTAATCAATCAGCGTCACTCGAAATTGGTATTTATTATTTTAAAATTGAAATGTTTACGGAACAATATTTTGGCACTTCAATAGTGTTCAATTTAAATAACGTTTTTCTGTCTTATTTGACATTTTAGATACTAGATGTTGCCAGAATAAACAAGAAACAGCTCTCAATTTAAAAAAAAAACATCTGTGTCATTTGATAATCCGGCTGTATGTAGGAGTATCAGTGAGTAGAAAAAAATCTTGAGTTTGTCCCTATTCACCCCTGCATCCCTATTCACCCCGTTTTACGGTACCCAGTGCGTTGCTGTTGCAGAAGACATAATTTTGGAAATATTGTTCTAAATTTGAAAGAGTTATATTGTTTAACTAGGAATGATATAATACATTAATTGAAATTTAATGGTATAACACTTTCAAATGTCTGTACGTTACGCATGTCACTTACTGTAATTTAATTGTGCTATTTCTGTAACTGCTGAACATAGGCCTTTGTTCAGAAGTGGACTTATGAACGGCTGTAATGATGATGACAGTGCCTATAACCTTGCACAAGTGCAAGCAATATGTTGACAAAGTTTCAGTATGGCAGTGCATAAAATATGAACAGAATATTATTTTTTATATATTAGAGAATTGATAAGGGTGTATATTTGTTTAAGCTTATATGGTTTGATCCCCCTTCTTATTCATTGAAAGATTCTACTATCAGGGTTAAAACAGAACTTGAATAAAAAAAACTCAATAACATTATTACTTTTACTTTTACAGAATATGTATTATTAGAACAAATAATTTATGCGGCGCTTGACTGTCATCAATATGGAGTAGCTAATGCACTGATATACTTATTATCAATGGAATTCCCAGGAAGCTTAAGAGTTATGCGTTATAAAGCAGCATTACTTGAAGCCGAGGAGAAGTTAGTAGTTAAATTTTTTTTTATTTATTATATACATAAGCAGCTGTTCAGCTAATGTATGTACTTTCACTGCACTCATGTTTGTCAAATCTACTTTTGAAGGTATTTACAATAGAAGCATTTATAACAATTTCATGAAAATTTCAATTGATTAATTACCTGGTTTGATAAAAAGTGGCAGTGGCAATCTTTAACACTAATTCCACGGTGTTCACATTTCTAGTACAGGGATTGTCAATTTGCTTGCCAAGAGTTCAATTATGGCAAATTCTACCTGTAATGAGACTGCTGTTCGGTCCGGTGGTATAAATTAAGAAGAAAAAGCATAGATAAAACCAAATATTGCACAAGTAACAATGTCATTTTGGAATAAAGGCAATTAGTGTCAGTATGAACTTTACAGTGCTCTGTTTGGAATGACCCATTATGGTTAAAAATGTTTATTCTTAAAAAGAAATACACATTTAAAGGTATAATTTGGCATAATCAAATGCTCTGCTATCAAATTATTGATCCCTATTCTAGAAATATTAGTAGGCAGTACCTTTTTTCCTACCATAAGTTCTTCTTCCTGTGTTGTACAAAATCAACGAGACCAAATAGGGTGATATAAACTCTTACATCGCTTCCTTATTTTATCCTAAGTTATTTGAGGTTGGCATAGCATGTCTTTTTATTCCGTTGTCCTCCATTAGCCGTCTTCTCACTCATTACTTAAGCTTATCATCCCTGACACGGCCCATCATATCATAGGCCTCCCTCTACTCATATCCATACGCTTTCATAGCCTCTATGTAGTGAGAAATTTACTGTCTGAGAATTGTAAATATTATACTCTTGTGAAGTCTGTCAATAGATTTCTTATGCATGTATTGTCCACTCCCACACACTATCGATTGCCTCGTAGGGGAATAGAGGATATATATGCCATAGTTTTTTTTTTATTTAGAGAAAACATACAGCTATAATGATACATAATTTATGTTTTAATGAGTTCTTTCAAAAGCCAGTTATGATTTCATTAACTAATAAAAACATACTTGATCATTGGGCAGAAATACTGAAATACAATTTTGCCAAACTTGGCAAGCAGGTTAGCACCCCAGGTTAATATAACATTAAGTTGATATCAGGAAGATATTGCAAGTTCCTGCTGAAATTCATATTTAGTGTCCATAACTTTGTATGTATAGTGATCATCCTGCATATCACTTAAGTATTGCTTTATATAGATAAAATTGTATTAACAATATAACAGTGTTAAGTAGAGCTTTGTGGCATTCCTTGGGGGAGGCCTATGTTCAGCTGTGGGCTTGTACTAAATAAGCCATAGGCATAGGAATTATGTCAAACTCCTTCCTCCTTATGAGATAGAACAATGTCTATAGTATGTGCCAAATCGATTGAAAAAACGGACGGAACCTTTCGGTCGTTTAACCAGGGGTTACAAACCTTCAATATATAGCCATTATCTTCATACATTTTATATGTAGTACTTTTTTATTTATAATGATTCTTTTTATAATTTTTTTATAATGATTGATATAATATATATTTATTAACTATTATTAAAAAGTTATGTATAAAATCGCTGTAGAAAAAAAATCAAAATCATCTATCGTTATAAAGTACTTTATTCATTTAACAACAAAAACCATTAATTTATAACACATATAAAGATTTGAGTGATAACGACACCTAATAAGTACATACTTATTCAAAAGATAAAATAATATTATAATATTTTCAATATTATATAAGAACTTTATTTTTATTCGGTGTATGCTTACTGGCCCAAAAAAGGTGATGCATCTCTGGCAGCCATTGTCACGTTTCTTTTAGAACGAACTGACGTAACGCGCGTTTTGTTTATTTTAAAGGGATGAATTTGCAAAAGCTCAATATGAAAATGTTATTAAATGAATTGCTGCATTACTTACCATAAATTAAAATATAACACATTTTTCGTGATGTACCGTAAGATTTTCCGATGTTTAGAGGAACCACAGACAATATTATTTAAGAAACAAAAAAACAACATATAATATCAATATTTAAATATTGTTATCACAACTATATTGAGATTTTGTAAATTGCGCCTTTTGACACACACTGAAAATTTAAAGCAAATCTCATGTATTTTGTATGTGGTAGAGCCATGCTGCAGCTATATCATCGTTGTAGCACGAATGGATCAGCTCGAACACAGAAGGACCACACTCTCACAGAATATCAGTAAAATAGCAACTTAACATTTTTACTGGAAACGAGGTTTTCCATCTTAGTTCTTAGAGGTGACAGTGCATCTGCATTTTGAATCTAAACTGAAGATAGATGTGGATGGGCTAAAAATTTTTGTAGATTGTGTGCTCCTTTGCCACACATATTCTATAAAAAGTACCTGGATGACCAAGCTTTGCTCGGTTTTTCTTTGGAAGTTGTGTGTTTTGGAAATTATATTTAGATACAAATTACATACTGATGAAATATGAATAATACTTTTTGATCTTACCGACATAATAGAAAGAAAAACTGAAGTAGTTATTTGAATAAAAAGTCATAAGTGCAATTAGTTTAATTTAAATTTTCATGTTTTTAATTAAATACTAGAACTAAGAGATTTTCTCACAGCTCGAACCAGGGTACTTCGATTTCGGGACCGCCCGATATTCCATTTGAGCTAATGTAATTGTAAGTGAGTATGGTGGGTGGTAAAATGATAGTCTATTTTCACACTTATCTTTTTTTATTACGCTGGTACACACAGTAATTACAGTCTAACACAGCACAATATAGAAGGTACAAATGAGAAGACAGGAACACAGTACAATAAGAGAAAGAGAACTTAGCAATACGAACTGCGTAAGCGCGGGTCTCAGGTTAACAATAGAACAGATATGGACACATGCGACGTGCAACGCGGAAGCAGACGTAGTGGCGATCTCGTTGCCCCGAAGGCGCGGCCTAACGACCGAACCAGTTTCGCATTCTTCGTTGTGTATATACATAAAAGTGCACGGCGTGTGTCTGCTTGTACATAAATTAATTTATTTACATATATCTTTTAAATTTTACCAAATTTAGGCATTTTTATTTACATTAATATCATTAAACAACTAACAAAATATAAATTAATAATAGTTTAAAATTAAAGTATAAAAATATGAACATTTTTGTATTTTCAACAATTAAAATATAAAATATAAAACTCGCCACATCACCCCCCTTCAAGAGGCCTGGTTAAAGACGATAATAGTCAGGAAATTGTACCCTACGGTCTGATCGAGTTCTGACAATATTTCTTTCTGGGTGTGGAGGAGTGTGTCAGTTGTTCAAAATATGTTTACTTTGTGTTTGTGGTTGTATGTGTGATTGTGTGCTTGAATGTGTTTGTTCAGGTTTGTTTGCAGGTTGCAGTACATAGGCAGGCTTAATTCGGTCTATTGAAACCGAGATTTTGTTACCATTCACTAGTAACTTAAATATTTTGTCTCCTCTTTTTAGGGTTCCGTAGTCAACTAGGAACCCTTATAGTTTCGCCATGTCTGTCTGTCCGTCTGTCCGTCCTCGCTTAATCTCTGTGACCGTTATCACTAGAAAGCTGAAATTGGTACCAATATGTGTATCAATCACGCCGACAAAGTGCTAAAATAAAAATTGGAAAAAAATGTTTTATTAGGGTAGCCCCCCTATATGTAAAGTGGGAAGTGATTTTTTTTTTAATTTCAACCCTTACGTGTGATATATTGTTGGAAAGGTATTTAAAAATTAATAGGGGTTTACTAAAATCATTTTTGATAATGTCAATAATTTCGGAAATAATCGCTCCAAAAGTAAAAAACAATGTGTCCCCCCCCTCTAACTTTTGAACCATAGGTTTAGAAAATATGAAAAAAATCTGAAAGGTAGAACTTTATAAGGACTTTCTAGGAAAATCATTTTGAACTTGGATGGAAACAGTTTTTGTACAAAAAAGACAAAAAGTTGTACAAAACAATTTCTGGACTAAGTTTTAGTATGATCGTTTAAGCAAGCATTTTTTTTTTTAACTTCGTTTACATATTTTATTATCCTGAACGTATCTTTTTTCAAACAAAAAAAGAATTATTAAAATCGGTTCTCGCAATCCAAAATTACCACCGAAAACTTCTGGCACGTCTATGTATTAATTAGTAACCCAATTCCCCGAGAGATGGCACTGTAGGTACTTATTACATTGGGTCGGGTATTATCGAATAGTTCGGTTGGTCTCTCCTTTGCATCGCCTACCGCGGCGAAACTCATAAGTGGGAACACTTATTGTGACGGACGGGAAACTACGGAACCCTACACTGAGCGTGGCCCGACACGCTCTTGGCCGGTTTTTACTACTTCATATGGGCCCGTGTAAGCTGATTTTAAGGAACCGCCTATGGTGTCGTTCCTAACAAAGACATGAGTCGCTTTAGCTAGATCTTTAAAAACGAATATGGGTCGTTTTTTCCTACCATGATGTGAGGTAGAGGACGGTTGCAATTGTTTGACAAAATTGCGAGGACGCGATAAGTAGTCTGTTACGTCGATGGTGTCTTCGATCTGTGGGGCAAATAATTCGCCTGGGAGGCGTAGGGGTTGCCCATACACTAATTCCGCAGATGATGCCTTGATGTCTTCCTTAAAAGAACTTTGTATCCCTAATAGGATGAGTGGAAGGCAGTCAACCCAGTTTTCACTCGCATGACAGATGATAGCAGCCTTTAACTGTCGATGGAAATGCTCCACTAATCCGTTGCATGCAGGGTGGTACGCTGTTCTTCGTCTATGCCTAAATCCTGCGATATCTGATAGGCACTTAAAGAGAGCAGATTCGAATTGTCTACCACGATCTGAAACGATATCTGTCGGGCAACCAAAGCAGATATCCAACCACTTAGCAAAGCTTTAGCCACGCCACGGTCTCAGCTGTTATATCAGGCAGTGGTATTGCCTCAGGCCATCGCGTACGCTGTAAGGCAATAGCGGTAGCCTTGGGATATAGGTAGAGGCCCGATTAAGTCAGTATGCCAAAATGCGAATCTTGACTTTGGCAAGGAGTATTTACCGATGGGTGCAGATACGTGACGTGTAACTTTGGCTCGCTGACATTGCAGACAAGCACGTGCCCGTTCACTCCAGGCCAAACGTACCTTTCGGCAACGAGTTTTGCTGACGCACCACCGCCTGGATGGCTTAGTGAGTGCAAGTTTTCAAAAACCAGTTGACGCAAACTCTTCGAGACAAATGGTCTCAAGGTGTTGCCATCATCGTCACAGTACAGCTCCACGTCTGAGCCAGGTACTCGTACCTTTCGCAGTTGGAGGGAGTTCTTGGAGTTCAGCAATTGCTTTAATTCGCAATCGGCTTTCTGGCATTGGGCTAGTTTTCCAGTCCAGACTTATTGGTTGTGTGATTTCCTCGACCCGTGACAAGGTATCGGCGACCACATTATTTTTTCCCACAATGTGCCTTACTATGGTACTGAATTGCGAGATAAAATCTAAGTGCCGAAACTGTCTCGGTGAGCAGTTTTCTTTCCTCGTTAAGAATGCGTGAGTTAGGGGCTTGTGATCCGTGTAGATCACGAAATCCCTAGCCTCAATCATATGCCGGAAGTATTTGATGCTTTTGTAAATAGCAAGCAGTTCTCGATCATAGGCTGAGTATTTCTGCTGAGCTGGGCTGATCTTCTTAGAAAAAAATGCTAAAGGCTGCCAGTCCTTACCTTTTAGCTGCTGCAAGGATGCGCCAATTGCTTTATCTGACGCGTCGCTGACTAGCGCTAGTTTTGCGTCGCACTCTGGGTGCGCTAGCATGGTGGCTCGACAGAGGCTTTCTTTACAGGCATTGAAGGCTTCGTACTCTTTCTTGGTGAAATTCAGCTTTTGATTGACCCCGTAAGCAACTCATTGAGGGATGCCTGATGTTTAGCAGCTTCTGGGATGAATCTACGGTAGAAATTCACCAATCCCAAAAATCTGCGTAGCTCTCTTGCTACCTTTGGCACAGGAAAATTCTTAATGGCCTCAACCTTGGAAGGGAGAGGCTTAGACCCTTCGGCAGAAATGCTATATCCAAGGAAGGTCACTTCTGGTACACCAAATACACATTTGGCTGTATTTATCACCATCCCATATTCCCTTAGTCGGTCGAAAACCTGACGGAGATGTTGTTCATGCGTCTCCTGGTCCGTAGAGAAGATCAAAAAATCGTCTAAATATGCATACGTGAAATCCAGTCCCCGGAGCATTTCGTCCACGAAGCGCTGGAAGGTCTGTCCGGCGTTCCAGAGGCCATACGACATGAATGGGAACTCATAAAGCCCGAACGGTGTCGTGATGGCAGTCTTCGGGATGTCCTCAGAGCTCACAGGAATCTGGTTGTAGGCTTTGACCAAATCGATTGTAGAGAACACTGTGCAACCTGAAAGGCTAAAAGCAAAGTCCTGAATATGACTTATTGGGTACTTTCAGGGATGGTTCGGGCATTGAGCAGAGAATGTCTGGCGTCCATGCGGCGATTACTGCAATCGCCGCATGGACGCCAGCCATTCTCTTTTTTGGGAGCAAGGTGCAGTGGTGATGCCCATGCCGATTCTGAAGGTCGGCAAGTACCATTCTGCAACATGCTTCAAACTCGGCTTTAGCGATTTTCAATTTATCTGGTGCTAACCTGCGTGGCGTGTAAGAAACTGGTGGGCCTGGTGTTGTTCGTATGTGGTGTATTGTATTGTGTGTAGGTGTACGTTGAATACCTGGTGGTTTGGTGATGTCGGGATATTCTGCGAGTATGTGGTGGTAAGTTGTTTCCTAACATTACTTTTACCGAAGAAATATCATCAGAAAATCGAGCAAGCGAAGCCGCGGTCGCGAGGGTTGTAGTACTGTCTATTAAACGTTTGTTGCGTACATCAACTATAGGATTATAGTAAGACAAGAAAACTACTCCTATTATCGCCTTAGTTACATTGGCCACAACGAATTGCCAAGAAAAGTCGCGGCGTAAACCTATATTTAAACTAAATGAGCATAACCATAGGTATTAATTGTAGAACCGTTTGCTGCACATAGTTCAAAATTAGTTTTTTGGCGGTGCTCTTTTAGTGCAGAACGCGGAAACACACAAAGATCACTTCCGGTGTCCACTAAAAACTGCGTTTTGGTATGTTTGACCGTAATAAATAAGCGACCGGTACTTGGGCAGTCGGCGGTCGCCATTATCGACTGCCAGGTGCATTTCCCGCGTAGTCGCAAGGCTTAACACATTTATTTGCCTTTTCATTGAATTTATAGTGGTACCAACATGTAGGGAATTTTCTATAATTTGATTGAGATCTAGTTGATGACGATCGGTTACGCTTACCTCGGCTAGAGTTGTACCTTGTGGCATTCTGTCTAGCTTTGTTTGTAAGGCGTGAACTTGACGCGTCAGCTCGGCTATTTGCTTGTACATTGTACCTGAGTCGCTGGTTGATCCTGAGGTTATTGCTACCTGCGGGCTAAGTGTGACGACGTCGTGTATCCTGTCAGCTAAATCTTACACCTCTTCCAACGAAGCCTTTGACTGTGATGCAATGATGGACTGCGTGCTAGTTGGTAAGCGGATGGTCCAAATAGTCCTCATGAAGTTTTCCGGTACATCAGGGCTTGCTAGCTGCTTCAGGTGCCTTAAAAATTGTGAAGGTGTTTGAGCAAACCACAGCCGGGTTTTGTGGGTGGTCATGTGCGGCGCGCTTATGCCCACGCGGCACAAATCACCCGACGGTCCGCCCTTATTTTCGGCGCTGCTGGTGCTACTGCTTGCACCATCTCTTTCCCTTCTCACTCATGGCGTGTACAGTTCGGGGTCACCAATGTAAGTGAGTATGGTGGGTGGTAAAAGATAGTCTATTTTCACACTTATCTTTTTTTATTGCGCTGGTACACACAGTAATTACATTCTAACACAGCACAATATAGAAGGTACGAATGAGAAGACAGGAACACAGTACAATAAGAGAAAGAGTAAGTCTTCACATGTCAAAAACATATTTTTTATTTCTCAGACATGCATTACCTTCATAGCCGCGCATGTGGTAAATTGTACATATGTGACTAAATATTTGACGTTTGACGAAACATTTCATAGGCTAGACAACACTCAAATATTATTGCGCAGTATTATTACTTGTATAGACATTTATAATAGCTTTCGTATTGTTTTACAAATAAATACACCAGAATATTGTATACTTAGTTACAACACGTAACATAATTAACGCACTTTGAGAAAGTAGTTTGTTCAGAATTGTTTACTGCATCGATTCCTATCATTTTAATATAGGTAATTTTTATCCCAAAAATAATTAAAATTACGTAAATTAAAATGTACAGTCAAAATAAACTGAAATGGACCGTAGCTTAAGGCAATAAGACTTTTAAGAGTGCAGTTTTATTTGTTGTATTACTAATTCTGTCATTCAATAAAAATAAAGAAAAATGAACTTTATTTCAAGCACGTTAAAGTCTTTGCGTTCGTGGATTTGTACTGTGACCACAACATTCTTCCGGAATTAGTATAACTAATTTGATAAATAATCAGTGCATAAAAATGTATAACTAAAAATTCAGTCTATGTATTATGATTATAACATAATATACTAATTGGGGTGTCTGAGGGTGTGACGTTACATATTGTGTATAAGATACATATAACTTAGAAGAGTAAAGTAGAGTATTTTCGTGTTTTTTTTTTATAATAATGTTTTGTATTTCAGATATGATGAAGCGCTGAACATTCTAGACAGTATCATAAAGGCCGATGAGACAAATGCCGCTGCAAGAAAGCGACGGGTCGCCGTACTCAAGGCACAAGGACATATTAATGTTTTATAATAATGTTTTATATTTCAGATATGATGAAGCGCTGAACATTCTAGACAGTATCATAAAGGCCGATGAGACAAATGCCGCTGCAAGAAAGCGACGGGTCGCCGTACTCAAGGCACAAGGACATATTAATGTTTTATAATAATGTTTTATATTTCAGATATGATGAAGCGCTGAACATTCTAGACAGTATCATAAAGGCCGATGAGACAAATGCCGCTGCAAGAAAGCGACGGGTCGCCGTACTCAAGGCACAAGGACATATTAATGAAGCTATCAAGGAACTGGCGGACTATTTAAAGAAGTAAGTTGTTGCGCCTTATAATTATTAAATTTTAAATTAAGATCAGGCTATTTACATTTTATTGTTCAACTCCTCAGACCTTGGACTCAAGATTAGACATGATACAGCAGCTGCAGATTTTTTATATATTTAATTATTTTGAATACCAGCATAAAATACCAGCTAATGCTGCTGTGTTTTGTATGGTAAGTGTGGAGCCATTCCATCTTAGTCCTCTGTGGTGACGAGGCATATCTTTTGATTCTTAATTGACGATAGATATGGATGTCTATGGGCCACAGCATCCACTCACCATAGAGTGGACTGTTTGCTTGTTTGTCATCGTTATTCTATTGAAAAAAAGTTATTACTCTGGACTGGTCTGGGGCAAACCAATACCAGCTCCCTCCACTTGACCATCCAGCTATGCAGCTAAGCGTGGCACAAATCGTCGACCACCGAGTTCCTTTTGAACGCTCAATCCACTGGCGCTGTGAAGACATGTTGCATCCCTTTGCATTTTCTGTCATATTTATCAAGGGGTAGTTAATTTAACAAAAATTCCTATAATGGTATCAAAGGTAATCTACGTTGGTGTGCCTCATACCACAGAATAAATAATAGTTCAAGAACAGAAGGATCACTCTCTGATAGCAAACTTGCGAGTTTAAACTCGTTATAAAAAAAACTAATTAAAAAAAAGTTTAAACGTAGTTATAAAGTTACCAATGCTCACACTCACACTTTGCACGCCTTGAAAGCGACTTTAGTGAAATTAACCTACTGATTAAATCGTCGAAAAACATTTATACGGCGCACATGTTGTTTATATATGATGTAACTGTTTATACAAAATTGCTATTTTTTGCCACAGATTCATGTCAGACGTGGAGGCTTGGCAGGAGCTTTGCGAATTGTACCTACAAGTTCAGGAGTACGGACGCGCCGCCTTTTGTGCCGAGGAACTGATCCTACACCAGCCACATAACCACCTCATGCACCAGCGTCTCGCTGATATCCGTTACACAATGGTGGGCTTACATTTTTATTACCTATTAAAAATATTTATCCCAAAATAAAAATTTTCTTTTACGTAGGTATACAAATAACATATGGCCACACCTCCAAAACAATGAGGGTTAATAATCTTATGCTCACGTAGATGGTCACACAGTGTCATTATCATTGAAAAGTGGCGATTTAATTTTAAGTTTTTCCGTTTCTAATGCACACTCTCAGACACCCCAATTAGTATATTATGTTATAATCATAATACATATACTGAATTTTTAGTTAAACATTTTTATGCACTGATTATTTAACAAATTAGTTATACTAATTCCGTAAGAATGTTGTGATCACAGTACAAATCCACGAACGCAAAGACTTTAACTTGCTTGAAATAAAGTTCATTTTTCTTTATTTTTATTGAATGACAGAATTAGTAATAATACAAATGAAACTGCACTCTTAAAAGTCTTATTGCCTTAAGTTACGGTCCATTTCAGTTTGTTTTGACTGTACAGATTTAGTGTGACTGTAATTTTAGACTTCGACTACATTGATGATGTTCTTCATTTTATTAATGTTGAGAATTTCGTAATTGAAATCAGAACGCGGCACAATTTAGGAAAGGGTAGATATTTGACAGTTTCACAGCATGGGAAGTTATTTTGTTAGAAAAGAGTAATATTAAGTTATATCTTTAAGCAGATTAGAAACGGAACTCCAAATGTAAAACATGGGGAGGATCCGAGTCTTGTCGACACCACCATTTTTCTTGGAATCACACTAGACGCCTAGCCTCAGTGGGGTCCCCATATATCAAAACTAGCAAGCTAACTTAGTTTTGCAGCATATGCTGTAAAAAAAATTGAAATTTTACTGGTGTATGGTATTTTGTTATGGAGATACGCGATTGACACTGAAACTATATTTGTTTTACAGAAGACGGTCATAAGAGCAGTCTATGATTTAAAACCTAAAGAATCACTCAAACTTTACTGCATTTCTAATAGAATGGTCTGTGAGGAGTAAGAGAACACCAAAAACGCAACGAATTTCATTAATTTGCGGGGGTGGTGTATATATATATATAATGTGTTAATTTTACACTTGATCAAACGAAATGTGCGGATACTAGATAAAAAATTATCGGTAAAAATTCAATTTTTTTTTATGTAAACTATTTAAAAAATAAAAGAATTTTAATTTTTTTTTGAGAAAATTCCCATCCTTCGGTTTTAAATTATTTTCTCTTTAAGTAAACGGTGTATTTTTTTCAAAGTAGTTTTATTTGAAAGTTAGAAAGATTAACTAGCAATAAAAATTAAAAAAAAACCTACGATATCAAGCAGGAAATTTGTCAAAAAAATAATAAGATAATTTTTTTTGTTAAAAAAATACTTTTCTTTTTAATTTTTGCTCTTTAACTTCAAAACTAGCACATTGAGGTAACTTTTTCAGCAAGTTTTATTAAACTGCATGATTTACTCTTCTTCTATCTCTTGTCGTTGTTAAGGTTCTATCTCTTGTTGTTGTTAAGATAATCACTAAAAATAAGGTAGGTAATCTGAGCACAAAATTCAAAAGTGATTTAATAAAGATTTAATTGACAAACTTATGGAATGAAACAAAAAAAACCGTTTGAAAATGATTTAATTTATTAAATTTTCATCCATACATACAGTTGCACATAATGCCACACTACGTACTGTTTTTTTTTAATACAGTACGATTTTCTTTTATAGCCGCAGCCATTATTTTTTGTAACAATTCTTCTCTTGTACTAATTGGAGTACTGTACACAATCTGTTTCATGTGGCCCCACAAAAAAAATTTTGGGGGGTCATATCAGGACTTCGTGCCGGCCACGCTACTGGTCCGCCTCGTCCAATCCATCGGTCTGCGTATCGTTCGTTTAAATAATCACGCACGATGGTGCTGAAGTGAGCTGGAGCGCCGTCATGCTGAAACCACATCCTGCTCCTTGTTTGTAGATCCACATTACTCATCAGGTCAGGTAACTCTTCTTGTAGAAATGTTAGGTAAGCTGGGCCTGACAACCTTGACGGAAAAATAAATGGTCCAATTAAGTAATCACTTATCATTCCAGCCCAAACATTAATCGAAAATTCGATTTGAAAGGACACTGGCCGAACTGCTAAGGGATTTTTTTCCTCCGGCATCCACAAGTGAAGGTTTCGAAAATTTGTGATTCCAGTTCTGTTGAAATTTGCCTCATCGGTCCACAAAATACGGTCACAGAAGTTCGGGACTAATCGTCTCTGCCGCAATAGCCACGAACGGAAAACACTTCTTCCGACGTAATCTGGCTGGTGCAAATTCTGCTCTCTTCGAAAATGAAAGGGGTACAAACATTCCTTTTTCAAAATTTTCCACACTTGGACGTGATTAATCCCCAATTGAAGTGCTATTCGTCGAGTACTAATGTGGGGTCTTGGTACACCAAACGCAACACTAGTTCATCCACACCCACCGGTACAGTAGGAGCATGTTCACGATGCAGTCCATTTTCTCTTAATTCTCGATGTACTGCTAAGAAAACCCAACGTAGTCAACGGCAGGTCTTGTCGGGAATCGCTGATGATACTCTCGAGAGGCGGCGCGAGCGTTGCCATCACAAAACCCGTAAATGTAATGAATGTCAGCTACTTCACGAGAAGAATGAGTCTATCGTAGAAGGCATAACGACGAAAAAAATGGTGAGCGTATTCAACGTGCAATTTAGGTAACGTTACAAGATGAACTGTTTAAAATAGCTAAAGCTGCCTCCATGCCTTACGAGAACGAGACTCAAATCTCATTCAAACGACAATTCACTCTCTCACTCACTTGTTTCGCCTTTTTTTTGATCTATCTCTTTATCTTTACCTGCTACTGTTCGACCAGCGGTGTTCAAATTAGAGGTAGGTGCGGCGCATAAGCTCAAATCAACATACCGATGGCATTCTTTGATGATTATTATTTTAAAAACGAAAAGAGATAGAACGTATGTTATTTTGGAGAACTTGTACAGTAAGCTATGTAGTTTGATAAACATGCTAGAAAGGTTATCTCAACGTACTAGTTTTGAAGTTACGGACCAAAAATTAAAAAGAAAAGTGTTTTTTAACAAAAAAAATTATCTTATTATTTTTTTGACAAATTTCCTGCTTGATATCGTAGGTTTTTTTTTTAATTTTTATTGCTAGTTAATCTTTCTAACTTTCAAATAAAACTACTTTGAAAAAAAAATACACCGTTTACTTAAAGAGAAAATATTTTAAAACCGAAGTATGGGAATTTCATCAAAAAATAAATTAAAATGCTTTTATTTTTTAAATAGTTTACATAAAAAAATTAGATTTTTTACCGATAATTTTTTATTTAGTATCGGCACATTTCGTTTGATCAAGTATAAAATTAACACATATAAAAACCTGGACTACTACTACACGCTCCAGGTTTAACCATTCTTTCTGGGATACCCGATATATAATGAAAACATTGAAATAAAAAGTATAGATATGGTCGTCCGAATATTTGTCTGACTCGTTTTTCGTATTAAAAAACTAGCGCCTATTAGAAATAATTCGAACTATGATGTGACCGGTGTCTGTCTAAACGATGAATCGCTTTGTTTTTGCTGAATTTTGAGACAATTCAAAAACCAAATATATATATATATATATATATATATATCTTGATCTGATGGTCAGAAAATATCTTATGAATAAATCTCATATCTTGTCACTGCATGTCGTTTTAAATACTCTCCTCCAACATAACATACAATATTCCTAACAGACATGTGAACTTTTTTTGAAGAAGGGACCATAAGAACAGTGCATTGGAAAAAGAATGTAATCAATCAAAATATTTAATTACAGGGAGGTGTGGAAAATATGGAATTAGCAAAAACCTACTACTGTCAAGCATTAAAACTAAATCCTGACAACATTCGTGCTTTATTAGGCTTATTCTTGGTGAGTATATAGCAATTAATACATTATACATATACAAAGGTAGAATAAGTTTAAAGTAGTATATTTAAGGTCGTAGCTAGACTAACATGTCTCCTTCATTAACACCTTTCCTACATATAATAAAGTTATAATGCTAATGAACAAAAAGTTTCAAAGCCATTCGATTTCTAAACACCTCTTTAGGTTTAGAGGTTTAAGACACTTATTGATCATTTAAATGGTTGTTGTTTCAAATCTGTCAGTCGTAAATATCATAATCTAAAAAGTTAAAGGTTAATTAGTTTTATTTGCGTCATTATTTCAAATCTGTCTGTCTGTCACAAATAGCATCCTGATTATATATATATGTCGCAGGTTTATGATAAAATCAGATTTTTGGGCAAGAAACTAGGCATTTGATCAAAAACCGGAAGAAGAGAAAGCTATTACTTAATTTTCTTAATCATGAAACCAAATCAGTCAAGGTTTTTGATTAAAAAAAGTGGATTTTCTGAGGGTTATGATAACATTAAGTGGTAATTTTGTCTGCGTTTTTGAGCAAAAACTTGATTTTAACATAAACTTATGACACATACAAGTTTCGGTTTGAATTAGATCTATGTATTAAATCAACAAAAACAGAAAGTTATTATAAGCATCAACTGCAAGAAAATGGTTATTCGGTCATTCAAAACTTAAAATGTTAATCAAAAATCCTAAAACTTCAAGTTTAACTCAGACCTATTTATACTGTACACCTCGAAAGCGACGCGAGAAAAGTTGGGTTTTACTGTCGACTTGACAAGGTCACTCTACCCGCTCTTATTAAATTCGATATATTATTTCTACAAACTATACTATAGTTTCGTAAATATACTAATTCCAACTCTTAGGTTAGGATTCTAACCTAGGAGTTGGAATTAGTATTGTACTCTCTATTGTATTTTCTAGTGGTTCTTTAACTGATCTCAAGATGCTGGGCTGGATTGTTATTATAAATATTCTTTTTCACGATGAAGGTTTGACTTTGGTTGTTGTTAGCCGTGCACATACACATTTTGTTAGGATGCGTGCGGGAGCGCTCAGTCATGTTCGCGAGTCGAACGATTCGCAGTTACACACACACACAAACGCGCCTGTCGGTACACGTTATTACTACAATCAAGGTGAAACCATTATATTATTGATAATTTAATGGCCCAATTTCAATATTGCGATGCTGTGACACCTAGGATCATGATAATATTGACAATGTGTGTTATTGGGGCATGTCGCGCCAGTAAAAATGATGCTTTTATTCAAGTTTTGCAATACGTATCATTATAAAAAAGTCCCAATTAAATTTTATAGTCGCCGTACGTTAGTCTATGTTACAAAAATAGTATGTTTCTTGTTTCCGAACAACAGACTTTAATTGTAATAATTGTCACCAGGTGGCCAATAATCTAGTGGGTCACTACAAGTCATCAGGCAGTTCGAAGCGCAAGGAGGCATGGAAGCTGGCTCAGTGGGCGCAATCCAAGACTGCGGCTAAGCAGAGGGAAGCACAGTCCACGGCTTCACCCAACCTTGCTGATATGATGTTGTCCCTTTCACTCGCTGAATAATTCCAAAATTAGTTTTTAAGGTATTTAATTCGCTTACATATAGAATAGAATAGAATAATTTTTTATTCAATATAGATTACAAGTAATTATTATTGCAAGTCAATATTTTACTTTACGACTGGTTCGAAAAAATACCTCGGTCCTGGGAAGAACCAGCAAGAAATCCAGCGGGACTTTTTTTTAAATAAATTTTACAATGCCAAGGGTCAGAAAATAATTAAAAAAATTATTTTAGAAACAGCTTGGAAGCGACCACCTCATCCCCAGGGGTTATTACCAACCATGTGTTCATCTATATCATAATAACACTTTTTATACAGTTTTTGTTTAATTAAATATTTAAACTTGTTAATAGAGAGACCTTGTATATTTATTATTCATAACAACCTTTCAAAAGACCACTGCATATGGGCCTCTCCTTAAAGTTACAGCTTATATACGTTCCACTGCTGGGCACAGGCCTCCCTTCATTTCTGAGAGGGTTTCAGGGCAAGGAAGTGTCCGCCGCGCCCCCAATGCGTGTTGTCGAACTTTACGTGTCTTCGAAATATATTTTCTTCTTATTCCTCATACATGCAGGTTTCCTCACGATCTTTTCCTTCACCGCCGAGTACGTGGTAAATCAGCACTTAAAATTAAAATTAACAATTTCATTGGTGCCGGCGGGGATTGAACCCGGGTTAGTCGCGTTCTGTTATATTTACAGCGAGCGTTAACCATCTGAGCTACCACGGCCTCTCCTTAAATTGCCTTAATTAGGGGAATTTCACCCTAGTTGCCTTGCTCGGTAGGTGGGTTGGCCAATGCAGCTTAGTGTTATTCTCTATTGTTATCAAGAAGATTTATTAGATTTTTATACGTGGTAGAGCCACGCTGCAGCTATATTGTGGTTGCAGCACGAATGGGTTGACTCGACCGGGGAAGGACCACGCTCTCACAGAATACCAGCGTAAAATAGCAGTTCGATACTGCTGTATTTTGTATGGTGAGTGCAGCGATTGGAAACGAGGCATTCCATCTTAGTCCTCAGGGGTGACAACGCATCTGCGTTTTGATTCTTAATCGAGGATAGATGTAGATGTCTGTGGGCCACAGCATCCACTTACCATCAGGTGGACTGTGTGCTCGTTGGTCACCCTGATTCTATAAAAAAATAGCCGAATATTCGTTGCAAGTCTATTAATACCTCCAATCGATTATGTTATTAATTATAATGTCTATTATATTATGCTTTTTATTATATGAATATCGTTATTTGCAGGTTGTGAACGGATTAAGAAGAGTTAAAAGAAAAAGAAAACATGTTTTTATTTATTTTGTTAACAGATATGACTAAATAATTGTCTAAATGACTTATTATCGAAGTTTTTAATATATGAATAGTTTTTGTTTGTATCAGTAATTTGTCAGTGTGTGTAAGTTACAGTCAAAGCTAAGTGATAAGCTATAGACATCCATTTTTATAAATATATAGGACTACCACTACCAGCCAAAACTGGTCATTCCCTAAAAAAGCAATGAATTATAAAGATATGTAACTATTTATTAAATATAAAGCGGGTGTATAAAATGTAGCAATATAGTTGTTAAAAAATACTGTTTTTTATTATAATTCCAAGCTATTCTACTTATCATCAACGACCGCTTTTAGTCCAATGCTGGAAATAAATCTTTCGTAGAAGGCGCTCACTGACATTCAATACATCAAAAACTTAACTATAGACCATACCACGTCGAGCAGGCATGTCAGTAAGCGCGAAGCACGATGATCAAAAGTAGCCTATGTCACTCTCCTCAAAGTATATATATTTTATACAATAATGGTAACAAACAAGCACACAATCAGTAATGGTAAGTGAATGCTGTGGCCCATAAACATCTTTTTTTTATAGGATAGGGTGACAAACGAGCACACAGTCCACCTGATGGTAAGTGGATGCTGTGGCCCATAGACATCTACATCTATCCTCGATTACGAATCAAAATGCAGATGCGTTGTCACCCGTGATGACTAAGATGGAATGCCTCGTTTCCAGCAAAAAGGGTCTCCGGTTCTCTACACTCACCATACGAAATACAGCAGCATTAAGCTACTATTTCACGATGGTATTCTGTGAGAGCGTGGTCCTTCCCCGGTCGAGCCGACCCATTCGTGCTACAACTATACTACTAATATAACTGCAGCATGGCTCTAGCACGTATAAAATCTACTCAAGAATCAAATTTTTACATTTAACATTGGAAATAATTTTGTTTCATAACCATTCCGGTTTAATAACCGTTTCTATCTACAAAAAGAAGTGTTAGCTATGGGGTCCCCTCTAAGTCCACTTATGGCGGATATTTTCATGGATAATTTCTAAAAACAATATATAGTTGTTAACCAAAATATCTTATACTATTATCGATATGTAGACGACATAATTATTTGCTGGACTGCACAAGGAGACAACTGGATGTTTTCCTTAAAAACATAAATAGAGTCCACGAAAAAATTAAATTTAAGCTTTAATTGGAACAAGATTGCTCCCTTAATTTCCTTGACCTAACAATAACAAGAAAAGAGTCGTTGCATGTTTTTTAAATTTATCGAAAGCCAACTCATACCGACACGGTCATCCCCGCGCACAGATTACCTCCTAATTCCGCATACAGGGCCACAAACGCGCGCAACACATACTTGCTGTAGCTAGCATATGAAGTGACGCTAAGAATCACGATATCATTGTCGACCAAGTTTGTGACCCGTAGGCACGTCCGAGTTTTTGAAATTTTAAAAATAATTTTGGTATCCAAAATACATTACAAATGGCTTCCTATGCAGTGAAATGGTATGGCAAGTCAACTAAGACATCCAGTTATCAAAAAGATGGCATAATATTTCATCGGTAAGTAAATTTTATTCTTATCACGTTAACCTATTTCAAATGCACCGGAGTTCAACTTACATTGGATACTAAATGTTGCAAAGTGATATCATTTGAGCACCCGTTGATGTCTTTTTAATATGTCCCTATCACTCATTACGTAAATTAAAATAGTTGTCTTTGTCTAACGACAGCATGTGTATCTATATATGATTTATAAGTCGATATTTGTTTCGTCATCGTTTACTTTTCTTTTGTAGTCATTATTTTATACAAATAGTGGCGTATAATTATGGTACCTATATGTCATAGGAAAAGATGTGGATTGACGCTACGTGTCGAGGGGACCAATGGTTTCCCACCAAAAATAGTGTGCTATGCTAAGACACTTCACATAAGACAATCTTCATATTATGAAAAACCGTAGAAGGCTGTTGAATTCCGCTATACCATCTCTATACTTGCCAGTTTTAGTATGGTCTTTTACATTTAAAAAAAGTATAATACCAATGGTGAAAATTACACAATAAGTAACGTGATATTTTAATATTTAGGCGAATGTTACACGTCGAAATTAAACTATTTTTAACGGATTTATAAACCATAAAACAAGTGAAAGTTATAATGTGATTAATGTTATTCTAGTGTTACATGAACTTCAGTAATATCCTATTATTATTATTATTAAGTACATCTAAATTTGAAGCACGTACCATGGTTTTTTAATTAATAATACTACTTTCAGGTGCAACACTAGGCAAAAATACTGTCACCACCGAAAGGACATACCAGAAAACACACAAAGGATTCACACCATTTTGTTAGTGAGATAAAAGATTTACATCTCGCTGACAATGAAACTATAGTCAGTTTTGGTGTTCAGTCACTATTCACGTGCTTACCTATTGAAGACTGCTTCTCAATTGTAACTAGGAAGCTACAAGATAACAACATGCCTGCAGAATATGCAGTATTACTCAAACACTGCTTCACATCTGACTATCTATTGTAGAAGGAAGAGTTCTACAAGCAAGTTGATGGTGTAGCGATGGGCTCACCTGTATTTCCTATAGTCGCCGACATATGTCATGGAGGATTTTGAGGAGAAACCCTTCTTACTGCTCCTATAAATCCAAGATTCTACAAGCGATACGTAGACGACACTTTCAAACATTTACCGTCTGACAAAGCAACTGCAGTTTTAGACAACCTTAACTCCATTAGCTTCAAAATACAAATCACGATGGAGTTAGAAGCAAATAATACTTCAGCTTTCCTAGATGTTTTAGTCATCCGAAATCCTGATAACACTATTTGGTCATACTATGTATAGGAAAAAGGCCTCTACCAACCGATATTTAAATGAAGAATCCCACCATCATTCTTCATAGTTTGCTACTGTGGGTAAATATTTGTTTCAGAGAGCACAAAGGATCTGTGCTGTGACAATACATCTGGCTGCCGAGCTTCAGCATGTCAATCAAGTATTGCAAGACAACAAGCTTTGGGTCCCAAGCCTACGTCATAGCGACCAAGTGAAGCCATCCACAGTCGGTGGATGGGTGCTGCCATCTGCTTGGTATCGTATAATTAACAAAATGTATCCAAAACCAAACACACCACTGCAAGACTTCAAGATACTGTAAGCTCGTTTTATTTAGGTCTCGGACCAAAAATCAATATTCAAAAAGTGAAGATAGCCGGGCTAACTATGATATTGACATTTAAGTCGCCCCCCCCCCCCGTGACCATAAATTAATTAAACGCGATAAAATCCATATAATTATACAGTTTTATTCAATGTGTAGTGTTCGTGTAAATTTATGAAATCATTATATATATATATATATATATATATATATATATATATATATATATATATATATATATATATATATATATATATATATATATATATATATATATATTCTTTTGTTTATATACACTGTTTTATTTTTTAATAAATTTCAAATAAAAATTGATCAATTCATTTATTTATCAATAATCAATAAATCCCAAATTTATCGATCAACGTCCCAACCCTGTCCCATCACTATGCTTTGGAGCATTCTAAGTTCAACCTTGAATTATCCAATCACAGCGCATTTGACACGTCCCCCGCAACCCGAAATTTGGTGAAATCGAAACAGAACAAATATTTCACGATGCGGTATCTATTAGGAGGTAATCTGTGTCATCGTGTCATCCATGGCAACATAAATTAGCCGCTTTTTATTGTTACATCAACCATCCTGTTCACTGTTCCATTAAGTAAAGAAAATTATTTAAAAGAACTTAATATTGTTACGAGCTTAGAGTTCGTGACAATAAAAATTGCCGATAAAATTACCTAAATTAACACTTTAATTTACTTTACACAAATTAAAGTTAAAACACTAATAATTAAACACACTAATTCACTTAATTCCGCTCCGAAGCTTCGCTTGTGTCGCTGAGTTCAACTCTCTGCCTCGATCGCATCTTGCGCCACCTATTTATTTAAATTAGCAAAATATCCGGCATGTTCAAGTAAACACGCGCAAGGTACCGAGAGTTTGAGTATAGATTTTCTAGTTCTTCGGGTGGCGCTGTCGGTCGAAAGATTTGTGATGTCATAAACTGCAACGCTCCCCTCGCTCTCGTTCCTGACACTAGATGGCGCTAGTTGTGTCGTCGACTGGAGCGCGTAACACTGCCCCCTCCTAAGACATGCTCGTCCCGAGCATTATCGGTCCCATAATAACGCGCCAAGCGATCCACATGGACGATCTTAGGAGTCCCCTTTGCGCCTTTTTGTAACGGCTCGGCAATGTCAAGGGATGTCCTATCCCGTGGTGCACCAACATTGTACAATTTCAATGCTCCTCTACTCCGTGTCTGAGGTCCCCTCACAGCCGCACAACTTGTATAGTACGACACCAATCCTCGACATCGTCACGATAATGGACCCAGTAAAACTGTTCTCGGACCTTCAGTAAAGTTCGTTTAACTCCCAGATGGACTCTTGAACGACCATTATGGCACAGCTGTAGAACATTCGGCACTTTAGCTTTAGGGACAACCATTTGCAAACGACAGCTGTCTCCTCGACCATTGTCCCATTTACGGCACAGGACTCCATCCTGAAGCAGCAAGCTGTCCCACTGGGCCCAATAGCTTTTAGTGGTTGAACTCATCGCTGAGACGTCCCTCCACTTAGGCTTGGTAGCACGGGCCTTCATCCATCCCAGAATCGGCTTGATGTCCGGATCCTCCTGCTGTGCATGTCGTAGGCTGTCCTTCCACCCGTTGCTGAGGTGGTCTGTCCTGAGCATCCTCATGGATACCACTTCCTTACCTTGCCTACTACAATGGTTGCAATCTTCAGGACAAGGTCTTCTTGACAATGCATCTGCGTTGCCGTGAGATTTTCCGCTGCAGTGTCTGATAGTAAAGTCGTATTCCTGCTGCTGCTGGGCGGTGCTGTTAGCCGCACTTCCTTTCTGAGACCGTTCACCTTCCCTTCCTAGGGTGTGCTTAGGGCAGCTGGACCGAAGATGGCCCCTTTCCCCACAGCCATAGCACCTAGGGCTGTATCTTTTATTGTGGTCGCGAACCGTAACTGCTGTAACCTCCCTAGCGTGAGGTGAACGATGATCCTGTCGCCACCAGGCAGTGCCGTTAGCTGCACTACCCTCTTGAGATCGACCAACTCTCCTTCCCACGGTTCGCTTAGGGCAGCTGGATCGAAGATGGCCCTTTTCCCCACAGCCATAGCACCTAGGGCTGTATCCTTTGTTGCGGTCGCGAACTGTAGCTGCTGCAACCTCCCTGACGCGATGGGAACGATGATCCTGCCGCACGGCTTCTACCTCCAGTGCATGGGCCAAGGCGTCCTTAAGCGTCTCGTGGTGCCCGAGCCTCACAGCAGCTCTGACTTCCAGGTCGCGGATGCCGTCGATGAATGTTTGCACCAGGTTCCCTCCAATGAGCGCAGGTACAGACTGGTATGCTTTACGAACCATCTTCTCTACCTCAAGGGCCCACTGCTGCAGGTTTTCGTTGCTGCGTTGCACGCGATCTTTAAGCTGCGCGCGAAAGACGTGTTCCAGGTGAGCGTCACCATATCTCGCCTCCAAGGCCTCAAGAAGCTGCTCATAGGTCACTTTCTTACCGAGAGCTTCCAACACAGTTAAGGCTTGGTCGCGCAGGCCTAGGGTGAGTGCAGTCATGGCTTGGCTTTTATTCCAGCCGTTCGCCTCCATGACGGCCTCGAACTGGATTTTGTAGGCCGACCAGGAAGAGGTCCCGTCGAACGGCGGCACTTTGAATCCACGTAGCGAAGGTGCTACAGCTACTACGGGAGCTGTAGTTCCATCCCCAAGTTTGAGGTCGTTTAGCGTTTTCTTCACGTCAGCCATCACGTTGTCAACCCGATTGTTCACATGGTTGATTCGGGTTTCATGTTCTTCGATTCGGGTTTCAGCTTCCGACAGGCGGTTGTCGTGTTGAGCAACCCTATCCTTCACCTGCCTTATCTCTTTCCCAAAGGTAGCGTGAAGGTCCTTCATGAGGAGCATCTGCTCTTCCGACCGACGAGCCTGTTCCGCCTGCTGACGGGCCTGTTCCTCCTGCCGGCGGGCCTGTTCCTCTTGTCCGTTCTGCAGCTGCTCTTTCAACTGACGGGCCTGCTCCTCCTGTCGTCGAGCCTGCTCCTCCTGTCGGCGAGCCTGCTCCTCCTGTCGGCGAGCCTGCTCCTGCAGCATCACCATCAGAGCACCTAAGTCAGGTGCCACAGACATAGAAGCTGCTGACGGACCGGCTTCCGTGGCCGGCGGCTGGCCCTCAGACATCTGCGGCGTTGCACCACCAAATCTCCTCTGGTCCGTCTCCTGCTGGCGTTGACTTCGGGTACGGACACCCTCCGTTTCCTCCTTAGGTAAAATCGGCATTATTTTATCCCACTTCTGACACCAATTGTTACGAGCTTAGGGTTCGTGACAATAAAAATTGCCGATAAAATTACCTAAATTAACACTTTAATTTACTTTACACAAATTAAAGTTAAAACACTAATAATTAAACACACTAATTCACTTAATTCCGCTCCGAATCTTCGCTTGTGTCGCTGAGTTCAACTCTCTGCCTCGATCGCATCTTGCGCCACCTATTTATTTAAATTAGCAAAATATCCGGAATGTTCAAGTAAACACGCGCAAGGTACCGAGAGTTCGAGTATAGGTTTTCTAGTTCTTCGGGTGGCGCTGTCGGTCGAAAGATTTGTGATGTCATAAACTGCAACGCTCCCCTCGCTCTCGTTCCTGACACTAGATGGCGCTAGTTGTGTCGTCGACTGGAGCGCGTAACAATATCATTTATCAAATTGTAGTCTCTAACGGTTTCTCAAGAAATCTTATTAATAATCTTATTAAAAAGAAACAAAAGCATGTTGTTCGCAATTCTTTATGTAAGTCCGGCGATATGTGGGTAGTTTGACCTACTTAGGCTCCATATCGGAAAAAATAGCTAATACTCTTAGGAAAAACGGCGTTAACGTGGCATTCAAAACAAACAATTCGCTTAAGAATATTTGTAATAATAAAGATAAGTTAAATATTACCCAAAAATCGGGTGTTTATAAACTTGTTTGTGACGAATGCCACGCCGTTTACGTGGGTCAGACTGGTCGCAATTTCGGGACGCGCTATAAAGAGCATTTGGCCGCGTACAGAAATTGCAATCCTGATAAATCCCATTTTGCTAAACATCTCTTGGACATTGGACACAACCTAGCTAGCAATCATTCCTTTGAAGTCTTACGTACTTGTAATAAGAGGCTGCGAATGTTTGTGCTGGAGCAGTTGGAGATTTTAAAAATAAAAATGATAACAATGCACTGCTGAATGAACAAACAAATTTTTCTAATTCACCTTTGTTAAACATCTTTAAGGCTAATCTTAAAATTAATAATAATAAATAACAATAATAATATCAATAAAATAATAATAATAATAATATTTAAAAATATTAATCATAATAATGATAATTAGTCGCAGGTTTGTTATCGCACGGCGCGGTCACTCGCAGACATGTGTCAATCATGCATGATTTTGAGCTGGTTGGTTTTGGCTGATTGATTGGCTGATTGATTCGTTTGAGATGGTACACTTAAAAGTATTGATGGTTCATTCATTTGTTCTTGAATGAACCAGTACAACCAATCACAAACAACTGACGGTACCCTTTTAACCCGCGATTTGTTTGAATTGAAAATGAGCCGCAAACCGACCGAATCCCGAATGATCTGAATAAACAGGCGAATCGTATTAACAATGCAGACTGCAGAGTATCAGGAGTATTTATTATTTAAGGGTTTTTGTATTATAATATTGTTACCTAAATTAAAAATTATTTTACATTTTATTATATTTATTTGTTAAATCTATGAGTTAAAAATATCATTTCGTAGAGTTTACTAAAAATAACACTTTAAAAGATTTCATGATAAATGATTTATTTAATTATAATTTTCAACCACCTTATACAGGCTGTTAGTGTAAACACCGTTGTCCTTGAAACCAGTGGTTTGGTTTAACTTATAGAACGTAAATTCAATGAAAAATAACAACATTTTTTTTTTTAGTAAAATCTCAATTTTTCCTTAATTCCTCAATTTTTGTATGTCCTAAGCCAGGATGAAAGTATAAAGGAAAAGTTACATCACAGGTTGTATGTACCTATTGTGGTTTTGTGTTGAATGTTATGTAGGTAGCTAGCGCGGGCGGTGATCTTTACAGTGATTACGTCACTCGGGCGCATAGGGTATCCATGAATTTACGGACGGTGTCGGACAGAAACTTTTAAATTTTATGAAAGAAAATGGCGTTTTTTTAAAAAAAATCATTGAATTTACGTTCTATAAGTGAAACCAAACCACTGGTTTCAAGGACAACGGTGTTTACACTAACACCCTGTATAAGTATACTCGTAAGATAGGTAAATGTTTAATTTTGTAGAATATGAATGTAAAAATTTTAGGTTCCCAATGGATATCACAGAGTAATGGACCTGAAATGATCCATTTGAATGATCGATCCGAATGTACCAGTACGCGTGACGAAATGTACTAGAATGATTGGGTCGCTAGAAATGAATGATTGACACCGTTAATTGTCGTCTACATTGCCCCGGGGGACAATGCAGGTATCGGGCCTCGGGGTAGCCCCCATTACCCGGACTTTCCTCATGTCCCATATTGTTGGCGACGCGCCTATAAGAATATTTCAGTTTATTAAGTCAACCGATGACGAATAACTTTTCAAAGACTCATTGTCCAATAGAAATGTTCTGATAAGAAAATGCTTAGTTAAATCTTAAAGAAATGTCGAATTAATGATATGAAGGTCTTGGGTTCGACTCCCAGGCCGGACTAGTTTACTGTTTTCTAAGTAATATCTTTCAATAAATTCATATAGGGAATTTTAGGATATAAATTATGTTACCGGATTCGTTCCCCGGTTGAAATCGTCTTTCCAACGATGTAAATTCAAAGGAATATTAAAGTGAAGTTAGAGATCGGATTTGTTCCCCGGTCGAGATGATCACTCTGTGCATAAACAGAATTAACGGAAATTAATTGCATAAGTATTGTCTTGTATAAGTTTGATATGTTTTGTACGAAAACAAATGCCTATTTGTTATGATTGATTAATGAGAACATTCACTTGTATTGTTATCTGATAAGAAACATGATAACTGATAAGAATCCTATCAGAGATAGCTTCCTACAGTTCGAAAATTATGTAGAAGCACTTATTTACCTAATATTGTTAAAATTAGTGTATTTCAGACTTTCATTTTTTCTGATAGCCGAGAGCCGTGCAAAGTTAGTTGTTCAAATAGTGTGAGTTCACGGAAGCACGCTGGCCACGCCCTTAGGAGGCCGAATATGTAAAAATTTAAAGTGTTTGTAATTTCAGCAATTTATGTAAAAATGACTTGTAAAACATTTCAGGTTGATTGTACGTGCTAAAAAGGTGAATTCTGTGTTATTTTTATGTGAAAATTCCTGTGTGAAATAATGATAGTTTTGTATAAGAAATTTAAAAGTGTTTTAAATAGTGAAATAAATAGAGAAAATGTAAATTAAACTATTGTATTAGTTAACATATGTATAAATTCAAGTGGGAAACATTGTTTTAACTTTCTGTGTTAAATATTTAAGAAATTTTGACTTGGAACTTGTGATTAAAATAGGCATATTTTGTTTAATAAATAAAAGGTTTTTTGTGATACGAAAATATAATGTATATCGTAGTGTAGATATTGTTTTGTGCTATCTATATAGATAAATTGTATTTATGTATGACTTATGCGAATAAAGAGATTAAGTGAAACGTGAGAGAGTAATAGAACAAATTCATGTAATTAAGTTGCGCAAGCACGCGAATGGCGCGGTTCACTTTCTCGTATAGCTCTGGGGTAGCTTAGTGAACGGGTTTTATTGCAATTCGTTCGGGGAAATAGTTCGGAAAGTGTTCAAGAAATAAATAAGAAAATCCTTCGGGAAAAGTGAAAAACCAGCAGTCAATAAGAAGTATAGGGAAGTGATAGGGAAAAGTGATTACTCTCTCACGGAACGGTTTGAAGATAATTGCTGTTTTATTCCCAAGTAATTCATCCCTCAAGTTATACAGTCCACATCGAAGAATTAAGGCGTCGGGACCGGGACGACTTCGGAAGACCCGTAATCCCCGTCTGAACCTACTTGCTGAAAAGGAAGAGGTTATCGCCCTTGTGTGTTACTCCGTTGCGGAGATCACATACGTTGTTCCCGAACCCAACGTAGGCGTTATAGGAGGCCGGATCGAGAGAAGCCTCGATTCCTCCCTTCTGTTTCTTAATCGAACGTTCAATTTCCGTTGGTTCCTTTTCAATTGGTCCATCGCGGCCGGATTGAGAGGATCCCCGGTGGTTCCTTTTCAATTGGTCCTTCGAGCCGGATCCGAAGGTCCACCCGAACCCCGCCAGCTGGATCAAGGAACCAGCTGTGGACTGCTGGTTGTGGAAAAAGAAGACCTTCGGAGCCGAGTGAAGATCAGCAACCGAAGGAAGCCGGAGGTTTGAGCTGAAGCAATAGGACCAAAGGCCAGAAGACCAGGACGTCAGCGCTGAAGGACTGGACCTGGAACTACCGGAAGAAAGAAAACCGGGATTGCGGCCTGGGGCGTGTGCTCGCATGGGGCACGTATCGCAGCCGGGCGCAGGTGTCTTGTGAAGGCACTCATCGTGGCCAAGCAGGGCTTGGCATTTTTCCTGTCGGGCAAGCGTGCTCGGCATTTCCTGTCGGACGACCGTGTCCGGCATTTTCCTGTCGGGTCATCAGGGTGCAAGAAGAAGCATCCACCGCTGCTGCTGCCAGGCGAGGGTGCGCGCGGGCACCTGACTGCATCGCGGCCGGAGGAAGGCGCTCGGACGAGGCGTCACCGGCAACTGGGCGGCGAGCACAGCATACATCCCGACCACCTAACGGTGCCAAACGGTCGGGCTCTGGCACAACACCTTTGGGTGGAGCAGTTCTCTCGAGCGAGACTGCGCTTGCACTACCGCTCGACTGTTTCGTCATATTCCTTGGCGGGACAGTTCCTAAACCTTTCCTCCATTCCATTCCTGCACGACTCCATCCCTGGACGGCTCACCTCGGTAGGCCCCGTCCAGGATTGATAGGGCTGATAGGGCCGTTGGCGTGGTAGTAGGGTTGTAGGGTTGGGAGATAAGGGGGGGAGGGGTAGTGGTGTTAGGTTGGGGTGTAGAAGGGTTGTAGGTAAGGGGTTGTAGGGACCGTAGGGACAGTTAGGGACCGTAGGCCAACAATCACCTTCCTGCAAGATGAAGAAGGCACAAGACCAGACAGGGAGAAGCGAAGGGAGCAGGACAAGGACAGGGCTCTCAAGAAAAGCTAAAGAAGCGGAACCATCTGGAGCGACCACAGCTACTGCGTCAAATGGAGCAACTCCTTCAAGTGGAGCCACCACCGACACGTCCACATGCACGTGGGACTCAGGGACGTCCATGGCAACGACAAGCAACAGGACGGACACCAGTGGTACGCAGGCCAGCACCGCACAACAATCCGTTATATCCAGGAGTGAAACGGTGGTCGAAAAAGTAGGTCAAAGGACCGAAGAAGCGGTATCGTCAAGGACAGTAATCGGGCACACTAGTGATAAAGGGTCACAGAGAGGTAGTAGGTCATCGCGATCGGCGAGGCTGAAAGCCGAATTAGAGGCGCGGATTAAATTCGAACGCTCAGAGCTCGAACGAGCACAGGCAGCTGCTGCCTTAGCCAAGTCTCAATTGGAGTTGGCACGACTCAACCGAGAAGAGGAGATCGACTCGAGTGAGGATGATGAAGAGCGGAATACTCAGGTAGAACCTTTCGTAAGGAGTTGGGTTCAGCAGACCATAATGAGCGCGCCGGTTAGTGTAGCGCACAACCCGATATTACTGATAAGGAAGCGTGTAAAGGATCACGCCGCAAAGGGGCGGAGATTGAGCGCAACCAAGGAAATGCACAGAAAACACACGCGAGTGAGGTGTCAGAATTGACCGAAGCGATTGTGAGTGCAATAAAAATAGCGGGTAAAGATAAGTCTTCCCAGCTTCATTTCCTCCAGGAGTTACCGGTGTTCGATGGAGACCCGGGTGAATGGATAATTTTCAAAACGGTGTTTGAAGACACGAGAAGCCAATTTTCAGGGGTGCAAAATGTTGCACGCCTTAGGAGGGCATTAAAGGGCACCGCTAAAGAGGCGGTAAAGTCGCTGTTATTTACTTTGTGTGAACCGGAAGAAATAATGAACGCTCTCGAAAGAAGATTCGCTAGGGTTGAGATGCTCATTCTAGCCGAAATCGAGAATGTAAAGCGTATGCCAAGATTGGCAGAAGATTACCGGAATATAGGATCCTTTGGAGCCAGAGTTACAGAAGATGGCCAAGTTTTTAAATTTATTGAGTGAACAATTTGGAACGTCCTTAAGCAATGAAAATGTGCCTGAAAAAACTGTGTACACACTGCAAAGGGAGGTGTACGCAGCTGTGCCGTGAGCGAGCGCTATATGCGCCGAAGTAATACGAGCGAGCGTCTAGAACGCCGAAATAATAAAGGGCACAACCGACAAGTGGTTATGACAACCCAGGACAAGCCTGTAAGTCGGGTAACACATAAGTGTGTTATATGCAACAAGGAGCACTCTATAGTGAGTTGTTACAAGTTTAAGGACATGAATATTCGCGAGAAATGGGAAGCAGTCAAAAAAGCGAAAGTATGTTTCCAATGTTTGTCACCTAACCATAGGAGGTTAGAGTGCAAAGCGAAAAAATGTGGTGTAGAGGGATGTAGAATGTCACATCATCGAATGCTACACCGATACCCCAATGAAAATACCTCGCCACAAGGGGATGAGGGGGGTAAAGATGCTCAGATTACAACTGTTAGTACAGTGAGGGCACTGGCATGTGCATACTTAAAGATTATACCGGTCGAGTTGTATGGACCTAGAGGAAAGGTCAAGACAACAGCTCTTCTGGATGAGGGATCGACCATGACACTCATAGAGGAGTGGATGGCTCAGAAATTAGCGCCTCGCGGACGTAAAGAGGGATTACGTATCGAAGCCGTGGGAGGTAAGCGAATTAACGACGACAGTTCGTATCGCTGAAACGTTAAGATAAAAGGCATTTACTCGAGCGACTTGAAGAGATAAGTGCACAAACAATTAAGTCACTTAACCTTTCTCCTCATTCGGTAAGCCGAGAATTATTGCAACGGTGTTCTCATTTGACACCGATTAAGGATGAGTTGATGTATGAGAGGTCCAAACCTACCATATTAATTGGTCAGGACAATTGGCATCTCATAGTTACTCGTGAATTAATTTCAGGAGGTAAGAACCTACCTGTAGCATCGCTCACCAAACTTGGATGGGTTTTACATGGTAACATATCGGGTGGTATTAAACCAATCAAGATCGTTAACCACATTTCCACCAAGAAGGAGGAAGATATGGATAAATTGATCAAGGATCATTTTAGTTTGGAATCTCTGGGAGTGTCGGCTAGAAAGCCCGCGAACGACCCAGAAGAACGAGCTTTAAATATTTTGAACAAAACGGTACGTCGTATACCTAATAATAGGTACGAGACTGCTTTGTTATGGCGCACAGACAATGAGTGCATGCCGTCGAATAGAGCGCAGGTTGAAATTCGCCTGTTAAATATTGAAAAAAAAGCTCGACAAAAATAGCGAGTTGAAAAAGGAATATGAGAAGCAAATTGAAAATCTCATCGTTAATGGTTACGCAGAGAAAGCGAACCATATTCCCATTTCCCCACGTACGTGGTACCTTCCTCACTTCGCAGTGACTCACCCACAAAAAAAGAAAATAAGGATAGTTTTCGACGCCGCCGCAAGGACGGGCGGACGTTGTCTCAATGATGCATTGTTAACCGGACCGGACTTTTTGAAGTCGTTGTTCGGAGTTCTGCTACGATTCAGAGAAGGAAGCGTGGCAGTAATGGCAGACATTAAAGAAATGTTCCTGCAAGTGAAAATCCGGGATGAAGACAGGGATAGCCTTCGATTCTTATGGCGGCACAATCGTGACGCGCCACCGGAAGAGTATAGAATGACGTCACTCATATTTGGAGCGGCATCATCATCATGCATCGCTATATGTAAAGAATAGGAATGCGCGGGACAACGCACGTATCTATCCAGAAGCAGCTTCCGCTACGGAAAGCAATTTTTATATGGATGACTATCTACAGGCATTTCCCGACGTGACGACGGCCGAAAGGATAGTAAACGATATGTATGAATTACATAAACATGCTTCTTTCCAACTGAGGGGATGGGCTAGCAACCGACCCGAAGTTTGAAGTAAAATGGAAAATAAATATAAGAGCGACAGTGCTTCGCTGGGAGATAAAGAGCACACAGAGCGCACGTTAGGTTCGATTTGGAATATCAAACGGGATATAATAAGTTTCTCCACAAGTCTTCGTAACACACCGGAAGAGGTGATGGAAGGTTTACGACCGCCTACGAAGAGGGAGATAACTAGCGCTGTGATGTCAGTCTTCGATCCTTTGGGACTCGCATCACCCATAACGATTCAAGGGAAGTCGCTGATCCAGCAAGTATGGAGGACAGGCATCTCTTGGGATGAAGAAGTTTCACACGAATTACACGTGTTATTCTGTAAATGGATATCGGAAGTGAAGAAATTAGGTCATTTAGAAGTAACTAGACCCGTTGCTGAAGGCGTCGGCAAGGGAGAGTTACACACTTTCACGGATGCTAGTGAAAAAGCATACGCTGCCGCGGTGTATTACGTCACCACGGACGAGCTAGGAATAAGGCGGATTACGCTGATCGCCGCAAAGGCAAGAGTAGCGCCATTGAAACCAATTTCAATTCCAAGGCTTGAATTGCAAGCAGCTCTCATGGGCAGCAGACTGGCTGCATCGGTTAGTGAAGAGAGCAAGTACGAGATGTCCGAGAGAGTATTTTGGACAGACTCACGTACAGTGTTAGCGTGGATTAAGTCAGATCCTCGCGCTTTTAAACCATTCGTTGCTCATCGATTGGCTGAGATCGAAGATCACAGTAAGCCATGTGAATGGCGATGGGTTCCAACGTCACAAAATGTGGCAGACGACGCCACTAGAAATTTTCCTTCCACCTTCGATGTAAGTCATCGCTGGTTTCAAGGACCTGAATTCCTCAGGAAAAGTCCTGATTTATGGCCCAAACAAGTGGACACCATAAAAAGCTTAGAAACAGGTGAAGAAAAATCGCCAAAGGGCGTAAATGCGTTGAGAAAGCAAGAACCGTTAAGTCTACCCGACTACGGACGATTTAGCAGCTTTAAGAAATTCCTTGGGGCAACTACACGCACCTTACAAGCGGTAGAAAAATTCAAGAGTTTAAGAAAGTCGGTTAAAGGACCCGACGACGCAGCCGAAAAGTCGGTTATGTGTTCCAACAAAGTTTTAGCAAAGTCGGTTAAAGGACCCGATGGCGCGTTGGACTTCTTTGGACGCTCTTGAAAAAAGCGGAATTATTAATTTGGAAGTTCGTTCAAGACGAGTGTTTTTATTCGGAAATAAAATGCTTGAAAGCAGGCAAAAGTGTTGAAAGAAGTTCACGCTTAAGTAAATTATCTATGGAAATAGGAGAAGATAACTTACTCCGTTTAAATGGACGTTTACCTTTCAAGTCTAATTTGACCGAGGAAAGTAGAAAACCTGTCATATTGGACGGTAAACACGAAATCGTTAAAATGATGATTAGAGAAGTTCATCATCATTTTGGACATGCCAATCACCAGACGGTGATGAATGAGGTGAACCAGAAATTTTATGTCTTGAACTTACGTAATGTAGTACGAAGTGTGTCACATCATTGTCAGTGGTGCAGGACATACAGGTCAAAACCGCAGAACGTGCCACAAGGAAATATTCCTCTGGAGAGAATAGCTCATCATGAACCACCTTTTACATGCTCAGCTGTGGATTATTTCGGTCCTATGAGTGTGACTATAGGAAGGCGACACGAAAAACGTTGGGGTGTTTTATTCACGTGTCTGACTACCAGAGCAGTACATCTGGAATTAGCAGCCTCGTTGACACCAGCGTCAATGATAATGGCGTTGAGGCGATTTATCGCCAGAAGAGGAAAACCAGCCGTTATATACAGCGATAACGGGACAAATTTCAAAGCTGCGAATAAAGAATTATTGAAAGCATGCGAAGAATGCCATGAGGGCATGAAAAATGAGTCATTTAAGAAATATATTAAATGGAAATTTATACCTCCGGGAGCACCGCACATGGGTGGCGCCTGGGAGAGGTTAGTAAGATCGATTAAAATTGCGTTGACCGCTACGCTCAGAGAAAGGAGCCCACGAGAGGAGGTTCTACATACGCTACTTTTAGAAGTAGAGCATACAGTAAATTCCAGGCCTCTGGTAACATTCAGTATGGATAGTCCTGAAGAGGGTTTGACACCCAATCATTTTCTTCTGGGACGCTCATGTGGTGATCGACCACCTGGATTATTTCTAGAGCAGCATCTGACGGGTCAACTCAATTGGAAAGCTGCACAGAGGTTAGCCGACCATTTTTGGACAAGGTGGCTGAAAGAATACATGCCTACCTTAATACCTCGAACGGGTAATAACGGAAAGTTCATGGAACCTAAAGAGGGCGATATTGTTTTGATAATAGATCATTCGTTGCCACGAAATACGTGGCCGAAAGGCAAAATTAGTAGAACGTTACCGGGACCAGACGGTCACACCAGAGTGGTTGACGTCATTACTAGCACAGGTATCTTGAGGAGACCTACATCCAGAATAATAGTCCTGGTACCCGCGACGCCTCCCAAATGATGGTGCTAACGCACGGGGGGAGATTGTTGGCGACGCGCCTATAAGAATATTTCAGTTTATTAAGTCAACCGATGACGAATAACTTTTCAAAGACTCATTGTCCAATAGAAATGTTCTGATAAGAAAATGCTTAGTTAAATCTTAAAGAAATGTCGAATTAATGATATGAAGGTCTTGGGTTCGACTCCCAGGCCGGACTAGTTTACTGTTTTCTAAGTAATATCTTTCAATAAATTCATATAGGGAATTTTAGGATATAAATTATGTTACCGGATTCGTTCCCCGGTTGAAATCGTCTTTCCAACGATGTAAATTCAAAGGAATATTAAAGTGAAGTTAGAGATCGGATTTGTTCCCCGGTTGAGATGATCACTCTGTGCATAAACAGAATTAACGGAAATTAATTGCATAAGTATTGTCTTGTATAAGTTTGATATGTTTTGTACGAAAACAAATGCCTATTTGTTATGATTGATTAATGAGAACATTCACTTGTATTGTTATCTGATAAGAAACATGATAACTGATAAGAATCCTATCAGAGATAGCTTCCTACAGTTCGAAAATTATGTAGAAGCACTTATTTACCTAATATTGTTAAAATTAGTGTATTTCAGACTTTCATTTTTTTCTGATAGCCGAGAGCCGTGCAAAGTTAGTTGTTCAAATAGTGTGAGTTCACGGAAGCACGCTGGCCACGCCCTTAGGAGGCCGAATATGTAAAAATTTAAAATGTTTGTAATTTCAGCAATTTATGTAAAAATGACTTGTAAAACATTTCAGGTTGATTGTACGTGCTAAAAAGGTGAATTCTGTGTTATTTTTATGTGAAAATTCCTGTGTATAAGTGAAATAATGATAGTTTTGTATAAGAAATTTAAAAGTGTTTTAAATAGTGAAATAAATAGAGAAAATGTAAATTAAACTATTGTATTAGTTAACATATGTATAAATTCAAGTGGGAAACATTGTTTTAACTTTCTGTGTTAAATATTTAAGAAATTTTGACTTGGAACTTGTGATTAAAATAGGCATATTTTGTTTAATAAATAAAAGGTTTTTTGTGATACGAAAATATAATGTATATCGTAGTGTAGATATTGTTTTGTGCTATCTATATAGATAAATTGTATTTATGTATGACTTATGCGAATAAAGAGATTAAGTGAAACGTGAGAGAGTAATAGAACAAATTCATGTAATTAAGTTGCGCAAGCACGCGAATGGCGCGGTTCACTTTCGCGTATAGCTCTGGGGTAGCTTAGTGAACGGGTTTTATTGCAATTCGTTCGGGGAAATAGTTCGGAAAGTGTTCAAGAAATAAATAAGAAAATCCTTCGGGAAAAGTGAAAAACCAGCAGTCAATAAGAAGTATAGGGAAGTGATAGGGAAAAGTGATTAATCTCTCACGGAACGGTTTGAAGATAATTGCTGTCTTATTCCCAAGTAATTCATCCCTCAAGTTATACAGTCCACATCGAAGAATTAAGGCGTCGGGACCGGGACGACTTTGGAAGACCCGTAATCCCCGTCTGAACCTACTTGCTGAAAAGGAAGAGGTTATCGCCCTTGTGTGTTACTCCGTTGCGGAGATCACATACGTTGTTCCCGAACCCAACGTAGGCGTTATAGGAGGCCGGATCGAGAGAAGCCTCGATTCCTCCCTTCTGTTTCTTAATCGAACGTTCAATTTCCGTTGGTTCCTTTTCAATTGGTCCATCGCGGCCGGATTGAGAGGATCCCCGGTGGTTCCTTTTCACATATCTATGGGATTGGATGGGGACCTTTATAGCCTGTTTAGGCTCAATAGCATACAACGGATTTTTCCGTATAGTGGTAATTTATTTTCCCGTAGTTATCCAACTACGGGAAAAGGAGGTTCTGATCTGATTAAGTCAAGGTTGGCCTTTCAGCGGCATTGTGGGTTGTTACTCAACTCTCTAATCACATATAGAGAGGAGTTCTCTTGGAAGAGGTCGCCCGTCCGGTGGCCGAGTGTGCAACGGCGCAAAGCCGTTGAGGTGTTCGTGCGGCCCGTTGTCGGCGCGGTCAAACATGCCGCGCGCTAGCCGGGCCACGAAGTCGGTGATGTTCTCGACTTTCAAGTCGGCCGCTATTACGTCATTCCGGACGTAGCGACCTGCTCCGACGATCGTCCTTAATGTCAGATTCTGCTGGGCCTGTAGTCGCCGCCTCAGAGGGTCGCTCAGGAGTGCATACCAGGCCGGCGCAGCGTAGGTGATGATAGTCCGGATATACATCTTGTATATCCGGAGCTTTGTTCTTATAGGCAGCTTGGATGCCAGGACCGGCAAGAGCGTCGCCCGCGCACAACGGGCCCGGCGGACGACGAAGTCGACGTGCGCGGTCATGCGCAGCGTCCTGTCGATCCTGCACCCAAGGTGTGTTACAGCCTTCTGGTACGCAATCTTCTGGCCGTTGAGGGTCAGCGCTGGTGGAAACTTCCTGAGACGGCGAGTGAGCAGAGCGGTCGTCTTACCAACGTTGACGACCATCCTCCACTCTTCCAGCCATGGTGGCAGCAGGTCCAGCAGACGCTGCATCTTGGCAGTGGCTATGTGGGCTCTTCTGGACGAGGTGAAATAGGCGCTATCGTCCGCATATAGCGCCAGCTCAACGTCGTCCTCCCCCTCTTTAAGCCTGCCTGCCAGTGTGGGGGTAGCCATTGGTATAAGCCGCGTACAGGACTGGAGACAAACAGCTGCCCTGTGGAACGCCGGCTTTGATAGTTCTTGTTGCGGACTCGGCGTCCTCTACGCAGACGTAGAACTTCCTGTCTTCCAGGAAAGACACTATTAACCGCAATATAGCAGGAGGGACACTGGTCTGTTCTTCCAGCTTATATAATAATCCTATGTGCCACACCCGGTCGAACGCCTTCTCGATATCGAGAAAGACGCCCAACGATATGCGGCCACGATTGTACTCTGCCGCAAGCAGGTGCAGCACTCTAGTCAGTTGTGTAACTGTGGAGTGACCCCTCCTGAATCCGTGCTGCTCCGCCCGAAGTTGGATGCACGGACGGAGACGTCTTAGCAGCAATCTTTCAAACAGTTTAGCTATATGTGGTAATAGCGTGATCGGCCTGTAGCTGGCAGCTCTACGCCTGTCCTTCCCGGGTTTCGGCAAGACGATGACTTTGCCTTTTTTCCAGTCCTCCGGGAAGTGGGATGTCCGCAATATCCCATTGTAGAGTCGACCAAACTCTACTATGACTCTATTGGGCAGCTGTCGGAGTGCAGCGTTGGTAATCCCATCGTGCCCCGGCGCCTTCCTCGGTTGCAGGCAGGTTACTGTCCTCCGCAATTCGGCGGGGGAGATGAACTAATCTCCTGCAAGAGGCGGCGCGGGCGACGACAGGAACTCCTGTACGCGACTTTCCTTCCTGCCATGAAGCTCCATGAACTCCGCACTTGCTGTGTTCGGCATAAATTGCTCCTCGAAGTGCTCGACTAGGATATCCGCTCTGTCCTTGGCATCATAGCAGCGTTTGCCCGCATTGTTAGTCAGCGGGCAAACGGGAGGTTTGGTTTTGGTCAACTGCCGGTTCAGTTTATAGAGCGACGCATCATACTCTTCCGTCTTCTGGATGCGCCGATCCCAGGCTTCTCCTCTGAAAGCCTGGACTGCAACCGAGAGTTCCTCCGATAAGGTGTTCAGCTGTGTCTTGAGTCTGGGACAGCGAGTACGCGCCCAGAGCTTTCTCAGCGCTCTTTTGCGCTTGATCTGCACGCATATCTCACGCGGCAGATCGTCTCGCCTTGCTGTGATCGGGACGACCGTAGAAGCCGCGTGGAGGGCCTCCTTGATGTTGTTGGTAATTCTAGTAGCAGCGGCCTCTACGTCGTCCGCTGTGCTTAAAGGTTGGTGTGCTGGAGGTCTCTGCTGAAGGTGTTGACAGTAGAGCCTCCAGTCGACACGGGTTTTAAAAGCTCTAGGTGGCGTAGTCACTGCCTTTAGGCCAAGGGTTATCAGTAACGGGAGGTGCTGTGAAGGGAGGTCGTACAGCACTTCTACCACTATCGGATAGTTGACGTTCCTAGTGAGCACGATGTCTAATACATCCGGATGCCTCCGTGGGTCGGTAGGAACGTGAGTTGGCTCCTCGGGACCTAAAACGTTGTACAGGTTCTTATCTGCGTCTTCATATAGTTCAAGACCCGGCGGGGTGATCACTCTGGACCCCCACGCCGGGTGTTTGGCGTTTAGGTCCCCGGCGATAATTACAGGTGTATCGCCTTCCATCACCGTCCGGATGTCTGAGGAGCAGAATGGAGTCCCTGGCGGGCGGTATGCTGCATATGTCCTTAGTTCCTCGCCCGCCGCCTCCACTCTTATGCCGATTGAGCGCATTGTCTGGTAGGATGGTAGTTCCAGCTCTTCATGGACGATGTCCCTCCTCACTAGAACCGCCGTCCCTCTATAGGCGGCCCCTTGAGAAGTGACCTCGTCCCTTCTGTAAATATGGAAGTTTGGCAGCTTTATGCGCGTCTTTGGATTTAATTTAGTTTCGCCCAGCAATATAATATGTATGTCCTGTTGCTGGGCGACTGTGCGGAGTTCAGGCAGCTTCTGCTGTATTCCGTCCGGGTTCCAGTACATGAGGCGCAGGTTACTCACCTCTGTAATGCCTAGCCAGGAGGTTTGCCAGCGCCTTCATGATTGCTGTTATTGGGTCGGTCCCGGCTCTAATATCGGCCAGGACTTGGGTGCCGACCTCGATGGCAATACCAACTAAGCGTTGGATTGCATCAGCTGTTTCGAGGCCGGCAGTCGGTGGTCTCCTATATGAGGGCGTTGGTGCTGGTCTCGGGCGTTGGTCTTCTTGCTTTTGGGTGGAGCGCGCTCTGTGTGTAGGTCGGGCTCTCTCTTCAGGTGGAGCCCTCTCCTGCACTCTACCCACGCCCTTTTTGGTGGTCTCCTGTGTAACCTGCGCCTGAGAGGCTGTTGGTCCTGGTGTCGGGGTAGAGGTAACAGCCCGAGGAAGCTGCGACTTCTTCCTGCTTCTCTCCCGCCTCCTCTTTTTAGAGGGTTGCCGTTCTGTGGCAGGGTTGGCGGGAGGTTGCAGAGTCGCCCCGGTGGTTGCCCTTACTTCTATGGGTTCCACCGTTTCCTTGTGTGGTACGGGTGGGGGGGGGGCTGTTTGTCTGCCCTTCCCCGTGATGGTAGCCCACCCGTCTTTCTGGATGGTTACTGCTTTTGGGCGACTCTGGGGGATCCTTTTCGGGTCCTCCGGGAGTAGCCCCGGTAAGGTAATCCCCTGCCTCCGTACAGTCCTCCTCAGGACTGGACAGCGACGGTCATTGGCTGTGTGGTTCTTGCCACAGTTGGCACACGTGGGTTCCTCTTCCCTACCCCGAGGGCAAAGGCTCGCTATATGCTCCCCGGCGCAGCGTACGCACTTCACCGGCCTGAAGCAGTTAGCTGAGGCGTGTCCAAAGGCCTGGCAGCGGTGGCATTGTGCCGGTCCTGCTTTCCTTTGCCAGGCCTCAATAACTACTCCTCTCATGAAGAGTAGTTCATCAACTTCGTATAATCTCTTGAGCTGCTCCAGGCTCAGGTGGTCAAACTGGGCAAAGTAGACACATCCTGGTCTGCCCCTTCGTGGTGGGATCGCTTTCACGTATTTGACCGGGAAGCCCTTTGCCTTTATGGCCTCCTCTATGGTACTGGTGTCTGTACCCATTGGTAGGCCCCGGATGCCCACTTTGGTGGGCTTGTCTTCATCCGGGTTGTAGCAGTACCACGACAGGTTTGGTATTTCTTTGGAAAGTTCAACCATATAACGTTGAACAGTCCTAAATTCGGTGGCACTCTGAGGTGTAAATCGTACTCCTCTCCCGAATGGACGGGCATTCAATGGGTGGCCCAACATTCTGTTGAGCTCCTTGAAATGCCTCGTCCAGTCCGGGAGGCATTCAGCCACTATGGGCGGGTATCTGGTTTTCTCCTCCTGGTCGGCAGGCTTGTCTGAAGTCACTGCCGCCGGTTGTGGTCGCGGTACCGCTGGCGCAGCTACCATGTGGGCATAGCTAGTAGATGGCCGTTGGCCATCATCCTGCGGACGCCCGGACGGATTTTCGGTTGTCTTCTTCGGAGACATGGACGGCGAGTGTCCAACCGATGTGTTGGGGGCTAAGGTCGCATAGGTTGTAGCACTCCACCCGTACGACCCTTCTCCCCCCTGCTCTAGATCGACAGCTTCCATGCTGGAGTGATGTTCCTCTGATCTAGGGGGGGTGGGTTTATTCGGCGATGGTGACTTGGGTGGTGATCTCCTAATTGGCCGTTGGTCTTGTTCCTCCTCGGATGTCGAGTAATCCGAGAAGTTAGAGGATCCGAAGCATTGCCTCTTCTCCCTAAGTGATGCTGCAGTCTCGGGTGGAGTGTGCCTTCTCCACGACTTCTTAGCCCGCTGTTGTTGGGGGACCGGTTCTAGTCCAGTCGTACCTTCAGGTACGATGGGCGAGAGCGCGGTCCTCGGTGCGGGTCCTTTTCCTGGAGACAGGGGTTTCCTGGTAGGGATTTGCGAGTAGGAAGACACTACTCGAGTCCTTTCCGGATGAAAGATGTCCCGGTATGCTATTGGTCGATCTAGGATGCTTGTTCGGTCCGGTGGTTTCCTGGTTCTAGGTGGTGGCTCCCCCTTGTCGTTGTCCTTATCGGACATGGTGAACCTACCTAAGAGTCAGTAGTCTTACCTAATGGCCCTGTCTATATCCAGCCGATCGGCAGTAATGCGCGACGCGGATGGAGGATGCAATTAAGTTGGCGTAGATACTTTGGGCACTGCCTACCCCTTTTATACCAAAAGGGTTGGGGGAAGTGCGGAGGTGGCACTTTACACGCGACTAGGCACAGGATGCACGAAACGCATAAAGTGCCAAGAATCAACTAGGGGCCGGTGACCTCGACGCCTCACGGAATCACGGGACTCAACGATCGGCGGAGTATGTCGTACCGGCGGTTATTTGCAGCCACTGATAACTGCAAGCAACGCATTGACACATGTCTAGTCACTCGCTACTTTGGTGGGGAGCGGTTATGTCGGCGTGTATATATAGCAGCTGTTTCGGCTCGCGCTCACTTAGCGGTCAGCCACCGTAGAGTCTACATCACCTGAGGCTGTCTCGCGTAGAGGCGAAACACGTGTCGTATTATCGTCGATGGTGTGTCTTTGCTAGAATAGTGGTGTTGGGAGTAGTGGAGCTGGAATTAGTGGTGACGGGATTAGTGCACGCAATTGAGGGAGGGCGGGAGGTGCTCTTCAAACTAGGTAAGACATATCATTTTAGTTTATTGAGCGGATGGTTGCAAAGAAACTATTAATATCTTCATTATAATGGATTTCCGCAAAGTAACGCCTAATTCTATCAAGAATCTCTTTAACTTTAAAATTAGTTTAGTCCTGCAATTAAAAGCTCCTACAGTTTTTTTTATGTCTGACAGGACTAAACTAATTTAACAGTTCTTTTACGGCATCTGAAGCGACACTTATCATAGGTACCACCTACCTTGTTTTGTCTTTGACATCCACCATCTTCTTCTTCTCCATTTTTATCTTTTATATACACGTAATTGTAGTGAGCCAAAGCTCATAACGTCACGGCGATAGCATTGCATATTTCGGCGCCCATTCTCGACGAGCGCGCGAACTAAAATTGAACGTTAGCGAACGCGGAGGGACATGTTTTTCACGACGACGAATTCACCACACAGGAGTCTAGAGCCCGCAAAAAGGGTTTCCGATTCTCTACACTCACCATACGAAACACAGCATTAAGTTATTATTTTACTATGGTATTCTGTGAGAGCGTGGTTTTTCCCAGGTCGAGCCGACCCACTTGTGTAACAACCATAATATGGCTGTACGACATATAAATTTATCTCTGTACATTAAATCGTGTCAATCAGTTGCTGCCCCGTTTCTGCGTAAGAAATGGACATACGAACAAACTCTTTCTCATTTTAATAATACTAGCGGATACCCGGCGTGCTACTACGCTAAAAAAGAAATTTATTTGTTGATTTTTTTATATAGTGTTTTATAGCTCGTTTTTTAGTGTTCTAAAACCATATTCTCATTATTGCTTTTCTAATGAAAGCGGTTTGCGCCACATCGGTTAGATGGTTTCAAAGTCTATAACGAATATAGGTAGAAATATTTTTTGGGTTTTATATAGATAGATAGTAACAGTATGGAGTTATATTGTGGTAATTTAGTGAGTAAATGGAATGAAAAAGCTTCGTATATTTACAGACATTTATTTGAGCTATGATTCTTGCTCTCGCTATTTTGTGCCTTCCCAACAGCATTGGCCGACATCTCTGCCGCCCGTTTCTCTTTCCTCTCTTTCCGAGTCATTTCACCCATGCTGAAGTATTTTTCTCTGTAATCAAAACATAAAAGTAGTTACAAAATCCGATTGAGTCACTAACTGCCTAGGTAAACCTATATTACAGCGGATAATGTCCACTTTTAATGTTTTTCCTAGTATACAGTTTTATGCAACAATACTAAAGCGCGCGCGCGCGCGCGTGTGTGTGTGTGTGTGTGTGTGTGTGCGTGTGTATGTGTGCGTGCCTGCCTGCGTGCGTTCATGCTCGTACGTACGTGCGTACGTGCTTGTGCGTGTATGTGTGCGCGCGTGCGTGCGTGCGTGCTTAGCGCATGTTTTTTTCAAGGCCTAATGCATGGTAAAATCAGTAAATAAAAACTGCAATTAACAATACCTAAGCTAGCTTGGACTCTGCGCTACCACGATGCGTGTTGTGATAGTGTGGAATGGGCGTCTTATGTAATGTAAAATCAACTCCTTGACTGCTTACTGTAATATGTAAGTACATTGTTTAATTATCTGAATCTACATTCTAACAAAATGCCAGCACAAAGTGGCAGACAGCTGTGTTATTACGGCTGACGAAAAACAAACCTTACGTTTTATCTTCTCAGGTAGACTAATAGTCCTCATATGAATATTCAGTCGTATTAATATTTTAGTTCATGAAGTTTGGCTTCATACTAAACTAAGCTGACAGTGTTGTCTTAATTTCCAAACACGGACGCGCTTTCTCTAGGCTTCTTCGCTAAATTTTTTGACATCAGATCGATATTCGTACATTGCAGGTCGTATGTTTCAGAACCGTGGTAGCTCTTATAGAAAGGCTATAGTCTACGACGCAATTTACTACACAACAATGCTGTAATGCTGTAATCGTAGAACTCCCAAAAAGGATAAAGCAGACCTAAATACAATGCCAACACGGCCGCTCGCTCTACATCGATTAAACTTCAGTGAGCTAAATTTTATATATATATATATATATATATATATATATATATATATATATATATATATATATATATATATATATACAACGTGTTCCAAAATTCAACGATAAACCAACACCGGAAAAAAAATATATAAAAAAATTAAATTCTTCAGAAATTGAGACCGTTTATGATATTTTTCACTACCATGACCACAATTTTTTTTAAATATTTGTTTCTTTTTTTCTATAGGCAACCTGAATAGCACTGCTATCTACCACAATTCTTAAAAAATCCAGAATAACTCTTGTTTTATCACGAAAATTAATGAAACTTATTTTATTCCCTAAATTTTTTGAAGACTTTTACTTTTAACCAAATTTAACTTATCGTGGTGTAAAAAAAAGTATGAACACTAGTATGGCAAGTTTTTTTTTTTAAATTGACGCAACTAACCAACATTCCAAAATGGTATAATACTCTAGGAAAACAAGTTATAAAAAAATATGGGTCTATTATTTCTTAACAGGGGCCAAATGACGGTCGGGTGTTATAAAAGTATTAGTTCTTTAAAAATGTTTAATATTTCAAAACAAATTGTACAAACAGTTTCACGTGTAATTTATTAAGTTATTAACATTATAGCAAATGTTCGAACTGTTTGCCACCAGCATTAATACATGCACGACATCGCCTTAAAATGATCGTTTTATTTGTCTTGCATTTCTTCTGCTATTAATGTAATCAGCAGCCTGAGTGATATTTCGAAGAAGCTCGTATTATATATATATATATATATATATATATATATATATATATATATATATATATATATATATATATATATATATAATCGGGATCTCGGAAACGGCTCCAACGATTTTCATAAAATTTAGTGTCCAGGGAGTTTCGGGGATAATAAATCGATCTAGCTAGGATTTATTTTTAGAAAATGTCTTTTTGTCCGTGTTTTTAGGCAATGAAAAACTGCTACAATATCGTTAGAATAAGAAGGTAAATTTTGACAGATTGTTAGATTATAAATAGCTTAATTGGTATAATGGGCGGTCACAGAATCGTAAAACCCCGGTTCGAGCCTAGACCGACCGACCGACTTTTTTTTTCAAGTTCCTTTCTTTTTTGAGAAAATCTATTTTTTCGAGTCCTCTTTTTAGTATTTTTTAAAAACACAAAAATTTAAATTAAAATAATTGCATTCATGATTTTTTATTCAAATAACCAGTTCCGTTTTTTCTGTTATGTCGCTAAGATCAAAAAATATTATTTATATTTTATCGGTATGTAATTTGTATCTAAATATAATTTCCAAAACACACGAATTAAAAAAAAATCGAGCGATAAATACCGAGCAAAGCTCGGTCAACCGGGTACTATGTATATAATCGGAAACGGCTCCAACGATTTTCATAAAAGTTTGTGTCCAGGGAGTTTCGGGGGCAGTAAATCGATCTAGATAAGATTTATGTTTAGAAAATGTCTTTTTGTCCGTGATTTCAGGCAATGAAAAACTGCTTCAATATAAGGAGGTAAATTTTGACTCTGTGTTAATGATCGTAAATAGCTCAAGTAGATAGCGAGCGGTCGTGAAATCGTAATGCTTTGGTTCGCGTCCTGTCTTCGGTCCGACTTTTTTTTTCTTTTTTTTTTTCAAGTTCCCTTCTTTTGTGAGAAAATCTATTATGTCGAGCCCTTTTTTAGTATTTTTTAAATACAAAAATTTTAATTAAACTTGCATAATTTTTTTAAATTAAAACCGAGCAAAGCTCTGTCATCCAGGTACTAAGATTATAATTATATTAAAGAATTATTAAACAATCAGCTCCTTGAGTATTTCTCACCTGAAGTTATGGGTCATAGCATTAGGATTGACGGGCAAGTTGGGTACTTCGTCGTGGATTTTCTCGTAAGTGAGCAGCCGCCTCGCGGTCAGCTTCGACAGCACTTGCTCCGAGTTGGCGACCAAGCGGAGACACGGATGAGACGGTAATTCGTCTTCCTTGTATTCGTCCCTGAGAGATTAATATGGTTTGCTTGCCACGTTGGTCTAGTGGTTGTAGTAGTACGACTGGTCCTGGGTTCGAATCCCGGGTCGGGCCAAAAAAATTAATTATTGAGTTTTTTCCGTCAAGAAATTCTCAGTAGTTGCCCGGAGTCAAGAAGTTGGCGGTGTCTCAACCTCGTGCACCGGAAAGCACGTAAAGCCGTTGGTCCTGCGCCTGATCTCTCTCCGGTCGTGACGGTTTATCATCGGATTATGAGAGTGAGGGAATAGAGAGTGCACCTGTGCTTGCGCATACACTTGGGCACTGCAATCTTGTCCTGTGCCGATGGCTAGTCTCCGTTGAGGCAGAAATTTGGTCTGGAGGATTATTATGTGGTTTTAACTAGCAATTAACATACACTAATAATTCCGGAACCCTGAAACACTAAGTATGCTTAAAATGTTAGTAGCGGTTCAAGGCAGTATTTGAATTGCGGATTCGGAACCACGACTTTTAGGTTCACGATCCGCACCATTAACCATTAGGCAACTGTCGCTTATATACAAGGTTATTTTTCAAAGTGTATCCAAATTTAATATTTAAGTACAAATAAATTAATACTGATATGCCGTTTTGGCAGTTTTTGAAAATACGAATAAATACGGCTAAAGGATTTATAGTCAACCAAATCTAAGAAATACCATTTGACGTTTCACATTAATCATACCGCAATAATGATTAAAACTACTTTTACGTATTTTATCGCGTTTATTTTTGCTTTTAATTACTTTTATTTTTAATTCCCGACGTTTCGGGCGCTTTCCAGCACCCATGGTCACGGGGGACTGAGATGACTAACGTCCCGATGTCATTGTTAAACCCGAAGTACCTTCAGCTTTTTTAATTATTGTTTATGGTCCGATCTATGCAAAATGAACTATGTCCTGAGGTCTTGCAGTGGTATGCTTGGGTTTAGTTTTAATTTTATTGATTATAGGATCCCAAGCAGGTGGTAGTACCCAGCCTCCTTCTCTATTGAAATTAGGATGTTTTTTGATTTCAATAGCCTCACGTATCATCCTTAGTAGGAATCGGTGTTCTTTCGCGAGGATTTGTGGTCTATCAAATCTGATGTAATGGTTGTGGCCGTCTAGGATATGATCACAAACTGCAGACTTCCCGGAACGTTGATGCTTCACATCAGCTGAATGCTGATGTGAAGCATCAACATTCAGCTGATGTGTGATGTGCTTGATGTGAAATCAAGGTGAGCTGAAGCTCGGCGGCCAGGTGTTTGCTGTCACAGATCCCTCGTGCTCTCTGTAACAAAGATTTGCCCGCGGTAGCTAACTGTGAAGGATGGTGGTGAGATTCGCCGTTTAAATATCGGTTTGTATATATTACCAACCATTACATCAGATTTGATAGACCACAAATCCTCGCGAAAGAACACCGATTCCTACCAAGGATGATACGTGAGGCTATTGAAATTAAAAAACATCCTAATTTCAATAGAGAAGGAGGCTGGGTACTACCACCTGCTTGGGATCCTATAATCAATAAAATTAAAACTAAACCCAAGCATACCACTGCAAGACCTCAAGACATAGTCAGTTCATTTTGCATAGATCAGACCATAAACAATAATTAAAAAAGCTGAAGGTACTCCAGGTTTAACAATAACATCGGGACGTTAGTCATCTCAGTCCCCCGTGGCCATGGGTGCTGGAAAGCGCCCGAAACGTCGGGAATTAAAAATAAAAGTAATTAAAAGCAAAAATAAACGCGATAAAATCCGTAAAAGTAGTTTTAATCATGTGTAGTGTTCGCGTAAATATAAGAAATCATTACGTATACTGCAATAACTTTGCACAAGCGTACTCATACGATTTAAAATAACCTTTTACGTAAATCCGAAGAATTATGAAGTTATCTAAATTTCATTACAACGTGTATAGTTTTTTATCACTAATTAAAATTCGAATCTTTCAAACAAAACAAAATATTGAAAAATAACCAGTATCAACTTTTTTTACTTGGCGTCGTTTCAATAATATGTCGCTATGTACCTTACCGTAGTGTTTTGACGATTAAAATTTATAGTTATACGAATAATCGGCAAAAATTCAAATAATCGGTAAAAATATTAATTTTAATATCCTATAACTTTGAACGAGCAATTCTTATATATATATATATATATATATATATATATATATATATATATATATATATACATATATATAATTAACGATTACAAATAGCTTAATTGGTATATTGGGCGGTCACAAAATCGTAATACCATGGTTCGAGCCCAGACCGACCGACTTTTTTTTTCAAGTTCCTTTCTTTTTTTGAGAAAATCTACTTTTTCGAGCCCTTTTTTAGTATTTTTTAAAAACACGAAAATTTAAATTAAACTAATTGCACTCTTGATTTTTTATTCAAATAACCAGTTCAGTTTTTTCTATTGTGTCGCTAAGATCAAAAAATATTATTCGTGTTTCATCAGTATGTAATGTGTATCTAAATATAATGTCCAAAACACACGAATTAAAAAAACCGAGCGAAAAATACCGAGCAAAGCTCGGTCAACCGGGGACTTAATATTAATCGAATCATTAATTTTTTTAGTGTGTTATTTGTTTAATAAAATTTTTATTTTAAAAAAATCCTTAAATAACAAGAACCATTAATGAAACAACCTTATTTTTTTTACTTTGTCAACGTTATTTTGTGTAGGCATAAAAACTCGTATACAACGCCGCGCTAAAAAACCACTACGTAATTTAATCTCTCGCCATTTCGGGAGCGTATGCGTAATTTTATGATTTTGTGTACGTCTTCTTATTTTGTGCCACGGCTTTAACTTTTTGGACTGTTTCTTCTATATTCGTTGAAGCATGTGCTCATGTCACAAAGGATGATTGGGCAAAATTGGAAGAAAAAACAACAAAAAAATAATTATGGATGACTTTGAAACAGACATTAATTCGCCTGTATTATTGAAAATCAGTTAATAATTAATCTAAACAACGACAGCTTAACTATTTATACCGAAAGTGATTGAATAAATTTATTTTTAATCTAGTTTCAATTTTAAATTTTTATAACTTTGCCTCTAGAAATAAGCACTAACAACAAATACGAAGAAATTGATAAATCTTGTTTTAAATTATCCGTTTTTAATTTATTCTGGTATTATTCATACCAACCTTTAAATGATTACAAACTCTAAATAATCGATATCGATTTTTTTAAGAATCCAATATTGTACGTCCATTTTTTGGTTGGCATGCTTGGTGCAATAAGTGTGACAGCTGTCAAAACGTATTTCTTAGATTTATTTGATTATAGTGCAACAATTGCAACGTAAGCGCGCTCCTACGTGTGCGATTCAATTCACTAAGTTTTTGCTTACTATTTACTTTCCTAATGACACGCTCACTAATGCTTTTGTGATAACTACAAAACGCTAAATATGATTCTAATTTTACCCTTCATACTTTTAACAGGCTTAAAATCTCCATAATAAATGAAATTAAAAACAATATGTTTGCTTATAAATGACCGTTTATAATAACCGAAGACTGTCATTATTGAGACGTGTTGAAAAAATTGAAATGAACTATTTACAGAGTGAATTTTGTTTCTCTCCATGCATAGACGAGCATACCTTAATAAAATATTTTTTACACTTATTACCTGTGTTTGAACATTTTTAACTTCCGTGAATGCAGAAATAATTTTGCTTAGGCGGTACTCGTAACTTTGAGCTGTTTTACATAAACACGACTCTTTATTTCAGCCCATAGATAAAACTCTACAGTGAAAGATTCGGCGAGTATGCAGGCCAGTATAGGGCCTCCGTGCGGAATTCACAATAGTAGGCATTAGACATTTATGAATAGCAATAAATTAAAATAATGCATTTCCACGCATTCTGAATTTAAAAGTAAAAAGGACAATGTTTGAGTTTTTTTTAATTATTTGTTCTTTTACCATTCTCCTATATGATCTATTCTGCACCACCGTTTCTGCAAATTCTGGCACAGTTTACAAAATAACCCTGTATATGGAAAAGTCATGTGTATTCAAAAGATAAGCGATCGAAGCGAAGATTATTTGTTTTATAGTACTTGAGCGAAGTTCGCACCCCGACAATCTAACTTCTTTGTAGAATCGGCTAACACCTGTAATTACGCTGCTCTATATATTAATAAAGTTCCAACTATTTATATTATTATATTACCTAACTAATGGATACCAGCACACAAGCCGCCTCCCCATCTCCAGATGTCTCGCAGCGAAGTTCAGCAGGTCGCTGTAGATATGCGGCAGCCCATATTCCACTTTAGACGGTATGTGGTTGACCAGGTGCTGATCAGAGAGCGTGTAATTTTTTCTTTCTATTCCAATTCTCTCCGTTGGCTCGCGAACTCCGTAGGGCGCTGGTGTGAACAACAAAACAGTGTCCAGTGATGTTGATTTAAACAAGTCATAATGAGCATAAATTATATCTCAAAGAGTGTGCAGTTAAAACGTATTTCTTTTTATAGAATAAGGGAGACAAACGAGCACACAGTCTACCTGATGGTAAGTGGATGCTGTGACCCAAAGACATTTATCCTCGATTAAGCGTGAATTACGACTGTCGCGTTAGTCTAGTGGTCGTGAACGCGATTGCTGATTATGAGGTCCTGGGTTTGAATCGACGACTCCGTGGCGTAGTGGCTTAGCAATGAGTGGCTGCGCTGGGGGTTGCGGGTTCGAATCCCGCACGGAACAAGTATTTGTATGGCCTACAAATAATTGTTCCGGGTCTGGATGTTTGTCCTTGTGCAATTTATGTTTGTAAACTGCCCCCACGATACAGGAGAAAATCCTAGTGTAGGGGTAACGTTTCATGTTTTTTTTATATAAAAGAGGGGGCAAACGAGCATGCGGCTCATGTAAAATAAAATAAAAAATAAAAAACCAGGGTCGGATCAATATCACTTGTTGGATTTTTCTGTCACAACATTCTCAGAACCAGCATGGAGTCGGGAAAGTGGCGATGTTTCACCCCTATGCCTGGAAAAGCACGCTAAGCCGCAGGTCCTGCGCCTGATCTCTCATCGGACGTGTCGGATTACCGTCCCATCGGGCTATAAGAGTTGAAGAAATAGGGAGTGCACCTGTGTTTCACACACACTCCGGCTCTATAATCCTGTCCTGTGCAGATGGCTAGTCTCTGTTGAGACTCAACGCCGTGACCGAATGGTCTGGAAGACATTATTAGGCGTATCAGTCGCCTCGACCGGCAGGCCTTTTCGCGAACTTCGTAGACATCAAAATGATAGTAACTTTGTAGTATATCGTATGCTATATAACTTTTCTATAACAATTAACATACGACACGACGTACTACAAAGTGACTATAGTTTTTGATGTCAACAAAATTAGCGAATAGTCCTGCATGGAAAGGACCACGCTCGCACAGAATACCAGCGTCACCGGCATTATGCTGCTATGATCGTATGGTGAATGTAAACAAACTGTAGATACATGTTGCTGGTAACGAGGCATTCTATCTTAGCCCATATGGCTTTAAATTTTGATTCATAATCGTAAATGTATGCATGACACATACTATCAGATGGACTTTGTCTAGTACAAAGCAACCCTTACTGATGTAAGAAAGAGGTTTGAATGCTATAACGTACGCTAGTAGTACCATACTTTTCCGAAATTTAGTATTAAACTAAAATATTAATAGTAAGACCATATTTTTTTAGTAAAGTATTTTGTCAGTTTTAAGGTCTTAGACAAGATAACAGGCTATGATCGTTAACGCTATATATTAAACTTTCTAAATGACTGTAACTATATAACTGTATAACTTCGAAATGAATGAATGAGACGTCGAGACTTAGCGTTGAATTCATTCATTTTTATAGTGTTCTTAAGTGTTAACGATCGTAGAATATCATCTTGGCTAGCCCTATAGTTTAGGCAAGTATTCTATCTCCATCGCCACTCGTTTATTTTTACTGCCGCAATGCAATTCATATCAGGACACCTCTTGACTATCTTAATTTAACAATTTAATTTGTTAAATTATTATTTAGATACAAATTACATACTGATGAAATATGAATAATATTTTTTTGATCTTATTGACATAATAGAAAAAACTGAACTGGTTATTTGAATAAAAAATCATGAGTGCAATTAGTTTAATTTTTAAAAAATACTAAAAAAAAGGGCTCGAAATAATAGATTTTCTCACAAAAGAAAGGAAATTGAAAAAAAAAGGAAAAAAGTCGGAGACGCGAACCAAGGCATTTACAATTTCACGACCGCTCGATATCCACTTGAGCTATTACGATCAATAACACAAAGTCAAAATTTACCTTCTTATATTGAAGCAGTTTTTCATTGCCTGAAAACACGGACAAAAAGACATTTTCTAAAAATAAATCCTAGCTAGATCGATTTATTGCCCCGGAAACTCCCTGGACACTAAATATATATACAAGAATTGCTCGTTTAAAGGTATAGGATTATGACAGCTTAGTCTACTGAGTTGAGAAAATGTTCGACAAATAAGATCCAATATATCGCAGTGAACAACCAGACATACCTAAACCACAATATACACAAGTGTTCCTTAATCCTATGAAATGAAACACAGTCTTTATATTATGTAGTCATAAAAGTGATGTTAAGAAACTTACGATCTGTAACAATGGCGTCGAATCTTAGGTCGTCTCTCCACATCGGTAGCGAGAAGTCGCTTACCACCACGTCCAAGTAACGGGATTCGATCCCGTACTGATTCATGTTGCCCTTGATGCTCTCGTCTTTTTTACGCGCCTGAATCATTTGTTAAACAAAATTTGAATCACAGTTTTAGGAATAAAATATTTCATCCGGGATAGACATGTGTCAATCATTCATTTCTAGTGACCGAATCATTCTAGTACATTTCATCACGCATACATTCGGATCGATCATTTAAATGGATCATTTCGGGCTCCAGTACTCTGTGAGCCTATGAGATCCATTTTATCGAACAAAATTTTATTGACTTTCAAGGTGGTAAGTACAATCGACGCTAGATGGCATAAACACAAAAATGTCAAGTGATTCAATGAGGGTTTTCTGAAATGTTCCCCGTGAGATGGCAGCGCTGTAGTGTCAGGTCCAACTACCTGTCAAAACACTTACACGATTTATATTTTTCGATCATTTTTTTGGTTTATTTATCCTTAAAAACGTTACAAACAGAATATTGTTTTCCAAAATGCCACAGTGTTGTGCAGTGCCTATGTGTGCAAATAAAAAAGGAGGGCATAAGTTCCCTACAGAAGATAAAAACCGATTAAAACAGTGGCTTGTAGCCATTCGCAGAGATAAATTTACTCCAACGAAAAATAGCCTCGTTTGCAAAAGCCACTTCACAAAGGATGATTACCAGCTACCGAAGGACTCAGTATTAGAAAAACGTAAGAATATTTTGTACTTATTTATAATGATAAGCTTCAGTTAAGTCACCTTGATTATATCTGTGCGCGACTAACCTTCAATGATGTAGTGTAAACGTTTTTTAGTACTTGCCTTATCAAAAATGATTTCATTATGACATTATATTTATTGAATTATTATTCCAGCCAGGCCTGTGTTGAAAAAATGTGCAGTGCCAAGTCGATTCCCATGGATTGACCAAAATTCTAGTTTGCATCAAAAAAAGAAGGAGCGGCATCAAAGGCGTTTGGCGCGAAATGAAAGGAAAATTAGTGTCCAAGTACACATAAACAATGAAAAAGAGAAGGATGACACCTTCCTCATGGAAACTACAAACTTTTTCGAAGTAGAAATTGAATTCGAGAAGAAACAGAATGATGTTGGTATCCAATGTGATTTATGTGGAAGTGATAATCTCAAAACACTTAAAGAATGTCTTCAAAATGAAAATAAAAATAAAAAATCTTCAATTGCAAATGTGCTAGATATAACCAATGCGGCCGAAGTACAGTTTTATACTGGTTTCCAAGATTATGAACATATCAAATTCATATTTAGTATTTTTGGAGATGAAGTAAATTGTTTAAAATATTATCCTCAACTGAAAACATTGAAGGTGCCGTTTCTAAACCCTTGTGATCAATTCCTTCTAGTGTTAATTAAATTACGCCGGAACATGCTATTTACAGAACTCGCCTTTCGATCGAAGATTAATAAAACGGTACTAAGTAACATTTTCATAACGTGGATCAATTACTTATATTGTAAATTGAAAGAGTTAAATGTTTGGGTGCCAAAACAATGCATAGATAAAAATATGAAATACTATGGCAAGATTAATCCATGCACTGTGATAGTAGATTGCACGGAAATAAAAATAGAGAAGCCCAAAAATCCACTTACACAACAGCTTACATATTCCACTTACAAATCAGCAAATACTCTAAAAGTTTTAATTGGGATTTCAGCATCAGGCTGCGTTACATTTGTATCCGATGCATATGGTGGATCTACGAGTGATCGTGAATTGTTTGAAAAATGTGGACTTATAAACTTGAACCTAATGATATCATTTTTAGTGACCGTGGCTTTAATGTACAAGACCTAGTGTGCCATAAAGATGTTACAGTTAATGTGCCAGAATTTTTAAAAAATACTGATGGACAATTTGAGACTTCTCAACTGACAAGGTCAAAAAATATATCTTCAGAACGGATACACGTTGAAAGGGTCATTGGTTTGGCTAAAACTTTTAAGATCTTAAGCGGCAAGTTGGATTCAAAATTGGTGCCTTTAGCAGATAGAATAATATTTGTATGTTTTATGTTAACCAATTTCAAAAATAATATTATAAAGTAAAATATGTTTTTTTCAATTTTATTTAATTGATGTCGCTTTTAACAGTACTGTATTAAACATACTTTATTAAATAATAACAAGAATACAAAATTAAACTTTGTTCTAATTTCTATCACATAGAATCTTACAATATACTATAAAAATATATTAACAATCATACATATTTTTTGCTATCTTTGGCAACATAAATTGAAAAAAGAAAGCTTTTACTCGAGGGATTATAATATTTTGTATAAATGAATCATTTTTTTTAACATTTATTATTTTTTCATCAACATTAGTCCATATAAATAAATCACAACAATCTCTTCCTGTGACAAGTAACTGCGTTTGGATTTGGTAATAATAGTTGCTTGTTTCTTTCAGTTGCAAATCATGCTCTAAATGGAAATAATTGTTGGATCCAATCATTTCATCCTTTATGGAATATGGACATTTAACTTCTAAAATTTTGTTATCTCCAATTAATCCATCAGGAGAAGCGCCAATGAAAGGGTACTGCACAGAAACATATAAACCACAGCGTTCTACTTTTTTTCCAGTTTTCCCCTCATATGCTTCAATTGCTGTGGTTTCCATAGACTTGCCCCATTCTAAGGCCGTGCTTACTATTTTCTTATTACATATAAGGCTTTGTGCATACTTTTCTTGGTCCTTTTTAGCAGTAAATTTACAAATCTCACCGACTCTTGAAGCAGTCACTCGAAAAGATCGTTCTGTATGCCATAACTTTGTCTTCGTCTGATTTTTAGTTTTCTTTTCAATTTCCTTTGCTGAGTCAGGTGTAACCTGTTAGGGGCAAAGGATAAGGAAAGTATGAAAGTATAAACCTAAACAAACATCTACAATCCCTATGCAAGTGCAATTAATATTGATGATTACATAATATACTAAATAATAAAAAAATATAGTAGCTACAACTTCTCATGATTCACCACCTCGCTTGCTACAGTACAGTCAATAAGATTGTACAAGTCGTAGCTACTATAATAAATAAATTCATCTGGAATAAATGGCTTACAGATATTTTATTAAGAATAAGTTGATGATGTAAAGGAAAAGGTAGGTAATCATGGTCATGTATCACATCTTGCATGTTTGCACTGTCCAAAATTCCACATAATCCTATTCTTTTTTGTGACAATGAGCAGTAGTTAATGACTTTATTTCTAACTGTTGTAGCCCATTCTTTTCCCTGACTGATAAAGGACTGTGGTCTTGGATCATAGCACACACTTCTTTTCTTTTTTTTGCAAACATTATATTCTGCTATTTCATATGAAAGGTTCTCTGCTTTTTTCGGCGAAACATCAAGTTTATTTTTTTTAGGTACATGCCATACTTGTTTTTTTTGTGTTGGAGTCATTTTAATTAACCATATATTCTGCTCTCGGAATTTGAGTATAGCATAGCACAAAACTGACACATGCTTGCAAATGGCTTTTGGTCCTTTCCCTGCTACACATTCACACACCGATTGTATAATAGATCCACTTCCATTACATATGGCAATGGAAGCAAAATAAGTGAGGGCTTTTGTATTTTCAGAATGGACTTGACCTTTGAAAAATATATGTGTACTAGTATTTGCGGTCACTAATGCGAGTAGGTAGTTATTTTGCAGCATATTATAACCTCTTCTGTGCACTGCAGAATAATCTGACATTCCTATGCCGTCTTTATACAATTCAAGGAAATACGTATTTATGTTAATAATGTCAAAATTGGGTAAAACTGTTTTTGAATCTACACTTTTGTATAACTTTTCTTCTGGCCATTCTATTACATAATTAATCTCACTTAAGAGATGAGAATTATCATTTTCATTTGATTTGAAGTTGTTGTTTCTGTCATAGTCATTTAGCCTGGAATATATAATATACATTAATCAACAACAACTCACTAAAACACAAATAACTTCAATTTAGTAGTTAAAAAAAAAACAATCAAATTGTGGAAACAAATAGAAGTAGATTATGTTTACCTTTCAATGAGCTTTTCTTTAGTACCAGTGACTTTTGCGCCTCTCTTTTTGAGCTCAATTTTCAGTTCGGCAACCTTTCTTTGGCCGTAATCCATAATAAAATCAATAACTCTTCCAAATACATAAAATTTCACTAAAAAAATAATACGTTCGGTAGGAATCTGTGCTATCTGACAGCTGTTTGGACCTGACGCATACGAAGCACCGCCTGGCGGCAAAAAAAGTATCGGAAACCCTGATTGATTTGATTTGATTTTGATTTATAACTTTATTCAATATTAATATATATTTTAAATATTTCATAAATTGTATTTATTTTTGTATTTCATTCCCAACAATACATAATTTCGTCTTACTTTACATGTCTAAAAATAAGAATTGTTACACTAACATTTATTTGCTACAAAATTAAACTTTTATCTTATACTAACTCATATAAGGTGGTAGAAAATTATCAGATTAAATAAATAATTTGCCATGAAATCTTTTGAAATGTTATTTTTAGTAATCTTTACGAAATGTTATTTTTAACTCATAGATGTAACAAATAAATATAGTAAAATGTAAAATAATTTTTAATTTAGGTAACAATATTATAATAAAAAAACTCTTAAATAATAAATACTTTGCAGTCTGCATTGGTTATTCGATTCACCAGTTTATTCAGATTATTCAGGTATTCGGGATTCACTCGGTTTTCGGCTCATCCACAATTCACACTAACCACGAGTTATTATAAAAAGATTCCGCCAATTGTTTGTGATCGGTTGTACCGATACATTCAAAAACAAATGAATGAAACATCAATACGTTTAAGTGTACCAGCTCAAACGAACAAATCATTCATGATTGACACATGTCTAGTTCGCAGTCGACTAAAGAAGTTACGGAGAATTGACGGTAACTTAATGCGCAATGTAATAGTACGGTAGTGCCTGTCTAGTAGTATACATAGAAGTCTTTATCATCAGCCCGTAAATGTACACTAATGGATACAAGCCTCCTGTTGTATAAAGGATTTTCCATAATCGTCACACTGTGCAAGGGGATTGACGAATTCAGTACCGTACGTGAGCACCTTTGAAGCTCTTCGCCGCTGCCGTTCTGCATATTATGGAGGGACAGAATCTCTTACGCCACCATCACAAGGTAGGAGCGATCGTTAGAAGCCATCAGAAGAGAAGCAGAAGTGGTAAAGCCATGCTGCAGTTATATTAGTAGTATAGTTGTAGCACGAATGGGTCGGCTCGACCAGGGAAAGACCACGCTCTCACAGAATACCACAGCAGCTTAATACTACTGTGTTTTTATGGTGAGAGATCCGGAGACCCTTTCTTACTGGAAACGAGGCATTCCATCTTAGTCCTCAAGGGTGACAACGCATTTGCGTTTTGATTCTTAATCGAGGATAAATGTAGATGTCTATGGGCCACAGCATCCACTTACTATCAGGTGGACTGTGTGCTTGTTTGACACCCTATCCTATAAATAAAAATCACGGCCTGATAATGACCATGTATTGGCCATCGCCACCAAAGTGTATAGATTCTTGTGCAATAAATGACAAATTGATTGCAATAAAAAGGTCCTTCGTCTGAGCATTGATCTCAGTAATTAACGAAATGAGTTATCAATATACAATAAATTAATAATTTACCAACAAGAAATTCCTGATTTGCTTTTGGATCAAAAGTTAGGTACACATAAGGGCCTTCAATGTTATTAATTAAATTCAAAAAAGCAAAATAGTTTATGGGGTAAGCATATTAAAGACACTAATGAAATTATCATACATGCTGTTGCTATCAGCAGCGATGGAAAAAAATGAGAGAACCTGCATTGAGGTGTTCTCTACTAGTCAATGTATAATTTAAGAAGAGAAATTACATTGACAGTTACTTGATTTTGTATTTGCTTAAATTAAAAAAAAAAAATGCAACATCTTTAACAAAATTATAAAACCTTAAGTCCCATGTAATACATACATTGTTACCTTTTGTCCGACTCGGGTTGGACGTGACCTGGCATGCAGCATCATGAAGTCGATGTCTGAACCCCACACATGGGCTACAAATAAAAATATACTTTAGATATTTTTCAAATTATAATTAATAGGGACAGAGAATATGCCTGAATATGTATATTATAGTACTAACCGCCGAAGTGTCCCGCAGCGACAAGCAACGACCCCGAGCCAACAAACGGATCAAGCAGTATGTCACCTGGTAGAACCTGTAACGATTTTTTTTATTAATATAATTATATTATATTGTATTAATATAAAATAATATAAAAATAAAGTATTGTGTGAATGCGTAATATATTAATTCAAAATTTTACTTATGCTACCTACGAAATTAAATATTATTATTTATATTCAATTCTAAATGCAATGTTTTGTACAGCCAGAGCCATGCTGCACCTATATTATGTTTGTAGCGCGAATGTGTCGGCTCGACCAGAGAAGAACCATGCTCTCACAGAATACCAGCGTCAAATAGTAGCTCAATACTGCTGTGTTTCCTATGGTGAGCATAGAGATCCGGAGACCCTTTTTTACTGGAAATGAGGCATTCCATCTTAGTCCTCAGGGGTGACAACGCATCTACGTTTTGATTCTTAATCGAGTATAAATGTAGACGATGTCTATGAGTCACAGCATCCACTTAGCATCAGGTGGACTGTGTGCTCGTTTGTCACCATTATTCTATAAAAAAAACCATACGTTACGTTACGCGGCATGCATTTCTATATATTTATAATTAATATGAGTGACATCGCGATAAATATAAAACCAGCTAGGATGTTACGCCTGTGCCTACAGTATGGCACATTGTCCAGTTCATCCAAATGAGAATTGTGTGTTGCTCGTGATAGCTAAGCCAGGGTTGCCACACATACTATAATATATAGTATCGTACTATATTTGTCAGTTGTACTATAAATGATAGAAAAATAATATAATATGAAAAATATTATATTATAATCTCTAATTCAACTGTCGCGCTTTTTTATATTGACGGTGATTGGAAGTCTGGAACAAGTAAGTATTACGGAAAGAATTTTATACGTCATGAATGTCAAATTGAAAGAAGAAATAGAGCATGTACTAAGTTAATTAAAAATTGTTAATAATGTCTACTTTTTTCCTCCTGAATTTCTCAAGTCCTATGTTTTTGCATCTTTTTTGATAACCCTATAGCTAAATTTGCTCGCCTAATATTCATGCCTAATATAGTGCTATCTAGTTGTGAAAATTCTTCCTTCTCTATACTGTTTTATTATATCTTCCTACTTATTTACCTCCAATGTTGTGATGTTTTCTGTGTGCTTAGCACCATAGCAGACCATTTATTATCCTATACACACCTGAGCCTGGTTAGCCATGATCAAAGAAAGCTGCGCATCCATGCTCGTGTTGCCAATAAACTGGCGTTGTTTTAGCGAGTGCCGTTGGATGAGATCACGCTGGCCGTCTGCTATCTACATTCAAAATAAATTATTAGTTACAAAAAAGTTAAGTTACAGCCTTTATACGTCCCACTGCCGGTCACAGGCCTCCTCTCATTTCTGATAAGGTTTAATTATTAGGACCAGTCCAATTATTCTAATATTATGGATTACATAAATAATAATGCCCACTTTCCATACATTGATTGACCTGTCACTTAATTCGTTTTACAGGTCGCATCTACCTAAAACTAGTGTTGCATAAAAATTATTATTGTTTATAATAACATAATAACTTATCATCTTTACGTGGTATCATTTTTACCTGGTAGACCCACACTACAGTTATATTACAGATGTTGGCGGAATGGATTGGCTCGCCCGGGCAGGACCACGCTCTCACAGGATACCAGCGTAAAATAGCAGCGTAACGCTGCTGTGTTTCGTATGGTGAGTGTAGAGAGCCGGAGACCCTTTTTACTGGAATCGAGGCATTCCATTTTGGTCCACAGGGGTGACAACGCATTTGCATTTTGATTTAATTGAGGATAAATGTGGATATCTATGGGCCACAACATCCACTTACCATCAGGTGGACTGTGTGCTCGTTTGTCACCCAAAGCTATAAAAATAAATCTATTCATTTGAAGGCCATACAAAAATGCTATTAAGTAAATAAGTTTTGAGGTGATAACAGGTTTCACATATTAAGGTCGGTACACTTATTTTTCTTTCCACGCCATAATATAAAACCAAAAAAATCATATCTAATCATAAATTAATAAGTTATGTAAAAAAAAACAATAGGTTATTTTGATTATTTTATGAAGTGTGAAATGTAACGTGTAAAACACCCTGTTTTTTTTTAAATATTTTTGGCATGTCTTCTGGGTCTTTGAGCCATTGTAAAACACGTTCCGTCCGCAAAGGTTTAATGAGAATAATAAACACAGTAACATTTCTTTTTTCCTGGCTCTATTTTGAAATGTTTCATGATTACTTATGTTCCTTTGTAAGTATTTTCATTAACAATATTTTTACTACATATAGTTTTCATAACCTATCAAGCAGTGTAATAGAGTGAAGCTCTCTCTAAATCTTACTTATCAACTTTCAAGCTTCCTCATACCATCCACAGTAAAAAAGCATATTCCAGTACAAACAACAGTAGCCTAATGGCAGGTTTTTATATGTGGTAGAGTCATGCTGCAATTATATTACGGTTGTAGCATTGTAGCAATGGGTCGGCTCGAACGGGGAAAGACCACACTCTCACAGAATACTAGTGTAAAATAGCAGCTTAATACTGCTGTGTTTTGTATGATGACTGTAGAGATCCGGAGACTTTTTTTACTGGAAACGAGGCATTGCATCTTAGTCCATAGGGGTGACAACGCATCTCAGTTTTGATTTTTAATCGCAAATAAATGTAGATATCAATGGGCTACAGCATCCTCTTACCATCAGGTGGACTGTATGCTCGTTTGTCACCCTTATTCTATACAAAAAAAGCATAGGCCGCGAACTTCAAAGGTTGTAGGTTCAAGCCTGCCATTGCGCTACTGTCATGGATCATTCCTAACACAAGCAATTTAAGCTACTAGCAATGCCACTAACATTAGTAATGTTAGTGGCATTGCTAGTATTTAAAAACAATTTGCTACTTATCATAATTTAAAATAATTTAAAAATATCACATACCCATCGTCCAAAAAACACATCATAAGGCTGTTCAGGTACATTGTTTGGATCAACACCATAGAATTCAAGGTAAGACAATGTTATGTCTGGATTCTTTAATTTCACTGGCCCCTCAAATGGAAGATAACTAAAATTCTGTGAATTATAATATTTATTTGTGATCAAAAATTTTGAATACTTTTACCTTTATACAACATAATATGTGGGGTTTTGTTACATATTGTATAAAGAAATTTCAATCAAAACATGTGAACATGTTATACTATTTTAAAAACATAAAAAGAATCCCATTGTTTCCTTTTTTATATGATTATAGCAGGATTTCTGATATTGAATATAACTAACTACTTTATAATAGATTTTATCACATTTAATTCCACTTATTTTTAATTCCTGATATTTTAAGTGCTTTGCAGCTCCCATGGTCACAAGAACTTAGGTGATTGACGTTCCGATATCAAAGTTAACCCGGAGTACCCTTAGCTCTTTAATTATTACTTTTGGTCCGATCTATACAGAATGAACTTATTGTATCTTGAAGTCTTGCAGTGGTATATTTGGGTTTAGTTTTAATTTTATTAATTACAGGATCCTAAGCAGGTGGTAGTACTCAGCCTCCATCTCTATTCAAATTAAGATATTTTTAAATTTCAATAGCCCCACATATCCTCCATGGTAGGAAACAATGTACTTTCACTAGGATTTGTGATCTATCAAATCTTATGTAATGACGGGGGCCATGCAAAGCACCCAAAGCGTCGGGAATTAAAATAAGTATTATTAAACCCGATATTCTGCAAATGTAGTTTTATTCAATGTATAGTATTCACATAAGAAATCATTTTATCAATTTACAAATAATAATTTGGTTCAATATATGGAGAAGGATTAAGATTATTAGAGGGATCATCATTACAGCCCTGAACAAGTCCAATGCCAGACTTTGGCCTCTCCCAAGCATAGCTACATAATGGGTATGCTGTATAAAATAATATTACACACAATAACTATGCAATCAATTTAAATGTACAAGCTTTTATGATGAATAGTTATTCTTATTTTTATCATTATCATCAGATTACATACATATGTATGAGTACATTGTATAGATTAAATTAAATAAAATTGTTCCAAATAGAATTAGTCAACCTATTTGTAATTATTGTTGGATCTAACCTCAAAATTATTTCTTACAATATTAATTCTGTGACCTGGTGGTAAAAGGGCCAAAGTATGTTTTTTTTTTAAAGAAATGAGATTTTAAAGCCTAAATATTATTGATAAAGTATGAAATTTGTTTGTGCAAAAAGGGCATATGTTTATTGATAGTTTTTCAAAAGATACCATGTAAAAAGGCCAATGTAATATGTACTTCCATACTGTTTAATAAAATATAATATGTGCTACCGTGTACTGTTTAATAAAAGCATACATTGGCCCTTTTAGCACCAGGTCACAGAATTTATCTTGGGTATATAGATGTTACTTTCATACAGAATGATGTTTACTATATTAAAACAGTATATTTTCACTATAATTTGTATTTTACATGAAAAATAAAAGTCAGATACTATTAGGATTTGGCTATTGTTCTTTTAGAATTAAAAAAATAATAATTACCTCAATTTTATCAACCTTTTCTTTCATAGAGAAATGCTTACAGAAGGTTTCTACATCCACTTTAAATGACTTCTTTGGATCACAAGCTGCTGCAATTAGTTCACTTGGACAGATGTGGGAATATGTTAAACCATTATCATCAGAAGCAAGTGAAGATACCCATTGCCCTGATGTGTTTTTGATAGCATTCTTTAAATTGTCATGTAATTGAGCTTCACATTCTGCATAGGACCATAATTCAATGCAATTTTTAACAAGAACAGATCTTGAGGCGATTTTTTTTACATGATCTTCCGACGGTAATTCTACGATCCAGTATGGTTTCTTGACAGACGGTTTTTCAATAAACTTTATTGGAATATCAAACATAGAAAGAATACTTTGCATTTCCTGAAATATAAAATGTTTTTATTTTTGAATTAAGTGCTTATTTGATTTCTTAGCAGTTATTTATCTTTAACTTACAGCATGTCTAAAATCGATATGTTCGTGCGCAAACCACATTAAATAACGACGCCACATTTTATATACTAGTTATAATATTTTAAAAATTTTAAACTAATAGGTATACAATAAAATAAACATAACCTCATTTTTTTATTATTATCTTATTTTTTATTTGAAAGATAATGCAAAGAAATCTATGCCCACACAGCCTTGTTTGATAGGCAGAATATGATACGTCCATGGGATGTGTCGCATTGTATAGGTTTCGGAAGATTTTGACGACCATTTAGCTCAGTCTATTGTCGCCTCTACACGTTGGCCAACACAGTGGCGAATGTAGTGGCGAATATATTGGCCGAGAATTGGTGACGGCGTCCACACGTTGGAAGGTCGTTCAGTTTACTTCGGTTCGAGCTTTTTTTTTTTTTTTTTTTTGCGCCCGAAGCAAATATGGGCAACCCTCCGGAAAGCGGGGGAGGGAGGCGGTGAATGCTCATAGCATACCACGCAGCCGGCTGCGTGGTTATGTGGAGACTTTTACCCACTAAACACCGCCTTTTAGGAAATGGCTTAACGATCTGACTAGAGATCTCTAAGCCGTATACGAACGCGACCCTCCTTGGCAGAAAGGAGGCAGAAGAGGCAGAAGGACTTAGAAGAGTGCCTAACTAAGGCAGATTAATGGATGTGTTATGGAGGCTCGGCCTGAGCCGCCAGGAGGCAGTTCAGGTCAGCCGAAAGCTTGTTTGGGGGGTCCGAGAGAGAGTTTCTCGGTCTGCGCACACTATAGCGAGTGTGAATAGGGGCTGCATAGGCAGCTGTCTCACGAATGAGATGATTTGGGTGGGACTCTGAGGCTTTGAAAAATCTCTCAGAGAGTGATTTAAGGAATTGCTGGATTGTTGGGAGCTCTAAGTCTCGATGTAGGTCGGCATTACGGACATAATAGGGCGAGTTAGTGGCCCTACGACAGAATAGATTTTGAACTATTTGAAGTTCATTTATAGCTTTGGGCTTAACATGTGCAAAAATGGGGGCCGCGTAGGTCATGACAGGTCATATGCAGACCTTATATAGGGTTCGCTTGTTGCGGAGGGACATTTTACTGTGTCTGCCCAACATGCTGTTGAGCCTACCCATGTAAAAACGTGCGGTGCGAGTAACCTTCTTGATATGGGGCTCGAAAGTGAGCCTTGCATCAAGGGTGACGCCTAGGTATTTGGCTTTAGTTTGCCATGGGACAGGGGCTCCTAACATCCTGATTGGCGGAGTGGTGGTGAGACGACGTCGTTTATATTCGAAGCAAACGGCGGAGCTTTTCTCCGGGTTTACGTCGATACGCCATTTTTGGAACCAAGCTCCTAAGTCGCTTACTGACTTTTGAATCTTGTTCCGAATCTGTGGTAGTGAGTTGCCTTTGGAGTAAAGGGCTGTGTCATCTGCAAAGAGGGCTAGTTTGACACCATTCGACGGGATAGGGATGTCGTTGGTGAATAGTATATATAGGTCGGTTCGAGCCAATGTGCGGACGAATTTATTTTATTTTAGAAGACGGCTCAGTGGCGCAGTGGCTTGGCAATGAGTGGCTGTGCCAGGGGTCGCGGGTTTGAATCCCGCACGGAACGAGTATTTGTATATCCTACAAATAATTGTTTCGGGTCTGGATGTGTGTCCTTGTGCAATTTATGTTTGTAAGTTGCATCCGCGATACAGGAGAAAATCCAAGTGTGGGGGGTAACGTTTTTATAAAATAATTATTAAAGAATAGTGAATATTAATGGGGCTGTAAATAGATATACGATATACGATTAGCTTTATTTACACTTTACATGCATCAGAAACTGGAATAAATACCATTAATTAGAACTTTACTTATTTTAAAAATAAAGGAGTTATAATCGATTAGTCTATGTTTTAAAATTGGGTTTTGTTTTTAAAGTTTAGCAAAACATGTACTTGCTTTTCTATCAGACATTTGATGTATATAAAAACATTTTATATATAATATTTTTTGAGAAAGACAAAAACAATAGCAATAAATATAATTAACATACATACATAAACACTCACGCCTGTCACCCAGAGGGGTAGGCAGAGACTACAGACTTCCATTTGGCACGATCCTGACATACCTCTTTCGCCTCCTTTACATCCATATATCTACGCATACATGCTCGTCGGTTAAGGGTACTTCTAACGTGGCCCATTTTCAAAATATCGCCAATTTGGTCGATAAACTTTTTCCTAGGGCGTCCCTTCCCGACTCGGCCGTTCACATCTGCCATATAAATTTGCTTTGTCACTCTTTCCTCATTCATTCTTTCCACATGACCAAACCACCGAAGCATTCCCTTCTTAATCCTGGTCACAACATCATCTTGCATACCACATTTATCTCTTATCACGCAATTTCTCACCCTGTCATTCAGATTCAACCCTAGCATATTCCTTAAAGACCGCATTTCTACAGCATTTATTCTACTTTCGTGCTTCTTCTGCCACACCCAGCTTTCACTACCATACATTAAAGTAGGGACTAACACAGCATTATGAATTACCATACGTGCCTGTTTTGACACATTCTGGTTCTTCATAATAGAGTGTAGTGCCCCATGCACTCTATTCCCTGCATTTACTCGTCTTTCTATATCCCTATCATATCTACCATCCCTGCTAAATACACATCCCAGATACACAAACTCATCCACTTGCTCAATTAACTCTCCTTCTATTCTTATTTCACATACCGTTTTGCTTTCTTCTCTTTCAAAAACCATCACTTTCGTCTTACATGCGTTCACTTTCATTCCCCTTTCTTTTAATTCCCAGTTCATTAATGTAACCATCATTTGCAACTCAGCCGCCGATGACGCAAATATGACTTGATCATCAGCATACAAAAGGCATTTGACGGTTACCTCGCCCATTTTTAACCCACATTCTTCATCTTTCAAAGTTTGCAAACACCGGTCCATAAATAGGTTGAACAGCCAAGGGGAAGCTACACAGCCCTGTCTGACACCTTTTTGGATGCCAAACCAGTCCGAGTAGACCCCATTGATCCTGACACAAGCACTAGAGTTCCTATAAAGAGACCTCAATGCCTGTATCAAACCATCGCTAAACCCATATGAGTTCAGTGTTTGCCATAACACATTCCTTGCTACTCTGTCATAAGCCTTTTCCAAGTCCATGAATGCACAAAAAACTTTCTGGTTTTTGGCCAAAAACTTCTCCGCAATCATGCGCATGGAAAAGACTTGATCTGTACACCCCATTCCCTTTCTAAAACCCGCTTGCACATCCCAAATTTTTCCATCAGTTTCTTTCATAACTCTTTCAATTAACACCTTAGCATACAGTTTACCCACAATACTAAGCAAGCTGATACCGCGGTAGTTTTTGCAGTCCTGCTGTGACCCTTTTCCTTTATATATTGGTACTATAACTGCTTTACACCAGTCATCCGGTACCCGTTTTAATTCCCAACATAAATTAAACAAGGTGTACAGCAGGCCTGCCACCACTCCCTCTCCAGCCCTTAGCATCTCGAGTGATACTCTATCATATCCAGCTGCCTTACCTGCTTTCATGCTTTTCATTGCTTTCATTATTTCATCTACACTTATCTCCATACCCATTTCCACTTCTTTCGGAATTTCTAGTTCATTTAATTCAGACGACTCTTCACTCATAAATACGCTTTCAAAGTATTCCTTCCATCTGTTTAAATTCGAAACTTCATCATTCAGAATACATCCGTTCTCGTCTCTTATAGCATTTATTATAGGCTGTTTTGTATTTCCTCTGGCAGTTCTTACGAGTTTCCAGAACATTTTTTTGTTAGCCTGGAAATTATCAGATATCCTTCTATCATTCTTATCCGTTCTTTCTTTCTTTTTCCTTTCAACAACTTCTTTTACTCTCTTATTTAGACGTCTAAATTCTGCCTTTTTTCTTTCAATCTCATCATTCATACCAGAAGAATTACCAGCTTTGGTTGCTAGTAAATCTAACCATGCTTTCTTCTTTGATTCAACTTCCACCCGTACCTCATCATCCCACCATAACGTATTACTTTTCCTTTCATTTGTTCTCTTACTTACACCACATACTTCGGTGGCGGTATCCACCAAACCTTTCTTAATATTATCCCACACAGTATTCAAGTCTAAATCATTCATACACAACTCATTCAAACATCTAATATTTTCTCTCAGTCTACATTTATACTTCTCTTTCACATCTTCATCTTGTAACTTCTCTATTCTTATACGCTGTAACGCAGTGGTAGACACAGATGTCCGATGCCGCCAACGCTTGAAAAGACCATTAATTCGACATAAGACCAAGTAATGATCCGTCCCTACGTTGGACCCCCGGTAAACCCTTGTATCTACGACTGCGCTCCTCATTCTTTCATCCACAATTACGAAATCTATCATGCTTCTATCATCACCTCTTTCCCATGTATACATGTGAATCTTCTTATGACGAAAAAAAGTATTCGTCACAAAAAGATTCTTTTCCGCACATACGGTGAGGAGGTCTTCACCATTCTCATTTATACTTTCATCACCAAACGTTCCCAATATCCTTTCATAACCAGACCTCTTCACCCCAACCCTTCCATTAAAGTCTCCTAACATAATAATATTTTCATTTTCCTTACATTTTGTCAACACCATCCTTACCATGTCCCAAAACTGCTCTCGGATGTAAGTGGGCTTAGACATGTCTGGGGCGTACACCCCTAGCAGGAACAGTTTCTTTAAACCCACTTTCATTCGTAACCATAGCAGTCTCGGGCTTACACATTCATACTCTTTCACACATTGACCCATTCTTTCTGAAAGGATGAGACCGACTCCCTGGCATGCCCGTTCGGTCTCGCCTACACCAGACCAATACGCGGTATACGTACCATGTGCAGTGGCATCCTTTCCCTTTCGTTTCGTCTCATTCACACATAACACATCTATTCCTCTGTCATTCAACATTTCGCATACTTCATCCATCTTATCGTTCATTCCTCCACATACATTCAGCGTAGCCAGACGGGTTTCCGCAATCCACTTTTCGCCCCTCCGGGAGACAGAACGTGACGGGTGGCAAACCTCGTCGCCGGTTTTTCTCCCGGAGATTCTTCGCACCCCTGCCCCATTTAAGGGGCGCCGGGAACTGCGTCATGGTGCGAACAAGGGGTGGTGGTAGATTTTACGCCGCTACCATACGGCGAGGAGCCGAGTCTATTTTTTCGGCTTTGTCGCTCGTTTAGCACCACCCGGGGGACACGTGTAGGGTGGGCCTAAGGTTAGGTGGTCGAAGCCTACGGACGCGAGCGACTCATCCCCCTATAATTAACACTGACTTAATAATAGGTACTAATTATAACTTAGAACATAAATGAAAAACTCATGACAAGAAAAGTGGCTCAGGACCATGCTTTGCGGCATTCTTTGGAGGAGGATGTTCAGTAGTGGACTTGTGAAGAGCTGTAATAATGATGATGATTCGAAAACTTGCACGATTAAATCATAAGAAATCGACGCTTTTTTATATAGGATAGGGTGACAAACGAGCACACAGTTCACCTGATGGTAAGTGGTTGCTGTGGCCCACAGACATTTACATCTATCCTCGATTACGAATCAAAATGCAGATGCGTTGTCACCCGTGAGGACTAAGATGAAATGCCTCGTTTCCTTTAAAAAGTGTCTCTGGTTATCTACACTCACTATAAGAAACACAGCATCATTAAGCTATTATTTTACATTGGAATTCTGTGAGAGCGTGGTGCTTCCCCGGTCGAACCGACCCATTCGTGCTACAACTATACTTCTAATATAACTGCATGGTTCTACCACGTATAAACGACGTGCTTCTTTTTCTTCATTTTAACATTGTTCTCGTAATAATCTGATTGTAAATAAATGTTCATTATTTTTTTATAACTAGTTTACCGATTAAAACAAATGTTTAAAAATAATTAAATCGCGCTAATTAAAGTAGTAGGAATGTTTCAAGTTGAAATTGGCACTAAAAGGCTGGTAATTGGGTCGTCCACCCTACAAAGCGTGAATATAAAATTTTAATCAGATGTGTGTGTAATCACTGGGAGCTTGTAGCAAACTAATCTCGCGGCCAACGTGTGGACGCGGCGACCAAACTCTGTCAACAATCCTTTGAGCTTTTGTAAAAAACCGACATCACACAGATCCCGCGCCAACTTGCGGGCCATCGTTCCAATACGTACTAATGAAGCCCAAACACACCATCTACACGTTGGCCAATGCTATTGGCCACTACATTCGCCACTGTGTTGGCCAACGTGTAGAGGCGCCGTTATAAAAATGTACAATTTTTAAGGGATAAGGGTGACAAACGGGTACTCAGTACACCTGATGATAAGTACTAGGCTGCACAAAAAGTATTCGGGAATGGAATATTTCCACTGTTCCTGTCATATTAAAATCTTTTTAATTAAAAACTCCTTGGTTTTAAAAATCGAATACCATTTATTTATTTAAAAAAAGATTCTCGGTTTCTCGGTCTTGTCACAAGGTTTTGTCAAACTTGTTTAGTCGTTGAAAAATTGGAATTGACTCGAGAAAATTCAAGAGCGATGATTTATTATGACTTTCGAAGTGGTTTAACACAAAAACAGTGTGTTGACCGGATGATTTCTGCATTTGGTGATGAAGCCCCATCCAAAACCACAATTTATCGCTGGTTTTCTGAATTTCAACGTGGACGTGTCAAGCTCAGTGATAATCCCCGTCAAGGTCGTCCAAAAACTGCAGTCACCCAAGAAAACGTTGATACTATGCGTAAGCTGATTGAGGAAGATCGACATGTGACATACCGCGAAATTCAGGCAACTTTAGACATTGGCATGAGTCAAATACAAATAATCTTGCATGAACAATTAGGTGTAAAAAAGTTGTTTTCCCGATGGATACCGCATTCATTCTGTGAAGAGCAAAAAGCGGCTCTCGTTACTTGGTGCGTCAGAACTCTCGAAAGATTCCACGCAGGATCCTCAAATGCTGTATACAACATCGTATCAAGTGACGAATCCTGGATATACGCGTACGAACCCGAAACAAAAAACCAGTCACGAGTTTGGGTGTTCGAAAATGAGTTAAAGCCAACAAAAATTGTTCGTTCACGGAGTGTTGCAAATAAAATGGTGGCCACGTTTGTCTCCAAAACCGGCCATGTTACAACTATTCCTCTTGAGGGACAAAGAACTGTTAATGCAGAATGGTATGCTAGCATTTGTTTGCCACAGGTCGTTTCTGAACTCCGTAAAGAGAACTGCAACCGCCGCATCATCCTCCATCACGACAATGCGAGTTCTCACACCGCACACAGAACAAAAGAGTTTTTAGAGCAAGAAAACATAGAATTATTAGACCATCCTCCGTACAGCCCCGACCAAAGCCCTAATGATTTCTATACTTTCCCTAAAATAAAGAATAAATTGCGTGGACAGAGATTTTCATCACCTGAAGAAGCTGTGAATGCCTACAAACGGCCATTTTGGAGAACCCAACTCCTGAATGGAATGGTTGCTTCAATGATTGGTTCCATCGTATGGAAAAAATGTGTCAAATTTCGCGGAGAATACTTCGAAAAGCAATAAATACATTTTTAAATAGTAATGTTGTGTCACTTCCTTGATTCCCGAAATTTTCAGTGCCGCCCTCGTAGTGCGCTAGCACTTCTTATTAGTTTGTTGTAAGTAGTTCCTGTAGCCCATGGACATCCTCGATTTCGAATCAAAATGCAAATGCGTTATCATTCGTGAGGATTAAGATGGAACGTCTTTTTTCCAGTAAAAAGGATATCTAGTTCCGTATACTCACCATACGAAACAGCAACGTTAAGCTGCTATTTTACGTTGGTATTCTGAGAAAACATGTTCCTACTCCAGTTGAGCCGATCCATTCGTGCTACAACTGTATTACTAATATAGCTGCAGCATGAATCTCAAAATCTTAACATATTCTTGAGACATAACATCGAAGTACTTATTCAAAGTTTATAATATATAGTCCATAATTAATAGTTATCATGCGCAACAAACATATAATCCACAATATCACACACTTTTTTTACGTATTACAATAATAAACTTTATGCCATTATTAATACGATAATGCAGAACTCCACCAGAAGGGAGATATGGTCAGCGTCAGCCCTACAGTAGAACGAGAGGAGCGCTCACTCTAAGCACCAAGTGATGCCAAAGTGCAAAATGCCAAAAACAAATTTGAGCGAAAAATATAATTTTAATATCGCCTTTTGAAAGGCTAGCTAAAGTATGAAGGATTTCTTGGACGCAGACAAAGGCCTTTTTTGGGTATGTTCACAATTATTATTTGTTGAAATACAATTTATCTGATTTAAGAACATTAACCAAAGGGGAAGAAAGGTTCTCGAGTGGCAGCCTCGTACCGGTAGGCGTAGTGTAGGGCGACCCCCCACTAGATGGAGTGACGACCTGGTAAGACATGCAGGAAGTCGATGGATGCAGGTGGCTCAGGACCGTGCTTTGTGGCATTACTTGGGGGAGGCCTATGTTAAGCAATGGACTTGTGAAGGGCTGTAATGAATAAATGAAAAAAAAATGTTTGGAACTACGTACGTAAGTTTGTGTTTGTGTTTATTATAAAGGAAAAAGGATGTTATGATATGATGTTAATACCGTATCCTTTCCAGTCCAGTAGCTTTTTATTTTATTTTTTATTTTTATTTTTATTATTCACAAAATCCACAGCTTGTAACAATATATTTACACACAAATCTTATAAAATAGGTCTTGAAGCCAATTACGGATTTACAATATACTTATTTAGCTTAAAAGAACGTCACAGAGTATTCACCACCTTACTTAAAAATAGATGTATGAAATATAAACGTTCTTGCTCCCCTACTTCGGCGGGGAGATCTGGGCGTTTTGCTGCTTACTTGTTATTGTTTTATTTGTTTTTCTTGTTATTGTTTTTTGTTATAACTGTTACTGTTATATTTATCTGTGTAGTTGTTTCTGGAATAACGTCTCTTATCCTTTTGAGAGTAAGGCCTTGTTCTTTTCAGAATAAGGACCCCTTTTTCTCGGAAATAAAGTCAACCCCACCCCCTCTCCACCCAACATGTCCACCATGGACTTCAGCCAAGTTCAGGCCCTATTCGCCCAACTTCTCAAATCTTTGCCTTCGATGTCGACTTTGACATAAATATTACACTCGTGCCCCTCAGGTATGTGTCTTTTCCGCCTGTCACCCACTTTCCCGACAATGTCTACCATGCTCCTGACGTGCTGGACTTTGCTCTAGTAAGAAGTCTCCCTCAACCTTAGAGCAATCGTGACTTTCGATGATCTAGGATGCGATTACCGTCCTCTATCCCTCATCCTTGGCCATCAACCACCTCCTCCACCTCCCTCTTCCAAAACCTACACCAACTGGAAGAGCTTCAGGGAGTCCCTAGACTCAGCTATGGACTCTCCGGACTCTCCCAGTACCCTCTCCTCCGACATCCTCGACAGCACGGGGAAAATGGACACCGCGGTCGAAAATCTCACCACCTAAGGAGAATGAAAGGGTTGCCCCGGTTGCTAATAAGAATAGTCTTCCCCTAGATATTAGCAACATCATTAAAGCCAAGAGAGATGCTCACCGTGGAGCTGCTCTCTATCCCGTCCCCGAATACAGACGTACGGCCGCCGCCTCCGATGTAAACTCTGTTCACGCCTTTTTTTAATTTAGAGACCTCGAAAAGAAGAATCTAATGGAGAATATCTTCTCCTCTCATACAGCGTACTACCAGATGGCGAAAGCCCTCCGGATAGACGCTATCACTCATACTCCCCCTCTCTTTCGTCCCGACGGCTATATTGCCTTCGAGGACGAAGAAAAGGCTGAGTGCTTCGCAGACAGCGTCGCTGCACAATGCTCTCCCAGCACACAGCCCACCAACCACCAGTGGCGTAGCAAAGGGGGGGGGGCGGCGGGGGCGGGCCTCACCTTTTTTGGGGTGACACCCACCCGGTCTCTCAACTTTAAGAACAATGTACAAACAAAAAATAAATAAATCGCTAGCACAAAAATTTCTTTTCCGGGGATTCCTCCATTAGCACTAGCTCAGTTCTATGTATAATTCGTGGATGCCCGCAAAAGATCCTGACGCTCTCGAAGTCTCTTCAAGATGTAGCTTCATTGTTCGAGATCGTACAAACTAATGTTTTGCTTTTGGCGAATACTGAAGAACTGAAATTAGCTACATCTAAATTTACTGATTTTTATGATGAGGTCTCTGAAACCGAATTACTTTTGGAGATACCAAGACTGCGAAGACACTTAAAAGCCGCTAATTTTACGGTTACTGATTGGGTGTCTCTAGATTTTTTAAAGTTTATTGTAGAATGGGATTTAACAGAATCTCTTCCAAATCTTATGATTGCACTAAAATTGTTCATGACGGTTTGCGTGTCCGTAGCTTCATGTAAGATGAGTTTCAGAAAATTAAAATTAATAAAAAACTATTTGCGGGAAACTATGACCCAATCGCGATTTAGCAATCTACATTACACATTGGTACATTAGCCATCGAATTCGAGGCAATACGAAATATAAATTTCGATGTAGTTATTGCTGAGTTTGCAGCTGTCAAAGCTAGAAAGAAGAAATTTTAATTGTATAACAATTCCTTTTCTGTCTTAGTTATTATTATTGTGTTTAGTTATTTCTTCAATATTATAAATAATAAATAATCCATGTCCTTTATCATATAAAATTTATTGCTTTTTACTTTCGATGGGGTGACACCACCAACTTCCGCACTGGGTGCCACTCGAAGTAGCTGCGCCACTGTTAACCACTACCATATCCACGAAGTGGAGGACGAGGTCCGCCACTACAATCTCTAACCAAGACCTTAAACATTTTGCAGAGCAGGTATTCGCCTTATTGGCCATAATCTTACACGCCTGCTTCGACTTCAGCAACTTCCCTTCCTCCTGGAAAGAGGCAACTGTCGTTGGCATTCCCAAGCCAGGCAAACCTCTCCACCTCCTCCCAATCACCATCCCATCAGCCTCCTCAAGGCCATGGGCAAACTTTTCGAACAAGATATCCTCACGCGCATGAGGCACCACTTGTTTCCCATAGACGGCGACCCTCTTGTTATCCCTCAACAATTTGGCTTCCGAGCCAAACACTCGTACCCCCAGCAAGTTCACCGTATAGTGGAATATATCCTCAGCGGCTTTTATCCTCGCCGCCAGAAGACCATCGCGGTCTTTTTCAACATTGCCAAGCCATTTGGCAGTCTGGCACGAAGGCCTTATCTACAAATTGTACGACTTAGACCTCCCTGACCGTCTTGTCCGTCATGTGGCCTCCTATTTGAAGGATCGTACTTATACCTTTACCTTTCGTTTTAGACACGAAGGCACACTATCGTCTCCTCGTCATATCAAAACCGGTGCCCCTCAAAGCTCTATGCTTGCCCCCTCTTATACATACTATTCACCAACGACATTCCCATCGCATCGAATGGTGTCAAACTAGCCCTCTTTGTAGATGACACAAAAAGGACCCTTTACTCTAAAGGCAACTCACTAAAGACAACACAGTTAGTGACTTAGGAGCTTGGTTCCAAAAATGGCGTATCGACGTAAGCCCGGAGAAGAGATCCGCTGTTTGCTTCAAACATAAACGACATCGTCTCACTGTCAATCCGCCAATCAGGATGTTAGGAACCCCTGTCCCCTGGCAAACGAAAGCCAAATACATAGGTGTCACCCTTGATACGAGGCTCAATTTCGAGCACCATATCAAGAAAAAGTAACTCGCACCGCGCGATTTTACACGGGTAGCCTCAACAACATGTTGGGCAGACACAGTAAAATGTCCCTCCGTAACAAGCGAACCATATATAAGTTCTGTATACGACATGTTATGACCTACGCGGCCCCCATTTTGCTCATGCCAAACCTAGAATTTAAAATAAACTTCAAATAGTTCAATACGTATTCTGTCATCGGGCTATTTACGTCCTACGTAGTACGTCCGTAACGCCAACGTCCACCGAGACTTAGAGCTCCCAACAATTCAGCAATTCTAGAAATCACTCTCTGAGAAATACTTCAAAGCCGCAGAGTCCCACTAAAATCGCCTCATTCACGAGCCATCTTCCTATGCAGTCCCACTTTGCACCCACTATAGTGTCCGCAGGCCGAGAAACTCTCTCGGACCCCCCCCCCCCCCAACAAGTTGCCAACCTAAACTGCCTCCTGGCAGCTCAGGTCGAACCTCCACAACTCATCTCGTAATGTTCCTTTGTTAGGTTCACTTCTAAGCAGCTGCTAGCCGCTTGCGCATCCCTTTCACTCAAGGGGGGTCGCGTCAGATACGGCTAAAAGATCTCTCGCTAGGTCAATAAGCCAGTCTCACAGGTGGTGTTTAGTGGGTAAAAGTCTCTACATAACCACGCAACCGGCTGCAGGGTATACTATGAGCATTCACCACCTCCCTCCCCCGTTCACCGGAGGGATTTTCATTCGTGCCAGCCCAACTATCAAGACAAGCAAAACAACAAACAAGCAAGATAGAAGACCCCTCAAGCTCCCTATTAGGTTCCCATTAGTTGTGCAAGAAAAGTGTTATATTATTTAACTGCCGCAATACTGTAAATATCGTAATAAAATAAGTGCTGATTTCGTATTCTCTTTAATTTCAACTTAACTCCTAGTAGAATAAAATAGCAATTAATTTCTATTAAATATTTAATCAGACAGATGTCAAAGTGATAGTTAATTAGTTCAGTTTTTCTTCTTGTAACATACATAAATACAGTCCACTTTGCCATACATTTCTTTGGTACATCGTCACCGGATTGAAGAATCATCATCAAGATCATCGGTCTAGAACGTCGATGTCGGTGAAGCTAGAGAAGCCGTCTCCACGTTGTTATTTACCGCGAGGGGCCCAATAGATATCATGCGTACATTAGAACAGTGCTTTGGCCGCCCGGAAGTAATTATCGATCTAGCATTGGAAGATTTAAGACGCCTTCCGCACCCGGCCCAAACCGCTCAAGAATTAAATGCGTTCGCGATTAAATTACAGAACATGGTCCATATTATGAAAAACGTAGACGGCAAAGGACACCTACAAAATCCCATGTTAATAAGAGAGGTCACGAGTAAGTTAAGCCCTCACTTACGGTCACGATGGTGCAACTATGCGGAGCGCTAGTGTAGTGCGGAGGAATCGGACATCGCCACACTGTCCAGGTTCATGATGAGGGAAGCTGACCGAGCTTTAAGTCACGCTTACACGTACGTCACGCAATTTAGGGAAGTGCTCGTAAGAAAAGAAACGCCGCCGTCAAGAAAAGTCGTAGTCACACGATAGGATAGGGAAGGATAGTCAGAAGATAGGTCCCGCGACGTGAAAACAGTGACAGTGAAAGTGATAAAAAGTGTCTGTGTTGGTGGTGAACATGTGATAGTGAAGTGCAATAATTTGGCGCAGATGAACAGTGATAGCTGGTGGAAGTGAGTGAAGGAAGAGGGAGTGTGTTTCAAGTGTTTAAGTAGCAAGCATCGGCGCATTTAGGAATGCAAATATAAGACATGCGGCGTCGATGGATGCCGCCCTCATCACGCGTTGCTTCACGTGAGGAAGACCCAAGCCCCGGAAGCGTCTGCCGCCTCAGATGAAACATTGCTCGTCGCGTCTAATACGGCTAACAATAAGACCGTGTTATTAAAAGTGTGTCCTATAATAGTGCCCGGACCGCAAGGTAAAGAGATCGAAACCTACGCGCTAATTGACGAAGGGTCCACGGCATCGGTAATTGATAAAGAGTTAGCTTGTGAATATGTGGGGGATAAGTCGCTCGCGTCCGTAGGCTTTGACCACCTGTTCCTAGGCCCACCCTACACGTGTCCCCCGGGTGGTGCTAAATGAGCGACAAGCCGATACCACAGACTCGGCTCCACGCCGTGGTAGCGGCGTTAAATATACCACCCCATTTCGCACCATGAGGAATCGAATTAAAGAAATGGCCCCGAGTTCCCGGCGCCCCTTTAATGGTGCAGGGGTGCGAAGAATCTCCGGGAGGAAAACTGGCGACGAGGTTCGCCACCCGTCACGTTCTGTCTCCCGGAGAGGCGAAAAGTGGATTGCAGAGGCCCGTCTGGCTACGTTGAATGTATGTGGGGCAATGAATGATAAACTGTATGAAGTATGCGATATGAAGTATGATAGAGGAATAGATGTGTTATGCATAAATATGACGAAAAGGAAGGGGAAGGATGTCACTACACATGGCATGTATACCGCATACTGGTCTGATGTAGACGAGATCGAGCGGGCATGCCAGGGAGTAGGTATCATCCTTTCAGAAAGAATGGGCCAATGTGTGAAAGAGTATGAATGTGTAAGCCCAAGACTGCTATGGATACGAATGAAAGTGGGCTTAAAGAAGTTGTTTGTGTTAGGGGTCTACGCCCCAGACATGTCTAAGCCCACTTATATCCGAGAGCAGTTTTGGGAAATGGTAAGGATGGTGTTAATGAAGTGTAAGGGAAATTAAAATATTATTATGCTAGGAGATTTTAATGGAACGGTTGGGGTGTGGAGGCTTGGTTATGAAAGGATATTGGGAACGTTTGGTGATGAAAGTATAAATGAGAATGGTGAAAGTCTCCTCACCGTATGTATGGTAAAGAATCTTTTTGTGATGAACACTTGCTTTCGCCACAAGAGGATTCACATGTATACTTGGGAAAGAGAAGACGATAGAAGCATGATAGATTTCATAATTGTGGATGAAAGATTGAGGGGCGCAGTGGTAGATACGAGGGTTTACCGGGGTTCTAACGTAGGAACGGATCATTATTTAGTTTTATGCCGAATTAATTGTCTATTCAGGCGTTGGCGACATCGATCGTCTGTGTCTACCACTGCGTTACAGCGTATTAGAACAGAAAGGTTACAAGATGAAAGTGATAAAAACAAGTTCAAATGTAGACTGAAAGAAAATATAAGTGGTTTGGATGAATTATGTATGAAGGAGTTAGACTTGGAGAATATATGGCAAAATGTAAAGAAAGGTTTAGTGGATGCAGCTACCGAAGTATGTGGTGTTAGTAAGAGAAAGAATGAAAGGAAAATTAATACGTTATGGTGGGATGATGAGATACGTATGGAAGTTGAAGCAAAGAAGAGAGCATGGCTAGATTTACTGGCAACAAAGGCTGGTAATTCTAGCGGTACGAATGGTGATATTGAAAGAAAAAAGGCAGTCTTTAGACATCTTAATAAGAGAGTAAAAGCAGTAGTTGAAAGAAAAAAGCAAGAAAGAACGGATAAGAATGATAGAAGAATATCGGATAACTTCCAGGCAAATATTAAAATGTTCTGGAAACTTGTAAGAACTGCCAGGGGACATTCAAAACAACCTATGATGAATGCTATAAGAGACGAGAATGGCTATATTCTGAATGATGAAGTTTTGAGTTTAAAGAGATGGAAGGAACATTTTGAAAGCGTGTTTATGAGTGAGGAGACAACGTGTGTACTAAGTGAAGTAGAAACACCGAAAGAAGAGGAAAGAGGTAGCGAGATAAGTATAGATGAAATAATGAAAGCAGTGAAAAGCATGAAAGCAGGTAAGGCTGCCGGATATGATAGAGTTTCACTCGAAATGCTAAGGGCTGGAGAGGAAGTGGTGGCAGGCCTGCTGCACACCTTGTTTAATTTATGCTGGGAACTGAAGCGGGTACCGGTAGACTGGTGCAAAGCCGTGATAGTCCTAGTATATAAAGGACCATTGTGGGAAAACTGTATGCTAAGGTACTGATTGAAAGTGATGGAAAAATTTGGGATGTGCAAGCGGGATTTAGAAAGGGAATGGGATGTACAGATCAAGTCTATTCCATGCGCATGATCGCGGAGAAGTTTCTGGCCAAAAACCAAAAGGTTTTTTGTGCGTTCATGGACTTGGAAAAGGTCTATGACAGAGTGGATAGGGATTTGCTATGGCAAACACTGAACTCATTTGGGTTGAGCGCTGGCTTGATACAGGCATTGGAGTCTCTTTATAGGGACTCTAGGGCTTGTGTTAGGATCAACGGGGTCTACTCGGACTGGTTTGACATCCATAAAGGTGTCAGACAGGGCTGTGTGGCTTCCCCGTGGCTGTTCAACCTATTTATGGAGAGTTGTTTGCAAAATTTGAAAGTTGAAGAATGCGGATTAAGAATGGGTGAGTTAACCATCAAATGCCTTTTGTACGCCGGTGATCAAGTTATTCTTGCGTCGTCGGCGGCCGAGTTGCAAATGATGGTTACATTAATGAACGGATCATTAAAAGAAAGGGATATGAAAGTGAACGCAAGTAAGACGAAGGTTATGGTTTTTGAAAGAGAAGAAAGTAAAACGATTTGTGAAATAAGAATAGAAGGGGAGTTGATAGAGCAAGTAGATGAGTTTGTATATTTGGGCTGCGTATTTAGCAGGGATGGGAGATATGATAAGGATATAGAACGACGATTTAATGCAGGAAATAGAGTAAATGGGGCCTTGCACTCTATTGTGAAGAGTCAAAATGTGTCGAAAAAGGCACGTATGGCAATTCACAATGCTGTGTTGGTCCCTACTTTAACGTATGTTAGTGAAAGTTGGGCGTGGCAGAAGAAGCACGAGAGTAGAATAAACGCAGTAGAAATGCGGTCGTTAAGGAGTATGTTAGGGCTGAATCTGAATGACAGGGTAAGAAATTGTGTAATAAGGGAAGAGTGTGGTTTGCAAGATGATGTGGTGACCAGGATTAAGAAAGGAATGCTTCGGTGGTTTGGTTCTGTGGAAAGAATGAATGAGAAAAGAGTGACAAAGGAAATTTATGGTGCAGAAGTGAATGGCAGAGTCGGAAAGGGACGTCCTAGGCGAAAATTTATCGACCAAATTGGCGATTTATTGAAAACGGGCCAAATTAGGAGTACCCTTAACCGACGAGCATGTATGCGTAGGTGTATGGATGTGAAGGAGGTAAGAGAGGTGTGCCAGGATCGTGCCAAATGGAAGTCTGTAGTCTCTGCCTACCCCTCTGGGTGACAGGCGTGAGTGTTTATGTATTATGTATGTATGTATTAGCTTGTGAATTAGGTACGGAAGGGCCGACGAGGCCACTGAATATACAAGGTTTATCGGATGGCCAACGAGACGCTAACAATCACGTCGTAAAAAAGGGATACGCGGCAAAACGAGACGTATGTAATAAACGCTCGTATGATTAGTAATTTTAGCGTAGGTTCGCAATCCGTCGGTAAGGAGTGTCCACGGGTGAAATATTTACGTAGCTTACCGAGCGAGTTTGCTATAACAATGCTAAGCCTAAAGTGCTTATAGGTTCGGGAATTGGCATTTATTTGTGTCACGCGACTTACGAATAGGACGTCGTAAACAGCCCATTGCCGCTAGAACGTTATTTGGATGGGTGATACAGGGCACCGCGCCCCGAGTTATATGTAGGCAAGAGTATCGAAACAGTTCTACATATATCATGTGTGAACACGCGGCATGAAGAAGACGTCAAGACGTACGTCAGTCCAGATGAAGAGTTGACAGACCTTCTCAAGTGGCAATATGAGATCGACTCCATAGGTATTTCGCTCAAGAGCAGACCACGGCGGGACAATGAGCGCGCTGTCGACATATTACAGCGCACCGTTAAGAAGGTCGGCGAACATTACCAAGTCGAATTGCCATGGAGGGACGACGATGTCAAACTGCCACCGAGTTATGATATAGCAGCACACTGACTCCGAGCCATTGAGAGGAAGATGGATCAGTCGTCGGAGTTTAACGAATCTTATACGAAGCAAGTGAACGACCTCCTGGAGAAGGGTTATGCTAAAGATGCTGACGGATCAGAACGAGAGGATCCGAAGAGCTGGTACCTGCCACACATCGCTGTACGGAACCTGAACAAGCCGGGAAAGCTGAGACTAGTATTCGACAAAGCAGCTCGCGCATCTGATATTCGGTGCGAGAAGTTCACTTTTTCTCGCGCACATTGTTAGGGACCACAACGCGCCCGATTGCGCCGAGACCCATCCGCGTGCCTTCAACACTATAGTCAACAGTCATTATATGGACGACTATTTAGACAGCTACGCAACGTTACACGAGGCAATCAAAATGGCTAGGCTACACGGCAAAGCAGGCTTTACGTTAGCTGGCTGGAATTCTAATCGAGCAGCTTTATTAGACGATAAATCGGAAGAGCTGCTGGCACGCAAGCCCAAGGAGGTAGGCACGATACACGACGGTCCCGGTAGGACCCTAGGTTTGTTATGGATAGCCGAGAAGGACGTTTTACTTTTAACGTTTAACACGTCTATGAATATAGTGCCGCACGAAGTAAAGTTACTACACTGCCCACCGACTAAAAGGGATGCGCTGAGCGCGGTTATGACCGTTTTCGATCCACTTGGCCTGCTCAGTTACCTCACCATTACCGCGAAGATTCTGCTGCAAGACTTGTGGCAGATCAAGAGAATCGGTTGGGATGATGAGATTCCCGAGGAGGCTGCGGACGAATTTTCGAGATGGTTTCGATCCGTCGAAGAGATTTCACGGTTACATCTTCCGCAGTGTTATGCTCCTACGGGGGGAGTAGTAAATCGGCAATGGAGAAGATAACCATTTTTTGTTTTATATGCTAAAAAATTCTACAAAAAATTACGGGAATAACTGTGTTTTTAATTTTTTCTATTTTCAAAACTGACCGAGATATAAAGGCGCAAAGTTAACATTTTCGGTCTAAGCCGCGGGCCGAGAGCGACATCGTTGATGACGTCACGATATCCATCTTCGTGCGAGCGACCCGACGCTCACTTAGGGAATCAAAACATTTACTCAAATGTGCCCGTCGTTGGCGGATCTACTTGCTATCTATTCTCTATATCCATCTATTAAATATTGCCCTGTGCCTCAATGTAAAAATTCGGCCACAAAAATACCTGAAAAGTTGTTTTTTAATGTTCCTAGAACTAGAAACCCTACCATCAGAAAAAAATGGACAAATGCTATGAGAAGAGCACATATTTAGGACCAAACACGGTAGCATATTGTTGTGAGGATCATTTCGATGTAAGTATTCAAATAGTAATAACCTTCACATGATAGCTCTTGGTTATTGCTAGTAAATGCATTCTATTAGGCATGTAGGTACCTACCTACTCGAGTCGCAGTGTTTAAGTAACTAACGATTCATTGAACCTTTCCGTGCATAATGATCATAATTTCAAGAAGAAACAATACCTAATACCTACATATTTAATTAAAACTACTTCTGTGTAAATAAACATCCAAACTTGGGCAAAGTACTTACCTATGTAATGCAGATAAGTCAGTGACCCGTCGTGAGTTCGTAAGGTTTGCAGCAAATATTAAAATGTTTATAATTCATGTAAAGGTTAAGATATGGAATCATTGATTTATATAACCCTAGATCAGTAATAACCGTGCCAAAGCGTTGCCACTGCACATACTAACTACTATACTAGCTAACGTGAGTTCATTGTGCAATGTGACGCCGACAGAGTTGAGCCGCGACAAAAATGGGTAAATGTGTAGTGAAAGAATGCTATTCAAGATTCAAGGTCACAAAAACGTAATAAATCAAGCAGCATCACTTTCAACTCATAATTTTTAGTTCTTGTTTTCATATAAACGTAAAAAACCTCAAATAATTAAATAAAATTATCGAATATTGCCATTTAGGTTCAATGTTGCCACTTTTCCGCATTTGTGATTATCCTACATTAATGGGAGACTATATAATTAATGGAGTAAGTTAATTTGTTACCTCTGATTTTAAATATTTTGGAAATTATAATAAAAACTACGTTTTAACTTTCTTACAAAATAATTAATTATTCTTATTTTAGTTTGTTTTTGAATTATCTATTAAATATATTATATTTCCTATTTTATACTACTTAATAATTTTATATTATTTATAATTTCATATAAATTTTATATTAATTATATTTTATTAGATACCTATTTTATATTGTTTGATTTATTAGAACCAAAAAATACGTTTTATTTCATCATTATGTTTACTTCTATTCATCTGATAAGCTTTGTATCCCTTTTTTTCTAAGGGGACGTAATAAAGATTTTAAAATAAAATATACTTTTTTAATATAAAAACAATTAACTGCAGCTTAAAAAACTCATTTTTATTGCGTATTTTAGGTAAAATTTCATATAGTAAGCCACACCAACCCATGCATGTTTGTGTGTCTATCTTTATCTAATGTTACGACGACGATATTGTTTTCGCAACTTGTGTAAGTGAGATAGATATATGTTTACTTAAAATTGTTATTAGTTTCAAAGCTACGTCGTCACGTTTGGATAGTGGTTACACTTTTTTCGACGCGCGGTAATGTGGTTTGCTCCTCTAGTGTTGTATAACTCAATGTATGGAATATGTTAACAAACGTTTTTTTATTTTTACGATATTTCGAGCAACGCAGAGTTGTTCAACCTGCATACTTTGCGGGCCGCAAATAATGGAAGAAGTTTGATTATGAAGTGGAGCACTTAAATTTTTTTCGTGTTGTCCTATTTTTATGTATTACATAGTTGGTACATATTTTAAATATTGATGGAATACAAATTACGAGGTTTCTTATTTATTTTTATAGACTAAATAAGTTTGTATTTTGTTCTAGGTTGAAAACGATATGGAAAACTATGTGAAGTGCAATCTAGTTGGTGGTCCCCTCAAACTTCAAGAAGATGTTTTGCCTCACAAGTTTGCTTGTCAAAATTGGTATACAGAAAAACCACAAAGATGTTTACTATCAAAACTAAATGCCTAATCTAGGTCAGAAACAGTTGCACATGCGATTGCCACTACTTCACAGGAAATTGAGCATACCTAGATATGTTGTCGATCCTGTTACTACTCTAGATGATAATATTGACATTGATCCTTTGCCTGAATAATATATAGCTACGATGTTAATCATAATAATAATGCGACCCTTTTTCTATTAATATTGAAAACAGTAACAGTGACAGGCCTGTTCGTCTAGTGGTTAGTGACCCTGACTGCTAAGTCGGAGGTCGTGGGTTCGATTCCCACCCAGTACAAATGTTTGTGTGATGAGCACGATCATTTGTTCTGTGTCTGGGTGTAATTTATCTATAATATTTATGTATTTAGAAATATATAAGTATGTTTATCAGTTGTCTAGTACCCATAACACAACTACTCTGCTTAGCTTGGGACTAGATGGCGTTGTGTGATAGTTGTGGAATATTATTATTATTATCTGATTTTTAGATAAAATCATATTTTTATACACCGAAGGTATAGGTATTTGTAGTAAATTTCTTTATAAACAACAGGAAATTTTTTTAACCATAAAAAACACAAAAAGGTCACCCTGCACTTAAGAAGAATAAGAAAACAAAACTAGTTAGAGGCAGATAGTAAGTAGGTAGGTAATTCAAATTTTGAATTACCTACCTACTTAATGTTTACGCATTTTTGTTATACTTATTCTTATCATTAGCAAATGAAACCCAGAAGTATTAATGTAATAATGGCTACCTAGGTTATAAAAATATTATCTTATTCCTATGCGTATTTCAGTCGCGACAAAATCTTTGTTTCTTAGAAAATGTTCCGCCACCATCATGTTACGGACTATTGGAAGGTTGTCAGATTGACCTTTTTGAAACCCTTCTTCCATCATTAAATACTTAAAAATACCAGAGCGCACGAGGGCAAACAAGCAAACAACTCACCCGCGAAATATTACTACAAACGTATGATCGGCGCGCTGGAACGGTATGGCGGCGCGGCCGCATGGAATCGATGACGTCACGCGCTACTCGCGGGCACGGGCGAAATTTTAAAAATGTACGTAAATTTTCCACGCTTATAACTTCGGTTATAGTGCACCGATCGATGTAAAATAAAAACTAGAATTATGTGTTTGGTCTAGACTTTTTACCTACGTACTTAAAAGTTTAATATTGTAACCTTGTTATCTTCTCCGTTACATATTTTTAGTGATGCAAGTGAAAGTGCGTACGCATCCAAGGCTTATTGGCGTATTCGTTATCGCGACGGTACGGTAAGGGTCACGTTAGTAGCGGCTTAAGCGAAAATCACCTCGATTAAAAGTCAAAGTATACCACGACTCGTGCTACAGGTGAATTTAATAGGCATACGACTTGCTGAATTCGTACAGAGCGAACTTAGAATAAGAGCGGATAGGGTCGTATTCCGGACAGACTCTACGACGGCGCTCCATTGGATTAGAAATAATACGGCGCGCTACGCTCAATACTTGCACACAGGCTCAGGGAGATAGGAGAAAAGTCATAACCTGACCAATGGAAGTGGGTACCGACGGCACACAACGTAGCGGATGAAGTGACGTGAGTGAACTATGCAGCATAGAGCGCGAACGATCAGTGGTTCACCGGACCAGCCTTCTTATACAAAGAGGAAGGGGAATGGCCACAACAACTGGAAGAGAAGGTAGGCGATGATGAAACTGAGGAAATCGTGACGCACCAGCGAAGGATAAAGGGAGCACCACACCTGCCAGACATACGAAGATTCCCATCTTACGAGAGATTGATAAGAGCCCTTATACAAAGAGGAAAGGGAATGGCCACAGCAACCGGAAGAGAGGGTAGGCGATGAGGAAACTGAGGAAATTGTGACGCACCAGCGAGAGATAAAGGGAGCACCACACCTTCCAGACATACGAAGATTCGTCTTACGAGAGATTGACAAGAGCCACTGCACAAGCATACAGTTCGTCACATCCTTCAAGGAAGAGCTCAGGAGTGACGCTAGATCACATCGAGAAAGCAGAGCAACTATGGGTAGCGCAGAGTCAGCAGGAGAGTTTTTCTGACGACATCGCTTGGCTCTACCAAGGAAAGAACTTGCATAACGACAGCGCGCTAAAGAAGGTCGACCCGGTCATCGAACGAGGGATACTGAAAGCAAGAGGCAGGAACGACGCGGCCGCTGTGGAAGATCAGACAAAACGACATGTCATATTGAACGGCAGACACCGCTTCATACAGATGCTCGTGGAAAAGGCACATCAGGACGCTAGCCATGCCTACAGAGAACGAGTGGTCAACGAATTGCGAACGAAGTACCACATTATTCGACTGCGACCAATGGTTAGGGTAATAGAGAAAAGGTGCGATGACGTGTCAAGAAAGCTACACCACGACCGGCGGTAACAAGAGATTTGCCTCCCGTGAGGTTAAAACCATTTGAGCGACCGCTCACGTATAACAGATTAGATTATTTCGGGCCGTTAATTGTAACAATAGGGCGACGGCATGAAATGATGTGGTACTTCAGGGTATGGAAATTTTTATTCCTTCCTCTGTGGTGCCCATCGGAGGCAAATCTAATCCATGGTTTGGTCGCTCCTGTAAAATAGCATCATACTATAAGCAGGAGTGCTACCAAGCCTGGGCTGACGCGTCAACGTCTCCGCCTCCAGGTCCTTCAAAAGAGTCATTGCCAAGGCAAAGTCAGAGCACATAGGCAGAATTGGCGAGAAACTAGTTCGCCTTCCTCCTGGAATTCGTGCATTCTGGTCTCTCGCCAATGCTGTCCAGGGGAATTTCTGTCAGCCATCTCTTCCATCTCTGCACAGGGAGGACGACTCACTGGCCCATACTGCAAAGGAGAAAGCCGATCTGCTAGGCTCTTTCTTTACGTCCAACTCGACTCTTGATGACAGGGGGAGTACGCCGCCGACTATCCCACGGTGTGAGTGCTCCATGCCGGAAGTGCAGTTCACGCAGCGCTCGGTTCACAAAGCACTCCTCTTCCTGGACATCCATAAGTCGAGTGGGCCTGACGGAATCCCCCAATTGTGCTGAGGTCGTGTACTCCAGAATTGGCACCGGTTTTAACGCGTCTTTCCGGTACTCCTACTCCCTAGGCGTAGTCCCAAAATCATGGAGACGGCTTTCGTCCACCCGATCCCTAAAAAAGGTGACCGCTCAGACCCGTCCAACTACCGGCCTATCGCCATCACCTCCTTGTTTCCAAAACAAAGGAGTCCATTGTAAACTGCCAGCTCATGAGGTACCTTGAGGATCACCAGTTGATTAGTGATCGCCAATACGGTTTTCGACGTGGTCGATCAGCTGCTGATCTTCTGGTCTGGAACTCATCAATGGGCGCAGGCAGTAGAGTCCAAGGAGGAGGCATTGGCCGTTAGTTTGGACATTGCGAAGGCCTTCGATCGGGTTTGGCACAAAGCGTTTCTTTCGAAGCTCCCTTCCTATGGGCTTCCCGAGAAATTATGCAATTGGATCACCAGCTTTCTTGCAGATCGGAGCATCAAGGTCGTTGTAGACGGTGCAAGCTCCGATTAGAAGCCTATTAATGCTATTAATGCTTCCACAAGGCTGCGTGCTGTCGCCAACGTTGTTTCTTCTGCATATCAATGATATGTTGCAAACCCGTAACATTCATTGCTATGCAGATGACAGCACTGGTGATGCTTTGTACACCAGTTGCGCCAAGATTTCTCGGGAAAACGTCTCCGAGTACTGTGACAAACTTGTGTCTGAAGTTGAGTTATTGGTGAAGCACTTGGAAGAGAATGCCAAATTGGCTTCTAAAACGCTTGGCGTGCTCAGCAGAGCGGGACAGTATTTCATGCCGGCACACCGCCTGCAACTTTACAAGGCGCAGGTTCGGCCGCACATGGAATACTGTTCCCATCTCTGGGCTGGAGCTCCCCAGTACCAGCTCCTACCACTTGACCGCATCCGCAGACCGCAGAGCGGCTCAAATCGTCGACGAACGAGTGTTTTCCGATCGGCTCGATTCACTGGCGTTGCGGAGATATGTTGCATCTCTTTGCGTATTTTATCGCATCTATCACAGGGAGTGCTCTGAGGAATTGTTCGGATTAATCCCAGCCTCCAAATTTCGTGAACGCACTACGCGGCAAACGTCCCGATAGCATCAACACCATCTGGATGCTTGGCGGTCCACCACTGTACGTTTCAAAAGGAGTTTTCTTCCGCCTACGCACTCTCTGTGCAATAGTTTACCACCAGCGATTTTTCCGGACCGATACGACCTGGGGACCTTCAAGAAAAGAGACTCCTTTCTAAAGGGCCGGCAACGCACCTGCAATTCCCCTGGTGTTGCGGTTGATCATGGGCGGCGATAGTCACTTACCATCAGTTATTCGCATGCTTGTTTGCCCGCTCTGCTATAAAAAAAGATGGGTTGCGTTATTCACCTGTCTAACTCTGACTCAGCAATTATGGCACTTAGGCGTATGGTGGCTAGGCGCGGGTGGCCTAGGGTAATCTACTCAGACAACGGCACCAATTGCCACGGAGCGGACACCGAATTACGACGGGCCATGGAAGAGTAGGCACCGCAGCTGAAGGACTTTGCGCTTACATATCGGATGGAGTGGAAGTTCATCACACCGGGTGCGCCCAACCAGGGAGGCGCATGGGAACGGTTGGTGCGATCCATCAAGGCGGCTATTCGTACTTGAGGCTACTCTACATCAAAAGAGCCCCAATGAGGAAACACTCGTAATGTAACGTAGCATGATAATATGGCAGAGGCGGAGAATACGGTGAACTCCAGACCTCTCACTCACGTGCCAGTTGGAATCAACGACGAGGAAGCCCTGACTCCCAACCACTTTCTCCTGTTGGGATCATCCAACACGCCAGTCACTGCGACGTGTTCATCGGCGGATCGACGGACCTGGAGGGCTGCACAAAGACTGGACGATGAGTATTGATGCCAAGTTAACTATCGGTATATCGAAATGCCGAGTACATCACTCACCTTCGATTTGCCAACGATATAGTCCTCAAGGCAGAATCGCTTGAGGACCTAAGCACTATGCTCAATTACCTCAATAGTATCTCCCAACGGATAGGTCTTAAGATAAACATGGACAAGTCATGTGTAGTGTCTGTGTCACACCTATGCCGGGTTGTTGGGAGCACTAAGCTCGAAGTTGTTAATGAGTATGTTTATCTGAGACCAGTAGTCCGACTAGGTAAGTCTAACTTCGCCCGAGAGGTCAATCGACGGATTCAACTCGACTGAGCAACGTTCGGGAGATTACGACACATCTTCTCGTCAGGCATACCTCAAAACTAGATTGTACAAGCAGTGCCTGTTGTCAGTGATGACCTATGGATCTGAGACGTGGTCTTTCACTGCTGACCATGTGAGGAAGCTCAAGGTCGCTCAGCGAGCTATGGAGAAAGCAATGCTCGGAATTTTATAAGGCGGTGGTGCCGACAGTACCCATAATTAAAAATGTACTATACGAAAACCAGTGCCTATCTCAAGTTCCTAAAGCGCCTAAATGGACAAAATAACTGGAGGATGAGGCAAAGTCTAGCCTACGCATAACCGGCTCACGGGGCATGGGCAGGTTATGTCGCACAGGCAACAACTAAAACCCCTTGGAATTCCATCTTCCTTGGGAAAGGAAGACCCCCTCCCCTTTCTTTCATAGATAAGTCGTACCGGAACACAAGACGCGCTTTCCTTCGCGGCCTCTAAATGCACCTGCACAGCACACACAGAGAAGATGGCTGGTATTCCAGCCGTCTTCTCTATTGAAATTAGGTTTTTATGATTTCAATAGCCTCACGAATCACCATTGGTAGGAATAGATGTTCTTGTTCGAGGATTTGTGGTCTATCAAATCTGATATAATGGCGGGGTTGATCCTGTACATGTTTACAAAATGCAGACTTCTCGGAGCATCGATCTTTACATCAGCAGCATAGAAACTATTATAATATTAAGTACTTATTTTCTAGTTACTGTTTACTTGATGTGTACAGCATGTACGCTATATATATATATATATATATATATATATATATATATATATATATATATATATATATATATATATATATATATATATATATATATGCTTTTACGCGGGTTTTTATTATCTTTTAGTTTGTCCTATATAACAGACCACATTAACAATCAAGCTTTCTTGCTTGATGCAGGAGAGTACAGTAGGTATGCGATCTAGTTTTGTAAGAAAACCAGCCGTCTATGAGACTTCTTCATCATCATCAGTCCATCTTTGGACATGAGCCTCTTTCATAGTAGGGGATTTACCATCATCTCCACTCTTGGCAGGAGAATCGGCGATCGCAGTACCAGTTATCTTGATGATAATTTATAGATGCTTACCTTCACCGGTCTATTTCAAACGGTTATGGGTTAATGAATTTTATTATAACGCCATTGCTTGCCACTATGAGAATACAAGTACATAAATAATAAGGTATCAGAATGAGACAATTATTTTGTGACAGTCATTTCTTTATTCTGTACAAATTCAGTATTTAATACTTAAAAATAATTATATTATCATCAATTAATTAAAGAGTTCATACTACGAAGTTCTTCCATCCTCGTTTTTATTTTCTTCTATTATATCTTGATACCTTTCATGCAAGAAATCAAGGTATGCATCTTTGATAGAACCAGAACAAGCAACATAATGTCCTCCAGAATGTTCAGCTACTAATGGTTTGTTAAATAAATTTATTAAAGATTCACTCATTTCTGAAAAAATATATTAAATTGTGTTGATATTGCACAATAAAATATTACATACATACTATTCACCATCATTGCATAAAATCTATATAGTATATATACAGGTTGTATCGTTACTTTATTTGTCCTATGCTTAAAATAGCGTTAGGAATGAAAAACTTTAACTATGACATCTAGACATTGAACATCTCAGTCTCCCTCGTGACCACGGGTGATGTAAAGTGCTCAAAACATTGGTTGTTTAAAAAGTTATATATATGTCATAAAATCTGTAAAAACTAGTATTATCTAAAGGTATAGTGTTCACGTAAATATAAGAGATTATTATGAAAAAACCTGCCTGATATTAAGTTGTGACCAAGATGTTGATCAAGCAAGTAGCGGCGGTGTAAGAATATCTACTACGCCATATCACGCCGTGGGTGTCTTAAGAGACGACAGAGGGAAATAAAGCTGGTGATGGGCGGCTGTGTCTTCCAAATAACAAGTAAAAATAAAAAATTGCAACCTGCACTATGGCAAACATCGCCCCTACGAGGCAATCTATAGGTGAGGCCTATGTTCAGCAGTGGACTTTAACAGTAAGATGTTAATCTAGAAAAAGCTTATTCAATCTTGCCTAAAAGAGACCCAAATATAAGTGTTCTGGGAAAACTGATGTTGGCATAAAGACATTAGGCAAACACACCCAGAAAGCAGTTTTTTTTAGGTGTTTATTCTAATGTTTTTGACATTACCACCAAATGTTATCTTACATTGGTATTCTGTGAGAGTATTGTCCTTCCGCGGTCGAGCTGACCCATTTGTGCTACAACTATACTACTAGAATAGCTGCAGCATCGCTCTACCACGTAAGGAGATAGTGTAGAAAAGCTTAAATTATTGGACTATCCACTTGTTGCTATTATTTACTAAAAATATACCTTTTGGTATAATAGAATCACTTTCTCCATAAACATGTAATGATGGCAGATTGATATCCTCATCGTAGAATCCTTTGTGAACCAAGCTACCTGATCTAAATCCAGATGCAAATATTGCAAACTGAAATGTATATGGTAAATCTGTAACAAAGTACACAATATATAAAACTTTAAAATCAATAGAAATGAATAAATACATTGTAATTAATCAAATGGTCCAAAGCAGTAGTACCCAATAAGTGGATTGTATACAATTAGGAGTATGAAATATTGCTTAAAGGGCTACATTCCTGACTAAGGCAACAATAATATCTTAACTAAAACAATTCAATAGTGACTTAAGAGGACTCACAAAAACAACCAGAATTTTCATAGTTGTGCAAAGAAAAATGTACAAATTTTTTCTCAATGAACTACAAGAATGGATGTGATTTTTATTATTACCAAAAATGTTGAATTATTAGTAAATGCCAAAAATTGATATTTCATTTCAACTATGTAGAGTATGCAAGCTTGAGTTCTTACACAAATTAATTGGGAACCACTGGTTTTGAGAGAATTGCACAGAGCATTTAGCCTTGGTTCATATATTAAAGGCATTTTTAACTTTGTTTAAGAAATGCAGTACCCAGGTAAAATAAATCTACTTTTCCAAATGCAAATTAATGTCAGCCTCAATTTTACACTCACACTACACACATCACTGAGTTATGTTTGCACCTCACTGTAATGCAAAATCCCTTCGTTTTTTTTTTTGCATTCAACCCTACATTCATAATATAGTTGTGTCATTACACATTGCACCTTTGCCACCTATATGTATGTCTTAATTTTTATCTCTCATTTGTTTAGTTACTGGATGTTTTTGTTGTGATGTCATTTTGCACCAAGTGAAAACTTAGCTCAACTGAGTTGTGTAAATAACAGTTAATGCATTCATTAGATTAATCAGTACGTTCTTATAAAAGCCAATGTCAAAAAATAGATTAATAAGTCATAAATTAATAATAAATTTAAAAATTATGACAGTAATAAATCAAATGGTACTTACATCCTTTCTGCTGCATGGCAGCTAATATACCAACAAGGCACGCTCCTTGAGAAAATCCCATAAATCCATCGAAAGGTCCATACTCTGCCACTATATTCTCAACCAAATTTAATGTGTCTTCAAATCCAATTGCAGGCCCACCCAAGCATTTACCACTAAAGGAATTATCCTCTGCATTGAACCACCAGGATCTAGTGTCTAAACAAAATTATTAAGTGTAAAATATATACATGTCCATAATTTTAAATTGAACAATTGTATTATCTGTTTATGTCAGTTTGAATTTTTTTACATCAGCAACAGTAACAATAAGAACCTTATACTTCATTAAACATAATTGGTTTATGTGATAAATGCTTAATTCAATTATGAAATATTGTACCTTCGTCGCTTCCGTCATCATTAACAACTTTATGAGGAGCTGAAAAGAAGGTTAGTTGCACATACTTAGAAACAGCTTTTCTAAATGAACCAATCTTCCCTCTGAAAATTGCACCGTTCTGACGATATCCATGAAAAGCTAGAATCTTTAATTTCGGTCTGTTTTTATCTTTTTCATTTTTATCATTTGGTGGTGGAGATGGCACAGTAGAATTCGGTTCCGACATTTCGATAGGAATTTCACTGTTTACCAGACTGTTATGCCATTTACATAAGGTAGTAATTAGTGTACGCTCATAATACCTTAAATTTAATTTGAAATTAAGTATTATTATTGTCAAAAAAAAAAAAATATAAGCAAAAATCACGACACGAAACCTTCTACAACAACAATAGGGTAGTGATGTTCAATGATCATCGATGTTAGAAATTGAAACATCGATGTTACCACGGGTTAAACATCGAAACATCGATGCTGCCACATTTCAAATATCGATGTCAACGAACCAATAATCGATTAATAAGAACTTGTGAACAATGCAAACCCGCGCAATCAATATCACCTAAATATTTCATCTCTTATTAAAGGTTTAAAATTTTGAATAATTAAGGATTCCTAAATGCATCGATCACCTAAAAAACAATCATTATGTTGTGTCAAACTCCCCGTCGAATGTGAACCGTAACGTCACTGTTATAACTGCTTTCGCTTTGTTATTGTGGTGTCGTTATCGGCTGTCACCTAATAACTATTCTACGTAAATTAATATTTAAATTAATTGTTTTTTTTTTCCTTGCTGTCTATACACATAATTTTTAAACAACATGTATCTACACAATTTAATTATATTTAGCTGTTTTTCTTTGAGCTTGGGATAACAAATTTATGGTTTGCTTGAAGTTTATCAGAATAAATCACTGGGAAATCGTGAGCATAGAAAATTTCACTGCAAAGTGCATTCTACAGTGCATTTTATAAACGGCTGTGGATACTTACTGCCTGGGCTGCCTGATTAAAAATTGTGTGAACAAAGGTGACGGAAAAGTCTAATATTTTGTTTTTTGTGAAGTTTGTTAATTTTTCCTCTATAATCAATTTTTATTTCGCAATAGGAGTAGTTAATATAAAATCTATGTGTAAATCGTAAATTAGGATAGTAAATATTTTAATACCAGATTTGTAATTGTATAGGAACATTTAAATATCAAAATAATAATATTCATCATTATTGGCAAAAAAATATAACAAATTAACTAAATATTTGTTAAGTTTTTCCCATTTTTTTAAATTACTGTTTCACACTGAATGTGTTACTAATTTCTTTAATTTCATAAATAATAAACGATAAACAACACCACAAATTTTTTGTACATCTAATTTTAACCTACTAAATAGGTACATGTGCTATAACATCGATAATGGCCAACATCGATGTTTAGAGTAGGATAAACATCGAACATCGATGTTAAGCTATCGATATCAACATCGATGTCGTCATCGATGTTTCTGTAATATCGATCATCCCTACAATAGGGATGCACACTGATGCACACTTTCAATATATAATATAAAGGTTCTCTGTGATATACACAGAGTCAGGGTACAATGTATATAAGGAAGCGATGTGTGATGTTCGATAATCATCGATATTCGATGATCTCTTGCCAGAGGGTAGTACGTTATATATTATGTTATATAAAAAAGTACTGTGAGTATGTTCCTTGTTCGATGATTATAGATGTCTAAACTACGTTAGTACTCTTACTCATAATAAGTTTGTGGTTAAAACTTTAAAAGAACAATGGTGAACTACCAAACAAATTAGTAACTTTTTTCTTGCGCCTACAAATGTAAAATATGTAAAAATACAGAGTTTAAAATCCTGAAAACTTTTTACTTCGGTCATACTACTGCAGGAAGTCAAGAATTAAAGATATTCCAGTTTAAACCAAATACACATCAGAATAGGCTGTATGGTATAAAACACCGTAATTGGCAAATCGATACAACAGCAACTAGTCAATATAATTTTCATATATATTTATAGAGGATAATTACTAGCTTAGAGGGAATCCTTAAAGAACGCATTAGTGTATTTAGAAGGGTTTTCTTTATAAAATACACGTCAAACTCGGCTGTATGGTATAAGACCTTTGCCTGTCTTCACTGACGAATCGTAACAAATACAATAAATATAGTACGTGCCAAATCGGTTGAGAAAATCGGATAATGATGACCTTTCGGTCGTTTAACCAGGCACATGCCGGCTTACAAGCCTTCAATATATAGGCACTTTTTATATGTAGTACTTTGTTTATCTATAATGTTCTTTTATTTTTTTTGACGTGTAGTGGCGGTTGAGAATATCCACTACCCCATATCTTCCTTCCCGTGGGTGTCGTAAGAGGGGTGATCACCGGTGATAGAACAGGTTGCCGGACTCGAGGATTACCGTGTCCTCCCCCTCTCTTCGGACCTCGGATAATCCAATAGCATGCCAGCGCAACTTGTCTACCTCTTCTTCCAGCTCCAGTATCTTCTCGTCAGTCGTCAGGATGCGTGCGTTATATGTTGCCATGTCGAGTCGTCGTAGGTGGCAACCGAACCTCCACCGGAGATTCTTAGCACCCCCTGCCCCACCGTTGCCATGATCGCCACCGTAGCCAGGAATAGCAGGGCTGCCGGGGACTGGGGGCCGTTTGTTTGCGTCGTCATTCACGGGGGGATATTTGCTATAGTTGCCACGCTTGGCGAGCGGGTTGGCAACCGCAGTTTTTTATTATATCACTGTTATTATCAGGAAGATGCTGCTGTCCATCTTCTGCCTATCTCTATCTGTCGCCTCTTACGACACCCACGGGAAGGAAGATATGGGGTAGTGGATATTCTCAACCGCCACTACACGTCAAAAAAAATAAAATAACATTATAGATAAACAAAGTACTACATATAAAAAGTGCCTATATATTGAAGCCAGAAACGATGTTGCTACACGCAGTATTCAACTTTGACAGTTGGTTCTTACTGGCAGACAGATCTCAGGCAAAGATTTTGGAGCCATGGTTCCGCTTAATCGCTTCTTCAATACGAGCTGTATTGAAGTTGCGTAAGTCCTGCCGCATGCATTTGGAGATCTCTCCGTTCAGTTCGGGCGACCATTTGTCCCAAGGTGGTGTCGGATTTATTGTCCACAAGTCTCTCGTCAACAACGTTGTAAAGATTGGGAGTGTGTCGACGAGGGTCGCGTACCTGATACTCAGAATCACCAAACGGTATTTGCTGAAGGTCATACAGGTTTATGCACCAACCTCGGCACATCCCGATGAGGAGGTGGAGGAAATGCATAGGATATTTCCAGAGCCATGCATTCCTTCAAAACCTACTACACGGTGTTGATGGGAGACTTCAATGCAAAACTAGGTACAAGAGAAAACGGTGGCTGAAGTTAGGGTAATTTGGAGTAGGGCAACGGAACCGAAGGGGCCAGCAGCTGACAGACTTTACGGAGAAAGAGGGACTCTTTATGATGAACTCTTTCTTCCAGAAGCGGCCCCACAGGAAGTGGATCTGGTCGAGCCCCGACGGTTCGACAAAAAATGAAATTGATTTCATTATGACGACCAAACGCCAACTGTTCAGTGATGTCTCAGTGATCGCAAGGGTGAAAACTGGCAGCGATCACCGAATGGTTAGAGGCACACTGAACCTAAACGTTAAGTTGGAGAGGTCTCGTCTAATGAAGTCAACGCTCCACGCTCCGTCTCCCTCGTGCTCTAATCCAGAATCCCGAAACCTTTCAGCTCGAGTTACGTAACCGCTTTCAGTGCCTAGAAGATTGCAATGCGGTGGACGATATGAATGACAAGCTCGTGGAAACTGTCCATGCGGTCGGAGCTATGTTCTGCAAGACCCAATGCAGAAGAACACAAAAACTCTCCGATCACACTCTTAATCTCATGGATGTTAGACGGGCGATGAAGCTGCAGTCGTCAGCAGATTTGACATACAGGCAACTGAACGGACAGATCTCCAAATGCATGCGGCAGGACTTACGCAACTTCAATACAGCTCGTATTGAGGAAGCGATTAAGCGGAACCATGGCTCCAAAATCTTTGCCTGAGATCTGTCTGCCAGTAAGAACCAACTGTCAAAGTTGAATACTGCGTGTAGCAACATCGTTTCTGGGACACCTGCAGCGGTTCTATGGGCAGCTGTACACATCATCGTTGGAGCCACACGCAAGTGTGAGTAACGATCCAAGAGCAAGTCTTATCCGAAACTATTCCGATGATATCTCGGATGTCAGTCTGAGCGAGATTAGAATGGCTTTCCAGCACCTTAAAAACGGCAGGGCCCCAGACGAGGATGTTATTACAGCACAGACACAGACAGACTTATTACAGACAGCGGAGTTTATGAAAGGGGGTGGAACACCGGTGGAGCAGAAGTGCGGTGGTCTTGTTCTTTAAGAAAGGCAACAACGCTCTCTTGAAGAACTACAGACCGATTTCCCTTCTGAGCCGCGTCTACGTGCTGTTTTCGAGAGTCATTACGAATCGTCTCGCACGCAGACTCGACGACTTCCAGCCTCCCGAAGAAGCCGGTTTCCGAAAAGGCTTCAGTACCATAGACCACATACATACCCTGTGGCAGATTGTACATAAGACCGAAGAGTACAACTGCCACTTTGCCTGGCATATGTGGACTATGAGAAAGCCTTTGATTCCGTCGAAATTTGGGCGGTGCTACAGCCCCTTCAGCGGTGCCAAGTTGACTGTCGGTATATCGAAGTGCTGAAGTGCTTGTACAGCAGGGCTACGATGGCTTTCCAAGTACAGAATCAGAGTTCGAAACCTATCCAACTGCAAAGAGGTGTAAGACAGGGTGACGTTATATCCACGAAACTCTTCACCACTGCGTTGGAAGACGTTTTCAAGCTACTGGACTTGAAAGGATACGAAATTAACATCAATGGCGAGTACATCACTCACCTTCGATTTGCCGACGATATATTCCTTATGGCAGAATCGCTGGAGGACCTTAGCACTATGCTCAATGACCTCAATGGTGTCTCCCAACGGATAGGTCTTAAGATGAACATAGACAAAACAAAGATCATGTTTAATGTCCATGTCACACATATGCCGGTAGTTGTTGGGAGCACTATGCTCGAAGTTGTTGACGAGTATGTTTACCTGGGACAAATAGTCCGACTAAGTAAGTCCAACTTCGACCGAGAGGTCAATCGACGGATTCAACTCGGCTGGGTAGCATTTGGGAAATTACGACACATCTTCTCGTCAGGTATACCTCAATCTCTGAAAACTATACTCCGGCCGCTGAGTTATTATCGATTTGACACATGACGAATTGATAATACTAGTGAAGTGACTGAACCAGTAACCCTAATATCATTTGGGAACAGTTTGTTTTTAAATATTCTAGTATAGTGTGTAATTAAATAAAATCTAAACAATAATAGTTAAAGACACAGATTCTTTATTAGGTGGAGTATCCTTGATGGGCGTAGATAATTGGTCGAGGACATATCAAAATAAAACAAATTTGTTACACTGTTGACACTGTTACACATTTTAATGAATAGAGTAGGTACAAGACGTTTTAATAAATGACTACCTATCATTTATTAAAACAATTATTCAGACTCTGAACCAGATTCGCCAGAGCTGTCATCGCTATCAGTCACTTGTATGACAATTTCATTCTCTATAATGGTGTCCACTCTTATATCGCGTTCATAATCTTCTGTTATTAGTTTTCGAGTCTTTTCGACGACCTTGACTCAATCTTCTTTCGTTATTTTGCTGCAAGCATCTTTTAATAGACCCATCATTTTATTAGTACTGAATGGCGGAGTCCTATTATTACGAGCTGCGTAACCTGTAATGTAAACATTAAATAACGTTAATTTATTACATTAAATAAACGAAATGTTACACAATTACCTACATGTAAGGGATATGAGATATTTATTTCTTAGTTATGTATCTTTTTACATATATGCTGAATATTGGATGTTATAATAGTACAAATTATTCATATTCATAACTTATGCGATAAAAAACAATACCTTTGATTTGTGCCCATATTAGCTCAATGGCATTGTACTGGCAGTGATAAGGCGGAATTCGAAGTACCCGATGTCCATATGCTAGAGCTATCTCATCTACTTCATAACGGACTCTTGATGTTTTATTTTCGCGTACCAACTTTACTAAGTCAGACTTTAGCATTTCGGCAGTAGTTTCAATTCCATTTTGGTGTAGCCATGCTACGAGATCAGCTTTCTTGTCGGCCTGAGTAGGCGCTTTATTCACTTGTTTCGAGTGATATGAAGCGTTGTCCATTATTATGATAGAAGGCTCTGGCAGGCTGGGTAATAATTGATTTTCGAACCAATTCGTAAAAGTGTCTGTATCCATCTCCTCGTGGTAATCGGAAGTACTTTTTGACGCGAAAGCCAGCAGTCCATTTTCAAAGAAACCACTTCCAGCAGAACCAGCGTGACAACTTATCAGTCGCAATCCTTTTCCAATTGGAACCTTTGAGGTTGATGCTTTTGTTTCATCAGTCCAAGAGCGTGACACAGTGTGATTCGCATTTAACCATGTTTCGTCAACAAAAACGACGTTGTCCCAAGACTCGATTTTTCTGGCTTCTCTTAAAAACTCGTTCCTTTTAATTATTAAATCAAATCTTTCCATTAATATTTTCCTTTTATTCGTTTTTTTATATTCAAACCCAATTTCGTGCAATATTTTTGACAACGCCGTTTTACCGCCTTTAAACAAGCCAGCTTCTTTTAAAGAGACCAAAAGCAAACGTCTAGTTGGAAACTCGTTCCTAGTATAATAACCATATATGTGGTTTCTTATTGCATCTGCATCAAAAACATCAACACCTGTCACGGGCTTTTGTCTTCGTTTTTTCTTAGGAGTGCGTAAAACATTATCTTCACTTCCAGAAGCACCAAATTTTTCTTTATTTATATTATATAATGTTTTTGCACCAATTCCAAGAGCTTGTGAAACCCGATCTTTCACTTGAATGACAGGAATCAAAGGGCCGTCATTTTGTGACTCACGCTCAAAGTAATCCTGTAGCTTTAGTACAAGCTCACGACATTGACTATTCAATGTTTTTCCTCGTTTCGGCATTTTCAACAAAATTACCAAACACAAACAAAATTAGTCCAATAAAGCGCAACGATAAACAGGAGAAAGCCGAGTCAAAAACAACGGTTACACAAGAGAACGTAGTCTGTGCGCACGAGAGTACGGAAGACGACTTCCGTATAGACGTGGGCGTTATTTCACGTCACTAGATACAGTAACTGGCTACGCGGCATGTAACCGAATCACTAGTTTCGAGTCATGTTACAAGTAGTGATTTTTGTAAATGCGTGATTATGATTACTGTTAACCGTGATTATTGCGGGAGTCGACTGTCGGTCGACATACAACAATAAACAAACCATCGTAAGTAACAGTTTTATTGTACGTTTAATTTTCATACGTAAGACTATAGACATAAACAATAAAATAGAGTAAACTCTGTTTGTAGATATTTAACGGTTTGTGATTCCGGGAAGTGAGTCACATTGAATTTAACTAAAATAATTTTTAAGACATTTTTGACGGAGACATAAACTCGTTTATTCATAAAATTAAAATAAAACTAAAAAATGAGTATAAATTTTTTTTAAATTTAAATGTTTATAATATTATAAAACTTAAAAACTGTGTGTAAATAGCCAAACAAACAAACAAATTAATTGTACAGTGTTAATAAAAGTGCAAAAACAAATGACAGTGAAAACGTTGAAAAAGTGTAAATAAACTGTAAATATCAATTATCATTGTATATACAATCAAATTGACTTGTAAATATGCATGCATTAATAATTTTATGAAAATATTTGTGTCATAGTAAACGCAAATCAATCATAAATACATTTAATGCAGTCTGTCCTAAACCTGAATAAAGAATGAAGGGAAGTTAATTTATTGATTTAACAGAAAACAGTTACTGTATACTCGTAGCTACAAACACGGATTGTGATTTTCGTTTCGTGTGTAACTGTATAGTTGGTGGTGATATTTATGCAAACAATCACAGTAGCCGAATGAAAATAGCCAGTTACAAAAATCACTAGTTTTGAAACAGGTGACGCCGATCAAGTCACTGGTTTCGTTACGTTTCTTGAAAATGACGTAACGACCCACGTCTACTTCCGTATATATTACTATACTCTTTGGACGACTAAACAGATTAAAATAGCGGTGGTAAGGGTGTTGCCAGAATAGTCTCGCCAATTACTTAAAAAAATACACCTATAACATTGCTTAATTGAGGGAGATAATTATATTTACTAAATGTTGTTTAATATATTACGAATGTTAAAAATTATACATAATCATTTTAATTGTATTTATTTTTAAATCATAGAAAACAGTATTTCTGTCTTTGGATCAAACATAAATCTTAAAAATCATAGAGATACTGGCAACACAGTGCAATTAGGAGACGCAAAAAATGGTAGCATTATAGTCTAGTCGCTCGAAGGAATAAGTAAAATAAAAATATCCAAATAAAATAAATATCATATCTATTCCAATGAATTCGGACCGAATACTATCAAGCACATCACTATGAAAACTAGACGCACGATGTAACTTTGTATAGTGCCACCAACTTATCTGTTCAGGTGGACAAAATTGGAACTAAGGCCACCATTTTGTAAATGACATTTTTATAAAATATAAATAATATATATAATAACACTAATTCTCACTAATTTTAATATATTAACACGAAATTTGTTTTATTTTATATTATGTGTACCTAATGAATATGTAGTCACCTATTTCCTCGGCGAATTTCTTAAATGGCAATAGTAAGCACTCCACTAGCGACTCTGTAAACTGAACAGATAAGTTGGTGGCACTGTACAAGCGCGCCAAAGAACAAAAAATAAATGTTTTCATATTATTTACAAACTATTTTAAGTTTTGAAACAGAGTTTATTGGAAAATTACTTGATTTTGACATTTTGACATAAAGTTTTATATTAAAGAGGTATTCTAAATCATTCGGCAAATGTGTCGCTCGTGCAAGGTTATATCGATTAATTTAAGAATAATCTGTCAAATCGGTAATAACTCAGCGGCCGTACTATAAAGTGTATAACCAATGCGTGTTGCCAGTGATGTCTTACGAATCTGAGACGTGGTCCTTCACTGCTGGCCGTATGAGGACGCTCAAGGTCGCTCAGCGAGCTATGGAGAGGGCTATGCTTGGAGTTTCTCTGCGTGATAGACTCAGAAATGAGGATATCCGCAGTAAAACCAGAGTGACCGACATAGCCCAACGGATTAGTAAGCTGAAGTGGCAATGGGTCGGCCATATAGCTCGAAGAACCGATAACTGAAGGGGAAGAAAGCTTCTCGTGTGGCAGCCTCATACCGGTAGGCGTAGTGTAGGGCGACCACCCACTGGATGGTGTGACGATCTGGTAAGACATGCAGGAGGTCGATGGACGCAGGTGGCTCAGGACCGTACTTTGTGGCATTGCTTGGGGGAGGCCTATGTTCAGCAGTGGACTTGTGAAGGGCTGTAATGATGATGATGATGATATTTATATGTTAACTATAATTAAAAATTTATGTAAAAGATCGCTGTAGAAGAAAAATCATCTATTGTTATAAAGAATTTTATTCATTTAACAACAAAAAGCATTAATTTATAACACATATAAAGATTGATAACGACAACGAATAAGTACGTCCTTATTCAAAAGATAAAACTTTATTTTCAATATTATATAAGAAATTTATTTTTATTTGGTGCATGCGGACCGGTCCAAAAAAAGTGATGCATCTCTGGCTGCCGTTGTCACGTTTCTTTTAGAACAAACTGACGTAACGCACATTTTGTTTATTTTATTTTATTCCAGCCGTTCACCTTCATAACAGCTTCGAACTGGATTTTGTAAGCCAACCGGGAAGAAATCCCGTCGAACGGTGGCACTTTAAACCCACATAGCGAAGGTGTTGTGGCTCCTACGGAGCTGTAATTCCATCCCCAAGTTTGAGATTGTCCAGCGTTTTCTTCACGTCAGCCATCACATTGTCAACGCGATTGTTCACTTGATTAACTCGGGTTTCAGCTTTCGACAGGCAGTTGTCATTTTGAGCAACCTTATCCTTCACCTCCCTTATCTCTTTCCCAAAGGAAGGCGTGAAGGTCTGCTCTATCAATCGACGGGCCTCTTTCTCTTGTCCACCCCGCAGCTGATCGTCCAACCAACGGGCCTGTTCCTCCTGTCCGCGCTGCAGCTGCTCTTCCAACCGATGGAACTGTTCCTCCTGTCTCCGCGCTTTAGCTGCTCTTCCAACCGACGGACCTGTTCCTCCTGTCAGCGGGCCTGTTCCTCCTGTCAGCGAGCCTGCTCCTGCAGCATCACCATCACAGCACCTAAGTCAGATGCTTCAGACGTAAGAGCTCCTGACGGGCTGGCCTCCGTGGCCGGCGGTTGGCCTTCCGACGTCTGCGACGTTCCACCACCAAATCGTCTCTGATCCGTCTCCTGCTGGCGTTGTGTTTTGGTACGGATACCCTCCGTGTCTTCCTTCAGTAAAATCGGCATGATTTTATCCCACACCAATGGTTACGAGCTTGGGGTTTGTGACAGTAAAAACTGCCGATTGAATTACCAAAATTGACATTTTAATTGCCGAACATCAATTACAACTTAAAACACACTAATAATTAATCGCACTGATCACTTTAGTTCACTTTATTTCGCTCCGAATCTTCACTTGTATCTTCAATTCACTGTACAGCCAGTTGGGGCCGCGAACGGGGTAGACTTTATATAGGCCATTTCCACCGAAACACCTAGAATATTTCAGCAAATACCGGTCCCGTCCGACTAGATGTAGAAATTTATAGTGAGGAGTTTTCTAGAAAGCTTAGTTCTTCTATTCGTTGCTAGTTGGCAATAGTGAGAGAGTTCTAGAAAGATCTTGACGCTCCTATTTCTGCTGCTTGATACCACATGACGCTAATACTCACCCGCCATATACCGGGCGCTAATTATACCGCGCAACGATATTGACCTTTAAATCAAAATAAAAGGTGTAAAGAGAGGTGAAGGATAGGGTTGCTTAACATGACAGCCGCCTGTCGAAAGCTGAAACACGAATCGAGGAATCTGAAACCCGAATAAAGCAATCTTATTTAACTTATTTCTACAAGTTTCCTTACTTAAATTATTAAATTTACATTCATATTTAAGTCGAATGTTAAAATGAACTTCTATAATGTATTTCATTATAAATTATTAAATGTTTGTAATTCTTAAATTATTAAATGGCTGCTTTATTTTTCATATTTCTTAAAATATGAAAAATAAAGCAGCCATTATGTACACCATGTCCCCATTTTTATTTCCTAGGCTAAACATTTTATAAAATATATAAAATACACATAGGTGATTACTTAATTAAGAATCTACCTATTTGATACAAATTATTTTGATAAAAAAATCCGAGGAAACTGTCCATGGCAATAAATGTTTTTTTCTAAAGGTCTAAAATACAATTTTCGAATCTGATACTTGGGGAAAATTGTTTGAGTTGATTTGGTTGACTCTTCAGAGATTATTGGGATTTTGTACATTATAAATTAAGCTTAAACAAAACGCAGGTAGGTACTGCTGGTTATTCTCGGGAACACGTTATATGAATATTTTTTATTTATTTTAGAATATATAGTGTTAAACATTCAGTTAATTTTTAATATTATTCAGTTTCGTGCATTAACTAGCTTTTTTAATCGTATCCATCTGGTTCGTTAGTGGCCCGTGTTGCTCGATGCCGGCCACACCGCAAATTTGTATAAATATTAAGAGCCTTATTTAAGGCCACTGCCAAGGTTATGCATGACGCATGACGCAAAATGACAATGAGTAGGCTTGACGTACATCAATTACATCGAGATGGACCGTGAATAAGGCACTTTATTTGTATGTCTTTATCTAAATTTTTTTTAAATAACTATATGGCCCTTGGTATTATGGTAATGTCACAATAATTCTGCCAATGTCCGGTCTTCGGTCTGACACACCTTGTCTTGAGGCTTTCCGGTGGAAAAGGAGTTTTATCTAAATTTAATATGAAGTACTCTTTCTGGTTGCGCAACTAATGAATTGTGTCAGTGTCAGGTATTTGATGAATATCACACATTGAATTAGACTATGAAGTTTCCATAGACGAATTTACTTTAATTAGTTTAGAATTTAAAAAGATAGTAAAACAAAATTACTACAAGTATAATAAAATGGATGTAAGTGGCAAAAGTATTATAGCTCAAGCAGTATCAGCGCAAGGCGTTTTGATATACGTCAACTGTCCGCTGTATTTAGCGCTCTGTTCATGATCCATCTTGCTGTACGCCCCGACATGGTCATGATGGACGACACATGACGCAACCTGACAATGAGTAAGCTTGACGTACGTCTGTAATATAATTACTTACATGATTTTTGGTAGGACGTACAGCATGACCGCCTATAAGGCGCTTTAAGCTTATAAAAATATTAGCAGGTGCTGTTTTTCCTAAAAAATGTAGGAGTAATTTTATTGATAACAAAAAAAATTATAATTTTTTTAATTTTATACGTACTTCAATATTAAAATAATCAAAGTACATTTATAACATTACCCGAATATTTGCATATTATATAATAATTGGTCTTTACCTATAAAAATGCCGTTCTTCCGTACAGAATATTTCAAATCAAAATAATTTTTACTTGGCTAAGAGTTTTAATTTTAAATTAATTTAAAAACATTCAATTCTTTTTTCAAAATTGGACTGGACTGTTCAACAGGCACACAAACGAAGGAATTGTGAATTACATTATTACCTGCAACGAAAAATGGATTCTGTTTGATAATCGCAAGCGTGAATAAGGTTAAGTTATGACAAAAACTACTAGACGCATATGTATATTGTGAAGAATTTAGTTAACAAAATACACGTCATAATAGGCTGTAGGTGTAGAGCTTCGTTTGCCTTAAAAAACAATAACTTTCCTTTGTCATCTGTCAGTGTCACCCAATTTTCGCGCCAACCGTCAATTGCTTGTGAAATTCTTTTAAATTTGGTTAAAATTCTAATAAAACAATTTGGTTTTATTTCACTTTCTAATTTTATTTCTTTATGCTATAATGGAAGAAGGTGATTTTGATCAACGTCTTAGGGATTTACAAAGAGAATATCTTGAGTTTTTGGATGATGAAGTGAGTATTTAACGAACCTTCAGGTTTATGTTTTGTATTATATGTTTTATTTGTTTTTGATAATTTTAGGAAGACCAAGGCTTATATATGGAAAGAGTAAAACAAATGATAACAGAAAAATCGAAACGTTTAGTTGTAAATATAAATGATCTAAGAAGAAAAAACCCAACTCGTGCCAAAAACTTACTAGAGAGTGCTTTTGAGGAGCAGATCGCGTTTCAGAAAGCACTCAAAGAATATGTATCTTCCATTGACCCTACATATGCCAAAGAGCAAGAAGAGTTTTTTGTAGCCTTTTCTGGAAGCTTTGGAACAAAACATGTCACTCCAAGAAGTCTGACTTCACGGTGAGTGACCAAAATCGTTGTCATGCGTTACCGTGAGAAAAGTAAATTTTTATGCTTTTATATATAGAATATATAGAAAAAGAAAGTGGTGTCACTTTAGAGTAATTATTCAAACCAAAATATTAAATGTGTATGCATCGATCACTAATAAATAACTAGATGCACAATCTCATACAAAAGTTCTCTAAAAACTATCGCCAAGGTTGTGACGTAATTCTAGTTGAAAAAATACATGTTTATGTAAATTCAACCTTAAATATATATCCCCTATAGTTGTATTCACAAAGATACATACGAAAAGCAATAAATTTTTATGACTGATACTAGCTGGTCAACCTATATCAAAACAAATTCAACCTTACATGCGTGTTTTAAGGTCAGTTTATGACCGAGGTTCGTACCTTGGACAAGGAATAATTGGAGTCGAACTGCCCAATATTTTTCGTTAATGTTATTTTAATTTTGAAATGTTTAAAACTTGTTTTAAAAACTGGTGTACATAAAGCATATTCTATTCTATTCTAAGGTGCATTATGTGTAATGGTTATAATTTACCTGTATGTAAATGCATTTTTGGATAGGACTTTCATTTAGTAATGAAAGTACTTGAAACAGTCATAATTATTTATTTATTCTTCATCTTGTGTCCAAAATTTAAAAATATTGCTTGACAAAGAACTTAAATCTAAACTCAATAGTTATTAAATATAAAAAGTATGTATAGAAAGTCATAGTCACATATGCATCACTTTCTAAAACATGCTTCGAACATACAACGCTTCCTCGGGTCGGCTTGAAGAATTCTTCGGACCTTTGACATGCTATGACTGATATCCATTCTGCACACCTAACCGGATCTCGAGGAAAGCTGAAAAATTAAAAATAAAATCTCACATTTTTAATTTTACTACATGCACATATTCAAACTTAAGTCTATAAAATGTTACTATAATATTTAGATAAATTACAAAGAAGTCATTAAACAAAAAAAAAACAATCATACTTTAATAATAACAAAATAATAATGTCTCCAACAAATGGAACAGAGTCAACGCACATACCTCAAACAATGGAGAAGATAACAAGGTTACAATATTAGACTTTTAAGTACGTAGGTAAAAAGTCTAGACCAAACACATAATTCTAGTTTTTATTTCACATCGATCGGTGCACTATTACCGAAGTTATAAGCGTGGAAAGTTTACGTACATTTCTAAAATCCCGCCCGTGCCCGCGAGTAGCGCGTGACGTCATTCGTTCTATGCGGCCGCGCCGCCATACCGTTTCAGCGCGCCGATCATACGTTTGTAGTAATATTTCGCAGGTGAGTTGTTTGCCCTTGTTCGCTCTGGTGTTTTTTTAAGTATTAAATGATGGAAGAAGGATTTCAAAAGGGTCAATCTGACAACCTTCCAATAGTCCGTGACATGATGGTGGCGGAATATTTTCTAAGAAACAAAGATTTTGTCGCGGCTGAAATACGCGGAGTCAAAATGAAAAGGTATAAGAATAAGATAATATTTTTATAACCTAGGTACCCATTATTACATTAATACTTCTGGGTAAGAATAGGTTCAGCCTCTCGGTCTTGTCTGTCAGGTGGCTGATTTCAGCCAGTAAAAAATTAAAATTAAATTTATTTAAACACGCCATTAAAACAAGGTCGCATTTCGCGGCTAAACTCGTTTATTTCTTTATCTTTCTCTGTGGAATAAGACCGTGACTATGTTCATTATGAACTTGGCTGTATGATAACGTTACTACTAGTAACGTCTATAGAAAAAATAAAAAGAATCTTGTCATTGTCATTGAAGTTCCATTGATTTCGTTGAATAAACGTGTGATAATTTTGCTTTAAAAATTGTGAATTACATAAACATCTTTTTAGGGTTCCGTAGTTAACTAGGAACCCTTATAGTTTCACCATGTCTGTCTGTCCGTCCTCGCTTAATCTCTGTGACCGTTAGCAATAGAAAGCTGAAATTTGGTACCAATATGTGTATCAATCACGCTGACAAAGTGGTAAAATAAAAATTGGAAAAAAATGTTTTATTAGGGTAGCCCCTCTGTATGTAAAGTGGGAGGTGATGTTTTTTTTTAATTTCAACCCTAACGTGTGATATATTGTTGGAAAGGTATTTAAAAATGAATAGGGGTTTACTAAAATCATTTTTTGATAATGTCAATAATTTCGGAAATAATCGCTCCAAAAGTAGAAAACAATGTGTCCCCCCCCTCTAACTTTTGAACCATAAGTTTAGAAAATATGAAAAAAATCTGAAAAGTAGAACTTTATAAGGAATTTCTAGGAAAATCATTTTGAACTTGGATGGAAACAACAGTAACCACTACCGGGAGCAGTTGCAGGAGCGCGGAGCGCTGCTGGAGCGCGTACATAATGGATACCCACCTTTACCACTCATAAGTGGGAACACTTATTGTGACGGACGGGAAACTACGGAACCCTACACTGAGCGTGGCCCGACACGCTCTTGGCCGGTTTTTTTAAGTTTGAGGCGACCACCAACTAGTTTGTACTTCATGTAGTTTTCCATATCGTTTTCGGCCTAGAACAAAATACAAACTCATTTAAAGTCTATAAAAAAAAAATAAGGAACCTCGTAATTTGTATTCCATCAATATTTAAAATATGTACCAACTATGTAAGACATAAAAATACGACAACACGAAAAAAAATTTAAGTGCTCCACTTCATAATCAAACTTATTCCATTATTTGCGGCCCGCAAAGTATGCAGGTTGAACAGCTCTGCGTGTGTGTTTAGTTTAGCTCGCAACATCGTAAAAATATAAAAACGTTTGTTAACATATTCCATATTTTAACCTTTATATGCATTATAAACATTTTAAAATTTACTGCAAACATAGGTAGGTATCTAAACTTACGAACTCACGACAGGTCATTGACTTATCTACATTACATAGGTACTTTACCCAAGTTTGGATGTTTATTTACACTGAAGTAGTTTTAGTTAAATATGTAGGTATTAGGTATTGTTTCTTCTTGAAATTATAATGATCATTAAGCATGGAAAGTTCAATGAATCGTTAGTTACTTAAACACTGCGACTCGAGTAGGTACCTACATGCCTAATAGAAAGCATTTACTAGCAATAACCAAGACCTATCATGTGAAGGTTATTATTATTTGAATACTTACATCGAAATGATCCTCACAACAAAATGCTACCGTGTTCGGTCCTAAAGGATGTGCTCTTCTCATAACATTTGTCCATTTTTTTCTGATGGTAGGGTTTCTAGGCACATTAAAAAACAACTTTTCAGGTGTTTTTGTGGCCGTATTTTTACATTGAGGCACAGCACAATATTTAATAGATGGTGTCATGTTCTACTATAATGTTTCTTGTTAAAAATAGATAGATAGATCCGCATGCGACGGGCACATTCGAGTAAATGTTTTGATTTTCTAAGTGCGTGTCGGGTCGCTCGCACGAAGATGGAACTTGTGACGTCATCAACGATGTCGCACTCGGCCCGCGGCTTAGATCGAAAATGTTAACTTTGCGCCTTTATATCTCGGTCAGTTTTGAAGATAGAAAAAATTAGAAAAACACAGTTATTCTCATAATTTTTTGTAGAATTTTTTGGCGTATAAAACAAAAAATGGTTATCTTCTCCATTATGCCTTATTTTATTTATTAAGACTTAATTTAAAAAATGTCTTACAGAGATTTCTTGACAAAATATAAGTATTTACAATATAGTGATAACAATAAAATAATGATAATATTAATACGTACCGAAATTAGGAAATTCCATCCTTTTTTAGCATCCTGGATGTGTGATCGTCATCGGAGCGTCGAGCATGCGTCGGAGCGTTCGAATGTATAGTGCCACCAACTTATCTGTTCAGTTTACAAGGTCGCTAGTGGAGTGCTTACTATTGCCATTTAAGAAATTCGCCGAGGTAATAGGTGACTACATATTCATTAGGTACACATAATATAAAATAAAACAAATTTCGTGTTAATATATTAAAATTAGTGAGAATTAGTGTTATTATATACTTATATTATTTATATTTTATAAAAATGTCATTTACAAAATGGCGGCCTTAGTTCCAATTTCGTCCACCTGAACAGATAAGTTGGTGGCACTATAACTAGATTAAAAGCGCACCCAAATGTTCGAATGGGTGCTCAGTCGGTGAGGTCGTTTTTTGTCACTGATTGTGTATCTAGTTTTTTATTAGTGATCGATGTGTGTATGGGTAATATTACAAATGGGCTTTTATTATTTCAATATTGAAAAACGTATCAAATTAAATTATCTTATTAGCAATCATTGAGTTATACAACATTAGAGGAGCAAACCACATCACCGCGCGTCGAAAAAAGTGTAACCACTATCCAAACACGACGTCGTAACTTTGAAACTAATAACAATTTTAAATAAACATATATCTTAGTTGCGAAAACAATATCGTCGCTAAGGTTGTATAAAGATAGACACACAAACATGCAATGGCGGGTTGGTGTGGCTTACTATATGAAATTTTACCATACGCAATATTTATTTTACGCAATAAAAATGAGTTTTTTTAAGCTGCAGGTACTTTTTTATATTAAAAAGTATAATTTATTTAAAAATCTTTATTGCGTGCCTTTACGGCCTGGCCACGGGGATCGGCGAAGTGACAGACGGGGCGAAAATTCGCGCGGCGCGATTTGAGGGCCACGGGAAGTCACGTTTGCCCCCGCGACCAGATAGACCGAGAGTGAAATGTCTTTATCAAAGTTATCTCGATATTGCTTAGAAAGTAATTGTTTTTTGATTCAAGACATAATATTTGGATGAGATTGCGGAGTACTTGATTTGAATAGGAATCGGGTTGTAGATGGAGGATTCCCCAACAAATAGAATGCATCTAGAAAAAAAATTCTAGTAAATACCAGAATGAGTGTTGAAACCTGCGCTTATATTCTTGTTAATATTCAACCAGAATTGGAAATAAAAGTCAATGCGGATAGAATTTTAAGTTGTTTTTGTCGGCCCGGCATTTTTCGCGGCGAAAACAACTAAAATATTTTGTTCCCTATACTATTCGCCGCGTCTACCGCCGCGATTGCCGCCCGACTCCGTGGCTTGCACTGTACCACAGCACCGTACTGATTCATACATATGTTTCAGTCGCCCGCCGCGCCGCGAGTCGCCCGCGCGATTCGCCAGGTAAATTTCGCCGGTCGCGTCGCCGCATGTATGCATGCCTGTATGCAGGTATATGATATAAATGTATGCATGTGGCATGCATACATTTATATCATATACCTTTGTTTTGGTCGCTAGACGCCTCGCCGTTCGCGCCGCGCGAATTTTTGCTACGGGAATGTCCCGTGGCCAGGCTGTTAGAAAAAAAGGATACAAAGCTTATCAGATGACTAGAAGTAAACATAATGATGAAATAAAACATATTTTTATAAGTATTTTTATTGTACTAATAAATCAAACAATATAAAATAGGTAATAAAATATAATTAATATAAAATTTATATGAAATTGTAACTAATATAAAATAAGTAGGTAATAAAATATATTTAATAGATAATTCATGAATAAACTAAAATAAGAATAATTAATTCTTTTGTATGAAAGTTAAAACGTAGTTTTTATTATAATTTCCAAAATATTTAAAATCAGTGGTAACAAATTAACTTACTTCATTAATTATATAGCCTCCCATTAAAGTAGGATAATCACAAATGCGGAAAAGTGGCAACATTGAACCTAAATGGCAATATTCAATAATTTTATTTAATTATTTGAAGTTTTTTACGTTTGTATGAAAACAAGAACTAAAAGTTATGTGTTGAAAGTGATTCCGCTTGATTTATTACGTTTTTGTGACCTTGAATATCATTCTTTCACTACGCATTTACCCATTTTTTGTCGCGGCTCAACTCTGTCAACGTCACATTGAACACTGAACTAACGTTAGCTAGGCATATGGCTGTGGCCATATGTGCAGTGGCAACGCTTTGGCGCAGTTATTACTGATCTAGTGTAATATATAAATCAATGTTAGCAATTAAGTTATAATTTAAAGCCTATTTTACATTAATATTATTAGATGTAAGCTTTAGTTATATAAATTGTTTTCTATCTTCGTCTTCATCTTTTTAGTATCAGGTGGACTGTGTGCTCGTTTGTCACCCTATCCTATAAAAAAAATATCTTTCCATGCCCACTTTCTGGCTTATTAATAATAAAAATCTTAATTTCATTAGTTTTTTCACTATCGCAGGTATTTAGGCAACCTAATATGTGTAGAAGGGATTGTAACTCGGGTGTCTTTGGTACGTCCCAAGGTAGTAAGAAGTGTACACTACTGCCCGGCAACAAAAAAGGTCATGGAACGCAAATACACAGATTTAACTTCATTTGAAGCCTTCCCTTCTTCTGCTGTGTACCCTACTAAGGTAATCAATTATATTATTCTTTATTTAACTGTTGTGTCTGATTTTACTTAATATGCAAAATCAGATACATTTACAATTAAAAACAAGGGTAGATTTGAAAATTGCTATTTTACTGCCAATTTGTATTTTGTTATATTGAAGGAGGTGCACAGACAGTAGTTATATAAAGTTCTAAAATTATAAGTATATTGGAGTTGATCTAAACTACAATCCATCACCATCACCTTTCATTGATCTTTACTTAGTATACTTTAAACTTTCAGGATGATGAAGGTAACCCTCTTGAAACAGAATATGGCCTATCAAGGTACAAGGATCATCAGACATTGACAGTACAAGAGATGCCTGAAAGGGCTCCTGCTGGTCAGTTGCCTCGCAGTGTTGATGTAGTGTGTGATGATGATCTTGTGGACAAATGCAAGCCTGGAGATAGAGTGCAAGTTGTAGGAAATTATCGGTGCTTACCATCTAAACAAGGGAGCTTTACAGCTGGAACCTTTAGGTAAAAATACTTTTTCGAGATTTAATAGTATTGTGTATTATATCCTCTTCCTTACCAGTAATCACAAATTCATTCAGATTCAGATTGTTCATTTGTCACAATGTAGGTACACGTAACACACACACACACACACGCGCGCGCACGCGCACACACTCACACACACACACACACACACACACACACACACACACACACACACACGCACAAACGCACACGCACACACACACACACACACACACACACACACACACGCACCCACGCGCGCACGCACGCACGGACACACACATACTTATCAACATTTACCATTTACCAAAAAGCTCTATTTGTAAAAAATTTATGTTTTATGAACTACCTTGGACTGTTTTCTGTTTGTCCCTGTGCAATTTACTTTTGTATACTACCGCCACAACACAAACAATAGAGTAAATCCTTGTGGAGGTAATATTTTTTTTAAAGAAAGATCTATGTTAATTCCAATAAAAAAGCTATATATCATATAGCGCTATATAATACAAAGTGATAAATTTTGATGTCAACTAAGTTAGTTAATAAGCCTGTTGGACCTCATATGGTGCACTATGTGCAGATGTTGTTAATAGCACGAAAAGTGTAAATACATCCCTCTCACTAATTAATAGAGTAGAATATCAAGTGGAGTTCTTTTTTTCTGTTTAAATTAAATCATAGTACTGTAGTAAATTAACATTTCTTTAAATTAATTCTTGGTTCATTAATGTATATTTTTAATTTATAATAGATGTTTGTAATTTTGTTAAATCCTCACATTGTAATTGTTGTTTGGGACCACCAATTTTTTTTTTTTTGAGTGCACAGTGTACCAAACTTGGTCTGCTATGTTTTACTGGATGACTGTAATAGATGCTTTGCTGACTATCCCATACTACTTCTGTAACTACTTATCTTTCTTGTATATTGTTAGTCTTTGTCTGTTCATGAAAATTCCCATTAAAAAGTTGTCAGTTCAGCTTTGTGCTCATTTGTATTTGACCAACTTTATGATGATTTCTTATATTTACGCGAATATTATGCATGGAATAAAACTAATTTTACGGATTCTCTCACATTTAATTTAATTTTTTTAAATCCTGACGTTTTGGCCACTTTCCAGTGCCCATGGATGGATGTCCCAATGTCATAGTTAACGAACGCTACCTTCTATTTTTAAATAATAATTTTTGGTTCAATCTATGCAGAATGAGCTTACAGTCTCTTGAAGCCTTGCAGTAGTATGCTAGGGTTTGGATTTAATTTTATAAATTAGGATGTTTTTTGTAATTTCAATAGCCTCGCGAATCATCCTTGGTAGGAATTGGTGCTCTTTTGCGAGAATTTGTGGTTTATCAAATCTGATATAATGGTTGGGATGATCCTGAATATGTGAAGTCTGCAGCATGTCAACGACAGACTTCCCGGAGCCTCAGTGCTTCACATTAGCAATATGTTCTTTCACGCGGGTTTTTATGGCTCTTTTTGTTTGTCATATGTAGGAGAGACCACATTCACAATCCAGCTCGTACACTCCTGCATCTTGTAGAGTAATATTACACTTGACGGATGGTAAAAAGTGACTAACCTTCATCGGCGTCTTGTAGTATTTTCTTATGGAAGCCCACTTCAAGATGTAGTCAGTCTTGTCTGTGACTCCTCTGACATACTGTAGTACAGGAAGGACATGCTCGACAGTGGCCAGTTTCACTGTCTACTAGTAGTATTATGGCGGAAATGTACACAGGTGCAAAATTCAGCATGGCTTGCATATGGAATATCTAAAAATACATAAAAAACATTTCCAATAGTATTTTGATGTTGGTTTTTATTTAATATGTTTGCAAAATGTTTGTACCTGTGTAGCTCTCTTTCAGCTATTAAACATAGTAAGGAACAGACATGTCTCACTTTACTTCCTTTTTTCTTTATTTTAATTCACGGGCATGTAGCTTAATCCTTGATGCCAGGCATATGTCTTTAGGATTTAGGAGCACTGCAATGCAATTCACATTTATCAAAAGGGTAAAATCAAGTGAGATATGCATACATTACAGCTAGGTTACAAAATCTAGACAAACAACCAAATAAAATTTTTAGAACATCATGTATATTTGTATTTCCCTTTTTTTTCAGAACAATTCTTATAGCAAACAACATAACACAAATCAACAAGGATGCAAATCTTAACATCACAATTGAAGACATCAAGCTTTGCAAACGCCTTGCCAGACGTAAAACTACCGATATGTTTGAATTGCTTAGCAAATCACTTGCCCCGTCTATTCATGGACATGATTATATTAAAAAGGCCATATTGTGTTTGTTACTGGGTGGAATGGAGAAAATTTTACCTAATGGCACTAGGTTGAGAGGGTAAGACTTGAATTATTGGCATTAATATAATTTATTGGTTTAAATTAAATTAATTAAATGGTTTCCCAGACAGATTAAATGGTTGTGCTAGATACAAAATTGTTTCTTCTCTTTGAGTGAGTGTTGTGATTACCTTTATGTTTCTGACATTAGGGGCCATAGTGTCAGAAATTTATTAAATGTCTTATGTGTGCGTGTGTGTACATTCGTGTTCTTGACATTAGTGAATTTTATCCTTCACTAGATGGAGGGACGACCTGGTAGTATGTGCATGATGTCGAAGGATGCAGGTGGCTTGGGACATTGCCTTGTAGCATTTCTTGGAGGGAGTTCTATGTTAAGCAGTGGACTTGTGAAGGGCTGTAGTGGTGATGACATAGAGAACAAAATTATATAATAGAGAATATAGACATAGAGAACAAATACATAGAGAACGAAATTATATAATATTAAATAAATTAATATATTATTTTAAACACTAGCCATGCTATAACTAATATAAACATTACTAGTATTCACTTTAACCACTCCTGGTAAGCTTAAAACACTTGTGTTAGGAACGGTTTACTACAGTAGTCGAAGGCTATTGTAGCTTCAGATATATTTTATATATACCGATATATTATCTCCAAATCAATTGCATTTAATAATTAATAGCCTTGCTTAAAGAAGTATTAATGTTACAGACATTGACTTGTAACCTAGGGAGGAGTTGAATATGTAATTGCATATTGAATACCTAATTTTGTTTTCTGTTGACTGTGTAGTTTATAAGATCCTGAATGACTGACCAATCAACAATTGACTAACCTACAGAATAACAATTATGGTAATCATTCTATCCATTCCACTGCTGAACATAGGCCTCCATAGATTGCCTCGTAGGGGCAACACTAATGTATTTATTTATAAATTTATTTACAGTTCATTGCTTGTTTGTGTTCTGATAATGAATAGAACATTTGTTTCTATCTAAAAATAACTTTATTTAAATTATGTTTATTTATAAAAAGTTTATAATTTACTATTTTTCCTTGCAGCGACATTAACATCCTGTTAATTGGTGACCCCTCGGTAGCAAAGTCCCAACTACTGCGCTATGTGTTACTGACTGCGCCACGTGCTGTCACCACCACGGGTCGTGGTTCCTCGGGCGTTGGTCTTACCGCAGCCGTCACCACCGACCCTGAGACTGGAGATAGAAGGTACTTTTTTATCATTTAAAAAAAAATAGTTACAAAATATTTCTGCTATAAATATGCAATGATCATACTGCCATCAATTGGTTTATTAACAGTGTTTTGTTTTGTATTTTTGACGTGACAACGTCTAATAAATCGATGATCGCCGCCTGCACGCACGAAAAAAGATGACTCATTGTAACGTTTCGCTCATTGTAACGTTACGATCGGAGCGAGAGCGCTGCACGAGCGAGCGAAAGGCACGATCGGCTTCAGCGTTCGGCTTGCGCTGCATCTATCTCCCTTCCACTCGATTGGTTGAAACGTGGATGTGTGACAATTGTGATCCAGTTTCAATCAATAATTGAGTGTTGAGTGATTCAATAATTGAATAATTGAGTGTGTAACCTGGCAGAATAATCGATCGGATTCTGATGCAAACGCAGCTGGTGGAGTAGCAATTTATTGAAAATTATCATCGACATCAACGGCCAAAGTTCTCTACGTTGAATTATCAGACACAACTCGTCTCATCAAGAACACGGGCGACGAGTGCTTGGCTGAAATTACATGCTTCACTGCTGATACAATGTTTAAAATTGTACTTCTGCACCAAGCACTTTTTCCGTATGCCAATAGTAGTGTCCGTAATGTCAATTTTGGTAATTCAATCGGCAGTTTTTATTGTCACGAACCTTAGGCTCGTAACATTATATTATAGGTGCATATTTTCAAGTTGTGTAATTCTTCAGATTCATAGTTTAGATTTCCAGATTTTCTGCACTTATAATTATTTTTTTAGGTTTTATTCAATGGAGTGCTGGTTTTATTATTTTATTTTGTTGTGTTGTTTGATTTGTCTTATCCGGATTCCAGTTGAGGGAGGCAGTTTTTAGTTTTTTTTTTTAGTTTTAGGCTCAGACACAGATGATGCTCTACCTCATGCCGCATTATCGAGTATACTTGGTTTTACTATTCCTTATGTATTATTTGCAGATGGCTCATCAATATGTTTGTCAGTAAACTGTTTCTTCATTGTGTTTAGTGCCATTGTCTCTGGTGAATCTTCCTTTTCTCTTCTCCTTTTATCTCGGTTAGAATCTCTTGGGTTTTTTATTACTAACTTATCGTATTTCAGAAATGCTAAATTTCCTTTCTTTCTTTCTTCTTCTAGCATTGGTTGGAGATTTTTGCATGTTTCTGGAACCTCTTTAGGAAAGTCTTCTTTAAGATAGATGCCTTTGGGCGGGTTAGATTTGTTCTTCTGAATGAGATGTTTTTTCCATGTTGTTGTCAATGAGACCACTACTGGTCGATTTTTATATTTCATTTTGTCAATCTCATTTTGTCAAAGTTCAAAACATTGTGACAATTTCATATTTTACATTTTTAAGGTTTTGTTTCTTCCAATAGTGTTTTCATTTTTTGCTTGCATGATATTGGTGACATTGGCGGTTATTGTCAAAGTTTGTAGGTTCAGCTTCTCGTCCAGTTTAGTTAGCAGCAATTCCATACTTTGATCCATTCGTTAATGTTTTGTTATGACATTGTCACGTTAAATTATCGTCCATAAACGGACTTTACAGACAACCAAATCTTGTAATACTACCGTAGTTTCTCCTGTTTTAAGATTATATCCTATCAGGAAACTGCATTTATATAAATAAATAAAAAAATTTAATAATTCTGCAGGCTGGAAGCAGGCGCAATGGTGTTAGCCGACCGTGGTGTGGTCTGTATCGACGAGTTTGATAAGATGTCGGACATCGACCGCACAGCTATCCACGAGGTGATGGAACAAGGGAGAGTCACCATTGCTAAGGCTGGAGTACATGCGGCATTGAATGCTCGCTGCTCAGTGTTGGCTGCTGCCAACCCCGTTTATGGGAGAGTGAGTGTGTTTATTGTTTCTCTATTTATTGTTAGCGTTTATTCAAAAGTTATTGAGCTTTACTGCTCAAACCACTGGAAGAGAGATGAGGCGGACCACACTGAAAAATACCGCTGTCTTTCAGTGCAGCCCGTTTCATTTCCAATTGTGGTACGCCACGCCAAATGCTGAGTACGACACCTTTTCGTCACATTCGGCAACATCTAGTTAAAGTTACAGCCTATATATGTCTCACTGCTCGGCACAGACCTCCTCTCATTTTAGAAATGCCACAACGCGGCAGGTATTTCCTTGTCCAAAAGGCACGGCAAATTTGCGCCAATGCGTATTGGCAAACATGCCTTACATGTCTTCCTTACAATGTTTTCGTTTACCGCCGTTCAGCACGTAGTAAAACGTCTAGTACTTAATTATTAATAATGCTGAATTATTAAGTACAATATGGCGTTGTGTTTATGACCAGAAATAAATATTTTCTTTTTTTCTAAGGCCGTTTTCTCACTACGCGAAACCAACACAACATAATGTTGTGACAATTCCAACCGCCATACTAATGTATGCGCCGTTTTCTCACACACGGGGACAACACAACGCCAATACAACTTTGAACCAACAATTCGGCTTTGTTGTCTTGTCCGCTAGATCGGATCAACTTTTTTGTTGTGACAACACTGTGACAACATAGCCGCCTTGCAAACTCTATAGGGACTTTTTCACTGCAGGCAACACGACACCAACACAACATTCCTTGCGAGTGCGCGCCCTCCTCGAACATTTTCGCGCGTGTCTAGAAATTGTTTTTTTTATGTAACCTAATTAATAATGGAAAAAACGGATGTAATATGGCACGTAATATGGCATCATTTATATGGTGAAGTATATAATCAAATGTTGCTATAGACATGCGAAAGTAGTTGAAAAATTTATTTTCGTGCTCCCGTAGCTTATCAAAGAGCACGTAAAATGCTCCATAAACATATCTCTCACGTAGTAAAGGGTGAATCCAACAATTCTTTCTCCGCCTTCTTCTTCTTAAGTATAGTAAAATAGCTAGCAGTTGTCGTTGATTGAAGGCAGGACACATAATTGCGTGCGTACTCGACAAATGAATACAAAATGTGACAGTCGTGTAGTGTTGGAGTCGTGCTAGTGAAAAAGGGATGGACAACACGACATCAACACAAGTTTTAATGTTGTGTTTGGCGTAGTGAGAAAACGGCCTAAATGTGTTTTTTATGAGTTGCCATAAAAGTAATAAAGTAAACTTACAGCCTTTAACATCCTCTCTAGTTTTTGAGAGAATTTTAGGCTGCGCTACTCCAATGCGTGTTATCGGACTTCACATTCTCGAAATATTTTATTTCTCGATATTTCACGATGTTTTCCTTTACCGTCGATTGTATGGTAATTTATCACTTTAAATTGTAATTCATAATTTCTTTGGTGCCAGTGGGCAACAAAGTTCAAATCAAAGCCCGATTTAACATTTAAAAACAAATTGTATATTTTCAGATCAAGTTATGTTATGATTGTCCCCATATCTCTGATCCCAATCCAATCTTCTTCCAACGTTATTGTTATTTTTAGAGAAAATGGGTGACATAAGAGCACAGTCCACCTGATGGTAAGTAGATGCTGTGACCCATAGACATCTACATTTATCCTCAATTAAGAAATAAAATGGAGATGCGTTGTCACCACTGAGGACAGAGATGGAATGCCACAGTAAAAAGAGTCACCGGTTCTCCACACTCACCATACGAAACACAGCAGCATTAAGCTGCTATTTTACGCTGGTATTCTATGAGAGCGAGGTTTTACCCCAGTCGAGCCGATTCATTCGTGCTACAACGTAATAAAGCTGCAGCGTAACTCTACGTAAAAAAACGTATGTAAAAAATATCGTGAAAGGACGGTGGCGCCACATATTTTTTATTTACTTTACTTTTTATTCATTTACGTATAGTGGAGGCAGTTTCCATACTTAAATTTGTTTCTATCTAAAAATATCTAGTAGTTTCTATATAAAATACAAAAACTCTAGACCCAGAAAAACATTTATAGGCCATACAAATACTTGTTTTCTGCGGGTTTCAAACCCACGGCCCTTAGTGCCGTAACTCATTGCTAAGACACTGTGCCATAGAGTCTTCATTACAGTTTACACATTGTACAAATCAGATGACATTAACTAAAAATCTTTGTTAAATTTGTTCACAGTATGACCAGTACAAGACACCTATGGAAAATATTGGTCTTCAAGATTCCCTGCTATCTCGTTTCGACCTCCTGTTCGTGATGCTGGACATCGCGGACGCTGATCAGGACAACCTCATATCTGAACATGTGTTACGTATGCATAGATATAGGTATGAACATTATTTTATATTTTCATTGATGATTGCAATGTGGGTTACCTAATTTAACTAAATACATTTTCAATTTTGATGATTCTCTTTTTATTTAATGGGAGAAAAAATTCCACCCCTAATATATGAGCAATTATAATCATAATCTTTATTGCAATCAAATGGTAACAAAAGATGTGATGTTTTTAAAAAATGTAGTCTGCATTTGAACCCAGTTTGGGCGTAGCAATTATAAAAATATTAAATATTATTTTTAAACTACAATATTAGATTTCATTAATAAATTACATTATTAGATTATATTATTTTAAAATTCTGTAAATTTAATTAAATTAATAATCACAATGTCATGTAAAAAAAAAATAACCGAAGGCCGAAGTTGTCCACACAAATTAAATAATATTTGTATCAAAATATTCATTTAATTTATAGAAACATTTTTCAATTAAATATTACTTTAATTTGGATAAAAATAATGTAGTATTCGTTAGATTTTTTATGTTATTTGGAAGGTTATTAAAAAATTTTTACTGTCATACAGTAGGGACTAGAGCTATGTAATGCAAGTGTAGATTTTGGCAATAGTAGCCTATTCTTATTTGGTCTAATTGAGTATTTGTAATTTGTTTCACTTAATTTGGTGAATAGTTTTGGGTGCGTTTTTACAAATTTGCATGTTTCTCAAATATAAATAGACGTGAAAGTCAAAGTTATTTCACAGACAGTTGAGAAATTTCCGAAAATTAATACTGGTGTCAGTTTGGTCGGTCAATTGGCCAAATCAACATCGCCAATGTCTTTAGCGAATGAGTGAAACGGTTTTATTCTGTTCCAGAAACCCAAAAGAGCGCGACGGTGAGGTATTGCCAATGGGTTCAACAGTGGAAATGCTCTCAACTGAAAATCCTGACAATGAAGATATCGATGTGAGTAAATCTTTTTTTTAAAATAATCTCATACATTAATTGCAGCCCATCCAATTTCCTCTGCTGAATGTAGGTTGCCTCCAAAGATTGTTTCTTAGGGAGAATACGAAACAGCAATTTTTTATAACTATTAAAGTATTAGCAAGATTCTGCTACCCCTATGTTTAATTTTCCCTCTGACGATTTGCAAATATGACGTGTTGGATTTTAATTTCTAGCTGAAAAGTTAGATTTCTAAAATATACATTTTATATTAAAATAGTGCTTGTAACTACTGTATCATAAGCTTTTATTTCGCAACTCTAAAAATTGCTGTGTAAATACCGTGTAGTGGCGGTGGAAGAATATCCATTGCCCCGTGTCATCCCGTGGGTGTCGTACAAGGTGAGAGAGGGAACAAATCTGGAGATGAGTGGCAGCATCTTTCTAATAACCACTAAAAATAAAAAACTGCAGTTGCTAACCGGCTTGGCAAGCGTGGCAACTATGGCAATAATCCCTCTTATGAAGTAATCTATGGTGCAAGCCTATGTTCAGCAGAGGACTTTAATAGACTGTAACAGTAACGGTAATTAAAAGTTTACTCCACTTATATGACTTCACAATTTTAAGGAAACAAACGATTCGATATTTGAGAAATACGACCCTCTCCTGCATGGAAACACTAGAAACAAGAAGGACCTGATATTAAGCACGAAGTTCATGCGGAAATTTATTCACATCGCCCGTCTGATGAAGCCCAAGTTGACACAAGATGCATGTGATGCAATTGCGGATGAATACGCTAAACTGAGGAACCAAGATATGATGGATAGTGATTTGGCTAGGGTAAGTTGACATATAGTTAAGACTTTTTGAAAAGAAAACTTCTTTTGAAATGTTATTTGAGAATCGTTGGAACGAAAAAGCGACACTAAAACGAGATAAACATATTCATCTATAGGATGCCTGCGAGAGAATGATATAGAATACAGCGCAGTAAGCGACAGAAGCCTAATGGCAGGGTGCAGATCGCCCCCCTCGATCGGGTTCCCGCCTTGTCGTGGCGGGGGGGCTTAGTAGCCGTGGCTTGGTCTCCCGCGGTGAACAAAGAGGAACCCAAATGGCTGGTCCGAGGTGGAGGGCCGGCCCGAGGTGGCCACTCCGAGTGGGCTTGGGAAGCCCGCTTCGGATGTGTGTTGGTGGACTGCGGTGAGAGGTGTGTCATCCCCACCTACCGCTGCAGCCGAGGTGGAGTCGCGGAGGAAGAGGAGTGTTGGTATGGCGATGCGCCACTCGCCCTATCCTCCGCGACTCAAATGGGGCCGCACCGTTGATGCGGTGGTGGTGGGGCTGCGGGGGGAGAGGATTGTCGGTATTGCGAGGCGCCGCTCTCTCTACCCTCCGCAGCCGAATCTTGGTTGGCGGCGGAGCCATAGACCAGATCCGCCGCTGGGTTCGGGAAGGTTAGTACTTCTAAGTGCTCGTTTTTCCTGGTCCCATGGCCTTCTTGCATTGGACGCGGGGGCGTCCATTGCGCAGATGAAATTGGAGGCCGAGAAGGAAGGCGCCCCATGTGTTCTGGTGCGCCTTACCTGTGAAGGAGAACGGGGAGGAATATTCCTCTCCCGAGGAGGTGCTGCCATGGGGCGGCAGGCGCTGGTGGGGCTGCGGATGTGTGCGAAAGCGTTCCCGTGGCCCTGCCAATAAGCGACAAAGGTGGAACACCATGGGGTTTTAGTCGGTGCGAGTCCGACATAACCCGTCCTTGCCCCCGCGAGGCGGGTATGCGTAGGCATTTCCCCATGTTAAAAAAAAAAGGGTGCAGATCGCAAATTCTAAAGGTTGTGGGTTCGAACCCGTCATTCGACTACTGTCGTGAACCACTCCTAACACACGCTTTATCAGCTTATCAGTAGTGGTTAAAGGGAATCCTATACTATTAAACGAGCAATTCTTGTATATATATATATATATATATATATATATATATATATATATATATATATATATATATATATATAACCGGGATCTCGGAAACGGCTCCCAACGATTTTCATAAAATTTAGTGTCCAGGGAGTTTCGGGGATAATAAATCGATCTAGCTAAGATTTATTTTTAGAAAATGTCTTTTTGTCTGTGTTTTTAGGCAATGAAAAACTGCTACAATATCGTTAGAATAAGAAGGTAAATTTTGACAGATTGTTAATGATTATAAATAGCTTAATTGGTATAATGGGCGGTCAAAGAATCGTAAAACCCCGGTTCGAGCCCAGACCGACCAACCAACTTTTTTTATTTTTTTTTCAAGTTCCTTTTTTGAGAAAATCTATTTTTTGGAGCCCTTTTTTTAGTATTTTTTAAAAACACGAAAATTTAAATTAAACTAATTGCAGTCATGATTTTTTATTGAAATAACCAGTTCAGTTTTTTCTATTATGTCGCTAAGATCAAAAAATATTATTCATATTTCATCAGTATGTAATTTGTATTTAAATATAATTTCCAAAACACACGAATTAAAAAAAAGCGAGCGAAAAATACCGAGCAAAGCTCGGTTAACCGGTATATAAAACAAATAAAATACAGTGTCAACTCTATATAACGACACTCATGGGACTGTATATATTTTGACGTTATAGAAAGTTGTCGTTAAATAGAACTAAGAAAAATCATTTCTCCCGCCTCTATTTCGCTCGCGTATCAGTCAACACAGTGGTTTTCTCTAATCAAGTAATTCGTTGAAATGAGGTTTGGTTGGTCTAAAATTTGTTATAAAGAGGTAAAAAAATAATTTTGTTCACAACTTCTACTAGTAAACTTTATATAAAGGTCTTGGATTGACAAAATTCGTTAAATAGAGGTATTTTCACTTTTACTAGTTAAAATTCGTTATAAAGAGGTTGTTCGCAAGAAATGTTTGCAATTAAAGGTATATTTTACATTGACTCTTAAGGACAATTCAAGGGGATTGCGATAAAAATACTTGTGTGTTTTTATTTATTATATTTGTGTTTTTTTAACTGCTTCGTATTAATCAAATTATGTTCATGTTCCAGACACAACCGGTGACAGCTCGTACTTTGGAGACTCTGATCCGTTTGGCGACGGCGCACGCGAAGTGTCGCCTGAGCTTCCAAGTGACGCACGACGATGCACTTGTCGCCATCGAATTACTGCAGTACGCGTACTTTAAAAAGGTTCGTTTCTTATCACTATATATTCTATAAATTATACTGTCAAATGAACTTTGTATTTACCGTGCCGTGTTGTGGCAAAGTAAGAAAATCTCTACCCCATATCCACTGCAGGTGTCGTAAGTGGCTACAGAGGGCAGTAGCATCTTCTAATAACACAAAATAAATAAGGAAACTGTTTCGCAACTTATCTAAGAATGGCAACTGTACCTACCTATAACGTAATATCCAGTAGCAGAAATTTAAACACAGACTTCAATTTTTTTAACGATTTTTGATTTATATTTTGCACCTGTTTTAAGATATTGTTTCGAAAAATCAAATTTATAATTTTATGGGTTCTAAGTTGAGAGATAAAATAATAATATAATGAGAGATAAAACCTTTGTGGCAAGTATTATTTAAACATTACTTCAATTGTAACATAGGTCAAAGAAAGTGACAGACATAAATCCAGAGCATAGAATACTATAATATACAATAGAATGGCTGTAAACTTGTATGAAAAGCGGTGTTGTCGCGAGCACAATTAAAAGCAGTTACGTCGTATTATCACTACTAGAAACCCAATTCGCTCATTGGTAGTACAAATTTCAATAAATAAATGTTACAAACGCATTTTAATGTTACATAAAATCAGATCAGGCATTAACAGATTCATAACGAATCTTTACAGAACGTCTCTTTCTGAAAAGAAAGAGAAAGAAGAACTATGTTGACAGACTGAGTGAATTTGCTCATTTTAGACTTTTGATTCATGTTCACAATCATCACTAAAAAAAGGAAATTGTTTAAATTTTAATAAATATTTACGTGTAAATACTGTGCAATCTAATTGCAAATACAATGGCAGTAAGTATTGTTTTTTTTGTCATTGATACCTACAACAGGGAACGAAATTACAATTTAATAAAAATTGTTATAACAATTTATTTGCAGGTGATTAAATTACTATTTTCCACCGTATTTGATTGCATATTTAGCTTGTCGTTATACCAAGTACAAATTTAAAAGCAATAGTATTTCCCCGTTTACCGGTACGAGTGAAATTTGTCTTTACACATTAATATTTCTTTATTTTTCTTTCTAATATTGACAAAGTACTAATAGTTTCGATTAACTGATGACACAATATACCAATTTTATTCAAATTCCACATCCGGTTCTTTTTCCGACACGTAATTATTGCACAAATCGGCGTTTTTGAAATAAATTGCACCCAGCAACGCTTGATACAAAATTGGGCAAGAACCGTGATGTCAAAAAAATGAGTTGACATTTATAGGTGTGAATTGACATGTTAGTGGCTAAACGTGCACCGCCCACTCCCCCATTCTATTGTGTATGTATTATAGTATTCTACGATCCAGAGCCTATAACTGCATGTTTTCGCATTAATTATATCATTTTGTGCCTGGAATATGTCATGTAAAGATGCCTAACAGTTCGCAAAAGAAGGTTCACAAAGTTGAATTCTGGTATTAATAATCAGAACAACTAAATATTGTGGTGCTTACCAGTATTTCTGGAACCTTTTCAATGACAATCCATCAGTTTGCTGTTATGGAGTAATAAGATTAAGTAAAAAAGTGCTTCTCTATGAGTTTAACCACGCAATTATTTTACAGGTGCTGATAAAAGAGAAACGTCGCAAGAGACGCGCGTCTTCCGCTGATGAAGGTGCGGTATCCGAAGGTGAAGGCAGCAAACAGCCGCGAGCCAAGAAGAAGCGCACTACGGTATATTGACCATTAATACAGCCATTCTAATATCATTTATGTGTCTTTGTTACGTGGTAGAGCCATACTGCAACTTTATTATGGTTGTAGCACGAATGGGTCGGCTCAACCGAGGAAGGAACCCACTCTCACAAAATACTAGCATAAAATAACAGCTTAATGCTGCTGTTCCGATTGGTGAGTGTAGAGATCCGGAGACCCTTTTTACTGGATATGAGGCATTCCATCTTAGTTATCAGGGGTGACAATGCATCTGCATATTTGTTCCTAATCAAGGATAAATGTAGTTGTCTATGGGCCATAATATCTGCTTACCATCAGATGGACTGTGTGCTCGTTCGCACCCTTATCATATAAAGAAAATATGTCAAAGATTAAAAAAATGGTAGAGCCACGTCTTAAATATAACAGTTGTTCCAAATTGATGTTGCTAGTACTAATAAATTACTTAGGTGGTGGAACGAATAACTTGGGATAAGGATATAAAGATCAAAAGAGTTAAGATTACTTTTAAAGTGGTCTTTATTTTTAAATATTGTATGTTCTAAAAATGAGCTAAAGAATGAAATAGATACTTGACTGGGCACCAACCGTACTTTGCAGAAGTCTGCGAAGTACGACAAACAGGTAATGACAGCCCAGTCAAGTGTAAGTATTTTTTCATAAATCACTTGCAGTTCTGATGAAAATTTTTGTGTGAAAAAGTGAAAAGTATAGTTTATATCAGCTTTTCAGTAATGTCACTATTTAATGTATTTATATAATTGCAAGTATTATCACGTATTACTTAAAAAAAAAGAATATTAATAATGCTATAAACATTACTATATTCCCCTTAACCACTCGTGGTAAGCTTAAATTGCTTGTGTTACGAGTGGCTCACGCCAGTAGTCGAATGGCGGATTCGAACCCACGACCTTTTTGAGTTCGCGGTCTGCGCCGTGCCATTAGGCTACTGTCGCTTCTAACACTTAAAAATAATAGTGTGGGATAAACATTGTTATCTCTACTTGTTGCTAGTGCTAGAATAAATATTAAGCACAATTAAACCTTCTTTTAGTTAGACTTATAGCAAAAACCAAATAATCGGCTTCGGTAAAAAACTAACTATTCTTGCATACCAATGCGAATATACTACCTTCATTTCTTATTAATATGTGATTCCAGCACTGTTGAGAAGTTGTTTTGCGGCGGTGGAAATCTTTAATGACATTATTACATTTTTTAACATTTCGCAGGAGAAAGGAGAAAGTGCAGATCCATATGAATTCTCATCAGATGAAGAGGCTGAACCAATACTTCGTGCTGCTCATTCGACACAGCCCGACTCTTCGCAACGGGTCACCAGGTCTGCACCGAAACCTATAGATACTAATCGGTATGTACACCGTAATTTAGCAAAGTACATCATCTATGTTAAAAACATATTATAGCCAGTGTTTCTTTTATTTAAAAAATAATTTCTGTTTAAATACATAAGAAATACTTAGGAAATGACTCTTACATCTTACACAATACTTTAAGATTTAAATAGTATGAAAGCAAGATTATAATGTTTTTTCCACCATAAAAATATCTTTAAAACTAATCTCTCACCATAACATTTAAAATTGGATATACTTACACAAATAGAATTTAACTTACAAAAAGTTGCTTTTGCGATCTTTATTTATAGTTTCTTAATCTTGATCTGTATTTGTTTGTTTTTATTGACTTCTGGGCTTTTTACTACATGAAAGTAACCCTTAACATTATTTTTTCGTATATAATTTATTTTGACCCAACTTTAGATTGCATCCTTCCTGTGTAACTATGTCTTGTATAGAAAAAAAAAATGCGTGCACTTCACGCGGCAGGAGCGAAACCTTCAGAAAACTAAATTTTAAAATTGCTTTGTAATATCGCCATCTAATTTATTCTATAGGTAGTCATTTTATCGAAAAAAAAAAACTCAAGGTGGGTACGTAAAATAAACGCTAGTTGGCTTAAAACAGACTAATATCTTAATGTATATAAATTACGTGCCACGTTGTTTGTCCGCGATGGACTCCTAAACTACTTAACCGATTTTAATCAAATTTGCACACCGTGTGCAGTTTGGTCCAACTTGAGAGATAGGATAGTTTTTTTTGCCCATGAGTGACCCACAATGTTTTTTTGCTAATTTAAAGATTTTTAATATGATAAAAGTCGTCGAAAAGGGCAGAACAACGTTTGCCTGATCAGCTAGTAATATAATATAATATTTTTATCTCATTCTCTCGCAGGCTAAATCCTATAGATTTATATGTTTGTCTCTTTTTAGTGTCGCTTTTCCGTTTCATCTAGTTTCAAGAACTTTTCACTTTAGGATTCTCAACTAATGTCTTTTATATTTTTTCAGATTAACACATTTCAAGTCGGCTCTCCAGCAATTATTCCGGGAAGAGCGGGCGAACTCATTGCCTCTGCATCAAATCACAACATATGTCAACGAGAAGTACTCTCATCAGATCTTTGAATCCGAAGAAATCCACGCAGCCCTTGAACGGATGACCCAAGACAACCAGGTCATGATGGCGGATGACATAGTTTTCCTAATTTAAGGTGACTGAGACTTGACTTGTTCTATCATGTATACAGTAGATTTGTTATTTAAGTTTCAGTAGTATTAAGTACATAATACACACAACATATGGATATGGATGTTGTCTAGGATAAGTCTGCTAGTAATGTTTTTTATTAAAACTTATCAAAACTGTGCTGATTTGAATAATAATAGTTTTCTTTATATTTTCATAATGAAAATAAAAAAGTCTCTTAGTTCACCACTGGGTAGGCCCTTTCAAAAATGTGCCCACTGCAATGCTTAACTTGAATGATTTCTTATTTTTGAAATGTAGTTGTTATATCATAAATTGTAGGGCAATTGCTATACATAATAATTTACATAAAATAACCTAGAATTGTATAAATTAATTATCAGTCTTAGGGGCGACTACAATTTACTGATGATTTTTGGTTGAAGCCATAACAGAAGCAACGACATAGTAAATATGAAAGTATGTAGTTGAATTTTACTCAACTCATTATTGAATGAACTATTTTAAAAGCAGTGCCTTATACGTAAATAGTGGTATTTTAAATGATACTTTATTAAATAAATCGCAGTTACAAATTGAAACTAATGTTGAATCTGTATGTTTCCAAGTTGTCAACTTTTTATTTTCTTAAGAGAAGTTTCACTCTCGTGTATATAAACCGAATACCTTACTCAGTGTTTAAAGCTGTAAGAACGGCAAATAATATTGTTTAATAAATGATATAAAAATAATGTTTATTGGCAATCTGCCAGTTGAAAACAAACTTGCAAGTAGTTACTGTTATTTAAGACTTAAATAATCATTTAATTCAAGTAATTAATTGTTATATTTGAGCTCTTAAAATCTGTGTATTGTTGAATTAACTTTTAATTAATTTATCATGTAAATGGAAATATAATTGAAAAAAAAAACCAGCACTTATAAATGCGATAACTTTAGTTTTATAACAAAGTTAATAAAAATCATGATCAATTCGTTGTTGAATTTTTAATTTTTTAAACTTTCGTAACAAATTATTCGTCTCATTTCTGTACCTAACTTTAGTAACAAAATAAGTAAGTCGTGGTAGTTCAAATTCAAATGTGAACCAACTGAGCTCAATTCCCTCTGCCAATAATATAATTCTTTGAATTAATAATTTTAAACAACATGCTTAATCTTAAAGGATAAAATTGTAAGGACATCTGTAATCCTGATAAAATTCGAATATTTTGAAGATTCTCTTCAAACTCTACTGTGAGCAGGCCTATGGGTAGCGATAAGATGTAACATATGTACTTACATGTTACGTTAACCATAATATTTAATTTTTATATTATGTAATAAATTACAGTGAATTGTTTTTCTCCGAAACAATTGAAGTATGAGATCAATCTCAAATCGGAAATGTAAAGGATTTTCTCTATCTAATATGCTGCGAGAAACAATATTAAATTGATTTTGATTTAATTTACGATGCTTTTATTTATTTCTTTTCTTCTTTTATACAGAATTGCTCGTCAAATTTAAACTAAAAGAAATTTTATAGAAATTCTGTTAAATTACAAGTAACAATGGTTTAATGTCTTGAAATTTATTCATTGAATTAAATATCTGGAGGCACGGTAGTGGCCCTGCCAAGACGAGCCGACTAAACAAAAACGAAGAATCGAAACGCTTCGTCGTTTTTTTAACCCTCAAAACTTGGGTTTGGATAATACCAGACAAACAAAATTCTCGGGATTTGATTTCAATAGTAGACTTATTAAACATAAAATGTTCATAGCTATTATACTTTAGATTTTTATAATATCTATAAAATATTCTTAGGGTACTTCTTTAAGTCATAGAAAGCTGAAATTTGTTATATAAGCTAGTATTAGTACACAAACAACAAAACATTCTAAAACATAATCCCGCCTGTCACCCAGAGGGGTAGGCAGAGACTACAGACTTCCATTTGGCACGATCCTGACACACCTCTCTCGCCTCCTTCACATCCATACACCTACGCATGCATGCTCGTCGGTTAAGGGTACTCCTAATTTGGCCCGTTTTCAATAAATCGCCAATTTGGTCGATAAATTTTCGCCTAGGACGTTCTAAAAATTGGAACTTTTACCCCCCAACCCTTTAAACTAGGGGATAGAAAGTTTGTATGAGACTTCCGCAAATTTTGATGCTAAAGAAAAATTAATATTGGGACTGCTTGTTATAAATAATAATAATAAACCTTCTTTCTTTAAACATAACTAGATTAGTGTTATTTTTAAAATCGATGAATTCATCAAACTCGTGAGTTATTACAATTTAAAACTAAAGCCAACTCTAAGATAATCGTTGTTTGTAAATGCCATGGATTTTCTATACATAACAAACTTTTTTATTTTCCTTAGATCTTGAAACCTTTTTCGAAATTCGTTTAAAATTGCACTTATATAATTTGTAATTATGGAGCAGTTTTCTTCCGATATATTGGTACCGTCCTCTGTAATTTTTATCATAGTGTGAAAATTTTGCAGCTGTTTGTTCTGTATTTCTTCAAGATAAATGCTTAGCTTTTCCTCAAATGCAAAGATTATTTGCCATATTGAAGACCATACAAATAGTCTTACGGTGAAAGATTCGATTGAGATTATAGTTTTTCCGTAAATCACATCGTCATCATCATCATTACAGCCTTTCACAAGTCCACTGCTGAACATAGGCCACCTGCATCCATCGACTTCCTGCATGTCTTACCGGGTCGTCACTCCATCAAATGGTGGGCCGCCCTACACTACGCCTACCTGTACGAGGCTGCCACTCGAGAACCTTTTTTCCAGATCGGGTATCGGTTCATCGAGCTATATGGTCAGGCCATTGCCACTTCAGCTTACTAATCCGTTGGGCTATGTCGGTTACTCTGGTTCGAGCGGATATGCTCATGTCTGAGTCTATCACGCAGAGAACTTCCGAGCATAGCCCTCTCCATAGCTTGCTGAGCGACCTTGAGCGTCCTCATACGGCCAGCAGTGAAGGACCACGTTTCAGATCCGTAAGTCATCACTGGCAACACGCACTGGTTGTACAATCTAGTTTTCAGAGATTGAGGTATACCTGACGAGATGTGTCGTAATTTCCCGAACGCTGCCCAGCCGAGTTGAATCCGTCGATTGACCTCTCGGTCGAAGTCGGACTTACCTAGGCGGACTATTTGTCTCAGGTAAACGTACTCGTCAACAACTTCGAGCATAGTGCTCCCAACAACTACCGCCATAGGTGTGACATGGACATTAAACATGATCTTTGTTTTGTCCATGTTCATCTTAAGACCTATTCGTTGGGAGACCCCATTGAGGTCATTGAGCATAGTGCTTAGGTCCTCCAGCGAATCTGCCATAAGGACTATATCGTCGGCAAATCGAAGGTGAGTGATGTACTCGCCATTGATGTTAATACCGTATCCTTTCCAGTCCAGTAGCTTGAAAACGTCTTCCAATGCAGCGGTGAAGTTTCGGGGATATAACGTCACCCTGTCTTACACCTCTCTGCAGTTGGATAGGTTTCGAACTCTGGTTCTGTACTCGGATAGCCATCGTAGCCCTACTGTACAAACACTTCAACACTTCGATATACCAACAGTCAACTTGGCACCGCTGAAGGGACTGTAGCACCGCCCAAATTTCGACGGAATCAAAGGCTTTCTCATAGTCCACATACGCCAGGCAAAGTGGCAGATTGTACTCTTCGGTCTTTTGTACAATCTGCCGCACCGTATGTATATGGTCTATGGTACTAAAGCCTTTTCGGAAACCGGCTTGTTCGGGAGGCTGGAAGTCGTCGAGTCTGCGTGCGAGACGATTCGTAATGACTCTCGAAAACAGCACGTAGACGCGGCTCAGAAGGGAAATTGGTCTGTAGTTCTTCAAGATAGCGTTGTCGCCTTTCTTGCTGCGACACTCAGTCTTCAGCTTTGACAGTTGGCTCTTTCTGGCAAAGACTTTGGAGCCCTGGTTCCGCTCGATCGCTTCTTCAATACGAGCAGTATTGAAGTTGCGTAAGTCCTGCCGCATGTATTTGGAGATCTGTCTGTTCAGTTGCTTGTATGCTGTCAAATCTGCTGATGACTGCAGCTTCATCTCCCGTCCAGCAGCCATGAGATTAAGAGTGTGATCGGAGAGTTTTTGTGTTATTCTACGGCGCATCTTACAAAACTTAGCTCCGACCGCATGGACGGTTTCTCGGTTTGTCATTCATATCGACCACTGCATTGAAATCTTCAAGGCACTGAAAGCGGTTACGTAACTCGAGCTGAAAGGTTTCGGGATTCTGGATTAGAGCACGAGGGGGACGGAGCGTTGACTTCATTAGACGAGACCTCTCCAACTTAACGTTCAGGTTCAGTGTGCCTCTAACCATTCGGTGATCGCTGCCAGTTTTCACCCTTGCGATCACTCAGACATCACTGAACAGCTGCCGTCTAGTCGTTATAATGAAGTCAATCTCATTTTTTGTTGGACCGTCGGGGCTCGACCAGGTCCTCTTTCTGTGGGGCCGCTTCTGGAAGAAAGAGTTCATCATAAAGAGTCCCTCTTTCTCCATAAAGTCGGTCAGCTGCTGGCCTCTTGGGTCCCGTTGCCCTATCCCTAATTTCCCTCCCTTCAGCTCACTGTTCTTTCTTTTGCCTAGTTTTGCGTTGAAGTCTTCCATTAACACCATATAGTGAGTTTTGGAGGAATGCATGGCTCTAGAAATATACTCACACATTACCTCCACCTCCTCATCGGGATGTTCCGACGTTGGTGCGTAAACCTGTATGACCTTCAACGAATACCGTTTGGTGATTCTGAGTATAAGGTACGCAACCCTCGTCGATACACTCCCAATCTTTACAACGTTGTTGACGAGAGACTTGTGGACGATAAAACCGACACCTCCTTGGGACAGATGGTCGCCCTCCCGGTGATAGAACAAGTTGCCGGACTCGAGGATTACCGTGTCCCCCTCTCTTCGGACCTCGGATAATCCTATAATATTCCAGCGCAACTTGTCTATCTATTCTTCCAGTTCCAGGATCTTGTCGTCAGTCCTTAGGTTGCGTGTTGCCAGTTCGATTTGTCGTAGGTGGCAACCGAACCTCCACCGGAGATTCTTAGCACTCCCTGCCCCGCCGTTACCATGGTCGCTACCGTAGCCAGGAATATCGGGGCCTCCGGGGACTGGGGCCGTCTATTTGTGTAATTGTTCATGGGGGTATATTTCCATAGTTGCCAAGCTTGGCGAGCGGGTTGGTACCAAGAGACCTCAAGAGGACCCAAGAGGCTGAACAGAATTAATCCGTTTGTGAAAACTACAACAAAATAATTACGATTGGCAAACCACCCTAAATGTTACTTACCTTATGAGCAAGGTCCAGATATATTATGTTCCTATCTGATTCAGCTTTCACGAGGTTCTGGTCATACGGGATAGTAATGTCAACCAAAAATATCGTACACTGTCCTCGGACTACCAACACAATATCGGGCTTATTCACACGAATAGCCAGCCCTATATGTGATGACAGCTCGGCCAATAGGCCTGGTGCCGGTGATTGACGAGCTCGGTTTCCGGCGAGTACATATAATATAAATGATGACATAAGTGGATGAAGGTGATATGTCGCATTTTCAGGTCTTGGTGTTTTTTTGCATAGATGAAGGTGATATGTCGTTATAAAATGATTTTAGACCCTAAAACTATCGATTTAAGACGTATTTCAAAAATAGAAAGTTGATAAAGGTGTTATGTACAGTTTAGTTTGAAAATGGTACTGGATGAAAGAGGTATGAGCCCATATCACTACGTTCTTGATAAATAAAGTAAAAGTTTTGTTTTTTTGTCGTGGAAGAAAGTGACATTTACGAACATAACACTTTCTTCCACTCAGCGAACGATAGTCGAATGACACGACATCACTTCTCCGTGAATGAAGGTGTTATGTAACATACATAGCACCTTCATTCGTTCACGTCGGTCAATTGTTTTGATTTTCGTTCTGTCATTAAAATTATCACATTCTCGCGGGCTTTCTAACAGAGTGCCTATTGGAGGGTGTGTTGTGTACAAAAATATTATTTATAATAGTGAATTAACGTTGGCAAAGTGGAAAAGTAATGGCAGAAGGCAAAGCAAGGGCAAAATTATTACTGGATGCTGCTGTCGGTCACCATATAATAGGGGATCGCGAAAGCGTTGAACCTGGAAACGCACTTCTAAGATTTTTGGAGGTAGATCCAAGTTGTCAAAAACAAAGATCATTTATTGGCTGGTCGGATTCATGTGCCGAACAGAACAAAAACTTTAACATGATTGCATTGCATCAATACCTTATATTAAAAGGATATTTTAAAGTAATAGACCACAAATTCCCTGAGTTTGGCCATTCTTTTTAAGACTAGGATTGTGATTTCGGTAGGATAGAAAAAAACATAAACATAAACACTCACGCCTGTCACCCAGAGAGGTAGGCAGAGACTACAAACTACCATTTATCACGATCATGACACAACTCTCTCGCCTCCTCCACATCCATATACCTACCCATGCATGCTCGTCGGTTAAGGGTACTCCTAATTTGGCCCGTTTTCAATATATCGCCAATTTAGTCGATAAACTTTCGCCTAGGACGTCTCTTTCCGACTCTTCCGTTCACTTCTGCAACATAAATTTTCTTTGTCACTCTTTCGCCATTCATTCTTTCCACGTGACCAAACCACCGAAACATTCCTTTCTTAATCCTGGTCACGATATCATCTTGCAAACCACACTTTTCCCTTATCACGCAATTTCTCACCCTGTCATTCAGGTTCAGCTTTAACATACTCCTTAACGACCGCATTTCTACTGCGTTTATTCTACTCTCGTGCTTCTTCTGCCTCACCCAACTTTCACTACTACACGTTAAAGTTGGGAAAAACACAGCATTGTGAATTGCCATACGTGGCTTTTTTGACATATTCTGACTTTTCACAGTAGAATGTAGGGCCCCATTTATTCTATTTCCTGTGTTCACTCGTCGTTCTATATCCTTATCATATTTCCCATCCCTGCTAAATACGCATATCAAATATACAAACTCACCTACTTACTCGATCAACTGATAGAAACGATGGAAAAAGTCCTTAGGAAACACGATACAATTTTTGTTCTTGAACAATACATGAACCACAGTCGGTCTGTCGCATCCGAAGCTGGAAGCTTCAGGAAGCGGATACTAGGGACAAATATCACACGAGGGTAGCCGAAAAGCTTGACACCATCGATGGCAGGAAAGAATGTGTGGAGAGAATATGGCAGAACCTTAGGGATGGAATGGTAAGTGCAGCGGAAGAAGTATGTGGTACGACAAAAAGAGGTAGTAGTAAAAGAAGAGATGCATGGTGGAATGACGAAGTGAAAGAAGCTGTAAAAAAGAAGAAAAAAGCATGGTTAGACTACTTAGCCTCTAGTAACGATGAGCATATGAGAGAGAAGATGAAAGAAAGATATAAGCTGCAGAAAGTTCATGCGAAAACATTGATTGAGGACTTCCTCACTACTACCTCTTTTTGTCGTACCACATACTTCTTCCGCTGCACTTACCATTCCATCCCTAAGGTTCTGCCATATTCTCTCCACACATTCTTTCCTGCCATCGATGGTGTCAAGCTTTTCGGCTACCCTCGTGTGATATTTGTCCCTAGTATCCGCTTCCTGAAGCTTCCAGCTTCGGATGCGACAGACCGACTGTGGTTCATGTATTGTTCAAGAACAAAAATTGTATCGTGTTTCCTAAGGACTTTTTCCATCGTTTCTATCAGTTGATCGAGTAAGTAGGTGAGTTTGTATATTTGATATGCGTATTTAGCAGGGATGGGAAATATGATAAGGATATAGAACGACGAGTGAACACAGGAAATAGAATAAATGGGGCCCTACATTCTACTGTGAAAAGTCAGAATATGTCAAAAAAGCCACGTATGGCAATTCACAATGCTGTGTTTTTCCCAACTTTAACGTGTAGTAGTGAAAGTTGGGTGAGGCAGAAGAAGCACGAGAGTAGAATAAACGCAGTAGAAATGCGGTCGTTAAGGAGTATGTTAAAGCTGAACCTGAATGACAGGGTGAGAAATTGCGTGATAAGGGAAAAGTGTGGTTTGCAAGATGATATCGTGACCAGGATTAAGAAAGGAATGTTTCGGTGGTTTGGTCACGTGGAAAGAATGAATGGCGAAAGAGTGACAAAGAAAATTTATGTTGCAGAAGTGAACGGAAGAGTCGGAAAGAGACGTCCTAGGCGAAAGTTTATCGACTAAATTGGCGATATATTGAAAACGGGCCAAATTAGGAGTACCCTTAACCGACGAGCATGCATGGGTAGGTATATGGATGTGGAGGAGGCGAGAGAGTTGTGTCATGATCGTGATAAATGGTAGTTTGTAGTCTCTGCCTACCTCTCTGGGTGACAGGCGTGAGTGTTTATGTTTATGTTTTTTTCTATCCTACCGAAATCACAATCCTAGTCTTAAAAAGAATGGCCAAACTCAGGGAATTTGTGGTCTATTACTTTAAAATATCCTTTTAATATAAGGTATTGATGCAATGCAATCATGTTAAAGTTTTTGTTCTGTTCGGCACATGAATCCGACCAGCCAATAAATGATCTTTGTTTTTGACAACTTGGATCTACCTCCAAAAATCTTAGAAGTGCGTTTCCAGGTTCAACGCTTTCGCGATCCCCTATTATATGGTGACCGACAGCAGCATCCAGTAATAATTTTGCCCTTGCTTTGCCTTCTGCCATTACTTTTCCACTTTGCCAACGTTAATTCACTATTATAAATAATATTTTTGTACACAACACACCCTCCAATAGGCACTCTGTTAGAAAGCCCGCGAGAATGTGATAATTTTAATGACAGAACGAAAATCAAAACAATTGACCGACGTGAACGAATGAAGGTGCTATGTATGTTACATAACACCTTCATTCACGGAGAAGTGATGTCGTGTCATTCGACTATCGTTCGCTGAGTGGAAGAAAGTGTTATGTTCGTAAATGTCACTTTCTTCCACGACAAAAAAACAAAACTTTTACTTTATTTATCAAGAACGTAGTGATATGGGCTCATACCTCTTTCATCCAGTACCATTTTCAAACTAAACTGTACATAACACCTTTATCAACTTTCTATTTTTGAAATACGTCTTAAATCGATAGTTTTAGGGTCTAAAATCATTTTATAACGACATATCACCTTCATCTATGCAAAAAAACACCAAGACCTGAAAATGCGACATATCACCTTCATCCACTTATGTCATCATTTATATTATATGTACTCGCCGGAAACCGAGCTCGTCAATCACCGGCACCAGGCCTATTGGCCGAGCTGTCATCACATATAGGGCTGGCTATTCGTGTGAATAAGCCCGATATTGTGTTGGTAGTCCGAGGACAGTGTACGATATTTTTGGTTGACATTACTATCCCGTATGACCAGAACCTCGTGAAAGCTGAATCAGATAGGAACATAATATATCTGGACCTTGCTCATAAGGTAAGTAACATTTAGGGTGGTTTGCCAATCGTAATTATTTTGTTGTAGTTTTCACAAACGGATTAATTCTGTTCAGCCTCTTGGGTCCTCTTGGGGTCTCTTGGTACCAACCCGCTCGCCAAGCTTGGCAACTATGGAAATATACCCCCATGAACAATTACACAAATAGACGGCCCCAGTCCCCGGAGGCCCCGATATTCCTGGCTACGGTAGCGACCATGGTAACGGCGGGGCAGGGAGTGCTAAGAATCTCCGGTGGAGGTTCGGTTGCCACCTACGACAAATCGAACTGGCAACACGCAACCTAAGGACTGACGACAAGATCCTGGAACTGGAAGAAGAGATAGACAAGTTGCGCTGGAATATTATAGGATTATCCGAGGTCCGAAGAGAGGGGGACACGGTAATCCTCGAGTCCGGCAACTTGTTCTATCACCGGGAGGGCGACCATCTGTCCCAAGGAGGTGTCGGTTTTATCGTCCACAAGTCTCTCGTCAACAACGTTGTAAAGATTGGGAGTGTATCGACGAGGGTTGCGTACCTTATACTCAGAATCACCAAACGGTATTCGTTGAAGGTCATACAGGTTTACGCACCAACGTCGGAACATCCCGATGAGGAGGTGGAGGTAATGTGTGAGTATATTTCTAGAGCCATGCATTCCTCCAAAACTCACTATATGGTGTTAATGGAAGACTTCAACGCAAAACTAGGCAAAAGAAAGAACAGTGAGCTGAAGGGAGGGAAATTAGGGATAGGGCAACGGGACCCAAGAGGCCAGCAGCTGACCGACTTTATGGAGAAAGAGGGACTCTTTATGATGAACTCTTTCTTCCAGAAGCGGCCCCACAGAAAGAGGACCTGGTCGAGCCCCGACATATCAAATATACAAACTCACCTACTTACTCGATCAACTGATAGAAACGATGGAAAAAGTCCTTAGGAAACACGATACAATTTTTGTTCTTGAACAATACATGAACCACAGTCGGTCTGTCGCATCCGAAGCTGGAAGCTTCAGGAAGCGGATACTAGGGACAAATATCACACGAGGGTAGCCGAAAAGCTTGACACCATCGATGGCAGGAAAGAATGTGTGGAGAGAATATGGCAGAACCTTAGGGATGGAATGGTAAGTGCAGCGGAAGAAGTATGTGGTACGACAAAAAGAGGTAGTAGTAAAAGAAGAGATGCATGGTGGAATGACGAAGTGAAAGAAGCTGTAAAAAAGAAGAAAAAAGCATGGTTAGACTACTTAGCCTCTAGTAACGATGAGCATATGAGAGAGAAGATGAAAGAAAGATATAAGCTGCAGAAAGTTCATGCGAAAACATTGATTGAGGAAGTACGTGAAAGGTGTAGAATAGAAGCGGACGAGAGGTTGTCGCACAACTTTAGGGAAAACTCCAAACTCTTCTGGAAAGAGGTTGGAAGGTCCCGGAGTGGTGCGACAGCTTTAAGAATGAACAAAGTGCTTTCGAGAACCAATGACGTCCTCTCAGAAAAATCGGACGTCATGCAGCGATGGAGTGAATTTTATAGAGAATTGTATGCGTGTCATGATCTTAGTGAAGGATCCGGGGGTGACGCCGTGACTGGCACGCCAGACACGGACCTCGATGACACTGAGGTCATCAGCATGAAAGAGATTGAACGTGCGATTCGAAGTTTGAAATGTGGTAAGGCTGCGGGACTAGACAGAGTTACTGCTGAAATGGTCAAGTACGGTGGGCCTCGCGTCTGGGACAGCTTTCATCTGCTGTGCAATTTGTGCTGGCGGACGGGAGATGTCCCGGATGATTGGCGATCCGCGGTCATTGTGCCTTTATATAAAGGTAAAGGTTCACATTTTGACTGCGGGAGCTATCGGGCGATCAACTTGACCAGTTTAGCAAGTACAGTTTATTCGAAGGTTTTGACACGCAGGATGCAAGAGAAATCGGAAAGATTCTTATGGGAGGCACAATGCGGATTTAGACCTGGAAGAGGATGCACGGATCAAATGTTTTCTCTCCGCATGATCACGGAGAAGCTTCTGAGTGTTAACCAGAGGATTTTCTGTGCTTTTGTGGATCTGGAGAAAGCATTTGATAAGGTTATAAGGAAGAAAATGTGGGAACTGTTGCCGGGATATGGTGTGGATGGTCGATTGTTAAGGGCTGTGCAGTCACTCTACTATGACTGTAAAGCCTGTGTGCGGGTAGGGCATGACCTGTCACCCATGTTTAGCGTCCAAGCGGGCGTAAAACAGGGTTGTGTCATGTCTTCCTGGCTGTTCATACTGTATCTCGACAGCTGTTTACAGAAGCTGAAAGATAGCTGTTTGGGTGTGAAATTGGGTGACATAAAAGTTAATTGTCTGCTGTATGCTGATGATGCAGTGCTTATTGCACCATCAGAAGCAGAACTGCAGGCATTAGTCACGTGTATGAAAGAGGAATGTGAAATTAAAGGTCTCCGTTTGAATGCTAATAAAACTAAGGTTCTGGTATTTGAAAAGGACGAAGAGAGAACGAAATGTGAAATATGGGTAAATCAGGAATGTCTAGAACAGGTAAATGAAATTGTATACTTGGGGAGTGCTTTCAGCCGGGATGGAAGATGTGATTTAGATGTGGATAGGCGTGTCGCTGCCGGAAACAAAGTCAATGGTGCCCTGAATGCATTAATAAAAAGGCAAGGCGTGGTGAAGAGTGCACGCCTTGCAATACATAACGCAGTGTTGGTACCGACTTTGTTATATGGCAGCGAAACCTGGGTATGCCAGAAGAAGCATAAAAGCAAGTTGAATGCAGTGGAGATGCGATCTCTTCGTAAAATGTGTGGCGTTACCATAGCCGACCGAAAGCGAAACGAAGAGATTCGCAATATGGCAGGATTGAAAGATGACCTTATCACAAAAATTGATAGGGGCGTACTCCAATGGTTTGGACACGTTGAACGAATGAGTGAAGACCGAATGGTGAAGAAAATATATAGAGCGAAAGTAAATATTAAAAGGTGTCGAGGTAGACCGAGACTAACTTTCGAAGACCATGTGAGCAAATTGCTCGAAGAGGGGAGGGTCAAGAGTACTCGGATACCTAGACGTGCAAGTATGAAGAAGTTAATGAACCTGAAAGAAGCGAAAGAGGTATGTAAGGATCGTGACACTTGGCGATCTGTTCTCTCTGGCTACCCCGTTAGGGATTGTGCGTGACGATAAGTAAGTAAGTAAGTAAGTAACAATACATGAATATTATTTGTAAAGCTTCCCGAAATAATACAATCATTGATATGAGCGCGCATTTCAGAAAAATTGGTGAGTTACAAGAAAAACTTAATTTGTTTAACAGAAAAAAAGATGTAAACAATGATAAATTTTAGGGATGGTATTAAATGGATACGCGTAGATGAATATGGTTGCTACCTATATAAAGAAACATACTATGAAACGACACCCTTCAAAAAGTTGGACATTTTAAAAAGAAGATCACAGTTGCGCTATTCTGTGGAGATTCCGCGTACGAACGGAAAATATGGTACCGTATCAGTGGAAAAAAAAGAATATTTCTGAGACCAACTTAAGTACGTAAAGCCAGAATATCGGTAAATCTATGAGTCGATTTTAATTGAAAAATCGTATTATTTTGATCTGTTTTATTTTATTGTCAAGAGTGATCTCTGTTTTATTAGCTTACGTTTCTATTTATAAAGTTTTAAGGAATATTTAAGTAATGTGTACCTTTTTGTAATACTTTAAGTACATAATCTTACTTAACACCTAATTTGAAATAGCTAAAATGCCAAAATGTTTTTAAAATGTTAGTGAAAGAAAGAGTTATGTTCGGTTTTTTTCGAAATTATATACCATAAAGTATTAAAAGTGTTTAATTGCTCACGTACCCTATTTTTTTAAGTTTGTTTACCCAACTTTACATTATAGTTTAAATCAAAAACCAATTTTCTAACAACTTATCTCAAAAAACAATAGTGAAACTTTAATCTTCATTTACTCAAAACTGGTAGAATGCGAGTTATCACCTTCACCCACTCACGTCTTCAAATAATAAATAAACATAATAATAATAAGTAGATCATAGACTTTATCAATAAGGCGTAGGAGTGAAAACCCCATCGCCCGTTAACGTAATAGTTGGTGTAAAAGTTGATTATATACTCAAGCGAGCAAAAGAGTCAAGAAAAAGAATTAGTTTGTCAAGAGTTATGAGCGCCATGCCTCGGCAGAATTGGGGATGCAAAGGCTTGTCTGATTCTGAGGCCGTACCGTGAAACGGTGCCGGGCCTGGATACCGCCGTTTTAATGGATGGAAAGTACAAAAAGTAACAAAGGGCTGCTCACTGGAGGTTGCCAGGGCGCGTCTGGAGCTGGCACTGAATGAGCCAGCCTAGTGGGAGGGGCTGCAAGACTACCTAGCAGCTCTTCGAATCCATCATTCCCACCAGACGACTTGATGTCATTAGAATGCTCTCGGACTCAGCAAGTGGCACAAGCCACTACTTAAGTACACTTGGACAATAAATTTGATACACAAACGCGTTGCGGGCGTATTTTAAGGCGAAATGGAAAGAAACTGGAGGATTATAATATCGGGTCCGGATGAATCGCTTCTTTGCTGAGCTAGAGCCTTCTGTTCTCGTGACAGTGGCAGATCCAGTTCTGTACTTCATGTGCTACAAAATATTTGATGATGCCGAAGTCGCACGACTACTATGTGAGATTATTCCTTCGTCAAATTAAGCGACTACGGCTGGGGATGTGGGTCCTCAAGCTACAGATGAACTTCCACACGTGGAGATCGCCATGGATTTTGGAGATGGTTTGGTCTCCTTAGAGCAGATGAGAAGCTAATAATCAACGACTATTTCTGCCACTAGGGCAGTATCGCTAAGGAACGCGGTGAAATATTTGACAGATTTTATGGACGGGAATTGAAATTACCAGAAAATATAAAACTTAATGTTTCGCACCGAAAATGGTTATATTTTTTTTATAGGAGAGGGGAAAACGAGCATAAGGCTCACCTGATGGCAAGTGATTACCGCCACTCATCAGCAACTGCAACACCGGGAGAATTGCGGATGGCATGCCGGCCTTTTAAAAAGCAGTAGGCTCTTTTCTTGAAGGTCCCTAAGTCGTATTGGTCCAGAAAAACCTCTGGTGGTAGTCGATTCCCGCACCGCAGTTTTTTTTATCGTACAATTGCTGTTATCAGGAAGATGCTCCTGCCCATCTCCTGCCTGTGTCCCTCTGTCGCCTTTTACGACACCCACGGGAAGATATGGGGGAGTGGATATTCTTAACCGCCACTACACGGTAAATAACACATAGAAAGGCTAAAATACACCACCTTTCATCATTTTGTAATTTAGAGTACACTTTAATATTTTGCTCTAAAAACGGTATTGTTTCATGGCCTAAAGGAATAACCTTTTCCTCTACTAAGCCATCGCGCCGAGGTATGTAAAAGGACGTCGTTATACTGACTTTTTCTGTACAATATCTAACAAACACCGAGAATTGCGATGTTGCTGAAATGTCGGTGCTGGAATCGAACGCCAAGCTAAAAATTTTGCACTTTCTTAGGTTAACTAATATATCATCGTATATAAGTTTAGAAATGTCTTCAATACGCCTCATACAGGTTGAACCTATAAGTTGTAGTTTTTTTTTATATCAGATGGTATTTGCTTTTTTTACTGAATTTATGAAAAATTATATTGGTAGCACTAACCTCAGATGAAGTAAAAAAGGTAGATATCGCACCTAGAACAAGAAACTGTAACCAATTTTATAACTTTGTGTGAGTCAGAGAAGTGTTGCCACTTTTTTAAGTCCCTGAAAATCGAGATACAATACTACAACTATAAGAGCAATATGCGATGCGAATGCGAAAGTAGGTATATCCGTCTGTTTTAATAAATTTCAACAATTTGCCAATTCAAGAAAAGATGAAGCACGTAGGAGGAGCCTGTAGATCATTTAAGTCTTGTTGATAGATTGTCCAGTGATTACGTAAGCATTGATAAAATATACAACATATGTAATGTAAAACATGTTTATTATTAAAAATAACTTAATACTAAAAAAACTAGTTGGAATAAAAAATAAATTTCCATAGAATTAAAAGTATGTTTTAGTTTTCTAAATGAAAAAAAGTATATTTTAGTAAATGCAAAATAGAACAAACTCCAGCCGGGGGCACAAAGGAATGTTCTAATTTGTACCCTGGGTAGGAGAGATATGAAGTATCGGCCTGAGAGGACTGCTGAGTCTCGGTTAAAAAGAGCAAGGCCGGCTTCGCCGTCTCCGGGTGGTAGTGGACAGCATTAAGATTGGAATGAAGTGTTCCGATGTTGCAAAAATTCACGGATAGCCTGACAGAGGTCGCCTTGGTTTTATTGCTCCGCTTGGCTATAGCAGTTTTAGTCGCGAGCAGAATTCCTCCCCTCCCCCAGCATACGCGGAGCAGCCTAAGCACCCACGCTCAGGGAGGGACCATCGACCATCGACCGACACGAGCTGAGCAGTCAGAGACGGGGGTCCGCACTCCCCCCCTCGGACAGCGGTTAGATAGCTCAAAAACGCCTAAAAAGGCGAGATCATGATTGTTAACAACAATCATAAACCATTCATCATCATCCTCACGTCATTGCCTTTCACTTTTTTAATTAGCCCTGAGTCAGATGAAGCTTTAAGAGTCGCATAGACTAACAGCGTTAACATCCAGAAACTAGACTAACTAGGTAAACCTCTACTTCACGCAGGTATTCTGTGAGGTCGTGGTACCACCCCGGCTCAAGCGGGCCCATCCATGCGACTTCAATAGCCGCTGCTTGGCTCTACCAATGTCAAGTCAAGAGGATGGCTGCCATTTTGGTTCATTTCAGCTCAGTCTTATAGCAATTACCCTTCTATTTTTTTATAGGATAAGCTGGCAACCATAATACCAATGAAATTGCTCGGCGGTGAAGGAAAACGTGAGGAAATCAGCATGTCTGAGAAATAAGAAGAAAAAAAATCTCAAAGACATAGGAACTTCACTCACACGCATTGGGGCAGCGCGGTGGACTTTTCCTTGCCCTAAATCCCTTTCAGAAATGAGGGAATGCCTGTGCCCAGCAGTACATTGGCTGTAATTTTTAACTTTAACTCTTAAATGTTATTTTAAAATCTTCATATTGTAAAGACGCTGTTCCCAGCTGTGGGAAGACAAGCTAGTACTTTTCAATTATAGGAAGGGTTATATGTAGAACACTTAAATAGTTAAACCTTTTTATTTACAAAGCACTGTATTCATTATAGCACTTTTATTTTTTATTCTTCCCTTTGCTTTTACCTTTTTGACCCATCTTTCCAAATTTGTTAATCTTACCACCAAACACTTTCTTCTGCTTCCCGTGGCTTTGTCGGTTCGTATCTTCTCTTTTATTAAATCTTTTCTTTCCATCTTTGTTGTTCCTAAAGTTTTCTTCCCTATCTTTGTTCCTGTCGAACTTTCTACCACCACCCTGATTATGAGATTTCTGCGACTTATTATCGCCCTTTTGGTATTTTTTCTGTAGTTTCTTATCTAGTCGCATTTTTTTAAATCCCCGCGGTTGTTCGTCAGTTTTGCGCTTTCTCGACGTGTTTTGACTGAAGAGATCTAAAAATTAATACATACATGATATATATTACATGACATACATGATTTCATATAAAGGTACATTTTATACACATTACATTAAAAATACATATAAATATGCCTGGCCGATGGCAAACTTCGTCAACGGCTAGGACTAAGAGATTCAATAAGTAATTGTCAACTGTTCTGGATATTTTAAAATTGGAAGTGTACACGCTACTCCGGTGAGAGTCGACGAGCCATTGTAGCCTCAGATGGTTAGCGCTCGCTGTAAATTTCACAGTACGCGAGCACACCGGATTTGATCCCTGTCGACACCAATGAAATTGTAAATTTGAAGAGCTGATTTGTTGCTGATGAATTTAAATAAAGGAGATATATTCTAAGATCCTGGAGCTGGAAGAAGAGATAGACAAGTTGCGCTGGAATATTATAGGATCATCCGAGGTCCGAAGAGAGGGGGAGGACACGATGATGCTCGTATCCGGCAACTTGTTCTATCACCGGGAGGGCGACCATATGTCCCAAGGAGGTGTTGGATTTATCGTCCACAAGTCTCTCAAGAACGTTTTGATTAGATTGAAAGAAGAAAGTGTGTATCGACGAGGGTTGCGTACCTTATACTCAGAATCACCAAACGGTATTTGCTGAAGGTCATACAGGTTTACGCGCCAACGTCGGAACATCCCGATGAGGAGGTGGAGGAAATGTATGAGGACATTTTTAGAACCTTGCATTCCTCCAAAACTCACTATACGGTGTTAATGGGGACTTCAACGCAAAACTGGGCACAAGAAAGAACAGTGAGCTGAAGGTAGGGAAATTTGGGATAGGGCAACGGAACCCAAGGGGCCAGCAGCTGGCTGACTTCATGGAGAAAGAGGGGCTTTTTACGATGAAATCTTTCTTTCAGAAGCGGCCCCACAGAAAGTGGACCTGGTCGAGCCCCGACGGTTCGACAAAAAACGAGATTGACTTCATTATGACGACCAGACGCCAACTGTTCAGTGATGTCTCAGTGATCGCAAGGGTGAAACTGGCAGCGATCACCGAATGGTTAGAGGCACACTGAACCTGAACGTTAAGTTGGAGAGGTCTCGTCTAATGAAGTCAACGCTCCGTCCCCCTCGTGCTCTAATCCAGAATCCCGAAAACTTTCAGCTCGAGTTACGTAACCGCTTTCAGTGCCTTGAAGATTGCAATGCAGTGGTCGATATGAATGACAAGCTCGTGGAAACTGTCCATGCGGTCGGAGCTAAGACCTGCAAGACCCGCCGCAGAAGAACACAAAAACTCTCCGATCACACTCTTAATCCCATGGCTGTTAGACGGGAGATGAGGCTGTAGTCGTCAGCAGATTTGGCAGCATACAGGCAACTAAACAGACAGATCTCCAAATGCATGCGGCAAGACTTACGCAACTTTAATACTGCTCGTATTAAAGAAGCGATCGAGCGGAACCAGTGCTCCAAAGTCTTTGCCAGAGATCTGTCTGCTAGAAAGAGCCAACTGTCAAGGATGAAGACTGAGTGTGGCAACATCGATTCCGGGACACCTGAGATTTTGAGTGAGATTGAGAGGTTCTATGGGCAGCTGTACACATCATCGTTGGAGCCACACGCAAGTGTGAGTAACGATCGTAAGTCCAAGCGAGATTAGAATGGCTCTCCAGCACCTTAAAAACGGCAGGGCCGCAGGTGAGGATGGAATTACAGCGGAGCTTCTGAAAGCGGGTGGAACACCGGTACTTGAAGTCCTTCAGAAGCTCTTCAATTCCGTCCTCCATGATGGCACTACTCCGGATGCGTGGAGCAGAAGTGCGGTGGTCTTGTTCTTTAAGAAAGGCGACAACGCCCTCTTGAAGAACTATAGACTGATTTTCCTCCTGACCCGCGTCTACGTGCTGTTTTCGAGAGTCATTACGAACCGTCTCGCACGCAGACTCGACGACCTCCAGCCTTCCGAACAAGCCGGTTTCCGAAAAGGCTTTAGTACCATAGATTACATACATACCTTGCGGCAGATTGTACAGAAGACCGAAGAGTACAATCTGCCACTTTGCCTGGTGTATGTAGACTATGAGAAAGCCTTTGATTCCGTCGAAATTTGGGCGGTGCTACAGTCCCTTCAGCGGTGCCAAGTTAACTGTCGGTATATCGAAGTTTTTTTTTTTTTATAAAGAAGAGGGGGCAAACGAGCATGCGGCTCACCTGATGTTAAGTGACTACCGCCGCCCATGATCAACCGCAACACTAGGAGAATTGCGGGTGCGTTGCCGGTCCTTTAGAAAGGAGTAAGCTCTTTTCTTGAAGGTCCCCACGTCGTATCGGTCCGGAAAAATCGCCGGTAGTAAACTATTCCACAGAGAGGTTGTACGTGGAAGAAAACTCCTTGTGAAACGTACAGTGGTGGACCGCCAAGCATCCAGATGGTGTGGATGGTATCGGGACGTTTGCCGTGTCGTGCGTTCACGAAATTTGGCGGCTGGGATTAATCCGAACAATTCCTCAGAGCACGCCCCGTGATAGATGCGATAAAATACGCAAAGAGATGCAACATCTCTTCACAACGCCAGTGAATCGAGCCGATCGGAAAGCACTCGGTCGTCGACGATTCGAGCCGCTCTGCGCTGGATGCGGTCAAGTGGAAGGAGCTGGTACTGGGGAGCCCCAGCCCAGAGATGGGAACAGTATTCCATGTGCGGCCGAACCTGCGCCTTGTAAAGTTGCAGGCGGTGTGCCGGCATGAAATACTGTCCCGCTCTGCTGAGCACGCCAAGCTTTTTAGAGGCCAATTTGGCCTTCCCTTCCAAGTGACCACGAAACTGCACGTCACTCGATATGTCGACACCGAGGATTCCGATACTGGCTGAGGCAACAAGGGGAGTGCCTTGGAACTGAGGGGATACGACAAAGGGGTTCTTTTTAGCGGTTAACGCGCAAACTTGTGTCTTCTGGGGGTTAAACTGGACTAGATTTAGTCGTCCCCAATCTGAGACTCTGTTCAGCAAAGACTCGACTTCAGACACAAGTTTGTCCCGGCACTCGGAGACGTTTTCCCGAGAAATATTGGCTCGGCCGGTGTAAAGAGCATCACCAGTGCTGTCATCTGCATAGCAATGAATGTTACGGGTATGCAACATATCATTGATATGCAGAAGAAACAGCGTTGGCGATAGCACGCAGCCCTGTGGAACACCAGCATTAATAGGCTTGCAATCGGAGCTTGCACCGTCTACAACGACCTTGATGCTCCGATCTGCAAGAAAGCTGGTGATCCAATCGCACAATTTCTCGGGAAGCCCATAGGAAGGGAGCTTCGAAAGAAGCGCTTTGTGCCAAACCCGATCGAAGGCCTTCGCAATGTCCAAACTAACGGCCAATGCCTCCCCCTTGAACTCTACTGCCTCCGCCCATCTGTGAGTGAGATAGACCAGAAGATCACCAGCTGACCGACCACGGCGAAAACCGTATTGGCGGTCACTAATCAGCTGGTGATCCTCAAGGTACCTCATGAGCTGGCAGTTTACAATGGACTCCATTGTTTTGGAGAACAAGGAGGTGATGGCGATTGGCCGGTAGTTGGACGGGTCTGAGCGGTCGCCTTTTTTAGGGATCGGGTGGACGAAAGCCGTCTTCCATGATTTTGGGACTACGCCTAGGGAGTAGGAGTACCGGAAAAGACGCGTTAAAACCGGTGCCAACTCTGGAGCACACGTCCTCAGCACAATTGGGGGGATTCCGTCAGGCCCACTCGACTTGTGGATGTCCAGGGAGAAGAGTGCTTTGCGAACCGAGCGCTGTGCGAAGTGCACTTCCGGCATGGAGCACTCACACCGCGGGATGGTCGGCGACGTACTCCCCCCGTCATCGAGAGTCGAGTTGGACGCAAAGAAGGAGCCTAGAAGATCGGCTTTATCCTTTGCAGTATGGGCCAGTGAGTCGTCCTCCCTGTGCAGAGATGGAAGAGATGGCTGACAGAAATTCCCCTGGACAGCCTTGGCGAGAGACCAGAATGCACGGGTTCCAGAAGGAAGGCGTACTAGTTTCTCGCCAATTATGCCTATGTGCTCTGACTTTGCCTTGGCAATGACTCTTTTGAAGGACCTAGAGGCGGAATTATACTTCTTTTTTAGAGCGCTGGTGTTTACATCCCGGGACGCTGATGCATCAACCCAGGCTTGGTAGCACTCCTGCTTATAGCATGATGCTATTTTACAGGAGCGACCAAACCATGGCTGAGATTTGCCTCCAATGGGCACCACAGAGGAAGGAATAAAAAGTTCCATACCCTGAAGTACCACATCAGTAACAGAATCCGCAACAACGTTGGGATCATCCGGCGAGAAGCAAACCCGCCCCCAAGGGTAGGATGCAAAGAAAGACCGCATCCCATCCCAATCGGCTGACCTATAGTGCCAAACACGGCGGCAGCCTGCAGAATGCAACCGCGATTTCAGCGTGAGTGGCACAACACTCCGGACCAGACAATGGTCCGAGGAGCCTAAAGGGGCGTCGACGGAAATCTGATATCCGTCCGGGTGAGAGGTCAGCAGAAGGTCCAACAGGGAAGGTGCATGATCCTCCACATCTGGAATTCGCGTAGGCGAAGTAACCAGTTGTGTCAGACCATATGCCAAGGCAAAATCATGAACTCCCCGCATGATCGGTTAAACGTGAACCGAGCCATTCGGCGTGATGGGCGTTAAAGTCGCCGAGGATCACGATCTCTGCGGAGGGGATCTGCTGTAGCAACGAATCTGCAGCCATTTGGACGTGGTCGAAGAGTCGGTCTGTTTCGGAATTACCGCTATGGGACCTATAGAGGCACCCGTAGACGCGCGGATGGTCGTCGCTGTCTACGCGTAGCCAAAGGATGGACAGGTCCGAACCTTCAAGTCTGCCGAGGCGTCGAGAACAGATGTCCTCTCTGACGTAAACGCAAACTCCAGCCCGAGGCACAAAGGAGTGTTCCAGTTTGTACCCCGGGTAGGAGAGATACGAGACATCAGCCGGAGAGGACACCTGCGTCTCGGTCAGAAAGAGCAGAGCCGGCCTCGCCGTCTCGAGATGGTAGTGGACGGCGTTTAGGTTAGAGTGAAGTCCCCTGATATTGCAGAAATTCACGGACAGCGTGGCAGGGGTCGCCTTGGTTTTGTTGCTCCGTTTGCCCCGAGCAGTTGTAGTCTTGAGCGGAATTTTGCCCCCCCCCAGAATACGCGGGGCAGCCTGAGCACCCACGCTCAGAAGTGGAGAAACATGGTCGTGGATGCTCAGCGAGGGATTCTCCAGGGGTGCTGGTACCCTCCTGGGGTAGTTTATCATTATTTAATTCCGCTACCATGTTGATGGGTGGGGGGGATTTGGGCCTCCGGCCACCTGCACTCACCAGACGAAACGCGGAAGCAGAGCTTCCACTTCACGCCGGTATTCTGTGAGGTCGTGGTACCACCCCGGTTTGAGCCGGCCCATACGTGCAACAGCAAAGCTGCTGCGTGGCTCTACCACTGTTAAAGTTGAAGTGCTGAAGTGTTTGTACAGTAGAGCTACGATGGCTATCCGAGTACAGAACCAGAGTTCGAAACCTATCCAACTGCAGAGAGGTGTAAGACAGGGTGACGTTATATCCCCGAAACTCTTCACCGCTGCATTGGAAGAGGTTTTCAAGCTACTGGACTGGAAAGGATACGGTATTAACATCAACGGCGAGTACATCACTCCCCTTCGCAGATATGGCAGAATCGCTGGAGGACCTAAGCACTATGCTCAATGACCTCAATAGTGCCTCCCAACGGATAGGTCTTAAGATGAACATGGACAAAACAAAGATCATGTTTTATGTCCATGTCACACCTATGCCGGTAGATGTTGGGAGCACTATGCTCGAAGTTTTTGACGAGTACGTTTACCTGGGACAAATAGTCAGACTAGGTAAGTCCAACTTCGACCGAGAGGTCAATCGACGGATTCAACTCGGCTGGGCAGCGTTCGGGAAATTACGACACATCCTCTCGTCAGGTATACCTCAATCTCTGAAAACTAGATTGTACAACCAGTGCTTGTTGTCAGTGATGACTTACGGGTCTGAGACGTGGTCCTTCACTGCTGGCCGTATGAGGACGCTCAAGGTCGCTCAGCGAGCTATGGAGAGGGCTATGCTCGGAGTTTCTCTGCGTGATAAACTCAGAAATGAGGATATCCGCAGTAAAACCAGAGTGACCGACATAGCCCAACGGATTAGTAAGCTGAAGTGGCAATGGGCCAGCCATATAGCTCGAAGAACCGATAACCGATGGGGAAGAAAAGTTCTCGAGTGGCAGCCTCGTACCGGTAGGCGTAGTGTAGGGCGACCCCCCACTAGATGGAGTGACGACCTGGTAAGACATGCAGGAAGTGGATGGATGCAGGGTCAGGACCGTGCTTTGTTGCATTACTTGGGGGAGGCCTATCTACAGCAGTTGACTTGTGAAAGGCTGTAATGATGATGATGAAGACATATTCTACAACTAGTAAGTAGAAACTATCTATATTTTGTGAATATTAGAAACAAAAATAAAGAAACGTTTATGTGTCAAAAACATTAATCAAAAGTTTAAAATATGTTTGTAGTAGGGATAACTGATAATACGACGTAATTGCTTCTACGCGTGCTCCCGGCGACGCCAATCCTCCTACAAAATAAGGTTGACAGCCATTCTATTGTATATTATAGTATTCTATGATCATACAACTGACACTGAACCTTTAGCTGAAACTGCAGCATAATGCTCTTTGTATCGTGAATAATGACAACCGGAAAACTCTTTTACTGGTAACATTTCATCTTAGTGCTCATGGGTGACAAACACAGCTGCATTTTAGGAGGTTACATTTATTTAGCAATGTGCCACAACATCTGTATATCATCATGTGTCATGTGAAAAGTGCGCTTGTTTGTCAGCTTTCTATATAACAGACTGAAAACTAGTAACATTTGACATGCGGTCAGAGTGAAATTAGTAGGAAAAAATGGTTGGCAATTAATTTTTTAGAGCTGATCATGGCTTCTTGCTAGATCCGTGTGAGCTCAGAGGATTTTCATACATTCATTGCAGCCTGTCAAAACTCCACTGGCACACAACTGACATAAGCCCCCATTATATAATCTCTCATAGGGGGGATATTTGGCATGGCTGCCATAGTTTACGGGTGGGTTGGGTGTTACTGCAATTAATTTCCCTCTTTCGCGGACGATATCCCCAGGGATGATGTGGGATAGTTGATTTTCTGATATATTTGTTTACAATGAATTAATGGATCGCTCACCTTGCTCTGGTTCGGCCCCGACTTCCTGCCTGTAGTAGTCTGCATCGTCCTCAACGTCGTCCTGTTCCATGTCCGCAGTGTTCTGTGACTCGGCAGCCGCTAGCTCCATTAACCTGATACCGACACATTTTCACATCACAACACATTAAGAGCATTTTAAAAATAAATAAATATTTTTTTGACAATTTCGACAAACAAGGATCATATCAGTGTCAGTGTGTCAGTAATACAAAATTTTGACAAAGGAATATACCAGCTGGCATACACAACATGGAAGATTGGCCGATACCACGTCGAGCAGGTGAGTTGGTAAGTGGCAGAACTGAAACGCTCATAATAGAGGTGCCGTTGCCTGTTAAGTCTGTGAAATTTGAGTTTGGACGTACGCTATGTATGCTAGTATGCAGATGAGATATATAGTATACCTCATCTGTCTCCAGATATGTCTTTTTTTATAGAATTAGGGTGACAAACGAGCACTTACTTACTTACTTACTTACTTAGTTCACCTGATGGTAAGTGGTTGCTGTGGCCCATAGACATCTACATCTATACTCAATTACGAATCAAAAGGCAGATGCGTTGCCACGTGTGAAGACTAAGATGGAATGCCTCGTTTCTAGTTAAAAGGGTCTCCAGTTCTCTACACTCACCATACAAAACATATCAGCGTTGAGCTACTATTTTACGCTGGTATTCTGTGAGAATGTGGTAATTTTCCGGTCGATTCATTCGTGCTACAACTATACTACTAATATAACTGCAACACGGCGCTACCACCTATAAATACTTTATTATTTTGATTACGTATAAAAGTACACTATACTTAGTTTGATTAGCTTTTTTATTAAGAATTATGATGGACAAAATAAATACCTCTGATTCTCGGTAATCTCCTTCTTCTTCTTGATACCTTCCAGCGCCTTCTGTTTGAGCTCCTCTTTCTCATGCTGTTTCCGTTTAACGTTTGCCTCTTGCTGCGCTTTACGTTTCTCCTTCAGACGTCTAATTAAGAAATAAATAAAATTTAAGGCAAATATGTATAAGTAATAAGCAAAGCGGTGCCAACATTCTTTTTCGAATTATAAAATAATAATAACTTAACCTTTATTTGCTTATAAATTGGTATGTTACTGTTTATTATTATATTATGGTTCCCGTAAGTTCCGTTCAAGTAAATTACGTTATACGTCATAGTAAGCTACACATACATACACGCACGTACGCATGCTCGCGCACACGCACTCAATGAGAAAAAAAAATGGCAGAAAAAGTAGCGCCACTTAAAATTAGGTGTAATATTTGACATATTTCATAGTGGAGAAGTTAATATGTTAGAAAATGGTTAATGTTTTTTTCTGTACTATTAAGTAGTCATATTTTATAATAATTAGATTAAAAATAAATAAACCACAGATATTCATAAAAATAGAAAAATCAAAAAAAAATTGTTTACAATCTGCAAAAAATTAAAGAACAAACCACACAGGCTTTGTTTTCTGTATTCATAGATTGCATATGAAAAAGGTCTCTGCGTTGAGTACCGAGAATGTTAATCGACGAGCAAAAGAAAACCGAGTCGACATTTCGAGGGATCTTGAAAGGTTCCAAGCATATCAAGCAAAAAAAAAAAATGTCACGTTTCGTGACCATGGACGAAACCTGGATCCACCATTTTGATCCTGGAACTAAACAACAATCAACTCACCTCACCTCACGCCGAAGAAATTCAAAGTTTGACAGGCATTGCGTTCGGCGCGTAAGGTCATGGCGTCCGTTTTTTGGGACGCTGAAGGAATAATTATGGAGGAGCCACTATTTCGGGTTATTACTATGCAGGCCAAATAATAAGATTGCGGGAGGCTATTAAGGAAAAAAGACGCGGCAAACTGCGAGCTGGAGTGCTGTTTCACCGAGACAACGCTCCGGCTTACACAGTCGCAATTGCGATGGCTGTCATTAAAGAAACGGGATTTGAAATGCTCGAACACTGCCCTATTCGCCAGATCTAGCTCCCAATGACTTCTATTTCGTAGGCTCAAGGAACACCTTCGAGGCTGTTGAGGCTTTTTGGAGGGTCAAAATAAAGATTTTTTTTTCTAAGGGAATTTTGGGTTTAGAAAAAAGATGGGACTAAATGCATCGACTTGTTAGGATACTGTCGATTTTTTTAACTATGATCACCGTGTTTAATATTCATTACCATTACTTGTGAATCACCCGTCGTACGTATCATAATTAGAAAAAGATTAATTTTACCTCTTCTCTTCTCTCCTCTTCTTTATGAGTGCTTTTTCTTCATCTGTCTTCTCTATAAGTTCATGGAATAGGACCTCTCCATCCATAAGGCCATCTTCCACCTGAATAAGAATTATAATTTAAATATATAATTGGTCACAAATAACATAAGTAATTTTCGGTCAAAAAGAATATTACTGAACCAAATTCGAAAAGCAGTGTATGATAAAGAGATAAGCATAGTTCGGAATCGAATCCGGAATCGAAGGACCTCTTAAATACGCCGAATGGCTCGGTTCACGTTCAACCGATCATGCAGGAAGATCTGTTTACGAATGTTTTGGCATATGGTCTTACACAACTGGTTACTGCGCCTTACGCGGATTCCAGATGAGGAGGATACACCTTCCCTGTAGGACCTTCTGCTGACCTCTCATCCGGACGGATTTTAGGTTTCCGTCGACGCCTCTTTAGGCTCGTCAGACCATTGTCTTGTCCGGAGTGTGGTGCAAGTCACATTAATTCTGCTTTCTGCATTCTGCAGGCTGCCGCCGAGTTTGTCACTATAGGTCGGCCGATTGGGATGGGATGCGGTCTTTTTTTGCAGTTCCTTTTTGCGGTTCCTTGGGGGCGGGTTTGCTTCTCGCCGGACGATCCAAGCGTTGTTGATGATTCTGTCGCTGATGCTTCAGGGTATGGAACTTTTTATTCCGTCCTCTGTGGTGCCCATCGTAGGCAGATCTTAGCCATGGTTTGGTCGCTCCTGTAAAATAGCATCACGCTATAAGCAGGAGTGCTACCGAGACTGGGCTGACGCATCAACGTCCCGGGATGTAAACACCAGCGCTCTAAAAAAGAAATTCCACCTCCAGGTCCTTCAAAAGAGTCATTGCCAAGGCAAAGTCAGAGCACATAGGCACAATTGGCAAGAAACTAGTTCGCCTTCCTTCTGGAACCCCTGCATTCTGGTCTCTCGCCAAGGCTGTCCAGGGTAATTTCTGTGAGCCATTTTTTCCATCTCAGCACAGGGAGGACGACTCACTGCCCCATGTCGCAAAAGTGAAAACCGATCTGTTAAGCTCTCTCTTTGGATCCAATTCGACTCTCGCTGACGGGGAGAACACAGCACCGACCACCCCGTGATGTGTGCTCCATGCCGGATGTGCGGTTCACACAGCGCTCGGTTCGCAAAGCACTGTTCTTCCTGGACGTCAGCAAGTCGAGTGGGCCTGATGGAGTCCCTCCCATTATGCAGAAGACATGTGCTCCGGAGTTGGCACCGATTTTAACGCATCTTTTCGGTACTCCTATTCCCAAGGCAATGTCTCTAATTCTTAGAAGTCAGCTTTGGCCGATCCCTAAAAAAGGCGACCGCTCAGACCCGTCCAACTATAGGCCTCTCGCCATCACTTCCATGTTCTCCAAAATAATGGAGTCTATTGTAAAATGCCAGCTCATGCGGTACCTTGAGAATCACCAGCTGATCAGTGACCGCCAATAAGGTTTTCGTCGTGGTCGTTCAGCTGGTGATCTTCTGGTCTACGTTCTTTTACGTGGTAGAGCCATGCTGCAGTTATATTAGTAGTATAGTTGTAGCACGAATGGGTCGGCTCGACCGGGGAAGGACCACGCTCTCACAGAATACCAGCGTGAAATAGTAGCTTAATGCTGCTGTATTTCGTATGGTGAGTGTAGAGAACCGGAGACCCTTTTTACTGGAAATGAGGCATTCCATCTCAGTCCTCACGGGTGACAACGCATCTGCATTTTGATTTGTAATGGAAGATAGATGTAGATGTCTATGGGCCGCAGCAACCACTTACCGTCAGGTGGACTGTGTGCTCGTTTGTCAGCCTATTCTATAAAAAAAAATACCTTACTCATAGTGGGCGGAGGCAGTAGAGTCCAAGGACATTGGCCGTTAGTTTGGACATAGCTAAGGCTAAGGAAAAAAAATCCTACAATTACATCAAATAATTAATCAATCAATTAATCGCAGCATCAAGGTCATAGTAGACGGTGCATGCTCTGATTACAAGCCTATTAACGCTGGTGTTCCACAAGGCTGCCTGCTATCACCAACGCTGTTTCTTCTGCATATCAATGATATGTTGCAAACTGGTAGCATTCATTGCTATGCAGACAGCACTGGTGATGCCTTATACACCGGCCGTGCCAATATTTCTCGGGAAATCGTCGCCAAGTACCGGGACAAACTTGTGTCTGAAGTCGATTCTTTGCTTAACAAAGTCTCGGATTGGGAGCGACTAAATCTAGTCCAATTCAATCCCCAGAAGACACAAGTTTGCGCGTTAACCGCTAAAAAGAACCCCTTTGTCATATCTCCTCAGTTTGAAGGCACTCCCCTTGCTGCCTCATCCAGCATCGGAATCCTCGGAGTCGACCTATTGAATAGTGTGCAGTTTCGTGGTCACTTGGAGGAGAAGGCCAAATTGGCCTCTAAAAAGCTGGGCGTGCTCAGCAGAGCGAGACAGTATTTCGTGCCGGCAAATCGCTTGCAACTTTTAAAAGCGCAAGTTCGGCCTCACTTCTCTTGCCTCAATTCTCACCTCAGGGCCGGGGCACCCCAGTGCTAGCTCCTTTTACTTGACCGCATCCAACGCAGAGCGATTCGAATCGTCCATGACCGAGTTCTTTCTGATCGGCTCGATCCACTGGTGCTGCGTAGGGATGTTCCATCCCTTTGCGTTTTCTATCGAATCTACCATAGGTGTTTATGTTGTACATAGTAGTGTTCTGAGGAATTGTTCGGATTAGTTCCAGCCGCCAAATTACACGAACACACATCGCGTCAAAATTCCCGATACCAACCCCACCATCTGGATGCTTGGCGGTCCACTACTGTACGTTTTACTAGGAGTTTTCTTCCTCGTACAACTTCTCTGTGGAATTGTTTACCACCAGCGACTTTTCCGGACCGGTACGACTTAGGCGCCTTCAAGAAAAGAGCTTACTCTTTTCTAAAGGGCCGATAACGCACTTGCAATTTTCCTGGTGTTGCGGTTGCTCATGGGCGGCAGTAGTCACTTACCATCACGTGAGCCGCATGCTCGTTTGCCCCCTCCCTTCTATAAAAAAAATGTATTCTGTTTCGAATTGTAAGATGAGTTATATAACACAAAAATGATTATGCGCTTTAGTACACGTAAATATTATATAAATTTGCAAAACCAACAATACCAATCCTACAATTATATTGAGAAAAAGAACTATAAAGACTTACTGCCCTTTCTTTTTATAGTTTCCTATGTTTTAAAATTTGCGTCCATAATTTAAGTTTAACATTACTCCTTGTGAGAACTAAAAAAGGCTTACATAAGCTCAAAGCTACGAATATTTTAAAATAAATCAACCTGCTAATCATGAGCACTTTTAGTATTTTATGTCTTTAAATTACGTTTAATACAAGAAAGTAATTAAAAGTAAAGCATTCTAGCAGTACTACTCATGTTTCCGTAAACTACTCTAATAAGGCTTAAAATGTTTATGTTAGGAGTGTTTCACGACAATAATACACTCGAGTATTATCGTGAAACATTTATCCTTTTAAGCCTTTAAATATTTATCCAAATAGGAGTTACGAAATAATGAAATTTTACAGTTAGTACCTAAGCACAAAAGCAGAATTGACGAAAACCATATTTTAATTGAAAAGGATTTCATAAAATCCATCTATTGTATTCTAATTTGGGCTATGAAAAAAATCAACAATATGTTTTACTAATGTTGACATCGACAATTGAACTCGGAGACAGTCCTTGATAGCTTAATATGCTATAATAATTAAACATGCCATCCAGATGCGAATATTTAACTGCTACCAAAGTAAAACATACCTTGATTAACTGTAAAGTGATTCTCGGGCCAAGCTCCACCAGCCTTATAGCTGATCTCGAATTGACTGCGGCACCCCGAGAAGCGAGACTCTGTGGTAATATCACTTGTGAGTTGGGGTCGTCTTCAAACTCACTCTCCGACATTAGCGCAGCCCTGATAGACAAGAATATATTAGTGCACTGCCAAAGAAAGATAATGTATTTTGGGTCATTTGGATTGTTTTGCTGTATATTTTTTATACCTCTGTGAACTCCTGCAGCCTAAACGGACCTTTTCCAGTGTCCTAGGTTATATTAATACCAATATGATGTTAGTTCACAAGGGTTCTTTGATAAGTGGTGTACGAATTCAACCTCCATCTTATTTTTCTAAGTTATTATGATCAAGTGTTTTTTAATAATAAACACATTAAAATGGACAGTGATATAATTCGATACTTTATTCTGTTTCTAGCTATTCTCACGTTCTTTGTTTGTTTCTTTTTTTATTAATAATTATACATGTTTTATTAAAGTTTAGTAGTATAGTTGTAGCACGAATGGATCGGCTCGACCGGGGAAGGACCACGCTCTCACAGAATACCAGCGTAAAATAGCAGCTTAATGCTGCTGTGTTTTGTATGGTAAGTGTAGAGAAATATAGACCCTTTTTGCTGGAAACGAGACATTCCAACTTAGTCCTCACGGGTGACAACGCATCTGCATTTTGATTTATAGTCGAGGATAGATGTAGATGTCTATGGTCCACAACAACCACTTACCATCAGATGCACTGTATCATGCACATTTATATTCCTTATTCTGTTAAAAAAATACTATCGCAGTACCAGACGTACTGCAGGTTACCATTCACACAGGTTACATTCCGACGCCCTCTACTTTGTATAGGCCTGATATCATAATATCGCTGTAAGTAATATGGCTAGATTATCTTTTATTTCCACTTGCTTGTACTGAACGTGTACTAGTAAATGGTGTACTCTGTATTCCAAATGTAACATAGGGTATCAACAACAAATGGTACAAATATAAACATAAGAGAAAGGGTCACCCCTTACCCAGTAGAATCAACCCTCACACTGAATACCATATAATACTAATAAAAAATAACACCAAATTGTTGTTGTGTTTTGTGAGGCGAGTGCTAACAAACGGAATTCTTTTTTACTAATAATGAGACCTTCCAGCTTACTGAAAACAAAGCATTCCATCTTAGTCCTCAGGGGTGACGAGTTGTAGGTGTCCATCGGCCACAGAATCCACTTACCATCAGATGGACTTGTGCGTGTTTGTCACCCTTATTCTATAAAAACTAGAAATGTATTAGAACAGACAAAGGTTCAATTAATAAATAATATTGTCACCAAAGCTTACTTATCGAAGAATTCCGACATATCCTTGCATCGATTCAAGTTGGGTATTTTACCTTGCACCATCTGAAACAATATAACAATTTTAACTTAATATTTCTTACTTTTGTTTCCTTCGCAGTGTTTGTGGCAGATATACTATACAATATGTAACGTAATTAACGCACATCCTCAGACACCCCAATTAGTATATTATGTTATAATCATAATACATACACCGAATTTTTAGTTAAACATTTTTATGCACTGATTATTTATCAAATTAGTTATACTAATTCCGGAAGAATGTTGTGGTCACAGTACAAATCCACGAACGCAAAGACTTTAATGTGCTTAAAATAAAGTTCATTTTTCTTTATTTTTATGGAATGACAGAATTAGTAATAATACAAATAAAACTACACTCTTAAAAGTCTTATTGCCTTAAGTTACGGTCCATTTCAGTTTGTTTTGACTGTACAGATTTAGTGTGACTGTAATTTACGTAGTTTTAATTATTTTTGGGATAAAAAATACCTATATTAAAAATGATAGGAATCAGTTCAGTAAACGATTCTGAACAAACTACTTTCTCAAAGTGCGTTAATTACGTTACGTATTGTATATACTTTACTTTTAACGTCCCATAATTATTTTAAAGAAGACAAATCGCCGAACAAGTTTTTTTGCACAAGATTGTGCATTCTCATATTGGTTGCCTCAGTTACTAAGACAAATTAGATTCAATTCCGATATACGACAATGTGTTCAACGACTTTCCGATTAGATTTTATATGTGGTAGAGCCATGCTGCAATTATATTAGTAGTATAGTTGTAGCACGAATGGGTCGGCTCGACCGGGGAAGGATCACGCTCTCACAGAATACCAGCGTCAAATAGTAGCTTAATGCTGCTGTGTTTCGTATGGTGAGTTTAGAGAACCGGAGACCCTTTTGGAAACGAGGCATTCCATCTTAGTCCTCACGGGTGACAATGCATCTGCATTTTGATTCGTAATCGAGGATAGATGTAGATGTCTGTGAGCTACAGCAACCGCTTAACATCAGGTGGACTGTGTGCTCGTTTGTCACCCTATCTTATAAATAACACTATATTTTTCTAATTTTTAATAGATTGACGGCTCCATGGCGCATTGGCTTAATTTGAGTTGCAGAGCTGAGGGCCACGGGTTCTAGCCCCGCACAGTACAAGTATGACCTACAAATAGTTGTAATGGGTCTGGATGTTTGTCCTTGTGTTTAGTATGTAAACTGCCTCCACAGTACAGGAGAAAAAAAGAAAGGTAGAACAAAGATACATGGATGGATGCTGGGGGCAAAGAAACATTGTATATGGGTAAAAAATTATGTGGAATGAGTGGCCAAATATTACCTTTTTAGTGCCTTTGTTGAGTCCGACTGGTATGGCGCGGATGACGTAATGGCGCATGTCTATGAGTTTGGTAGCAGGGTTATAGTTCATCAACACACATCGACGAATATTTTTTAGCTTAACCTGCAAAACGGAAAACATTTTTTAACCTAAAAATTAATTAGGGACGAATATTCTTTAAATTCTCCAACATAATGAAACCATTTTTTAACCTGAAAATTAATTAAAGGTAATAACGATTACTAATTAACAAAGACTATCATTAAATAATTTCATGTAAACACATTTTAGCAAATGAAAGATAATTAATTGATTGAATATATCTTGTAGCATATGATCATATATGATGAATATTATTATAACACCATACCAAAAAAAGATACTATGTTTATAATTCTGTATGAATAACATTTTCATTTTATTTTTGTTTAAGGAACAAGAAAACTCGTCGGAAATTACCCGAATGCGGCTCAGGCATAAAACATAAGTGAAAAACCAGTGTGTGTGGTAAAATAGAAATGGCTATGCTTAAAATTACTTTGTGTGAAAAAATCCGTATTAAGGATATCCAATGAAGAATAAGAGTAACTAACATAAACCCAGTCATATAACTCTAAGAACGGACAGCTGATGGGGAATTTATTTATGGAATGGCAGCCTTATACGGACAAACGGAGGGATGCGCGACCCCACTAGACGTGCCTGATGAAACATGCTGGTAAGCCTTGGATGGAGGTAGCTCAGAACCGTATTTTGGAGCAATCTAAGGGGAGGCCTATTCAACAGTGGACTCGCTATTGGCTATAATGATGTTGATGAAATTCTATTTATAATAATAAATAAAATATTAAAAACGATAAAAAATTATTGTTGCGCGCCACATTTGATGGCACTAGCGCCATCTGGTATCAAGTATCAGAAATAGGAGTGTCAAAATCTTTCTGGAACTCTCCCAACAGCGCCATCTAGTAACGAATAGAAGAATTAAGCTTTCTAGAAAAGTCCACTCTCGAATTTTCTGCACTTAGTCGGTCGGGACCGGTATTTGCTAAAACATTCTGGATGTTTCGGTGGAAAAGGCGTATTTAAAGCCCCTGCCGCGATCGGGGCAGTATTGAATTGGCGATACAAGCGAGACTTCGAAGAGAAATAAAGTGAATTAAAGTGATCAGTGTGAATTGCCGAACACCAATTAAAACTTAAAACACACTAAGTGTTTTAAGCTTTAATTGGTGTTCGGCAATTAAAGTGTCAATTTTGGTAACAATCGGCAGTTTTTATTGTCATGAACCCTAAGCTCGTAACATTATCATATAAGCCTCACCCCTCAGAATATAGTGCCAAACAGTGGCGAAGCTAGAGCTCCAAACTAGGGCAAGCCCAAGATATAAATTGATAAAAATATATATTGTTGTTTTTAGCAGTTTTATAAAAATACACCAATCTTGATATGTCTCCACTCTTCAGTTTCATATTCAGTGCTGTCAAGGACGTGTTTAACAAAGCACACAGAAGGCATACCACTGCTAGATAGATTGTATTACATATCAGCAATTGCGTAGCTTCAGTGGCTTTGAAGAAAGCCGTTTGGGTTTATTTAAGCGAAAGAAAAAAATATTTACATCCAATACGATACATGAACAAAAGTAAAACATGAACAAAGTACAAACAAACTATGTACAAAATTAAAAAAAAAAAATTATTTACATTCTAATGGATAAGAGATAAGATAAGATACGTGGAATCGTCACGCTTTCTTGAGGAAATTTTTTTTATTTTATTTCAAACAAATTCCACAGCCCTTTGTTACATCGTACGTACATCTTATGATCTTAAATTATAGCCAAAAACGGATTTACATTATTTAAATAGTATTTTCAATTTATAACGGACATGTTGAAGACAAAATAGTTGGGACTAAAAATACATATTTTTAAACATCTAGAAAACATTACAAGAAAATTAAAAGATTTTCAACATACATAATGCTCGTATGCGCCTCCCTCGGACGCGGGCGTGTGTGTGTGTGTGTGTGTGTGTGTGTGTGTGTGTGTGTGTGTGTGTGTGTGTGTGTGTGTGTGTGTGTGTGTGCGTGTGTGTGTGTGTGTGTGTGTGTGTGTGTGTGTATGTATGTATGAGTTAATGAGTTACCTAAACTCACTACATCAGAAGTTTCAAGACATCCTTCTTAAACTTATCCTTACTGGAATGGAAAATATCAACTGAGTGGAATCTTTTATTATAAACTTTTTGTAAACGATTCACCAGAGAGTTTTGTGCATAGTTTGTCTTTGTCTTAACAACCGCAAACAAAGGTGTATGTCTCGTTCTACGTTTCGGAGTACAAAAGCAGAGAACTCTATCAGCTAAAGTTACACAGTCAATACTTCCATTACATAAACCATGCAAAAATGCCATGTCCATTAGAGTACGTCTATCCTCAAGGCTTATTATATTGAAATATCTACAAGACTCTTCATAGTTATTAGTGTAAATAAAATTTCTATACCTTAAATGTCTCAGGAATTTGTGCTGAATTTGTTCTAAGTTATTTATATGAATAGTGTAATGCGGGTTCCATACAGGACTGCAATATTCAAGGACCCTTCTAACATATGAAAAGTAAAGTAATTTAATACAGTTAATATCAGTAAAGGGTCTGCTTACGCGTAGGATGAAGCCAAGGCTTTTGTAGGCCGAGTGCGTTATTGTTTCAATATGTTTTGAGAAGCTTAACTTGCAATCCAGTAATATCCCCAGATCCTTCACTAATTCTTTCTTAGTTATATTAAGGTGATTTATTTGGTAGTTGAAATTTGTAGGTTCTCTTTTCCTTGTGAAAGAAACGTAAAGACACTTGCTGACATTAACTCCTATACGATTTACTACATAATAGTTACCAAGCCTCACAAGATCATCTTGAAGTTTCATGCAATCTACATAATCAGTGATTTTCATATATACTTTAATGTCATCAGCGTACATCAGAAACTTAGCATTATGAAAACACTTGCCCACATCATATAGATAGCACACGTACAGTAGAGGACCCAAAATAGAACCTTGTGGAACTCCGGATGTTATTTCCACGAAGTCAGAACGGAACCCTCCTAAGACTACTGCCTGAGATCGTTTCCACAGATATGATTCCATCCACCTGAAAAGGTTACCTCGTATGCCCAGCTCAAAAAGCTTACGTAGTAATATGATGTGATCTACGCGATCAAAGGCTTTCTCAAAGTCAGTGTAAATGACATCTACTTGAGACCCTCCATCCATATTTGAGGTAGTGTAATTAATAAATGCGCCCAAGTTAGTTGCTGTAGAGCGCCCTTTCACAAAGCCATGTTCTTCTGGGGGTATTGAAGGTAATATGATGGGGTATATGTGCATATGAACGATTCTTTCTAGCAATTTACTTAACACATTGAGTGTTGATATTGGCCGGTAATTCTCAATTATTGTCATCAGCCCTTTCTTGTGTATAGGTACAACATGGGCTTCCTTCCAAATACTTGGAAATTAGCCATCGCGAAGACACCTATTGAATAATAGTGCTATAGGAACAGATAAGGATTTTGCACATTTAAAAATAATACAGGAGGCAAATTATCGCTACCGGCACCTTTCGTAATGTCAAGCTTACAAATTAAATTCTTAACTTTCTCTGGATTTACTTCAATATCTTGGAAAGATTTAATTACGTCCACGTAAAATGTTGGTGAACGTTTTAATTGTACCAATAACTGTTTTTAATTGCGATAAATGGTAAGTCTGAAATACACTCTTGACCTTGTGTATTATCTCAACAAAGTTTAAAGCTTTTACCTTTTCCTCTCCGATTAGCACTTTAACACACTTCAATTCATCACAAGGAACACTATTATCCTCCATTTTCACTAAAAATCTTTAAAAAAACATAAATTTTGAACTCGCAATATTAAATCGCTTAAGCTAAACACACAGAGTAAATAAACATTGAAATGTGAAATGAACTTGCAAACGTATTGCCCGCGCGCCTCCGCTTTTGACAAATTCATTCTTAAAGCTTGGCTTTAAATCTCTATACTAATTGCTATATATACAATCGTGGTTATATTTCATTATAGAATATTTTGCTACAGGTTAGAAAGAGAGCGATCGTCTTCTCGAAAGCCCCGTAAAAAGCCCACGCGAGCGAGGGAGACAACTAATCGCTCTATTAAAACTCATTTTTTATGACAGCAGTAGTATCGCTAAGGCAATACGAGGTCATCGATCGACATGTGTCGAACAGTGGAGTGCGCGGGAAATTTGAAATAGTTAATAGTTATAAATTTGAAATAATAAATAGGAAACAGTTTACGAGTTATTTTATTAATTGATATTATTGATTGATTCAGTTTGATAAGGCAAGCCCGACTTTTCGGCTTCTATGGAGGCTTCGCCACTGGCTGCCAAAACTGCTACACTGTCATGATGTGACTAGACTTTGGCTCAGGATGTGAATTAAATGTCTTGCTGACTTTTTTAAACAACGACAATAGCAATTTTTTATAGAATAAGAATGACATACGAGTACACCTGATGATAAGTCGATGCTGAAGCCCATAGACATCTACATCAATCCTCGATTAAGACTCAAAATGCAGATGCATTGTCATTCCTGAGGACTAAGATGGAATGCCCTGTTTGCAGTATAAAGGGTCTCTCGTTCTCTAGATTCACCATATAAAACACAGCAGCATTGAGCTGGTATTCTGGTATGCAGGTAGGTATCTATGGACCGCAGTAGCCACATAACATTAGGTGGACGGGAAGTTCGTTTGTCATTTCAGTTTATTAAAATACTGGCGAAAGAATTTTATCAGCATTTTCTTAAATTGACTTAAGACGATATTTTAGAATATATATATATATATATATATATATATATATATATATATATATATATATATATATATATATATATATATATATAACATTAACCCTTCAATCTCTTGGCGGTCGAATTCGACCACGGCGCTATTCCGTCAAAATTCAAGCGGTCAGGTTCGACTGCGCACACCCACAGCACTTTAAACCATTAAAACTTATTTTGAGAGACTACTTTTCTATGAAGAAGTTTGGCATTGTAGAATAAATATAAAATTTTCTATACTCTAGTGCAATAAAAAAACAGTTATCCTACGGATATTTATTTATAATCTCTGTTCATTACGTACGCCATTTTCGCGTAAATGTTGTTAATCGCGTAAATTTTGTCGAGTTTTCGATTTTTCTAGTGTTTTAGTATAGTGTTTTATTACAAAATTGTAACGGAAGTTTTTGTGTATGAATGAATATAATTTATCTTTTTACGTAAATAATTTCGAGTAATATATATTGAAATAGTTGTGATTTTCACGCTGCCGACAATCGCTTGGTATGTTTTTTCTTGTTATCAAAATACAATAATCTTTTTGTAATGAAGTAAAACCTGACTTTTATATAGAGAATTTTGTATAGATTTTATGTCAAACTTATTCATAGAAAAGTAGTCTAAATATAAGTTTTAATGGTTTTAAGTGCTGCGGGTGAATGCGACAGCATGGGATTTTTATGGGGATTGAAGGGTTAAGCATTTGACTTACTGTAGTAATATTAATGGTGGGAAACATGTTTTGGAACATGGTTGCCATAAGCTTCATGTGGTGACCTTCGCCGGAGAAACTGTTGAGAACGATGAGTGGTGCATGTTTGAAGGCCCGCGACATCACATATTGTTTCCGGAGAGACGAAACAACATCGCGGGAAAGGCTATACTGTAAAAAAAGTACCTTATAAGTAATTAAGAAAATTATTAGTGTTTGAGATTACCTTTCTTTGTTGAAGGGACTTGCTCAAACTATGTATAGCTCTCTATTAATAAGGTCATACAATTTTACTACAATTCCAGTGTTTGACTACAATTTTTTAACTATAATTCAGTGCTTGACTACCCATCCAGTTAAGTAGTAATGTGGCTGTTTGACCGCCTCATTGGTCTAGCGGTTGTAGTAGTGCGACTGCTGATCATGAGGTCTTAGGTTCAAATCCTGGGTCGGGCCTAAAAATCAATTATTGAATTTTTCTGTCAAGAAATTCTCAGTAGCTAACCGGAGTCAGGAAGTTGGCGGTGTCTCACCCCCGTGCCTGGGAAAGCACGTAAAGCCATTGGTCCTGCCCCTGAACTCTCTCCGGTCGTGTCGGTTTACCGTCCTTTCGGATTATGAGAGTGAGGGAGTAGAGAGTGCACCTGTGCTTGCGCATACACTTGGGCATTATAATCCTGTCCTGCGCCGATGGCTAGTATGCGTTGAGGCAGGCCGCCGTGGCCGAAATTCGGTCTGGAGGATATTATTGTTGTGGCTGAAGCTGTTACAGCGCACTGCATAAGCTTGCAAAACCTATAAACCCATGCTTCGAGCTTTGCAAGACTCCCACATTGTAATGGAATGGAAAGAAAGATGCTGGCAAATTATATATGCCTTTAATAATAATAATATAGCCTTTACATCCCGAAACTTTTATCTTATTCCCTTCTTATGTCTGTATGCCTCTTGGCAAAGGTCTTTTATTGTTCTCTATCTTTTGCGACTCTTCTCCAGTTATAACCCAATATTAATTTTGATTTGTCCTCCCATCGTTTGCGTCGTCGACCTCTATTTCTTTTCCTGTTACTGGGGTACCATTTTGTCACTATTTTCCTCCATTTATCCTGAGGGCTCCGTAGCATACAACCTGTCCATCTCCACTTCATTTGGTCTATTTTAGTGGGAATACCTCACACCTGTTCTTGCTCTTATGTATGTATTTCTTTGCTTATCTATTTTTCTGATTCTCAGCATGCTCTTTTCCATGGCTTTTTGACAGTGTTCGAGTATATCTCTGTACTATACAGAGCATATCTCAAATGCCGTTGGGATGAGATTAATAAATAGTAAATTTATAAAATCAGACGCCACTTAGTAGAAATTTATTATAGTAAAGATGTATGTGTTTTAGCTTATTAATTTTCACTGACTGGATTTAACCTCTCCCGTAGTAGGAAGTAAATGAGATGGTTATACCACTATCTGTCAGAAGCCATAAAATTCTGGCATTTCCCATGGTCTCTTACAACAATAATGGATTCTCATATGCTGCCATCACACATCTTTTATGTCATGAGTTATAATATCACTACACAAATAAAATTATCTATCTATATAAAACACAAAAAATGTTACCTATGTCTGTTATGGACTTTAAAACCATCTAACTAGTGCAGTGATAAAATAAGAAACTTTTTTAATTTTAAGTGCAATGTTTTGAAGTGTATATTTAGATATGATGACAAATTCGCCTGCCAATGGTGATAATTAAGACAAAACCTCCCTACAACAGGAGAAGCAGAGAAGAGGTTTTAGGGTAAGGCAGTGTCCGCCGCGCTGCTCCAATGTTGGTAAGCTTCACATGTCTTCGAAATAATTTATTTCTAATTTCTCAGAGATGCAGGTTTTCTCACAATGTTTTCTTTCACAGCTGAACATGTGGTAAATCAGCACTTAAAATTGCAATTTACAATGTCATTGATGCCAGCAGGGATCAAACCCAGTTTGCTCAACATATTGTAAGATTTACAGCAAGTGCTAACCATCATATATCCTTACCTTAACTAATTACTGCCTTGTCAGTTCCACATTTAGTACAATTTTATATTTGTGCATGTTAATAACTCAAACAATATCTTTGTTTTTATGATTTAGAATAAAAATTAAATAAACTTACATTGTGTATTCTGAAAGATAAAGTTGGTCCACGAGGTAATCTCGCTAGCCGCATGTAGGTACCCAGCTCTGTCTCAGTAAAAACCATCATATGTGATACATGCAAGTAGCCTGACACTGATAAAAAGTCTTTGATAGTATTTTTCTTTCTTTCCTGGAAAAAATATTATCAATAATAACAAATACTTCTAGTCATAGCTCTTGCAGTTTTGCCTCAGTTACACATATTTTTTTTATAGAATAAGGAAGACATACAAACACACAATCCACTTGACGGTAAGTGGATGCTATGGCTCATAGATATCTACATTTATCCTCGATTAAGAATCGAAAAAGTATTTTATTTTACCATCAATTTGATAGATTTCATACTAGATATCATATATTTAGTAGTCAGTAGTTTTCTTATATTTAGGTTAGTTATAGCATTGCATTGGTTTAATAACTGTAATGATGTTATAATTGTGTAATAAATAAATAAAATGAAGATATGTTGTCACCCCTGGGGACTAAGGTGAAATTCCTCGTTTCCATTAAAAAAGGTCTCCAGTTCTCTACATTCACCATACAAAACACAGCAGCATTAAGCTGCTATTTTCAAGACCAACAGGTCTTGACAGGCCTGTTGGTCTAGTGGTTAGTGACCCTGACTGCTAGGCCGGAGGTCGTGGGTTCGATTCCCACCCAGGACAAATGTTTGTGTGATGAGCACGATCATTTGTTCTGTGTCTGGGCGTAATTTATCTATAATATTTATGTATTTAGAAATATATAAGTATGTTTATCGGTTGTCTAGTACCCATAACACAAGCTCTGCTTAGCTTGGGACTAGATGGCGTTGTGTGATAGTTGTGGAATATTATTATATTATTATTTTACACCAGTATTATGTGAGAGTGTGGTCCTTCCCCCTTGAGCCAATGTGCTATAACCATAATAAAGCTGTGGCATAGCTCTACTACTTCTATACACATCATGTATAAATCAGTTCTCAAAGTCAACAATTATCAATTGAAGTCTTAATTGCTTAACCAACCTACACAAGCTTCTTTCTACACCCTTTAAAAGAAATTTCTAAGAACATTTTAGCAATGTTTTTTTATAGCATTGGGTGACAAACAAGCACACAGTTCACCTGATGGTAAGTGGATGCTGTGGCCCATAGACATTTATTCTCAATTAAGAATCAAAATGCAAATAAGTTGTAAACCCTGAGGACTAAGATGGAATGTCTCAATTCCAGTAAAAAGAATCTTCAGTTCTCTACACTTACCATACAAAACACAGCAGCATTATGCTGGTATTCTATGAGAGCATTGTCATGTCCCAGTTGAACTGACCCAATTGTGCTACAACTACAGTATAGCTGCAGGTGTGGCTCTAGCATGTAAAGAAGTAGTACTAGAATGTACTACTATTTTGAAGCTTCAAGGAGTATTAAAGCAAAAATTGTCAAAGAGACACCACAATGTTATTTTTATTTGTTTTTCCTTCTTTTTTGTCCATTTCTTCACCATTCGTTACAGCCTATCAAAAGTATGTATATTGCCCTTCTACATAGATAACCTGATATGGACAGCAGTCAGGGAGACAACATCAGCTTTTTATATTTTGAGCTTACAACACCCACAGGTTGATATGAAGTATGAAAACTGATGAAGTGATATGCAATTTACATTTTTATTCAAATGTATCATTTTAAAGTAATAGTAAGAATGAATAATTTTTATTATTCAAATACATACTTGATACGAAATAATTTCAAAATAAACATTTTCCAGTAATACAACCTAAGGTTATGGAAATTGCATTTTTAAAAATGAACAATGATATGTATGTTTTTTTTTTTTTGAGAAGTATAATGAGGTATAATTTATTGTTAAAGTACTGAATACTTTTTACTCTGGGTTTAATAGGTTTTGGGTTTGATTGCTAAGGCTTCAATCAATATATAAGTACTCAAGACTGATTCTTCGAACCCTAGATATCCAGGTCAAAGTACTACACTACCAAAACAATTAGGCGCATGACAGGAATGCGATTACCGCGCCCTGTACCCCGCACCTCGTCCTGCACGCCCCATAGTGACGCGCAATGATTACTTTCTGCGGTACAGTGTTGCCGTCGTTTCGTTACTAGGTTACTAATATTGAAGAAGAATCAAGATTTAAGTTATGAATACAGATTCATAGAACTTGAGAAACTAGAATATACAGTAAAAAAATTTTTCACCACGTCTGACAAATAATAAGGGTAGTTTTAGAAATTGATGTGTAATAATAATTTTTTAGTTCGATGATATAATAATAACTCTTCAGTGGTAGAGCCACGCGGCAGCTTTGCTGTTGCACGTATGGGCCGGCTCAAACCGGGGTGGTACCACGACCTCACAGAATACCGGGGTGAAGTGGAAGCTCTGCTTCCGCGTTTCGTCTGGTGAGTGCAGGTGGCCGGAAGCCCAAATCCCCCCCCCCCCATCAACATGGTAGCAGAATTAAATAATGATAGACTACCCCAGGAGGGTACCAGCACTCCTGGAGAATCCCTCGCTGAGCATCCACGACCATGTTTCTCCACTTCTGAGCGTGGGTGCTCAGGCTGCCCCGCGTATTCTGGGGGGGGGGGGGGGCAAAATTCCGCTCAAGACTACAACTGCTCGGGGCAAACGGAGCAACAAGACCAAGGCGACCCCTGCCACGCTGTCCGTGAATTTCTGCAATATCAGGGGACTTCACTCTAACCTAAACGCCGTCCACTACCATCTCGAGACGGCGAGGCCGGCTCTGCTCTTTCTGACCGAGACGCAGGTGTCCTCTCCGGCTGATGTCTCGTATCTCTCCTACCCGGGGTACAAACTGGAACACTCCTTTGTGCCTCGGGCTGGAGTTTGCGTTTACGTCAGAGAGGCCATCTGTTCTCGACGCCTCGGCAGACTTGAAGGTTCGGACCTGTCCATCCTTTGGCTACGCGTAGACAGCGACGACCATCCGCGCGTCTACGGGTGCCTCTATAGGTCCCATAGCGGTAATGCCGAAACAGACCGACTCTTCGACCACGTCCAAATGGCTGCAGATTTGTTGCTACAGCAGATCCCCTCCGCAGAGATCGTGATCCTCGGCGACTTTAACGCCCATCACGCCGAATGGCTTGGTTCACGTTTAACCGATCATGCGGGGAGATCTGTTCATGATTTTGCCTTGGCATATGGTCTGACACAAGTGGTTACTTCGCCTACGCGGATTCCAGATGTGGAAGATCATGCACCTTCCCTGTTGGACCTTCTGCTGACCTCTCACCCGGACGGATATCAGATTTCCGTCGAAGCCCCTTTAGGCTCCTCGGACCATTGTCTTGTCCGCAGTGTTGTGCCACTCACGCTGAAATCGCAGTTGCATTCTGCAGGCTGCCGCCGTGTTTGGCACCATAGGTCAGCCGATTGGGATGGGATGCGGTCTTTCTTTGCACCCTACCCTTGGGGGCGGGATTGCTTCTCGCCGGACGATCCCAACGTTGTTGCGGATTCTGTCGCTGATGTGGTACTTCAGGGTATGGAACTTTTTATTCCTTCCTCTGTGGTGCCCATTGGAGGCAAATCTCAGCCATGGATTGGTCGCTCCTGTAAAATAGGATCATGCTACAAGCAGGAGTGCTACCGAGCCTGGGCTGACACATCAGCGTCCCGGGATGTAAACACCAGCGCTCTAAAAAAGAAGTATAGTTCCGCCTCTAGGTCCTACAAAAGAGTCATTGCCAAGGCAAAGTCAGAGCACATAGGCAGAATTGGCGAGAAACTAGTTCGCCTTCCTTCTGGAACCCGTGCATTCTGGTCTTTAGCCAAGGCTGTCCAGGGGAATTTCTACCAGCCATCTCTTCCATCTCTACACAGGGAGGACGACTCACTGCCCCATACCGCAAAGGAGAGAGAAGATCTTCTAGGCTCTTTCTTTGCGCCCAACTCGACTCTCGATGACGGGGGGAGTACGCCGCCGACCATCCCGCGGTGTGAGTGCTCCATGCCGGAAGTGCAGTTCACACAGTGCTCGGTTCGTAAAGCACTCCTCTCCCTGGACATCCACAAGTCGTGTGGGCCTGACGGAATCCCCCCAATTGTGCTGAGGACGTGTGCTCCAGAGTTGGCACCGGTTTTAACGCGTCTTTTCCGGTACTCCTACTCCCTAGGCGTAGTCCCACAATCATGGAAAACGGCTTTCGTCTACCCGATCCCTAAAAAAGGCGACCGCTCAGACCCGTCCAACTACCGGCCTATCGCCATCACCTCCTTGTTCTCCAAAACAATGGAGTCCATTGTAAACTGCCAGCTCATGAGGTACCTTGAGGATCACCAGCTGATTAGTGACCGCAAATACGGTTTTCGCCGTGGTTGGTCAGCTGGTGATCTTCTGGTCTTGTAGTGTTAGGCTTATACATACTTACATATCATTTTACACTATTTTAAATTTATTTTTCCATTCTGTTTTTGATGTTCTGCATTCGCCTCAAAACTTGATATTTTGCATCACCTTTATTTCCATAGGATCCTGTAATATTTTTAATTCATAAGAACACAATAACAAATCATTTTCACTTCGTATTTTTCATGCTATCAGCACTTTTTAAATCGGTGTCAATGGAGTCTACCTTTTTCGGTCTTTTATTTATTTCTCCGTAACTCTGCAATTTCGGGTTTCGTGCGCGCTGTTTCGCTACTTTTTTTTCCTATATAAATAAGATCTCATTTTTCACTTAAATCTTGCCGTTTCTGTATTACGAGCCTAAAACCAAAATTTGACATGTTTTGACATCGTTGTTTATCAGGTTGTCATGGCAATTTTTATTCAAATATCGTTACCGGCCTGATGTTTTTACTTCAAAATACTCTACCTTACCTACTACCTTTCTTCTTGGCCATTTACAAGAATTTGCTTTTAATTTAAATAATTTCAAATTTAATGAGAATAATTTTCCGTTCTTATGCCAGATCCGTCAAAAGGGAAAATAAGCCGAACAATCGGCGAATGGGGGAGTCTGACTTGAGCTTTGATACTTGAAGCATCTCCTAAAGGCCTTTTCTGCACTGCCTCGGGATCCTGCAAGCCTCTGCCCGCTCCTTAAGTCGTCGCCTAGCCACGCCTACGCCTCCGCCTACTAGTGCGCTGTGTTTACTTACTTCAAACGCTGCGTGCCTTCTCCTGACGTTGCGTGGACCTACTTCAGACGCTGCGTGTTTATTCCGGACGCTGTGTGGGTCTACTCCGGAAGTTGTGTTTGCCTACTCCAAGCGCCGCGTGTACCTACTTTAAACGCTGCGTGCCTACTCCAGACGTTTCGTGGACCTACTTCCGACGCTGCGTACCGGCTCAAGACGCTGTGTGGGTCTACTCCAAGCGCTGCGTGTACCTTCTCCAGACGCTGCGTGTGTTTTCTCCAGATTCTGCGTGTACCTAGAGCAGGAGCTGTGCACCTATCATAGGCATAGCCTGTGCATACTTCGTTGCAGTATCTTTATCTTTGTTATTTTTTTTTTTTAATAATATTGTAAATCACCATCTTCATTACAACCCATCATCACCTTCATACCTTTTTTTATAAAAGAAACTGTAAAATTTTTTCAAATTTTTAAATAATTTATTTTATTTTGGTTGTTTTCGTTGTAGTTAAGTTAGGTTCTTAGTTTTTTTATTGTCGCTTCACGACATTTGGCGCCCGACGTAAAAGTTCTTCTTTTCTTCACCTTAGCTACGCCTTATCCATTTCCTTTTGATTGAATTGCTTTCTCTTTCGTTCTTAACTCTTTATTTACTCATCCTTATCATATCTTCCAAATTCTAAAACAAAACTTCATCTAGTTTTTCAACTTATTTGGATTATATTTAGACCTACATATAACACTTCACTTACATTCATCACTTTAATATTTTTATTCTAGATAACTTAAAGAGGTACAATCTTCCAAATTCTAAAACAAAACTTCATCTAGTTTTTCAACTTATCTGGATTATATTTAGACCTACATATAACACTCCACTTACATTCATCACTTTAATATTCTTATTCTAGATAACTTAGAGGTACAATTTTTTTATTAAATTTTTATTTCTTAAACTTAACTTTGCAATGAAAAGGGTTATTAAGTATGAATTCCTTAACAAGACTGAACTCGAATACGAAGTGAAGATTAGATGTGAGGAACCAGCTAATACTGTTTTGCATGACACTACATTTGTATATATGTTTGTATATTTGTATATAAGTTTGTATATATGTATAAATATCAATTTCAGACACATCTCGTTAGTGATGTTGCTAATCTCTGGCTTTGAGCCCTACCGCTCTGGCCGTTCTTAATCTTTACTTAAGTGATAGCGACTAAAGCTTGCTTAAGATTAATTTCTTTAACTTTATCTTCACTCAGGAGCGGATGACAACTCCTTAAATAAGCCTGAACGTCCTTTCAAAATGTTTTTTTTTCCACGCAGGAGCGGATGACAACTCCTTAAATAAGCCTGAATGTCCTTTCGAAAACACACTTTTAGAGTGGTAGTCATTGAATGTGAACTCCACCCTTACCTGAATGCAGATGATGAATGTAAGAGATAGTATATCTGATTTTGCCTGGTGATGTCTGTTACTGCAAAGCTGTGTTTTTATGGTTTATTTTAGAATGTACATGTCAAAATTTTTGCCGAGTCAAAAATTTTCCAGGGTCGGGGGGAAAATGTAGTGTTAGGCTTATACATACTTACATATCATTTTACACTATTTTAAATTTATTTTTCCATTCTGTTTTTGATGTTCTGCATTCGCCTCAAAACTTGATATTTTGCATCACCTTTATTTCCATAGGATCCTGTAATATTTTTAATTCATAAGAACACAATAACAAATCATTTTCACTTCGTATTTTTCATGCTATCAGCACTTTTTAAATCGGTGTCAATGGAGTCTACCTTTTTCGGTCTTTTATTTATTTCTCCGTAACTCTGCAATTTCGGGTTTCGTGCGCGCTGTTTCGCTACTTTTTTTTCCTATATAAATAAGATCTCATTTTTCACTTAAATCTTGCCGTTTCTGTATTACGAGCCTAAAACCAAAATTTGACATGTTTTGACATCGTTGTTTATCAGGTTGTCATGGCAATTTTTATTCAAATATCGTTACCGGCCTGATGTTTTTACTTCAAAATACTCCTTTCTTCTTGGCCATTTACAAGAATTTGCTTTTAATTTAAATAATTTCAAATTTAATGAGAATAATTTTCCGTTCTTATGCCAGATCCGTCAAAAGGGAAAATAAGCCGAACAATCGGCGAATGGGGGAGTCTGACTTGAGCTTTGATACTTGAAGCATCTCCTAAAGGCCTTTTCTGCACTGCCTCGGGATCCTGCAAGCCTCTGCCCGCTCCTTAAGTCGTCGCCTAGCCACGCCTACGCCTCCGCCTACTAGTGCGCTGTGTTTACTTACTTCAAACGCTGCGTGCCTTCTCCTGACGTTGCGTGGACCTACTTCAGACGCTGCGTGTTTATTCCGGACGCTGTGTGGGTCTACTCCGGAAGTTGTGTTTGCCTACTCCAAGCGCCGCGTGTACCTACTTTAAACGCTGCGTGCCTACTCCAGACGTTTCGTGGACCTACTTCCGACGCTGCGTACCGGCTCAAGACGCTGTGTGGGTCTACTCCAAGCGCTGCGTGTACCTTCTCCAGACGCTGCGTGTGTTTTCTCCAGATTCTGCGTGTACCTAGAGCAGGAGCTGTGCACCTATCATAGGCATAGCCTGTGCATACTTCGTTGCAGTATCTTTATCTTTGTTATTTTTTTTTTTAATAATATTGTAAATCACCATCTTCATTACAACCCATCATCACCTTCATACCTTTTTTTATAAAAGAAACTGTAAAATTTTTTCAAATTTTTAAATAATTTATTTTATTTTGGTTGTTTTCGTTGTAGTTAAGTTAGGTTCTTTAGTTTTTATTGTCGCTTCACGACAGTCTACCTAACTCACCGGCCGTTAGTTTTGGACATTGTGAAGGCCTTCGATCGGATTTGGCACAAAGCGCTTCTTTCGAAGCTTCCTTCCTATGAGCTTCCCGAGAAATTGTGCGATTGGATCACCAGCTTTCTTGCAGATCGGAGCATCAAGGTCGTTGTAGACGGTGCAAGCTCCGATTGCAAGCCTATTAATGCTGGTGTTCCACAGGGCTGCGTGCTATCGCCAACGCTGTTTCTTCTGCATATCAATGATATGTTGCATACCCGTAACATTCATTGCTATGCGGATGACAGCACTGGTGATGCTCTTTACACCGGCCGAGCCAATATTTCTCGGGAAAACGTCTCCGAGTGCCGGGACAAACTTGTGTCTGAAGTCGAGTCTTTGCTGAACAGAGTCTCGGATTGGGGACGACAAAATCTAGTCCAGTTTAACCCCCAGAAGACACAAGTTTGCGCGTTAACCGTGTAGTGTTATGCTTATACATACTTACATATCATTTTACACTATTTTAAACTTATTTTTCCATTCTGTTTTTGATGTTCTGCATTCGCCTCAAAACTTGATATTTTGCATCACCTTTATTTCCATAGGATCCTGTAATATTTTTAATTCATAAGAACACAATAACAAATCATTTTCACTTCGTATTTTTCATGCTATCAGCACTTTTTAAATCGGTGTCAATGGAGTCTACCTTTTTCGGTCTTTTATTTAGTTCTCCGTAACTCTGCAATTTCGGGTTTCGTGCGCGCTGTTGCGCTACTTTTTTTTCCTATATAAATAATATCTCATTTTTCACTTAAATCTTGCCGTTTTTGTATTACGAGGCTAAAACCAAAATTTGACATGTTTTGACATCGTTGTTTATCAGGTTGTCATGGCAATTTTTATTCAAATATCGTTACCGGCCTGATGTTTTTACTTCAAAATACTCCTTTCTTCTTGGCCATTTACAAGAATTTGCTTTTAATTTAAATAATTTCAAATTTAATGAGAATAATTTTCCGTTCTTAGGCAGATCCGTCAAAAAGGAAAAATAAGCCGAACAATCGGCGAATGGGGGAGTCTGACTTGAGCTTTGATACTTGAAGCATCTCCTAAAGGCCTTTTCTGCACTGCCTCGGGATCCTGCAAGCCTCTGCCCGCTCCTTAAGTCGTCGCCTAGCCACGCCTACGCCTCCGCCTACTAGTGCGCTGTGTTTACTTACTTCAAACGCTGCGTGCCTTCTCCTGACGTTGCGTGGACCTACTTCAGACGCTGCGTGTTTATACCGGCTCCAGACGTTTAAAGTAGGTAAACACAGCGCACTAGTAGGCGGAGGCGTAGGCGTGGCTAGGCGACGACTTAAGGAGCGGGCAGAGGCTTGCAGGATCCCGAGGCAGTGCAGAAAAGGCCTTTAGGAGATGCTTCAAGTATCAAAGCTCAAGTCAGACTCCCCATTCGCCGATTGAGTTCGGCTTATTTTTCCTTTTTGACGGATCTCACATAAGAACGTAATATTATTCTCATTAAATTTGAAATTATTTAAATTAAAAGCAAATTCTTGTAAATGGCCAAGAAGAAAGGAGTATTTTGAAGTAAAAACATCAGGCCGGTAACGATATTTGAATAAAAATTGCCATGACAACCTGATAAACAACGATGTCAAAACATGTCAAATTTTGGTTTTAGGCTCGTAATACAGAAACGGCAAGATTTAAGTGAAAAATGAGATTTTAACTATTTTAAATTTATTTTTCCATTCTGTTTTCTATTTTCTGCATTCATCTCAAAACTAGATATTTTGCATCACCTTTATTTCCATAGGAACCTGTAACATTTTTAAACCATAAGAACACAATAACAAATCATTTTCACGTCGTATTTTCCCGTTATCAGCACTTTTTAAATCGATGTCAATGGAGTCTACCTTTTTCGGTCTTTTATTTAGTTCTCCGTAACTCTGCAATTTCGGGTTTCGAGCGCGCTGTTGCGCTACTTTTTTTTCCTATATAAATAATATCTCATTTTTCACTTAAATCTTGCCGTTTCTGTATTACGAGCCTAAAACCAAAATTTGACATGTTTTGACATCGTTGTTTATCAGGTTGTCATGGCAATTTTTATTCAAATATCGTTACCGGCCTGATGTTTTTACTTCAAAATACTCCTTTCTTCTTGGCCATTTACAAGAATTTGCTTTTAATTTAAATAATTTCAAATTTAATGAGAATAATTTTCCGTTCTTATGCCAGATCCGTCAAAAAAAGGAAAAGATAGCCGAACAATCGGCGAATGGGGGAGTCTGACTTGAGCTTTGATACTTGAAGCATCTCCTAAAGGCCTTTTCTGCACTGCCTCGGGATCCTGCAAGCCTCTGCCCGCTCCTTAAGTCGTCGCCTAGCCACGCCTACGCCTCCGCCTACTAGTGCGCTGTGTTTACTTACTTCAAACGCTGCGTGCCTTCTCCTGACGTTGCGTGGACCTACTTCAGACGCTGCGTGTTTATTCCGGACGCTGTGTGGGTCTACTCCGGAAGTTGTGTTTGCCTACTCCAAGCGCCGCGTGTACCTACTTTAAACGCTGCGTGCCTACTCCAGACGTTTCGTGGACCTACTCCCGACGCTGCGTACCGGCTCAAGACGCTGTGTGGGTCTACTCCAAGCGCTGCGTGTACCTTCTCCAGACGCTGCGTGTGTTTTCTCCTGGAGTAGGCACGCAGCGTTTAAAGTAGGTACACGCGGCGCTTGGAGTAGGCAAACACAACTTCCGGAGTAGACCCACACAGCGTCCGGAATAAACACGCAGCGTCTGAAGTAGGTCCACGCAACGTCAGGAGAAGGCACGCAGCGTTTGAAGTAAGTAAACACAGCGCACTAGTAGGCGGAGGCGTAGGCGTGGCTAGGCGACGACTTAAGGAGCGGGCAGAGGCTTGCAGGATCCCGAGGCAGTGCAGAAAAGGCCTTTAGGAGATGCTTCAAGTATCAAAGCTCAAGTCAGACTCCCCATTCGCCGATTGAATTCGGCTTATTTTTGCTTTTTGACGGATCTCACATAAGAACGTAATATTATTCTCATTAAATTTGAAATTATTTAAATTAAAAGCAAATTCTTGTAAATGGCCAAGAAGAAAGGAGTATTTTGAAGTAAAAACATCAGGCCGGTAACGATAATTGAATAAAAATTGCCATGACAACCTGATAAACAACGATATCAAAACATGTCAAATTTTGGTTTTAGGCTCGTAATACAGAAACGGCAAGATTTAAGTGAAAAATGAGATATTAATATCTAGTTTTGAGATGAATGCAGAAAATAGAAAACAGAATGGAAAAATAAATTTAAAATAGTGTAAAATGATATGTAAGTATGTATAAGCATAACACTACATTTTTAACACGCAGCGTCTGAAGTAGGTCCACGCAACGTCAGGAGAAGGCACGCAGCGTTTGAAGTAAGTAAACACAGCGCACTAGTAGGCGGAGGCGTAGGCGTGGCTAGGCGACGACTTAAGGAGCGGGCAGAGGCTTGCAGGATCCCGAGGCAGTGCAGAAAAGGCCTTTAGGAGATGCTTCAAGTATCAAAGCTCAAGTCAGACTCCCCCATTCGCCGATTGTTCGGCTTATTTTTCCTTTTTGACGGATCTGCCTAAGAACGGAAAATTATTCTCATTAAATTTGAAATTATTTAAATTAAAAGCAAATTCTTGTAAATGGCCAAGAAGAAAGGAGTATTTTGAAGTAAAAACATCAGGCCGGTAACGATATTTGAATAAAAATTGCCATGACAACCTGATAAACAACGATGTCAAAACATGTCAAATTTTGGTTTTAGCCTCGTAATACAAAAACGGCAAGATTTAAGTGAAAAATGAGATATTATTTATATAGGAAAAAAAAGTAGCGCAACAGCGCGCACGAAACCCGAAATTGCAGAGTTACGGAGAACTAAATAAAAGACCGAAAAAGGTAGACTCCATTGACACCGATTTAAAAAGTGCTGATAGCATGAAAAATACGAAGTGAAAATGATTTGTTATTGTGTTCTTATGAATTAAAAATATTACAGGATCCTATGGAAATAAAGGTGATGCAAAATATCAAGTTTTGAGGCGAATGCAGAACATCAAAAACAGAATGGAAAAATAAGTTTAAAATAGTGTAAAATGATATGTAAGTATGTATAAGCATAACACTACAACCGCTAAAAAGAACCCCTTTGTCGTATCCTCTCAGTTTCAAGGCACTCCCCTTGTTGCCTCAGCCAGTATCGGAATCCTCGGCGTCGACATATCGAGTGACGTGCAGTTTCGTGGTCACTTGGAAGGGAAGGCCAAATTGGCCTCTAAAAAGCTTGGCGTGCTCAGCAGAGCGGGACAGTATTTCATGCCGGCACACCGCCTGCAACTTTACAAGGCGCAGGTTCGGCCGCACATGGAATACTGTTCCCATCTCTGGGCTGGGGCTCCCCAGTACCATCTCCTTCCACTTGACCGCGTCCAGTGCAGAGCGGCTCGAATCGTCGACGACCGAGTGCTTTCCGATCGGCTCGATTCACTGGCGCTGCGAAGAGATGTTGCATCTCTTTGCGTATTTTATCGCATCTATCACGGGGAGTGCTCTGAGGAATTGTTCGGATTAATCCCAGCCGCCAAATTTCGTGAACGCACTACACGGCAAACTTCCAGATACCATCCACACCATCTTGATGCTTGGCGGTCCACCACTGTACGTTTCACAAGGAGTTTTCTTCCACGTACAACCTCTCTGTGGAATAGTTTACCACCGGCGATTTTTCCGGACCGATACGACCTGGGGACCTTCAAGAAAAGAGCTTACTCCTTTCTAAAGGGCCGGCAACGCACCCGCAATTCTCCTGGTGTTGCGGTTGATCATGGGCGGCGGTAGTCACTTAACATCAGGTGAGCCGCATGCTCGTTTGCCCCTCTTCTATAAAAAAAAAAATAATGAGTTATAAAAATAAACTAGAAACCGGTTTTGTGTAAAGTGACCTAGGTTAGCTTCTATCTTCATGGTAGAAACCTCACTTACATGAAGGCGGGATCAGATGTTGTGACGTCACACGGGCTTTTAGGCCGCCCCGCGGTAGTCGTTTATAAAACGTGTAATATCATCACAACACAACGAATGGACCGATTTCAATGATTCAAAAAGTATGTTGCTCGTATGAGTGTAAGGAACAACATTATATAGGTTTTAAATGGATTTTCTGACTTGTGCCTGATCCTCTTTCACGTACCTTTTTAAAATGACATGCATATTGGAATCCTAATTTCATATTATTTGAACTTAAAAAATAACGAGTGAATAGAAGGGGCATTAGGTAATTTTAAAATAAAGAAATACTCATGTACATGTTGAAACCCAAAATACACACTTTCAGCAATGGTATATTTATTTTGGGAATTCAGTAGCGGCAACACTGCATCGGCGCAGTCGGATACTTGCTCTAAGCGTTGGTGTTTGTCTGTGCGGGATTTTTGTTATTAATTTGTTGTTTTTCGTTATCTTGTTACTTTTTGTTATTATTTGTTTTGAGTTTACTTTATCGTTAATTGCTACTGTGTTGTGTGTATTTCGCAACCAAAACAAAAAAGCTTCACGGCGGCAGCGGCGGCCGACGTCTCGGGTACTAGTGAGAACACCATACTAGTTACGAAGCTAGAACATATTATTATACTGGTGATTATATTCTTAATATCTCACAATGGGTAAAAAAAGAATAATCCGTGGGTCAGAAAGGACCATCATATTAAGAATATTTCATTTTTTTGAGGAAGAAAAGTTAAGAAGAATCACTATTCCAATAACAGCAGTAGACAAACGAGTGTGTGTTGCTGCTGGTGTAAGTCGACGCACACTGACCAAAATTAAACGTGAAGAGGAAAACGAGATTGCCAAACGAAGAAGACTTGAAGTTGAAAGTGAACCGCAACCGAGTACTTCAAGCAAAGCCCCAACAGAGTCAGTAAAACTGTCTACTCCAGGAAAAAAGCGAATACAAAAGAAAAAGTTGGAGATTGATGACTTCATGATTTGTGCTATCAAAACCAAAATTGAATCCTTTTATACCGTTCACAAAGAAGTGCCAACATTGAAAAAACTATTAGTGGCTGTCAAAAGAGACTTTAATTTTTCTGGTCAACGGGAGACTCTATGAAAAATTTTGACTGAACAGTTAGGCTTCCGATTTAAGAAATGTGCCAGTAAGCGAGATGTATTAATCGAAAGACCAGAAATAGCAGCGTGGCGTGCTCGCTATTTACGGCGGTTAAAGAAAATGATGATTTGGGTACAGACAAAAAACCAGTTATTTTCACAGATGAAACCTGGATACACTCGCATTATACTGTAAATAAGTGCTGGCAAAGTCAAACTGTCCCAGGCCTAAGAAAAAACGCTAGTGCAGGCCAGCGCTGGATAGTAGTTCACGCAGGTATGAACAACTTTCCTTGTTTTTCTTTCGTTTTTAGTACCTATTGTTTTCTTACTTTTCTTAGTACTGATTATCACCTATCACTTTTCGATTGCGATAAAGATAAAAAATATTCCTGAGGTGTGAGCTATTATTGACTTTATATTAAACAAAAATCTCTCAGCAGGAATATTGTTTATCTAATCGTTGTGTCAGCCGCAAGACGTCCACTGCTGGACATAGGCCTCCCCCAAAGATTAACAGTCCTGCGTAGCCCGCATCCAGCAGTTTAACCAATATAATATAAATGTCAACGTCAATTTGTTTGTTTTTGTGTCCTGCTATCACTACAAACACATTGCATAATATTATGACACATACATCAACAGACATAGCAGAGGAAATATAATGTGAAATAAGTTGTAATTTTTTATTTCAGGAGGCGAGATTGAGTTTGTCGAAGGTGCACATTTATTATATAAATGCAAAAGCTCAAAAGGAGATTATCATGATGAGATGGACAGTAATAACTACATAAAATGGTTAAGTGAAAAATTGATCCCAAATTTGCCACCCAACAGCATTGTAGTTATTGACAATGCTCCATATCATAGCAAACAATTAAATAAGCCTCCCTCAATGGCGTCTCGCAAGGAAGAAATGCAAAACTGGTTGACTTCAAAAAATATTGCATTCGATGCCCGCATGACAAAGCCAGAGTTGTATTACTTGATAATTCGAAAAGAAAAAGAATATTTAGTAGACAAACTTTTGAGGGAAAGCGGCCACGAAGTTCTCAGACTGCCGCTGTACCAGTGTGATCTAAACCCTATTGAGTATATTTGGAACATAATGAAACAAAGGATCACCGACAAAAATGTGGAACAGTCAGAAAGGCTTATCGAATCTTTAAACAGGGAGGCCATACAGTCAATTACGCAAACTGATTGGAAAAAGCAAATTAACCATGTAGACCGGTTACGGCAGAAGTACTGGGAGAAACAAGGACTACAAGATGCCAGAGAACTAATAATAAATATAAACGATGGTGACAGTGATGATGATACATCAGATTTTGAAAGAATTTTGGGGATTGAAGAATTGGAGTCAGATACTGATTCAGAATAAGTACTGTCACGCATCAGCTGGGCGCTTCGAGAGCACTTTTAAAACCTTGACCCGTTATCTGTAGTCACTTTTCTGTTGTTTATTAAATTCATTAAAATTATTAATAATAAACATAAATTGTGTGTCTAATAAGTACCTCCGATCTAAAAAATCCTAAAATCAATTTACCTAATAGGCATTGCTGACCTAATTTCAGAATTTTCTTTCCCCAAAATTTCTGAAATTCTAAATACCATTAGTATCGTAATGACTGAAAATAACCATTCACTTATTTTCGTTTTGTGGTCGATACATAACACTATGATGCAGTTAAATTCACAAACGTGGCTATTGTAATTAATTAAAATAAATAACTATGAGTAGTATATACTAGTACTCATACTATGTATCACCTGGTATTATACAGATGAAGGTGTTCCCCTCACTAGTCCTCAAGCCGCCATGTTCAGAATGCGCCTAATTGTTTTGGTAGCGTAGTATAAAATGTAATGTATGCAAAAGTAATAACAACATTATGAACTCAATGTATTATATACATCACCAAGTAACAAACCTTTAGTTGCGATGCTGTGAACGGCTCCATTATCTTTCTAAAATCTTTAGTCAAATCCACTAAGTCTTTAGAACATTTGCCTCGGTGAATTACGAAAGAATGTGGGGCCTTCACTAAATGCTCTGGTTCTAAAGCCTGTTTAGTTGCTGCGTTCTTTTTCACACATTTACCTTTTCGTTTTCCCATTATAAATCTGTTTATATCTGTGTAAAACTTTAAATTATTGAAATCAATATGTTATATTTTGTACTAAACATAAACAAACGTGAGACGTGAAACGTGAGGTTATTTGTTGTTGTCATTACGATTTGCCAGTTAAGACAGACAAAGGTAAAGGTACCATACATCCTAATCCAATTTGTATTATGTTCTCAAAAATTTTCACTATAAACTGATGCGTCCCATTGCAAAGGACTTGTGAGATTTTTTTCTAGTTTGGCAACTACCAGTGGATTCTGCCAGCGTCAAATATTTCATGGATGTCACATAGTTAGATTAGTTTCCGTTTCCGTACGAAATTACGTTATTTTTAAAAAGAATTAACAGTTAGTTTTATTTTTTTTATTATTATAATAAAAAGGATGAACGAGGCAAAAAGTTCCATAGTTTAATGTTAATGATGGATATGAAGTCTAATAAAGTTTGTACAAACGGAGTGTGAGCTAAATTTAACAAAGATTTGAGATTTATAGGACAGGGGTTGTTATTAGGAAGAATATTGTATAATGAAAAGGAGAGGATAGGGCAGCTAAAAAATTAATGCTCGTTCGTAACTTCATTTAGATTGTATTCACAAATTGAGCTATCTTTAATCTTAATTTTCGTTAAAAAACAGAGAAACAAGTGTGTGTCTCAATCGAATTCTACACAGAACAGAACACAGGACACATATATACCCCTAAAGGGGTGGAACAGAACCACGTTGCTGCCACTACGGTACTCACATTCCATAATTACTCGAATTTTTAACGTATCCATGTGAATAAACAAATGACTTATATTGAAAAAGGAATTCCATCATTTAAAAATAAAATTAATTAGAAATTAGAACTTTAGCCAAACGAAAATCATTTTGATTTGTAAATCGTGTTTGTATGGCCAGTACAACAGAACAGCAATTTCATAGGTAAAGACCTATTATAATGCATTTAAGTGAATTTTGGTACGTAAAAGTGACTGCGTTTTTGGGCATTTAAACTATTATTGGAAATGGGAGTTTTGGCGGCAACTTGACCGTCGACGGATTTTTGCTCCCGTTTTATCGTTTAAATAGTGGTTTGAAGTGCATCGTGATACGTTTGATGCGATTTTGTGTATTAAGTGCTTCTTCTTCTTTTGTGTATAAGTATAAAATCTTAGGTTATTTTGATCGCTTTGTGTTAGTCATCCGAAATCCTAATAACACCATTGGTCACACTGTGTATAGGAAAAAGACCCATACAAACCGATATTTAAACGGTGAATCTCACCACCATCCTTCACAGTTAGCTACCGTGGGAAAATCTTTGTTACAGAGAGCACGAGGGATCTGTGACAGCAAACACCTGGCCGCCGAGCTTCAGCACGTCAAGCAAGTTCTGCACGACAACAAGCTTCGAGTCCCGCGCCTACGTCACAGTGACCGAGTGAAGCCGGCCACAGTCGAGCGTGTGCCTGCTGTACTACCATATGTCAGAGGTGTCACAGACAAGATTGGCTATATCTTGAAGCGAGCTTCTATTAGAACATTCTACAAGCCGCCGAAGAAGATTAGTCAGTTCCTACCATCCGTCAAGTGTCATATTCCTCTACAAGATGCAGGAGTGTACAAGCTTGATTGTGAATGTGGTCTCTCTTATATAGGACAAACCAAAAGATCAATTAGGACCCGCGTAAAAGAACATATAGCTGATGTGAAGCATCAACGTTCCGGGAAGTCTGCAGTTTGTGATCATATCCTAGACGGCCCCAACCATTACATCAGATTTGATAGACCACAAATCCTCGCGAAAGAACACCGATTCCTACCAAGGATGATACGTGAGGCTATTGAAATTAAAAAACATCCTAATTTCAATAGAGAAGGAGGCTGGGTACTACCACCTGCTTGGGATCCTATAATCAATAAAATTAAAACTAAACCCAAGCATACCACTGCAAGACCTCAAGACATAGTCAGTTCATTTTGCATAGATCGGACCATAAACAATAATTAAAAAAGCTGAAGGTACTCCGGGTTTAACAATGACAACGGGACGTCAGTCATCTCAGTCCCCCGTGACCATGGGTGCTGGAAAGCGCCCGAAACGTCGGGAATTAAAAATAAAAAGTAAAAATAAACGCGATAAAATCCGTAAAAGTAGTTTTAATCTTGTGTTATTTTGTCTATCCAAGTATTCTTCTTTAATACACAATTTAAATTTCTTTAAAACACAAATATTTACATATTAAATATTAGTTTATTATATCTATCAATAATACTTAACACGTCTATAATGTTAGATTCGCGATATTTATATATCTTTTTAATTATCGCACTGCGTCATCATAAGCATTTTAACAGTGGTCTACCACTGAGCCGGCCCACACGTGCAACAGCAAAGCTCAAGCCGGGGTGGTACCACGACCTCACGGAATACCGGCGTGAAGTGAAAGCTCCGCTTTCGCGTTTCGTCTGGTGAGTGCAGGTGGCCGGAGGCCCAAATCCCCCCCCCCCATCAACATGGTACCGGAATTAAATAATGATAGACTACCCCAGGAGGGTACCAGCGACCCTGGAGAGTCCCTCGCTGAGCACCCACGACCATGTTTCTCCACTTCTGAGCATGGGTGCTCAGGCTGCCCCGTGTATTCTGGGGGGGGGGGGGCAAAATTCCGCTCAAGACTACAACTGCTCGGGGCAAACGGAGCAACAAGACCGAGGTGACCCCAGCCACGCTGTCCGTGAATTTCTGCAATATCAGGGGACTTCACTCCAACCTAGACGCCGTCCACTACCATCTCGAGACGGCGAGGCCGGTTCTGCTCTTTCTGACCGAAACGCAGGTGTCCTCTCCGGCTGATGTCTCGTATCTCTCCTGCCCAGGGTACAGACTGAAACACTCGTTTGTGCCTCGGGCTGGAGTTTGCGTTTACGTCAGAGAAGACATCTGTTCTCGACGCCTCGGCAGACTTGAAAGTTCGGACCTGTCCATCCTTTGGCTACGCGTAGACAGCGACGACCATCCGCGCGTCTACGGGTGCCTCTATAGGTCCCATAGCGGTAATGCCAAAACAGACCGACTCTTCGACCACGTCCAAATGGCTACAGATTCGTTGCTACAGCAGATCCCCTCCGCAGATACCGTGATCCTAGGTAACTTTAACGCCCATCACGCCGAATGGCTTGGTTCCCGTTTAACCGATCATGCGGGGAGATCTGTTCATGATTTTGCCTTGGCATATGGTCTGACACAACTGGTTACTTCGCCTACGCGGATTCCAGATGTGGAGGATCATGCACCTTCCCTGTTGGACCTTCTGCTGACCTCTCACCCGGACGGATATCAGATTTCCGTCGAAGCCCCTTTAGACTCCTCGGACCATTGTCTTGTCCGCAGTGTTGTGCCACTCACGCTGAAATCGCAGTTGCATTCTGCAGGCTGCCGCCGTGTTTGGCACCATAGGTCAGCCGATTGGGATGGGATGCGGTCTTTCTTTGCACCCTACCCTTGGGGGCGGGATTGCTTCTCGCCGGACGATCCCAACGTTGTTGCGGATTCTGTCGCTGATGTGGTACTTCAGGGTATGGAACTTTTTATTCCTTCCTCTGTGGTGCCCATTGGAGGCAAATCTCAGCCATGGATTGGTCGCTCCTGTAAAATAGCATCATGCTACAAGCAGGAGTGCTACCGAGCCTGGGCTGACACATCAGCGTCCCGGGATGTAAACACCAGCGCTCTAAAAAAGAAGTATAGTTCCGCCTCTAGGTCCTACAAAAGAGTCATTGCCAAGGCAAAGTCAGAGCACATAGGCAGAATTGGCGAGAAACTAGTTCGCCTTCCTTCTGGAACCCGTGCATTCTGGTCTCTAGCCAAGGCTGTCCAGGGGAATTTCTACCAGCCATCTCTTCCATCTCTACACAGGGAGGACGACTCACTGCCCCATACCGCAAAGGAGAGAGCAGATCTTCTAGGCTCTTTCTTTGCGCCCAACTCGACTCTCGATGACGGGGGGAGTACGCCGCCGACCATCCCGCGGTGTGAGTGCTCCATGCCGGAAGTGCAGTTCACACAGTGCTCGGTTCGTAAAGCATTCCTCTCCCTGGACATCCACAAGTCGTGTGGGCCTGACGGAATCCCCCCAATTGTGCTGAGGACGTGTGCTCCAGAGTTGGCACCGGTTTTAACGCGTCTTTTCCGGTACTCCTACTCCCTAGGCGTAGTCCCACAATCATGGAAAACGGCTTTCGTCCACCCGATCCCTAAAAAAGGCGACCGCTCAGACCCGTCCAACTACCGGCCTATCGCCATCACCTCCTTGTTCTCCAAAACAATGTAGTCCATTGTAAACTGCCAGCTCATGAGGTACCTTGAGGATCACCAGCTGATTAGTGACCGCCAATACGGTTTTCGCCGTGGTTGGTCAGCTGGTGATCTTCTGGTCTACCTAACTCACTGGCCGTTAGTTTGGACATTGTGAAGGCCTTCGATCGGATTTGGCACAAAGCGCTTCTTTCGAAGCTTCCTTCCTATGAGCTTCCCGAGAAATTGTGCGATTGGATCACCAGCTTTCTTGCAGATCGGAGCATCTAGGTCGTTGTAGACGGTGCAAGCTCCGATTGCAAGCCGATTAATGCTGGTGTTCCACAAGGCTGCGTGCTATCACTGTTTCTTCTGCATATCAATGATATGTTGCCAACCCGTAATATTCATTGCTATGCAGATGACAGCACTGGTGATGCTCTTTACACCGGCCGAGCCAATATTTCTCGGGAAAACGTCTCCGAGTGCCGGGACAAACTTGTGTCTGAAGTCGAGTCTTTGCTGAACAGAGTCTCGGATTGGGGGCGACTAAATCTAGTCCAATTTAACCCCCAGAAGACACAAGTTTGCGCGTTAACCGCTAAAAAGAACCCCTTTGTCGTATCTCCTCAGTTTCATGGCACTCCCCTTGTTGCCTTAGCAAGTATCGGAATCCTCGGCGTTGACATATCGAGTGACGTGCAGTTTCATGGTCACTTGGCAGAGAAGGTTGGCTTGGAAGCTTGGCGTGCTCAGCAGAGTGGGACAGTATTTTATGCCGGCACACCGCCTGCAACTTTACAAGGCGCAGGTTCGGCCGCACATGGAATACTGTTCCCATCTCTGGGCTGGGGCTCCCCAGTACCAGCTCCTTCCACTTGACCGCATCCATCGCAGAGCGGCTCGAATCGTCGACGACCGATTGCTTTTCGGTCGGCTCGATTCACTGGCACTGCGAAGAGATGTTGCATCTCTTTGCGTTGCGCGAATTGTTCGGATTAATACCAGCCGCCAAATTTCGTGCACGCACTACATGGCAAACGTCCCGATACCATCCACACCATCTGGATGCTTGGCGGTCCACCACTGTACGTTTCACAAGGAGTTTCTTCCACGTACAACCTCTCTGTGGAATAGTTTACCACCGGCGATTTTTCCGGACCGATACGACCTGGGGACCTTCAAGAAAAGAGCTTACTCCTTTCTAAAGTGCCAGCAACGCACCTGCAATTCCCCTGGTGTTGCGGTTGATCAAGGGCGGCGGTAGTCCGTTAACATCAGGTGAGCCGCATGCCCCCTCTTCTATAAAAAAAAAGAAAAAAAGCTCTCACCCCTTTTATGTTGACTCGGCTGTATTACTGAAGTCGCATGAGGATTTATTGTGTTATCGCCTATTCATAATTTTTGTACTCTACCCTCTAATGCAAAAATCAAGTCACTGTTAATTAGCAACTGCCGAAGTGAAAGACCGTTGTTCATGTTATTTGAGTCTCAGGTCAACTTTGCTTTTTTTACATACTATTATAGCTCTTACGTATGAGTAATAATTTCATACTGTAGGATAATATTACGTCGATGTTTTATGAATGTACTATGTTGTTTGAATAGGTTATTTTAGGTAAATTAAACAAATGTTTTATTATTATGTGTTGCAAATGTTCGAAGTGTAAAGTTGTATGTGATTGTATTTGTAATACGGTTATGCGGCGTAACATTATTTCATTTCTGAAAATAGGTGGAAATAAATATGTTAACAAATTATCATTTATTTTACACTGTGTAGCTTTAATTTTCTATAAATTGTGCACAATTGGATATATATTTCTTGTGATTAGTGACTGCAAATAATTTAAGCTGTTATTACCAGAATGTTCGTGGTCTTAGGACTAAATGTCTTGAACTTCGACTAAGCATTTTGACGAACGATTTGTAGCAATTTGTTACAAGTAATAAAAATACCGGTGGTGGAGTTTTAATACTAACGCGACGCACACTCGGCGCCATGCATCGTGACCTCGGCATATGCGGTCCTACAGAGCTGTTGTGTATAACTATTCCTTTGGTTGCGTGCGCTTCAAGCACCAACTTACATATTTGCGTGATATATTCTATTGCCCCTGACAAAAAATTAACAGTATTATTGAGCTTTGTCCATATGATAATTTTGTAGTATTAGGAGATTTTAATTTGCCGTTCATTACTTGGAACCCAAACGGATACACAACTTTAAAAAATGGGTCTACCGAGGTACAAGAAGTGAGTACCCAACTGATGGAAGTATTTACATTTCACGGGTTAAGACAATTTAATACTTTAAAAAATCATGATAGTAACACGTTGGATCTTGTATTTTCTAATTTGCCTTTAAATATCATCCCCGCATATGCACCGCTTCTCAAAGAGGATCGCGCACATCCTTCTTTCTGTTTTATAGTTTTGGAATTAAGTATTACTTCTCTACGAGAAACAGCTGCACCGAGGCGAAATTTCAGGAGGGCTGATTATGATAGCATTAACATGTATCTTTTGGAACAGGACTGGCGTTCTCTTATGTGTACAGGCACTATAGACGAGGCTACAGACACCTTTTATAATCTACTGGATAGTTGTGTTCGTCTATATGTGCCTTTTCTTAATAACACAGGGAGGCGGTCCTATCCTAAATGGTACACGTCAGCTTTAATAAATTCGGGAATAGGTTAGATTACGATGAGTTTTCATTACTCCGAGCAAGAGAACGCCGTGTTCAGAGAGAATGTTACAATAAGTCGAGTTGTGAAAGCAGCATCAAAAAACACCCGAAAACGTTTTGGACTTTCGTCAAGGCCATGCGGGGTGGGTCAGCATATCCCTAGAAAATGTCTTTGGAAGGTGTAGAGTACACCGAAGGTATAGACATATGCAATGCTTTCAACTAGTTCTTCCAGAGTGCTTTTGGTGTACCTAGTAATAATTACACATCTCCACATACGGAATCAATGTGTACTGACATAGTTTCTAATATACAGACAAACCCTACAATAATTGAAAAAATGTTGAAAACTTTGGACACGAACAAAGGTGCCGGTAGTGATGGATTACCTTCATTTTGGTCTCTCCCCTTGAGTCTTATATTTAACGCTCTCTACGTGAAGGAATCTTTCCGCATAAATGGAAGTGTGCACATATAGTCCCGGTACACAAGAAGGTTTCACGAACTGATAAAAAAAATTATAGAGGTATTTCTATTAAACACAGCAGCTAAAATCCTTGAACGAGTAGTATATAACGTAATTTAGTCTACGATTTCACGCTCTATCCCCGAGCAGCAACATAGTTTTTTGCAAAGGCGATCCACCACTACCAACTTGGCAAGTTTTTCTAGTTTTGTCCTTGAGAATATGGATCAAGGTGGGCAGGTTGATGTGATTTACACTGATTTTGAAAAAGGTTTCGACCGAGTGGATCACGAGTAGTTACGTTGTACCAGTTCTGGCGCACTGAGTCAGTACTACTATACTAGTAGTTACGTTGTACCAGTTCTGGCGCACTGAGTCAGAAGTGGTACAAGTACGACGTTCGTCGACTCACGATCCTAAAAAAAAAAAAAAAAACAGGTTTTGGCATGTTCTGATCACGAATCTGCGGTCCATTTTTGCGTAGGATGCACGGTTCCGGAGATGTGCAGATCAATTAACTCTCCTCCACCGTCATTAGCGCTCCATTGTTCTTATCTACTTCGTTCAATACCGTCATTATCTATTCTTCCTCAGCGTGGTGCTATTGTATTATACTCCTTTGTTCCTATCTACACTAATCTGACTCATTAATAAAACACGTTACCCAATTTTGTTAAATTTTTTATTTATGAAATACAAAATCTTATTACTTATTATCTATAAAATAGGAGTGAAACATCTCATCCACTAAAATATCGTTGTAATTGTTGTACAATGTGTTCCCTGTAAATATACTCGTAAAACTATGCATCTTACTCTTAACCTGGCCTTTAGAGTACCTTAAACCTTTTTAAGAGTACCTTAAACCGTAGAGCATGTATGAAGGGAATAATGAAAGTGGACGAAGCGAAACAAGTATGTAAGGATCGTAGCAAGTGGAAAGAAGTGGTCTCTGCCTACCCCTACGGGAAAGAGGCGTGATTATATGTATGTATGTATGTAACTATGCATTGAACATCCCTGAAACTTATATAGCAAATACATTAAGCAATATTCGCCACAAACTGAAGTCCACTCATTCTGAATCCTATCAACATTCCAGTTCCATCTTTTACAATTTCTTTTAAAAAACTCTAGATGATATCGTACAGGTGCCCGTCCGAATGAATCAAAATATTGACCGACGTCATTCGTATCGATATATAAAGCTACCCAATGTGACCCTGGTTTATCATCTGTATCCAAATTGCATATTATATACGTTGGTACGTGGGTGTACATGGGTAGTTTATTGGCAGCATAAACATTATTTTCTAGAGTGGGGTGAATCTTTTTCAGATGTTGTTGTACATCTAGTGCATCCATAATATTACTGCTATTAGTAGATTATTACAGTACCAATCTACTCAATGACTAATATAGGAATGATCAATTATAGTGATTTCTAAATATTAAATTGCATTCTTTGTGTTATACAAAACATATTTGAGTCATCAATACACTGAACAAGACACGACACAGGAAGGACGAAGGAATGTTGAGATAAGCAACAGAATGTGAGATAAGCTTGTTGACGCATAAAGTTACTATCAATTCTACTGCAGAAATTCTTTAGATTAGAATTATTACTCACTGGTACTATATAAGACCTAGCAACTGCAGTCATGGGGTTAGTATATGGTCGTTTGACCGCAGTGGATCTATCAATACTACATTTGTGTTACTTCAACGCATCAAAGGCCATGGATGTAAGTGTTTATTCTATTGACAAGCTTACTTTTCTTTCTGTTATTTTCTTACGTGTGTATGATTTAGTGTTAACAAATTGTATTTAAATATTATGTGTGTGTGTATATGATTAAGCCGTGGTAGCTCAGATGGTTAGCGCAAAATGTAAATTTCACAGTACGCGACCCGGGTTCGATTCCCGCCGGCACCAATTAAATTGTTAATTGCAATTTTAAGTGCTGATTTACCACGTGCTCAGCGGTGAAGGAAAACATCGTGAGGAAACCTGCATGTCTGAGAAAATTTCGAAGGCATGTGAAGTTTGCCAACACGCATTAAGGTAGCGCAGCGAACATTTCCTAGCACTAAAACCCTCTCAGAAATGAGAGGAGGCCTATGTTCAACAGTGGACTTTAATAAGTTGTAACTTTAACTTTTTTAACTTTTATGATTAAGTGTTAACAAATTAATATTAACATGATAACTGTGTTGTTGCAGAAATCATTGAGCTTCGATGAAAATACCTATAAACAGTATTACTACTCGCCACTCTCCCCTCAAGAAAAGAGTGATGACATCGTCATTAATAATAACACATGCGATGGTGGAAAAAGAAAATCGCAATCGATTGATCATTTTTTTGAAGCTGAATCAAAAATAAAAAAGAGGAAGCTGTTATCATCAACCGTAGCACGAGCCGCTAGAGATGGTGTATCATACATTTCTACTAATTCTGACGACGGAGACCAAGCGACGCATCTCATCAAAATTGAAATGTACGATATGAAGAAGCTATCCAATATTCCAACTACTGATCATTGGAAACATGCTTCCACGAGGATTAAATATTACGTAAAGACTAATAAGGATAGCATCTACGACAACACAAACGCCCTCGTATACAATATTACAAAGACAATAGCAGAAAGTGAAAAAGTCAAAAAATACTTTTTTAACAATGACAGTCATTAGCTGATCATTAGTGAATGTGATTCTGTTTACTTAAATTACTTCCGTGTACTCATTATATTCTATTTCTAATCCTTTGTTAGACTTAAATATCGGACATTATTTGAAATTTGGGTATCAGTTGGTCTACCAACGCTGAACTGTTACTTACTCTGCTACCTATTTTCTTCTTTACTATAAGGATGGCAAACTTCAGTGAAGTGTGCACCAGTGCTTTCTTCTCCACAACCATGGAAGAGAATACGGAACTATTCAACAGCGAATTAAATCAGGAGTTGTCTAAAGTTTGTGATGAAATGGAGAAGGATCAACTGTTCGATTCATCGTATGATGATGAGTTGTATAATCACTGTGCGATGGTTGAAACACAGTTTAAGTAAGTAAAATAAACATTCATTTCGATCATAATTTACACAATGTCTTGTACAGTTTTTATTAAATTTAAACATTTTAGTAGTCAACCACTACAACTTGGAAGAGGAACGAAGCGAACGAGCGGCAAAGAACCCAAGATCATCAAAAAACCAACAATGGAAGCAGAAGCGCCTACCTCTGCAGGGAACAGTATCAGTAACGATGATCAAGTGGAATGTCTAACGTGTCATATATTTATCAAGAAATGGTATTTAGCTAATCATTTTAAAAGTAATGTTCACAAAAATAATCTTTTAAATTCACATAATTCTTTATCAAATGTTAGTGTTATTGAATCTGCTTTTGGAAATAGGATTTTAACTTATAAAATCAAGAGTAGAGTAGATAGTTCGACATTGGTAAATTTTGAAACTCCTGAACTATTTTTAAATTCTATTAAAGATGATATTTTATTTTTAATACAAGAGTGTATTCATCAACACATAATTTTTAAAGTAAACTTCATAATGCATGCTGATTTTGTTCAACAAACTAAAGATATTCATGATACGTTCGATTTTCAAACGCTTAACTATATTATTTGTCAAGGAGATGACTTAAATATTTTTTTTCATCTTTAAATGATACAATTACTACTAAAATTAGTGCATTTGAAAAAAAAGATAGTGGATGGAGTCTAAAAAACATAAAATCTATAGACATGAATGTTAATAAATTTAACCCCCTACGCGGTACTTCATACATAGATCTTCCTCGTGACATAAAATTAAAAAAGGCTGTTATAAATGTAAAAAGCAAGGATTATTTTTGTTTTAAATGGGCGTTACTCTCGGCGTTATATCCCGTAAACAAAGACGTGGATCGTGTATCATCGTACGTTAAACATGCAGATAAACTTAAATTTGATGGTATTTCCTTTCCAGTTAAAATTTCTGACATAGCAAAAGTAGAGAAATTAAATGATATTAGTGTTAATGTTTTGGATTAGAATATAATAAAGAAAAACGATGTAATTCTATAGTAGGTCCATTATTTTTAACAAAGTGTCGTAAAGATAGACATATCAATTTATTATTTTTTCCAAGGATACAAGAAAATCATTATTGTTACATAAAAAAATTATCGTGGTTAGTTAGTAAACAAATTTCAAAAGACGGTCACATCATGTACATTTGCGGAGCATGTCTACTTCACTTTCCATCTCAGGAAAGTTTAAATAACCATGAACAATACGATTGTGCCCACATTTGTACAGAATTACCAAACAGTGAAACTTTAAAAAAAAAAAGAATTGGTTTGGTCAACCTATGTATTTCAAATGATAAAATTAAAATTGATAGTTATGAAAAAAAGTTAAAGATACCATTCGTAGTTTATGCTGATTTTGAAGCATTTTTAAAACCAATAGAATCATGTTCTAACGATCCTTCCAAACCTTTCACACACAATATTCAGAAACATGAAGTACATAGTTTTGGTTATTATATAAAATGTTCATATGATGATAAATTATCAAAATATGTAACATATTGCGGACCCAACTGTGCACAAGTGTTTATGGAAAGTTTATCTAACAATCTCAAAGAAATAAATAGACTTCAAAAATATCCTCCACTTCCGCTAACAAATGAAGACAAAAACCAAATTTCAAATGCAACCATTTGTCATATTTGTGAAACAGAGTTAGCAGAACATTTTTATGATTTTATTGGTACACCGGTAGTTTTATAGGTGTTGCTCACGAATCATGTAGCTCGAAGTTCAGAAAACCTCGTTATATACCAATATTTTTACACAACCTTAGTCACTATGATGCTCATTTTATTGTTCACGCGTTAAACTTTTGTGATGGTGAAGTCGAAGTTATCCCTCAAAATAAAGAAAAATATATATCCTTTTCCAAAAAATTAAAAATGAATAACCACGAAATTATATTAAGATTCATAGATTCATTTAAGTTTTTATCATGTAAATTATAAGAATTTGCCAAAAATCTCAGTAATGATCAATTTCAAGAATTACGTAGAAATTATCCTAATGATAAAGATTTCTTTCGTTTAAAACGGAAAGGCGTTTATCCATATGAACTTATGACTAATTGTGATAGTTTAAGCCTAACATCGCTCCCCGAACAAAAATTTTTTTATAGCTCGCTCACAGATTCCCATATTTCAAATGATGATTACAATCATGCTAAAGATGTTTGGGAACACTTGGGTGTTGTAATATGCTAGATTATTCAAACCTGTATTTAAAACAGACGTTTTACTTTTAACCAATGTATTTGAAAACTTTAGAAAGTTATGTATTAATACTTATGATTTAGACCCTGCCCATTATTACACAGTACCCGGTTTAAGTTGGGATGCAATGTTAAAATATACAAAAATAGAATTAGAACTTTTAACAGATTATGAGAAAATTGCATTTATTAGATCAGGTATCAGGGGTGGTGTATCTCAATGTAGTAATCGTTATGCTAGAGCTAATAACAAATATATGGGGGATTATGATGCAGGGAAACCAAATTCATATATCACATATTTTGATGCCAACAATTTATATGGTTGGGCTATGTCTCAATGTCTTCCTACTGGTGGATTCGAATGGGTAAATCCGATTACAGAATTTAATGTGTCTGAGACATCGAACTTCGGTTTTATTTTAGAAGTTGATTTGGAATATCCAGATGAACTTCATGATTTACATTCGGACTTTCCTTTATGCCCCGAAAACATTTGTGCAGGCGATATTAATGAAAATAAACTAGTCCCAAATTTAAATAATAAAGATAAATATGTAATTCATTACAGAAATTTAAAGCAGTGCATAGAAATGGGGGTTAAATTAACTAAAATTCATAGAGTTTTAAAATTTAAACAGATTCGCTGGTTGAAGATGTACATAGATCTAAACACAAAATTAAGAACGTTAGCAAAATCAGATTTCGAATAAGATTTTTATAAATTAATGAATAATTCAGTCTTCGGTAAGACTATGGAGAATATTGAAAAAAGGGTTAACATAAAATTAGTTACACACTGGGAGAACCAGGGCAAAGCTTTAGGTGCTCAAGATCTAATCGCTAAACCACAATTTCATAGTCTTTCAGTATTTTCGGAAAACCTAGTTGCGGTTCAGTTGCGAAAAACAAAGTTAATATATAACAAACCAATTTATTTAGGGTTTTGCATTTTAGATATTTCAAAAACATTAATGTATGATTTTCATTATAACTATATGGTTAAAAAGTTTAGTAAAATCAAATTATTGTATACAGATACGGATAGTTTAATATAACATATATTTACAGATGATTTTTACTCTGATATAAAACCTGACCTTTCATCATACTTTGATACCTCAGCTTATGATACAAATAATATTTTTAAATATCCAAAATTAAATAAAAAGAAATTAGGTTTTTTTAAAGATGAAAATAATGGTAAAATCATGAAAGAATTTGTGGGTTTACGATCCAAAATGTACGCTTTTAACTTAGAGAATAAGACTATAGCCAAGGCAAAAGGGGTAAATAAATGTATCACTAAAAAGATGACCATGGATAATAATAAGTCTTCTCTATTTAATAAAAAAGTGCAATATTATAGTGTTCGGGGTAGTACCGACACTAAGGGGATGATAAACTGATAACGCCATTGAGTTATACAACACTAGAGGAGCAAACCACATTACCGCACGTCGAAAAAAGTGTAACCACTATCCAAACGTGACGACGTAGCTTTGAAACTTGTAACAATTTTAAATAAACATATATCTTTCTCACTTACACAAGTTGCGAAAACAATGTCGTCGTAAGATTAGATAAAGATAGACACACAAACATGCAATGGCGGGTTGGTGTGGCTTACTATATGAAATTTTACCTAAAATACGCAATAAAAATGAGTTTTTTTAAGCTGTAGTTAATTGTTTTTATATTAAAAAAGTATATTTTATTTTAAAATCTTTATTACGTCCCCTTAGAAAAAAAGGGATACAAAGCTTATCAGATGAATAGAAGTAAACATAATGATGAAATAAAACGTATTTTTATGGTTCTAATAAATCAAACAATATAAAATAGATATCTAATAAAATATAATTAATATAAAATTTATATGAAATTATAAATAATATAAAATTATTAATATAAAATAGGTAATAAAATATATTTAATAGATAATTCATGAATAAACTAAAATAAGAATAATTATTTTGTATGAAAGTTAAAACGTGGTTTTTATTATAATTTCCAAAATATTTAAAATCAGAGGTAACAAATTAACTTACTCCATTAATTATATAGTCTCCCATTAATGTAGGATAATCACAAATGCGGAAAAGTGGCAACATTGAACCTAAATGGCAATATTCGATAATTTTATTTAATTATTTGAGGTTTTTTACGTTTATATAAAAACAAGAACTAAAAATTATGTGTTGAAAGTGATGCCGCTTGATTATTACGTTTTTTGTGACCTTGAATAGCATTCTTTCACTATACATTTACCCATTTTTGTCGCGGCTCAACTCTGTCGGCGTCACATTGAACAATGAACTCACGTTAGCTAGGCATATGGCTGTGGCCATATGTGCAGTGGCAACGCTTTGGCGCGGTTATTACTGATCTAGGGTTATATAAATCAATGGATAACGCTTGATAAGTTTGATAAATATATTATGGACAAGTATACAAATTAAAAGGCTAGAACTACTGATAATGAGTACGCGTAGCGCTCTTGATGGCTATCGGCGAAATGATTTTAAAATACATGTGCCGCGGAAATATGTAAAAGAGGTCAAGTTGTGAAATGATGACTTAACAATTGTACGTTGCATTACATGCTCGTACATATTCCCGGGCAGCAAAGATGGGGTTAGTAGAAGCAAATAGAGATGATGGATGCTAGTGAGGCTTAATCTAATTACAAGGTGATACCATTATTTCTTATCTATAGTGCAAATGATAACTTGATTAGTACACGAATGTACAAGGTGATTAAACAATATTCTTATCTAAGACTAGTCTATGTACACTGGTTTGGAATTGCGTACACGGATCTTAGCACAGGCGAAGTGCTTCTGTTTTGCTTAAACACACGTGCATTCTTTTTTGAAAAATCATTTGCACTCACACTTTGACACTGATTGCCTCTAAAACATTTACTACACTGAGCATTCACACTTTGACACTGATTGACCGTAACACTTTCACTACACTGAGCACTGACACTCGGTAGAAAATGTGGCGACGATGTCTCCTGTTCCGTCATAGGCACCGACATTCCCGCCTCCGCGGGTGCTCCCGGCGCCGACCGCCTGCAGCGCCTCCAGCTGTACACCAGGGCGCCCACCGCAACGACTGCAAATAACACATATATCGCAGCGTAGTGGTGGACATCATGATAAGAAACACTCTCTGCTAGGGGCTCGTTGTTCTTCATAAATTCAATCTGTTCCTTGATCATCTGTAGATTATTGGCTATATCATCATTCGTATTGTTCGGTAAGGAGCGATCGGGTAACGATATATTGATGATGTGATTAATTGGTGATATCTTAGGGGCTTGTATATCAGAACTGATGTTCATTTCGCTAAGTTCTTGTCGGTGTGAATAAACAAAGAAATCAGCTGCTTTGACTATACAACCTTGACCAACATTAAATAGGCCAGAGCGGATCAATTGCACTGCCGTAACTTGATCGTCACATAGTAACTTCGTTTTGCACTGGTCGCAACAAAAATAGAAATATGTATTTAGTTTATTTAGTTCTATCCAGCGATTGTAGCAGGGTCTGGTAACTGTTTTACATTTTCTTGAGAAGGGCAGATTCTCGCAGAAACTATGATCATCTTTTATGTAGTAAATAGGTCTTTTATGATGGCACAAAATAATTTTGGGATCTCTTCTAGTACATAAATCCAGGTCCTTTTCAGTCAGTGGCACTAGGGAGTCTTTTTTCAAGTTGATAGCGATGTATCTTGATACTGGTACTGTTCTGAAATTTCTTCTTTATTTTCTGATATATAAGGTACTGGTATGACTTCCAGGACTTCAAACATATCTCTGCTGATGAGAGGTATCTTGATTTCGAATATGATATAGTTACTTCTTATTCGAGCTCGCACCTGCAGTAAGTTGTAGATTTCATACGAATTAGAGTTATCTATTGGTAATGATAGGTCTTTAGGGAGCTGACCTGCTATAACGTTCAGTTCTTGTCTTAACTGGTTGGCAGATAGCAAGTGGAAATTAAATTTTCCGTTGTATATATTTGTAATAGTGTCGAGTAAATTTTGTTGTATATTTCTGAGGCTGATAATAAGGTTACTTGTTAGCATGGCTGTACTGATAAATTCACTCGTGAAGGAAATATTCTGAAGCTCCCTCTTGAATTGATCCTCTGAATTTTCTAGAGATATAATTTTTCTGTTAATATTCTTGTGGTTCTTCTCCATGATTTCTTTAGTGCGTTTTAGTAAATTAAATTCCGCTTCCACTACGGTCGTTTGATTTTTCCATAGGGTTGCTAAATGGTTTTGATTTCGCTTGATAAGTTCAATGTCCTTTTCATATTTTTCGGCAAAACTTTCGTCTAAAATACCGAATAAACTATTAGCAATACTTCCTACACCATTGATTAAGCCGCGCCGGCGACGTGGGCGGGTTTCTAGTATGTTATCATGTTGAATAGTTAAAATGTTATTATAATATTGCAGTTCCGTGAACTCGTGCCGAAGTTGCAACAAGATCTCTTCGCAATGTGATCGTGCCTTCATAATTACACACATGTTATTTAAGTATTGTATATATTTTGTTAGCGCCGTATTACCTTCTTGATAAGGGAATATGTCATAGTAGACAACGAGGCGCCAGTCGTCTCGCATTAAATGCATGCTTGTTATTGTATCAAAATAGAGACTGCTGTTTTGTAATGGTGTTATGTTATAGGAGCATTGTACTGCCGGGATGATTGCAATAAAGAATAATAAAAGCGATTTAATCATTGATGTTAAGCAATATTGTTTTCTTCTGCTTGATTTAGGGATTGATTTATTTTCATTTTCTTGGTTTTGTTTTTCTGTTGAACTGCTTGTCCCTTCTTGATTTTGCTCAACCGGTAAAATTGAAAGCTTCACGATCGGCCGTTGTAAGATTCTGTTTTTGGTTCTAAGAGTGACAACTCTGACGTACCCGTCATTGCCCGGGTGTAGCTGCACAACTCGGCCGAGGGGCCACTTTCCCGAAGGAAGGTTTTCGTCCCTGATAATGACGATGACGATCATTCTCTTTGATATTTGGCTGCGGTTTTCTCCATTTATTCCTGGCCGCTAATTGGGTTAAATATTCATTGCGCCATCTTTCCCAAACATCGTTAAATGTTTTTTGGATTAAATACCACCTTGTCCTTAAATCAGTTTCGGTATCGTAGATGTTCAACATAGGACCACTTGAAAGAAAGTGGGCAGGTGTTAGAACGTCTAAGTCATTGGGATCTTCGGTTAATGCACATAGAGGTCTCGAGTTTAGGCATCCCTCCAGTTGAGAAAGTAGGGTGCTGTATTCTTCAAAAGTAAGCGCTTGTTCGCCAACTACGCGCTTAAGATGATATTTCAAGCTCTTAACCGCAGCTTCCCATAAGCCGCCCGCTGATGGCCAAGCGGGGGCATTAAAGTGCCATTCAATTCCCAAACTGGCAACCTCCGACATAAAGTTTGGGCTGAATATTTCTTGAATCGCTGAATACTCTCGTTGCAAAATATTGTTAGCACCTATGAAATTGCGACCTTGATCACTGTAGATGTGTCCGGGAGTTCCTCGTCTTACTGCCATGCGGCGTAACGCTGCTAAAAACGCTGATGCTGTCAAGTCGGATGCCAGTTCCAGATGTACGGCTTTTGTGGCCATACAAACGAAAACTACGATATATCCCTTGGTAGTCTTGCCACCACGACCCTTGTTGGCCTTTACGGATACAAAACCGCTGTAATCAACACCTGTACGAAAGAAACTCCTGGATGGATTCGATCTTGCTGAAGGTAAGTCTCCCATGAGTTGATAGTTTTTATCAGGAGTGTGTCGCCGACATTTAACACAGTGGCGAAGTCTTGATTTTGTGGTTCTGGTACCGCCGAGCATCCAGTACTTTCGTCTCATGAAAGCGGTTGTTAATCGTGCCCCTCCGTGATAAGTGAGCTCGTGTGCTTCGTCTATGATAAGAATAGCTAATCTTGAGTGTCTCGGGTAATAGCTGGATGCTTAGTTTCGGGATCGAGGTTAGCATTTCTAAGTCTCCCTCCAACTCGAAGAACTCCATCCTTGTCCAAAATTGGGTTCAACTCATACAGTTTGCTCCTGCTATTCACGCTGTTTCTCGCTTGCAAATCTTTTATTTCCTTATAAAACTCCTCTTGCTGTACTTGTTTGATAATTAAAACTTTCGCAGCTCGCAACTCTGATACTGATAAATAGTTTTCTTTTGACTTTCTGTAGATAAATCTTAAAATCCAACCTAATACTTTGACGCATTTTGATAATGAACTGTAACTTTTAATAATTGCTGTATAATTTCACGCTTGAAGGCTACCTGTGTAACGCTCACCGATTTTAATTTTCTCATCTCTTGATCGGTGGTATATTCTGCTTGTTTTTCATTTTCTTGACGAAATGAAGTCAACCAATTAGGCCCTTGCCACCACAGAGTATGATCTCTGAGTTGACTTGCGTTTAGACCTCGGCTGGCACAATCAGCTGGGTTTTCCTTTGACTTGACGTAACGCCAGCATTCAGGTGGCATTGAAGCTGTTATTTGTTTCACGCGATTAGCTACAAATGGCTTCCATCTCTCTGGATCACCGTGAAGCCAACCCAGCACCGCCGTCGAGTCAACCCAACCATAGATCTTGATTTCGTAGCTAGACAGGTTTGATGTAATTTTTACCATTAACTTGGATAGTAGCAATGCTCCGCTTAACTCTAGGCGAGGCAGAGATGCTGTCTTTTTGAGCGGCACGAGTTTTGTTTTGGCAGCTACCAATGTAATTGATGACGAATTCCCTCGCTGGATTTTACGGTACACGACACAAGCGTATGCCTTAGTGCTTGCATCACAAAACCCATGCAGTTCGATGCTGTCTTTGTCTCTTGTTCCTAGCCATCTGGGCACTTGATAACACTTAATCTACTCGATATCTGCTCTAATCTCATTCCATTGTAAGTGAATTTCATTAGGTACGTATTCGTCCCATTTAATATCCACTTTCCAGGTCTCTTGGAATAAAATCTTAAGTTTTGTGGTGAGTGGAGCGATCCATCCCATGGGATCATATTGTTTAGATATCTCTGATAGCATTATTCTTTTGGTCGGACTTGATAACGACGTAGTTAATTTTGAATTGAAAGTAAAATAATCTCCTTGTGGATTCCATCCGAGTCCTAAGGTTTTCGTTGACTCCGCTTGCTTGAAGTCAAAATTTCCTTGATAATTCTTCTCAGCTGTCGCATTTTCTAGTAAATCAGGTAAGTTAGACTTCCATTTTCTTAAGTTAAATCCACCAGAACTTAATAAACTGCTCAGGTCCTTTTTTAACCGCTTTGCTGATTCAATAGAATGAGCTCCGTGAATTAGGTCATCCATGTAAAATGACTCCTCAAGTACCCGTGGAGCCGAACTCTCTTGATAGTTTGGCCTCTCATCTCGAGCTAATTGTTTGATAGTACACATGGCCAAAAAAGGGGCCGCCTTAGTGCCATATGTAACTGTTGCTAATTGATAAGCTTTTAAAATTTTTGACGGATCATCTCTCCATATTATTTTTTGTAATTTAAAGTCTTCTGGGTTGAGCCATATTTGCCTAAACATTTTTTCTATGTCGGCAGTGAACGCGAACTGAAACTGTCTCCACTTGATAATGAGACTTTGGAGATCTTGTTGTAGGTTAGGCCCCCTGCACATGAGATCATTTAAGCTAAACCCACTGGATGTTTTTGATTTGCCATTAAATACTACACGCAATTGTGTAGTCTCAGATTCGGGGCGCTCGACACAATGATGAGGTAAAAAGCATTCAGGGGTCATATTACCGTCTTTATCTACAGGTATCATGTGTCCGAGCGACAAGTATTCATTAATAAATAATTTATACTGTTGCGCAATATCTGGCTGTTTTTGAAATTTTTGTTCTAATTTAAAAAATTGTCCGATCGCTTTGTTTTTAGAGTGTCCCAAATTTTCTTGATAGTTGGGTTTCATCGGCAGCCTGACTTCATACCGGCCATCTTCTCGGCGTTTGGTAGTGGCTTGATAATATTGAAGGCAGCGTTGATCTTCTGATGAGATTTCTGCTGGTTTTGAAATATCTTCAAGCTCCCAAAACTTGTAGATATCTTCATAATTATGTAGCACCACATTACATTGGAAAGTTTTCACGTTGCCACTCAATATCCATCCCAACTGCGTTTGTTGAGCCGTCGGGAGGGACGAGTTTATTCTGCAAATGCCATCCAACAATATAGCAGAGTATACATCAGCACCTAATAGAATGTCCACTGGACGGCTGACGTAAAATTCGGGGTCTGCTAACTTGATATGGTCTAAGTACGTCCAATCCGGTTTTGAAAATGTATAACTAGGCAAGTTTTTGATAAGGCTCTTCATGATAAGTGCCTCCGTCTTGAACTTGAAGTCTGTAATAAGTGATGAACATTGTATGGTAATTAACCCTTTACAATTACTTTCTTTATCGCCCACACCTGATATTACACCCTTACAGCTTCTTCTTGGTAATCTTAATAACTGAGCAGCCCGTTCCGTTATTAAAGATGTTTGAGAACCCTGGTCCAAAAGGCAACGCATTTTATGTAGAGTTCCATCTGCTGATTCCACCTTGATAATCGCAGTTGGTAGCAATACCTCGATCGGTTCATTCGGAAACGACACGTGCGAACTACTTTTGACGTTTTTCCCGGAGTAAGCATTTGAACTACTGGCGCCGCTCGGGCCGACACCTTCGGCCGCTGTTTCCGGTGTCGCAATACTTGTTTGTTTTATTGTTTCATGTAAAAGGCTATTATGATCCTTATTGCATTCACGACAACGTCTATTTGAAATACACGCCTTTCCATAGTGGTTATATAGACAATTAGGACAAAGATTTAATTTTGCGACCATTTTTCTTCTACTGCTTGGCGACATATTTAAAAATTTTTGACAGAAATAAATCCCGTGGTCATCGCTGTTGCACAGAGAGCATTTGTTTTTAGTCATGATATTTTTGCCGTTTGATTGTTTCGGCGTCATCCGTATGCTTGAAGAAAATGAATTTTTGTAGTAATTCGGTTTTTGATTACTGTTGTTAACAACTTTTAAGTTTCCTTGATATTTTTGTGTAGGGTTATCTTGCTTCCTACGAGCTGATTCTAACGTAGTGAATTTGGTTTCCAAAAAATCCAGAAACTCGTTCAGCATGGGTAACTCTCTTGGGTGCTTAACGGATTCGATATAATCTGTGTACGATTCGGTGTCTAATTTTTGAGACAAAATGTACACAATCAGAGGGTCCCAAGAGCTTACATCGACCCCTAGGTTCTTGATAGCATTCAGACACTCAATTGTAGTATCATGAATGCGCTTGATATGATTCAGGGACTGATGTTGCATAACAGGAATATTTAAAAGTAAACTGATATGGGATGAAAATATAAGCCTCTTGTTATTAAATCTTTGATTTAAAATGTCCCAACACACATCATAGTTATCAGAGCTAATGCTGAGATGCTGGATTAATCTCTCGGCCTCTCCTTTCACCTTGGTCTTGAGATACTGCATCTTCTGCGCGTTGGACATGGATGGATTGTTATGTATTGTTTCAGTGAAAAGGTCTTTAAAAGAAGTCCAGGTGTTATAACTTCCACTGAAAGTCGGCATCTCCATCTGGGGCGTAGACTTTTCCCTGTGAGCCACTGACCACATTTTTCTGTTAATGGCTTTCTTGATTCTATTGTATTCCGATTCGTATCTGATAAAAGTATCTTCATATTCCTTGTTCGACCCTTCCAGTTCGCTATCTAAGTCCCAGTGTAGTGTGTCAATGGCTGCCCACCGGGTTTGAATCGTCCGTAATAAATCATCAAATTCCCACTTTTGTGACACGGAATCAAGGTCAATGTTTACTACAGTACGCTGGAAAGCTTTAAAATTACTAAACTGTTTTTTCAGCATATCGTCGGTCCTGCTCGACGTGCCTGTGGCTTGCCCTGATTGTCGGGAGGATTCACCTTCTCTCATGACAAAAGTTTGTGGCTTCAGAAGAGGCGTTCTGGGCCTTTCCTCTGTAAGCGGCTGATAGTTCTGTATATGAAGCCTAATAGACCGGTATCTTTCGGCTACTCGTTGAAATTCTTGCTTCGTAAAGTAGCTATTAGACTCAATACCGAACTCTGATAATCTTGCATGATTATTTTTGAACTCTAGCCAATACTTATCCAATATGTCTAATCTACGTTGTATATAGTCTGCTGTCTTCCTTTCTGAGCTATCTTTTTTGAAATTGGTAAAGACATGCTCTATCGCCTGAGAGATTTGCTGCTGATTAGCAAGGAAGTCGTCCATTTTCGACATGATAAAGAAGAGAAAAAGGGCTGATCTTACTTGATATCTGCTGAACGGCGAATGTGAGCTGACTCGCTCACCGACTGATGATGATCAGAGACTTCGATCTTCAGACAAGGCATGCACCTTGATCGCACACCGTCTGATACTTGCTACGCCACAGGTTTCTTGATAGGAGAGTAACGGTCACGCCTCTACGCGCCACGTGTTCGAAAGAATCCAATAGGTTGCTGAGCGGAAACGCTGACACGCACACGCCGCAACGCCGCAATGTAAGGGAAAACGTGGCGAGGTCCCGCTTTTTCGGAAAGCTCGAAGGACCAATGTTCGGGGTAGTACCGACATTAAGGGGATGATAAACTGATAACGCTTGATAAGTTTGATAAATATATTATGGACAAGTATACAAATTAAAAGGCTAGAACTACTGATAATGAGTACGCGTAGCGCTCTTGATGGCTATCGGCGAACTGATTTTAAAATACATGTGCCGCGGAAATATGTAAAAGAGGTCAAGTTGTGAAATGATGATTTAACAATTGTACGTTGCATTACATGCTCGTACAATAGTATGCTTAGATTTAAATCAATTAAACACACAATTTTTACACAAAAATTAAATAAGATTGGTTTATCATATAATGACACAAAGAGGCATATTTTAGATATTAATATTGAAACATTAGCTTGGGGTCATTATAAACTGCGTTAAGTGTTGATAGTTTATAATTTTATGTCTACATGTAAATAAAATTTGTATTGATTGTAAAATAATGATAATAGTATAATATGACGTTTATTACATATTTAATCGTTGTTTTATTGTAAATAATTTAAGTTAATTGTTGTTTATATTTGCGTGTGTGTGTGTGTGTGTGTATTTATTTCAGGTTGAGTTGATTGTAAAATTATGATGTACTAATTGTGTTAGAAATAGTATACAGATCATTCTGTTTTATATAATGTTTGCAATATATATTAATTGTTAACACCAACACTTTCATTTTTTATTTCACCCCTTAGATCTTTAGACGTGTGTAATGTTTCACTTTATCCATCCGTTTACTGCTATTGTGGCGGGACCAAGTGGATGTGGGAAGTCAAATTTTGTAACAAATTTCATAAAATCAGTTACAGAAATATGTAATTGTGATTTTAATCAGATCACATGGTGCTTTGATGAAATGCAACCTTTATATAATTTACCAAATGTTAACTACCATCAAGGAATTCCAAATGTTAATATGTTTGACGGTGAAAACCCACATCTTGTTACTATTGATGATCTAATGAGAGAGTCCGATGGAAGAATTGTGGATATATTTACAAAAGGTATTCATCACAGGAATCTTAGTGTATTTTATTTAACACAAAATTTATTTCATCAGGGTAAAGGGCAAAGAGACATATCCTTAAACTCAAGTTATATAATATATTTTAAAAACCCTCGAGATAAAACTCAAATAAGATATTTAGCACGACAAGTGTCACCAGGTAACCCAAAATTTATTGAAGATGCCTACAGGGATGCAACTCTAGAGGCGCATGGATATTTAATGGTAGATTTAAAACAGAATACCAATGATTTTTGTCGTATCAAGACAAATGTCTTCCCATTTAATGGTTTCTGCACAGTCTACGTCCCCACAAAAGAGTTTAAATACACCAAGAATCAAACATTTCAAATCATTGCTAAATGATGCATCGTCGACTCACAACGCATAAACATTTGCTAAACGCTTTGCATACGCTTAAACCAAAATATCAAAGAGTATTACTTAAAACGTGTGATGAAGAAGAAATTAACTGTATTTGTGAGTGTATTCATAACGTTTTACAAGAAAAAGTACCTCTTAAAGATCAAAATAAACAAAAATTGAATAAACACAAAAATATACTCCGTCAACTAGTGCGTAAGTGTAAACATAAACTAAGAAAAAATATAATTATACAAAAAGGAGGGGCTTTCTTATCAATAATATTAGGTGCAATATTGAGTGGATTAGTGAGTGGACTAGCCAGTTAACGTGGAAAATGCAAAGAAAATGATACCTATCGAACCTGGATTGATTGAAAAATTAAAACAAGAAAATAAGGTTAATAGTAGTTTATCTCGATTAGATATTGAAATGCAAAATATTATGAATAGTAAGACGGAAGACCGAAAGAAATGGATGTTATATTTACAAACACTGCAAAGATACCTTCATTTTACCGAAGAGGATCGTCAACCACTCAGATTACCAATTTATTCTGATACATCTAATGAAGATTCAAACGAGTCTAAAATTGGTTTTAAAAATAAAGATAGAGATCTAAAAACTTCAGTTGATGCTGAATCTTTGTTGGAGGAGGATCGATCCATCAAAAGTAAAGAAAATGTTGAAAATCCACTTTACACACCAGCTCAAATACTTAGTTTAATACCAAAAACTTATAATAAAAAAGGACAGTTATTATTAAACTTAGTTGAAACAAGTAAAGGTAAAATACATTGGGATAATGAAGGTAGAGTCATAATTGATAACGAAAAAATTCCTGAAAGTAATATTGTTGATTTAATAAATGATTCACTAAGACCCTTAAAAAGAAGTGATCCAGTAGGGTGGGATAGATTTGCTGAAGCATTAAAAGATATTAAAGTACCACTTACTTATATTGGAAATCCAAAGAGATGTGAGTTTATTAACCAACTTCAAGCAAAAGATCTGAACAAACCCTCTGAGATTGAATTTCAAGAGTTTTCTACACCGAGCAGTAGAGATAAAAAGTCTACAACTAAAATACGTAAAAGGCTTGAGTGGGAAAAATGGACCCCGTACTAGAAGAAATTAACAGGATTTATTATGATCCATCTAATCCCGCTGGTTTTGGTAGTATTGATAAATTATCAAAAGCCATGAAGGGTAAAATGAATAAAAAGCAAGTAAAGGAATGGTTAAAATCACAAGAAACATACACATTACATAAACCCATTCGAAAAAAATTCCCGCGTAATAGGTACATTCTATCAAATATTAATGAACTGTGGCAAGCTGATTTAAGTGATATGCGAACTTATTCTCAATATAATGATGGTTTCAAGTATATACTTTGTGTTATTAAATATGCTTTTGCAAGACCAATGAAAAAGAAAAACTCAGAAACAACTAAAGAATGTTATGAAAGTATATTTACTGAAAGTAATCTAACACCTACTCACATACAATCTGATAAAGGTACAGAATTTGTTTCAAAAGATGTACAAAAATACTTTAAATCCAAAAAGATTAATTACTATACCACTAACAATCCTGACATTAAGGCCAGTATTGTTGAACGATTTCAAAGAACACTAAAAATGAAAATGTGGCGTTATTTCACTCATAATAATACTTATAGATATATAGATGTTTTACAAAATTTAATATACTCTTATAATCACAGCTTTCACTCTAGTATTAAGATATGCCCATGTGATGTAAATTCCAACAATATTATGACAGTTTGGACTAATCTTTATGATAGACGGTCAAACAAACTTTCTTTAGAAAATCCTAAACCAAATTTCAATGTGGGTGATTATGTTCGAATAACTAAATATAAACATGTTTTCCAAAAAGGATATGGATCAAATTGGAGTGATGAAATATTTATTATATCTTCAATAAATGATAGATCTCCATGGGTTGTTTATACAATAACAGATTTACAAAATGAATCAATAGTTGGTACTTTTTATGAAAGAGAATTACAGAAAATCACTTACAACCCCACCTCACAATATAAAATAGATAAAATAATTGACACTCGTTACTCAGGTAACAGAAAAGAAGTATTAGTGAATTGGAAAGGTTATCCAGATAAATTTAACAGTTGGATTTTAGCTTCTAGTTTAAAAGAAATATGAATAAAGAAAGTTTTTATTTAACTTTGCTCAGCAGTAGTTCAATGGAATACTTTCCTGATAACAAGACCATAAATTTTTCAACGAAATTACCGAAAGCTATTAAATTAGAAGGTGAATGGTCGGTTGGAGTTGTCGAGTTTCAATATCCATGTACCATGTTTACTGTTCAAGATCATGAAAATGTTATATACATTACAAAATCTATGTTAATGCCTAATGAAGATAAACCATCCACAGTGTACTACAAAAAACATATTCCAGCTACCAACTATGATAACGTTGAGCATATTTTAAGAGTGTTAAATGGTATCGGAGAGAACTTGAAATTTCGCTATGATGAAATAACAAAATTTGTGTCTATTTCTGTTTTGGATAAAAATATAACATCCGCAACATTATCACCCAAATTAAGTTTACAACTAGGTTATGAACCAAATAAAAATCTCCTAGAGAGAAATTTTGGAGTGTCCTGCAAATTTACACTTAATGTTACCATCTCAACTCTTTCTATATTGCGACATTATCGATCCTCAGATTGTGGGTGATGTTATGACTCCTTTACTAAGAGTCATTTCATTAGATCCTACAAAATACATTTATGGTGCAAATAAAATGCACGTTTTCTCTCGACCTCACTACTTACCTGTTATGCGAAGAGAGTTCGATACGCTGGAAATAGTTATAAGATCGAGAACAGGACAAAAATACCATTCCAGTTTGGAACCGTGTGTATTAATAATTTCCGAAAATTATAATAATGAATTCTCTTCGTGATCATCATAAATGTCCATATGAAAATTATTATACACATCAAGCTGGGTCAGGGGTTGGAGTAATTTATAAGGGTGCACCATACCAACGCGGTCATGGTATTGGGAGCTTCTTAGGGGGGTTATTTAGATCAGTTTTACCTTTACTTTCAAGTGGTGCTCGAGTGATTGGTAAGGAGGCATTAAGCGCTGGAGTAGGACTTTTATCGGATATGGTTCAAGCGCGTCCTATGGAAGCCTCAATAAAAGATCGTCTAAAGCAAGTTAGTACGAATTTAAAACGAAAGGCTGATGACAAAATTGATCAATTTAACATGACAGGATCTGGGTATAAAACTAAAAGAACACGATTGACCTCGTTCATCCCACCATTAACTGCTAAAGTGAAAGCTGCGAAAAAACTTGGTCTAAAACCAAAAAATATCAAAGATATATTTTCAAATTAAATATGTCTTTCCTTCATAATCATTCTTGCGAGTGCGTTAAGTCAGAATCGGATTTGTTTGCACTACCGTCTACACAAACTAGCATTGAAAATGGATTGTGGATTCATTATAAACCAATATCATCTCTTGGTGATGATGGACCTATCGAGTTTCAAGTTCCTGGGACAGGCGATGACTACATAGATTTGTCTCATACATTACTCCACATAAAGGCAAAAGTATTAAATCAAGATTCAACTAACTTGATATCTACTACAATAGTAGCACCTGTAAATAATTGGCTGCATTCACTTTTTAGTCAACTTGATGTTTATTTAAACCAAAAACTTGTATCACCACCTAATAATACCTATGCATATCGAGCATACATGGAAACCCTTTTAAACTATGCTCCTGCTGCTAAACAATCTCATCTTACTTGTAGTCTTTGGTATAATGATACAGCAGGAAAAATGGATTCTACGGATGGTAAAAACATAGGATTTGTTAAAAGACGGGAATTGATTAGTCAAAGTAAGGAAATAGAAATGATTGGTCATCTTTACGGTGACATTCTCAACCAAGATAAATTTTTAATAAATGGTGTTGAAATGAGTGTTAAATTGGTTCGATCAAGAGAGAGCTTTAATTTAATTGCTGGGTTTAATTGGTGGGCAAACAATGTAAAGTTTAAAGTTTGCATTACGGATGCAACTCTTATTGTTCGACGAGCACGAATTAATCCAAGTGTATTACTCGCACATCAAAAAGTTTTAGCTTCTACCACTGCTAAATATCCTATTACTCGAGCTGAATTAAAAGTTTTAACAATTCCATCGGGTGTTCAAGGAAAAACTCTTGATAATATATTTTTAGGGCAGGTACCCAAAAGATGTATAATTGGTTTTGTAAACAATTCTGCATTTAATGGTTCCCTTACTAAAAATCCTTTTAACTTTGAAAACTATGGTATTAATTCTTTCAACAAATACCTTCAAAAGCTTTGCAACCATCTTTTAATAATAGCATATTTACATCAGCATATCATACTCTATTCTCGGGAACTGGTATTCACTTTCTAAATGAAGGAAATGGAATCTCTTGTGAACAGTATGCCAAAGGTTACTGTCTATTAGCATTTGACTTAACTCCTGATTTATCAGCCAACTCATCAGCTCATTGGAATCTCATAAAGCATGATAGTGTAAGATTAGAAGTACGATTTGAATCCTCACTAATACAAACAATTAACTGTATAGTTTATGCTGAGTTTGATAATATTACTGAGATAGATAAAAACAGAAATGTAACTGTAGACTATAGTAGTTAAGGTTATAATATGTGTTGTGTGTTAGATTTTATGAGTTATGTGTAATGCATTTTGTGTGTATGTAACTATGTGAAACATTATAAAATTAAATAAAACAAATTGTATGCAATATATTATTTTTTATTTCTTTATAAATATTCTATTTAATCTAATACAAAACTCTGTTCTAGTTTAAATTTTACATAAGCACACTGACTAAACCACTGAACATGCTGCTGCCAAGGATCATCATCATCTTCCCAATCTTTTAAGCCACCACCACAATGGAAACACTTGGTCCTGCCTGCATGGCCAGTATAAAAGAAACCGGCTTCTGCAAGATCTTCAGGTTTCTGTCGCATAACGAGAGGCCAGTTTTCGAAACTGAGCAACCGGCTAGATTTTGAACTGAAGAATGGATATTCAGCTCTTGAGTACTGCATATTCTTCTCGTTTTCATCTCCACTCAGTGTTGTAGTTTTGTTCTTCAATGATGTGTTCTGTACACGTATGCCACACTCATCTCTTTCTTCTGCTCTTGTCTTCCTGTAATTTAAGTAAACAGAATCACATTCACTAATGATCAGCTAATGACTGTCATTGTTAAAAAAGTATTTTTTAACTTTTTCACTTTCTGCTATTGTCTTTGTAATATTGTATACAAGGGCGTTTGTGTTGTCGTAGATGCTATCCTTATTAGTCTTTACGTAATATTTAATCCTCGTGGAAGCATGTTTCCAATGATCAGTAGTTGGAATCTTGGATAGCTTCTTCATATCGTACATTTCAATTTTGATGAGATGCGTCGCTTGGTCTCCGTCATCAGAATTAGTAGAAATGTATGATACACCATCTCTAGCGGCTCGTGCTACGGTTGATGATAACAGCTTCCTCTTTTTTATTTTTGATTCAGCTTCAAAAAATGATCAATCGATTGCGATTTTCTTTTTCCACCATCGCATGTGTTATTATTAATGACGATGTCATCGCTCTTTTCTTGAGGGGAGAGTGGCGAGTAGTAATACTGTTTATAGGAATTTTCATCGAAGCTCAATGATTTCTGCAACAACACAGTTATCATGTTAACACTTAATCATAAAAGTTAAAAAAGTTAAAGTTACAACCTATTAAAGTCCACTGTTGAACATAGGCCTCCTCTCATTTCTGAGAGGGTTTTAGGGCTAGGAAATGTTCGCTGCGCTACCTTAATGCGTGTTGGCAAACTTCACATGCCTTCGAAATTTTCTCAGACATGCAGGTTTCCTCACGATGTTTTCCTTCACCGCTGAGCACGTGGTAAATCAGCACTTAAAATTGCAATTAACAATTTAATTGGTGCCGGCGGGAATCGAACCCGGGTCGCGTACTGTGAAATTTACATTTTGCGCTAACCATCTGAGCTACCACGGCTTAATCATATACACACACACATAATATTTAAATACAATTTGTTAACACTAAATCATACACACGTAAGAAAATAACAGAAAGAAAAGTAAGCTTGTCAATAGAATAAACACTTACATCCATGGCCTTTGATGCGTTGAAGTAACACAAATGTAGTATTGATAGATCCACTGCGGTCAAACGACCATATACTAACCCCATGACTGCAGTTGCTAGGTCTTATATAGTACCAGTGAGTAATAATTCTAATCTAAAGAATTTCTGCAGTAGAATTGATAGTAACTTTATGCGTCAACAAGCTTATCTCACATTCTGTTGCTTATCTCAACATTCCTTCGTCCTTCCTGTGTCGTGTCTTGTTCAGTGTATTGATGACTCAAATATGTTTTGTATAACACAAAGAATGCAATTTAATATTTAGAAATCACTATAATTGATCATTCCTATATTAGTCATTGAGTAGATTGGTACTGTAATAATCTACTAATAGCAGTAGTATTATGGATACACTAGATGTACAACAACATCTGAAAAAGATTCACCCCACTCTAGAAAATAATGTTTATGCTGCCAATAAACTACCCATGTACACCCACGTACCAACGTATATAATATGCAATTTGGATACAGATGATAAACCAGGGTCACATTGGGTAGCTTTATATATCGATACGAATGACGTCGGTCAATATTTTGATTCATTCGGACGGGCACCTGTACGATATCATCTAGAGTTTTTTAAAAGAAATTGTAAAAGATGGAACTGGAATGTTGATAGGATTCAGAATGAGTGGACTTCAGTTTGTGGCGAATATTGCTTAATGTATTTGCTATATAAGTTTCAGGGATGTTCAATGCATAGTTTTACGAGTATATTTACAGGGAACACATTGTACAACAATTACAACGATATTTTAGTGGATGAGATGTTTCACTCCTATTTTATAGATAATAAGTAATAAGATTTTGTATTTCATAAATAAAAAATTTAACAAAATTGGGTAATGTGTTTTATTAATGAGTCAGATTAGTGTAGATAGGAACAAAGGAGTATAATACAATAGCACCACGCTGAGGAAGAATAGATAATGACGGTATTGAACGAACAATAGATAAGTAGATAAGAACAATTGAGCGCTAATGACGGTGGAGGAGAGTTAATTGATCTGCACATCTCCGGAACCGTGCATCCTACGCAAAAATGGACCGCAGATTCGTGATCAGAGCATGCCAAAACCTTTTTTTTATTTTTTTTTTATTTTAGGATCGTGAGTCGACGATTGTCGTACTTGTACCACTTCTGACTCAGTGCGCCAGAACTGGTACAACGTAACTACTAGTATACTTGCACCGGTGGACTGAATCATATCTCACTAATCGCTCACAGGCAGTCGTAATAGGTGGTTACCGCTCGAGCTATATAAACATACCTACAGGAGTTCCACAAGGCTCTCATTTAGGTCCACTTTTTTATAATGCCTACCTATATGACATAGGCTCGTGCGTAGAACATACCAATTACCTCATGTATGCAGACGACAAGAAGATTTTTCGGAAAATTAATACCATACATGACTGCCTATTGATACAAAAGGACTTGGACTGTTTACTTGAATACTACAGGGTAAATAATATAACTGTTAATGCAGGTAAGTGTGAATGTATTACTTTTACGCGGAAAACTAAGCCAATTCTACATAAATATCATTTTACCGGAGTGGAAATCAGCCGAAAACTAAATGTTACGGATTTAGGCGTATGTTTTGATCATAAAATGATACAATCCGAACACATTGATTATGTTATCAGTAAAGCCTATAAAATCTTGGTTTTGTTCTTCGCATCCGGAAACCATTCACGGACATTAATGCAACAAAACGGTTTATTTTGCGTATGACAGAAACGTTTTGGAATATGCTAGTTCGATATGGTCTCCACAATACTATGTTTACAAAAACCGCCTTGAACTGATTCAAAAAATATTTGTTAATCATCTTAATTTTCGCTGTCGTAAAAAACTCGGTACTTACACAGACAGTTGCTCTGAGCACAATCTCTTTTCTTTGGAACAACAGCGTGTTGTGCTTGACATGGCTTTTTTGTAAGATGTGATAAACAGTAATGTTGATTGTCCAAATCTTGTGTTTCAAGAATTTTCTTCCGTACCCCAAAATACCGTACCCGTATACAACCTTGTTACAGACTAGCGATGGGTATTGAATCAACGAACTAGTTGAATCAACCGTTGATCTCCTGTCAACGTATTAACGTTTACTGTTTATGAATCAACTAGTTGAATTCGTTAACGACGTTTATGAATTCAACTTATGCATCTCGTTCAATAAACGAGAACGCAAATGCAACTGACCAAATTAAAAAAAAATTACGTTGAAAATACATCATAGATTGCAAGCGACGGTCATATCATGCCATTTGAACTCTAAGTAACGTATTAGTTTTTTCTTACTTACTTAATTACTTATCGTCACGCACAATCCCTAACGGGGTAGCCAGAGAAAACAGATCGCCAAGTGTCACGATCCTTACATACCTCTTTCGCTTCTTTCAGGTTCATTAACTTCTTCATACATGTACGTCTAGGTATCCGAGTACTCTTGACCCTCCCCTCTTCGAGCAATTTGCTCACATGGTCTTCGAAAGTTAGTCTTGGTCTACCTCGACACCTTTTAATATTTACTTTCGCTCTATATATTTTCTTCACCATTCGGTCTTCACTCATTCGTTCAACGTGCCCAAACCATTGGAGTACGCCCCTATCAATTTTTGTGATAAGGTCATCTTTCAATCCTGCCATATTAGTTTATTCGAGGTATTAGTTTTTTCAAGAGTTTTAAAGAGTTGATTTTCGAAATATTTAGTTTAAGAATAGTACTTATTAAGATTAAGAATTGAGAATAGACGATATTGGTAGAATGGCGCGCCCCACTCGTGCCGCCCGAGAGAAACAAGTTAACACTATAAGTGCTATAGTTTGTTTGTTTACGTTTATGAACAATAATATGAAGTTCGCTTTCTTAAATTTTTAATTGACAGTTTGTGATAAGTTACGCGGAAGGTCTGAATTTTTTGCGGCTTGTCGTAAATATTTAAAATTTTTAGTTAATGTTATGAGTAACAGTGTAAATTTGTTTGTATTAAGGGGCGTCTAAATAGGCTATATTTTACGACAATTTGTGGCTGCAATACTGTAGCCGGCAACATTGCTAGCAATACCAGCCACACTATGCAATGTTTTAAGGATGGCCCGGCATTACAGCCACATATTTTTTGGTTTGGTTTTTGGTTTGGAAAGAATTTCCAGTCGCTAAATACCGTAGAGTTACTGCTAATCTTGTAGTCACAGTTATTGCATTACTCATGTTTGTATCTTGCCTTTGTATGTTTGGTCCAATTCTGTTCACAAGAAATTCGAGAATGTTTTTTTGATGGCTGGGCAATGTTTGCCAATAATTGCAGCCATAAATTGTCATAAAATATAGCCCGTTTAGACGCCCCATTAATATAATTGTGTATATTTACATAACTACGGGTAACAGTGAATGGTGGCTGCATTTCGGAAAAGACGATTCTAGCGGGAAAGCTATCTGTAACGTATGCAAGGAGAAAATATTGTTCAAATCAACCACAGCAAATTTAAAAAGCCACTTAAAACGAAAAAATATTTCAATATTTTCATCAACATTTTCGTCGTCTCAATCTTCAAGTAACCCGCTTATATCCGAAATTAATGCACTCCATTCCATGCCATCAACAAGTAACGTGTGCCAACTTTAGTTCAAGTTCCATCGTCTGGAAGTAAACGTCAGCGCAAGATGGTTGATTTTGCCAGTAAAAAAATCAGTGCAGAACAAAAGAAACTTATTAACTTAGATTTATGTACAGACCAGCTTACTTCCGTTTTCCATCGTAGAAGAAAGGGCTTTTAGAAAATTTTATCGGTAGATACCAGGATATGAGCTTCCTACTAGAAAAACACTTTCAAATTCAATAAGGCAACAAGTATAGGCAAAAACTTTCGATTTGATACAAGACAAGAGTTATTATCGAAAGGACCAATCAGGAAATTTGAATTGCCCACTAGAATGGTGAAAAAAACATCAATTTCTATACTCTAAATCTAAAGTAAATATTTGTGAAGAACTGTAATATAGTGGCTATGTTAGTTCCTTGTGAACGGTTGTTCTTAAAACTGGTCTTATTCTAAAGACATACAAACAGGGCATAAAACCAGCAAAAATGAGCAAATCATGTTTCTTAGCGTAAATTCAGCTCAGGACCGGTTCAAGGAGTATGAATTAAATGTAAAGTAAAAAAAATTGACGAATGTATATAAAATCAACATAAAAATATGGAAAATATAAAAAAAAACAAAACTATAAAAAGCATATTGTAAATAATAATTGATTTGTGTAAATAGAATCAAATAATCTTTTATATACGCCTGAGTAGAATATGTTTTATATCTAATTGTATTTAGTCAGTCCTAAAAGCTTGAAGATAAAGTATGAAGGGAAGGTCATCTAAGTACATCATCGTAAAGAATCAAACGTTTTCCAATATATACATTGATCAAATTGTTTCTAAAATTGAACTTCGCAGCGTTGAATAAAAACCGTTCAATGAACGCACGGTTTACGTTGAAAGTTGAAATTAGTAGTACGTTAACTCGATGACGAATTCAACTAGTTGATTAACTAGTTGAAAAAAGTAAATCAACTTTAACGTTTCGTTAACGGAAAAACCATCAACGACCCATCGCTATTACAGACTCCCTGGCACCATATAAATTACAGCCGAAACTCTGTTCTCTCGCGACTCGCTCGCACGTATAATGAACAGTTTGGACACATTGACATCTTTGCGAAATCTAAGGTTTTGTTTAGGCATGACATCATGAAAACCATTAGGAGCATAGCAGTTGCAGTTACAACCATATATTCTCTTTTCTTTTTTTTAATATGTTTTCTTCTGCCAGTTAATAAAAATAAGTTGTTTTATTTATACTTAATTACTTTTATTATGTTTATATATTTGTACTACTTATGTTCGTAATATATATATATATATATATATATATATATATATATATATATATATATATATATATATATATATATAAAATAATTTCGCGCATTCTGAACATGGCGGCTTGAGGACTAGTGAGGGAACACTTTCATCAGTATAATACCAGGTGATACATAGTATGAGTACTAGTATATACTACTCGTAGTTATTTATTTTAATTAATTACAATAGCTACGTTTGTGAATTTAACTGCATTATAGTGTTATGTATCGACCACTAAAACGAAAATAAGTGAATGGTTATTTTCAGTCATTACGATACTTATGGTATTTAGAATTTCAGAAATTTTGGGGAAAGAAAATTCTGAAATTAGGTCAGCAATGTCTGCTAGGTAAATTGATTTTAGGATTTTTTAGATCGGAGGTACTTATTAGACACACAATTTATGTTTATTATTAATAATTTTAATGAATTTAATAAACGACAGAAAAGTGACTACAGATAACGGGTCAAGGTTTTAAAAGTGCTCTCGAAGCACCCAGCTGATGCGTAACAGTACTTATTCTGAATCAGTATCTGACTCCAATTCTTCAATCCCCGAAATTCTTTCAAAATTTGATGTATCATTATCGCTGTCGCCATCGTTTATATTTATTATTAGTTCTCTGGCGTCTTGTAGTCCTTGTTTCTCCCAGTACTTCTGCCGTAACCGGTCTACATGGTTAATTTGCTTTTTCCAATCAGTTTGCGTAATTGACTGTATGGCCTCCCTGGTTAAAGATTCGATAAGCCTTTCTGACTGTTCCACATTTTTGTCGTCGACCCTTTGTTTCATTATGTTCCAAATATACTCAATAGGGTTTAGATCACACTAGTACGGCGGCAGTCTGAGAACTTCGTGGCCGCTTTCCCTCAAAAGTTTGTCTACTAAATATTCTTTTTCTGGCCTGTTTCGAATTATCAAGTAATACAACTCTGGCTTTGTCATGCGGGCATCGAACGCAATATTTTTTGAAGTCAACCAGTTTTGCATTTCTTCCTTGCGAGACGCCATTGAGGGAGGCTTATTTAATTGTTTGCTATGATATGGAGCATTGTCAATAACTACAATGCTGTTGGGTGGCAAATTTGGGATCAATTTTTCACTTAACCATTTTATGTAGTTATTGCTGTCCATCTCATCATGATAATCTCCTTTTGAGCTTTTGCATTTATATAACAAATGTGCACCTTCGACAAACCCAATCTCTCCTCCTGAAATAAAAAATTACAACTTATTTCACATTATATTTCCTCTGCTATGTCTGTTGATGTATGTGTCATAATATTATGCAATGTCTTTGTAGTGATAGCAGGACACGAAAACAATCAAATTGACGTTGACATTTATAATATTATATTGGTTAAACTGCTGGATGCGGGCTACGCAGGACCGTTAATCTTTGGGGGAGGCCTATGTCCAGCAGTGGACGTCTTGCGGCTGACACGACGATTAGATAAACAATATTCCTGCTGAGAGATTTTTGTTTAATATAAAGTCAATAATAGCTCACACCTCAGGAATATTTTTTATCTTTATCGCAATCGAAAAGTGATAGGTGATAATCAGTACTAAGAAAAGTAAGAAAACAATAGGTACTAAAAACGAAAGAAAAACAAGGAAAGTTGTTCATACCTGCGTGAACTACTATCCAGGGCTGGCCTGCACTAGCGTTTTTTCTTAGGCCTGGGACAGTTTGACTTTGCCAGCACTTATTTACAGTATAATGCGAGTGGATCCAGGTTTCATCTGTGAAAATAACTGGTTTTTTGTCTGTACCCAAATCATCATTCATCCCTTCCTCCCGGACCTCCAAAGTAAACGGACGTGTTAAGTGTACGTAATGCATAAAAATTTCTCTATTTTATAACTAAACAAATAAACTTGAAATATTAGGAGCACAGTTGGCTTAGGAAGTTGTGTTAACAAACCGTTCTACGTCTAACCTATGTGTGAGTAAACTATTTATTGTTTGATATTGCAATAAGTTGGAAGACGAGCACTTCATAATACAACACACGCCAGTCTATTAAAAAAAAAGAGGATAAATATACTTTAAGCACTTTGCTTATGAAGAGGTCTTGCATAAGTGGACGGAACATTAATTTGTACGAACTCATCGCTCGACGTCCAGATTACTTGACCCCTAGGAGGTATATTTGAAAAGTGTTACTAATTGTTTAATTCTGCTATCCTAGTACATTCATTTGAACACAATCACAATGCCGTTGAAGCGTACACTCCCTCCCTCGCCACTCACCACACCAATAGCGCCCACGTTCAGTAGTGCAGAATACAGTGCTAACACTCTAACAACAAAAGAAATCAGTTCTATGCATCACAGCGATTCTGCGCCTGATTTAACTACTCTTAGGACGACTGTCAGTGAGAGGAAAAAACGAAAGCACCCTAGAGGAGATGACAGCATCACGTCCTTGATAAAAGATATGTTTACAAATTTCTCTAAGGAACAGGAAACGCGTTTTTATAATTTACAAAGTACAATTGTAGACCTCAAAGAGCAAAATTATGAGTTAAAACGAAGTGTGGAGCATATGTCTAACAAATATGACGATTTACTTACAATAATAGCTAATTTGGAAAAAGAAAGAAAAGAGGACAAACGGCACATGGCTTTAATGGAGGATAGATTGGAAACTATGGAGCGTAAAATGCGTGCATCGGGGATTGAAGTACGAAATATTCCTAAATTAACGGGTGAAACAAAAGATTTTTTGTTTAACATTATTAAAAAGAACGGAAAGGCCGTTAATATTAGTATAGAAGACTCCGAATTGAAAGATATATATAGATTGAACTCCAAGGACAGTTCTGGTCCGATTATAGTGGAACTAAACTCTGTTATCAGCAAGGAAAAATACTTGGAGCGGTAAAAAGTTTTAATAAAAACAAACCAAGAGACGAGAAATTAAATACTTCTCACTTACAACTGCAACAACCAAAGAAACCAGTGTTTATATCAGAAACTTTAACTCAAAAGACTCAAAAATTATTTCAACTCGCAAGAGCATTCAAAAAGGCACACAGTTTTATGTACTGCTGGACTCTGAACGGAACTGTTTACCTACGCAAAGATGAAAAATCCAGCCAGATACGAATTAACAGTGAAGCCGATCTCGAAAATTTAAGGAAGACTCAATGACTAGAATTATCATTTATTTTTATTATTTATTTAAAATTTTACTGTTATTTAATATTTCCTTTATGTTACTTTATCATAGTACTAGCGGTTTACATTACACAAATACACTATAACACTTCATACATATTTTTACACTACAAAAATTATTTTTTTAACAAAAAATCCTCACGGAATTACCGTAAGGATGCTATGTTGTATAAAACATATTTTGATATTTTGTTAATATTATTGCTTTCTTTTTTCTTCTATTTCGTGCCGTATACGGAAATAATTAAGAATAAATTCATTAATTTAATTTTAAACACATATTTTGTTAATAATTTTAATTTATGTAATAGGTACAATTTATCATGCCTTCTATGCCTTCTAAATTATAAAAAAGTAATAGAACTTATCGGAGTCCATATTAATTACATTATTCTCTTTGTTCAGAGCCAGATTAGGATGCAACAACTGTTGCAGAAATATTTTTTTATTAAGCAAAACCAAATAACTTATATAAAAAGACGGCTATCAACGTAGAAAATTTAACAATTGATATTGATAATATTTCTGTGGCAAAATCATACAACTGTAGCACAGAACACTGTAATAATATTATTCAGAATGTCAGTTTTTCTAAATCTATAAATGTTTTAACTCAGAATATACGAAGCGTTTATAAAAACATAGATGGGTTAATGGCACAATTGGAAAGATTTACTTTTGAATGTGATATTCTAATTCTAATGGAATGCTGGTTAAGTAGTCACAAACCTCCTCCACTTATTGATAATTACACGTGTTATTTTTCTAAAAAAACCTTACACCAAAATGACGGTATAATTATTTATGTAAAATCTGGAATAGATTGTATTGTGGAAGAGCCAGATTCGATTGGTGGTAACTTCCTTTTGCTAAAGACGGAACCAAATATTGCAATATTAGCCACATACAGATCGCCGTCGTTTTATAGTATTGACAGCTTTCTAAGCACAGTTGAACATGTTCTTCAACCCATTAAAGCAAAAAATATATATCTTTTAGGTGATGTCAACATTGACTTTAAACCTAACAATGCCGATAAAAATAGCTCATCTTATTTAAATCTTATGGCAGAACTAGGTCTTCTACCAGGACATACTTATCCAACGAGAGTCAATAATTGTTTGGACCATGTCATGATTAAAACCTATTTGCCTGCCACAGTAGTTGTTCTGAATTCAACTGTTACTGACCATAGTTCTGTGCTTCTAAACCTTTCTTTTAATAACGACTATACTCATAAAGTAAGCTATAATACAAAAATTGATTATAATGAAGTTATTAAAAATCTGTCTACAATTGACTTTTCTTTTATAAACACCAACTGCAATGCAGATAACGCTGCCTCACAATTAGTTGGAAAAATATCTTCGATAGTAAAATTTTGTACTCAAGAAAAAGTGATTACTAGGCGGCAAAGAATTCTTAAGCCATGGGTTACACCCGGAGTTCTACGGTGCATTCGCCACAGAGATAAATTGCATAAAAACCTTAAAAAGGACCCTGATAATAACATTTTGGTAGTTTCGTATAAGCGATATAGAAGTTTTTGTAATTCTCTCCTAAGAAGGCTTAAATTTGAATATGAAAGATCTCTTCTTAAAAAGGCAAAAGATAATAAACAAAAATGGAAAACTATTAAAATTATTACAAATCAAAATACTATTAATGCACCAGCAAAAGAGTTGCTGAATAATATAGATAATAAGTCTTGTACAATTGAGAGTATAAATGATTTTTTCTCAAACGTTGGTAAAAATTTGGCAAACAAAATAAGTTAAGACAAAACCGAAAACTATCGGTACAACTTTAATTTACCGTATGTTGTCAATTCTTGCGCTCTCATTCCACCCGACGAAGCGGAAATAGAGTCTATTATTATCAACCTTAAAAATGACTGCGCTGTAGGCTGGGACTCTATCTCTAGCAAACTTTTAAAGATCTTGATCAGGGTATATTTCCAAAAGTTTTTAAAAAATCCATTATAACTCCAGTACACAAGAGTGGCTCAAAAGATAATATAAATAATTACCGGCCTATATCTGTATTGCCTGCTCTCTCAAAAATTTTGGAAAAAGTTTTAAATACTCGGTTGATGAATTTTTTAGAAAAGAATAATATTCTGTCACGTCATCAATATGGTTTCAGGTCGGGAAAAAGTACAGAAAATGCTGTTAGTGACTTGGTTGATTACGTTACCACTAAGGTTGATAATAAGCAAAAATGTATTGGTGTTTTTCTAGATTTAGCCAAGGCATTTGACACTGTTTCGATTCCCTATCTCCTTGACAAGCTAGAGAGAGTAGGAATTCGTGGTGTAGTACATTCCGTCTTTAAGGACTTTCTTTGTGATCGTATGCAGTGTGTTAAGATCGATCGAATAGTAAGTTCTTATGACGCAGTTACATACGGTGTTCCACAAGGAAGCATACTTGGCCCAAGTCTCTTCTTGATTTACATTAATGATCTTTGCCAACAGCCATTATATAATGGACAAATATTTACGTACACTGATGATACGGCTGACGGATCCGGGGGTGACGCCGTGACTGGCACGCCAGACACGGACCTCGATGACACTGAGGTCATCAGCATGAAAGAGATTGAACGTGCGATTCGAAGTTTGAAATGTGGTAAGGCTGCGGGACTAGACAGAGTTACTGCTGAAATGGTCAAGTACGGTGGGCCTCGCGTCTGGGACAACTTTCATCTGCTGTGCAATTTGTGCTGGCGGACGGGAGATGTCCCGGATGATTGGCGATCCGCGGTCATTGTGCCTTTATATAAAGGTAAAGGTTCACATTTTGACTGCGGGTGCTATCGGGCGATCAGCTTGACCAGTTTAGCAAGTAAAGTTTATTCGAAGGTTTTGACACGCAGGATGCAAGAGAAATCGGAAAGATTCTTATGGGAGGCACAATGCGGATTTAGACCTGGAAGAGGATGCACGGATCAAATGTTTTCTCTCCGCATGATCACGGAGAAGCTTCTGAGTGTTAACCAGAGGATTTTCTGTGCTTTTGTGGATCTGGAGAAAGCATTTGACAAGGTTATAAGGAAGAAAATGTGGGAACTGTTGCCGGGATATGGTGTGGATGGTCGATTGTTAAGGGCTGTGCAGTCACTTTACTATGACTGTAAAGCCTGTGTGCGGGTAGGGCATGACCTGTCACCCATGTTTAGCGTCCAAGCGGGCGTAAAACAGGGTTGTGTCATGTCTTCCTGGCTGTTCATACTGTATCTCGACAGCTGTTTACAGAAGCTGAAAGATAGCTGTTTGGGTGTGAAATTGGGTGACATAAAAGTTAATTGTCTGCTGTATGCTGATGATGCAGTGCTTATTGCACCATCAGAAGCAGAACTGCAGGCATTAGTCACGTGTATGAAAGAGGAATGTGAAATTAAAGGTCTCCGTTTGAATGCTAATAAAACTAAGGTTCTGGTATTTGAAAAGGACGAAGAGAGAACGAAATGTGAAATATGGGTAAATCAGGAATGTCTAGAACAGGTAAATGAAATTGTATACTTGGGGAGTGCTTTCAGCCGGGATGGAAGATGTGATTTAGATGTGGATAGGCGTGTCGTTGCCGGAAACAAAGTCAATGGTGCCCTGAATGCATTAGTAAAAAGGCAAGGCGTGGTGGAGAGTGCACGCCTTGCAATACATAACGCAGTGTTGGTACCGACTTTGTTATATGGCAGCGAAACCTGGGTATGCCAGAAGAAGCATAAAAGCAAGTTTAATGCAGTGGAGATGCGATCTCTTCGTAAAATGTGTGGCGTTACCATAGCCGACCGAAAGCGAAACGAAGAGATTCGCAATATGGCAGGATTGAAAGATGACCTTATCACAAAAATTGATAGGGGCGTACTCCAATGATTTGGGCACGTTGAACGAATGAGTGAAGACCGAATGGTGAAGAAAATATATAGAGCGAAAGTAAATATTAAAAGGTGTCGAGGTAGACCGAGACTAACTTTCGAAGACCATGTGAGCAAATTGCTCGAAGAGGGGAGGATCAAGAGTACTCGGATACCTAGACGTGCATGTATGAAGAAGTTAATGAACCTGAAAGAAGCGAAAGAGGTATGTAAGGATCGTGACACTTGGCGATCTGTTCTCTCTGGCTACCCCGTTAGGGATTGTGCGTGACGATAAGTAAGTAAGTAAGTAAGTAAGATGATACGGCGCTGGTATTTTATGGAGAGACTTGGGATAAGGCTTGTAAAAATGCTGAAGTTGGAATACACAAGGTAAACTGCTGGCTAAGATTGAATTTACTTACTCTAAACCTGTCAAAAACAACTTTTATCCAGTTTAATATCAAGGAAAACCACACTGAAAATATATCAATCAAGCTACATTGCTGTAAATTACTGAAAGATCGACAATGTTCATGCCATATACTCCATAAATCTGATACTGTCAAATACCTAGGCGTTATTTTAGATTGTAAAATAAACTGGCTTAGTCATATAGATCTACAAACCTCTAGAGTAAGGAAGCTAATTTGGGCGTTTAAACATCTAAGGTATGTGGCTGATTTTGATACACTTCGCGTAGTATATTACGCGCTTGCTCAGTCAGTAATAAACTATTGTATTAGAGTTTGGGGTGGCGCATGCAAAACCCACATTTTGCGACTTGAAAGAGCCCAAAGGTCGTTGCTTAAAACGATGACTTTTAAGACGTTTAGATTCCCAACTAGAACACTCTGTAGTGATTGTCAAGTTCTTACTGTTCGGCAGTTATACATTTTACAACTTATAAGCAGACAACATCTTGCTACTGCATACGACAAAGACAAAATAGAAAGAAAACGTACAATAGTTAATGTCTTGACTCCAACCGCTTTCCGCACATCCTTTGCCAGGCGCCAACATGGTTATCTTAGTGTACATTTGTATAACAAAATAAACAAAATTCTTGACTTTTATCCACTTCCACTTTACAAATTTAAAAAGAAGGTAGAAAAATGGCTTCTATCATTAAATTATGAAGAAACGGAGGACTTGTTTAATGTTATAATGTAATCCGCTTGATTAATCCTGTTATTTTTCATTTATTTACAAGTACATATAAAACACATGCATACACAAACGCAAAAATACGCTTGCTGACACACACACGCACACGCACATACACAACCCCACACATGCACACACACACATACGTACACATGAACCCTAACACACTCAACACACAGTTAGTACGTAAATTAAGTAGTATATTATTTTTTACACCTTTTGAAACATTCTTGTTATTTTGAACCTTTATTGTTAATTTATTAGGTCATAAAATTGGGAGAGGGCGCTGATTGCTGAGATACAGGTATAATTCCTAGTTCAGCAATCAGAGACTACATATATTCACTGTATAATTATCAATAAAGCTTATTATTATTATTATTATCATTTTCTTTTAACCGCCGTAAATAGCGAGCACGCCACGCTGCTATTTCTGGTCTTTCGATTAATACATCTCGCTTACTGGCACATTTCTTAAATCGGAAGCCTAACTTTCAGTCAAAATTTTTCGTAGAGTCTCCCGTTGACCAGGAAAATTAAGGTCTCTTTTGACAGCCACTAATAGTTTTTTCAATGTTGGCACTTCTTTGTGAACGGTATAAAAGGATTCAATTTTGGTTTTGATAGCACAAATCATGAAGTCATCAATCTCCAACTTTTTCTTTTGTATTCGCTTTTTTCCTGGAGTAGACAGTTTTACTGACTCTGTTGGGGCTTCGCTTGAAGTACTCGTTTGCGCTTCACTTTCAACTTCAAGTCTTCTTCGTTTGGCAATCTCGTTTTCCTCTTCACGTTTAATTCTGGTCAGTGTGCGTCGACTTACACCAGTGGCAGCACACACTCGTTTGTCTACTGCTGTTATTGGAATAGTGATTCCTCTTAACTTTTCTTCCTCAAAAAAATGAAATATTCTTAATATGATGGTCCTTTCTGACCCACGGATTGTTCTTTTTTTTACCCATTGTGAGATATTAAGAATATAATCACCAGTATAATAATATGTTCTAGCTTCGTAACTAGTATGGTGTTCTCCTCACTAGTACCCGAGACGTCGGCCGCCGCTGCCGCCGTGAAGCTTTTTTTGTTTTGGTTGCGAATTACACTCAACACAGTAGCAATTAACGATAAAGTAAACTCAAAACAAATAATAACAAAAAGTAACAAGATAACGAAAAATAACTAATTAATAACAAAAATCCCGCACAGACAAACAACAACGCTTAGAGCAAGTATCCGACTGCGCCGATGCAGTGTTGCCGCTACTGAATTCCCAAAATAAATATACCATTGCTGAAAGTGTGTATTTTAGGTTTAAACATGTACATAAGTATTTTTTTATTTTAAAATTACCTAATGCCCCTTCTATTCACTCGTTATTTTTTAAGTTCATATAATATGAAATTTGGATTCCAATACGCATGTCATGTTAAAAAGGTACGTGAAAGAGGATCAGGCACAAGTCAGAAAATCCATTTAAAACCTATATAATGTTGTTCCTTACACTCATACGAGCAACATACTTTTTGAATCATTGAAATCGGTCCATTCGTTGTGTTGTGATGATATTACACGTTTTATAAACGACTACCGCGGGGCGGCCTAAAAGGCCGTGTGACGTCACAACATCTGATCCCGCCTTCATGTAAGTGAGGTTTCTACCATGAAGATAGAAGCTAACCTAGGTCACTTTACACAAAACCGGTTTCTAGTTTATTTTTATAACTCATTATTACTATATCATCGAACTAATTAATTATTATTACACATCAATTTCTAAAACTACCCTTATTATTTGTCAGCGTGGTGAAATTTTTTTTTACTGTATATTCTAGTTTCTCAAGTTCTATGAATCTGTATTCATAACTTAAATCTTGATTCTTCTTCAATATTAGTAACCTAGTAACGAAACGACGGCAACAGTGTACCGCAGAAAGTAATTATTGCGCGTCACTATGGGACGTGCGGGACGAGGTGCGGGGTACAGGGCGCGGTAACCGCATTCCTGTCATGCGCCTAATTGTTTTGGTAGTGTAGTATATATATATTTGTATATACGTATGTGTGTATGTACATGCATTTATGTAATATATAATATCAATCTACCAGACCCTCCAAAAAACTCAACTTATCTGTAAGCTTGTGACCACCCTCGTTACACTAAATTGCTTATGATTGGTCTTATGGATTGTTTTTATTTGTATTTCTTCCAACAACAATATACCATCAAGTAATATAAGGGAAACCTGTTATTGGCCATACTTTTAGTTTGTTACATTAATGTTAAATATTTTCTGTATACGCTGTTGGTTTTCGAAATAAATAAATAAATAAATAAACAATGCACCTTTTACTGTTCACATTATGAAATCATCATTGGAGCCTTCCTCGGAAACAAAAATTAAACTAATTAAATTGGTTCAATTTCTTTACCTAAATATCATTCAGGGGGTTTTATAAAATGGTGTTAAAAAGCTTTGGTCGTAAAAGAATTTCTACTGTATTCTCCCCCCCCCCCCCAACTATCTAACGATTTTGTTATAAACCCACTAATTGTTAAAGCAAATTTTAAATCCGTAATTACTATCTATGCTATTACGAGTGTTGGGTATCATTAGAGGTATTCCAGTCGCTAAAGGTCCAGAAGTTCAGAAGTCCTTTCTTCTACAGAAATAATTCACGCTCGTCGTCTAAACCGTAAAATTATTTAAACAGACAACTATGTGGAGTGAATTGAAACACAAACGATCGTAATTACTTTCTCCGGTAAATTACTACCCTCAGATGTTTTTGCTTTTTCTCTTCGTATCCTGTACAACCTTACCTTACCTACGATGCAATGTTACAACTGCTGGCGTTTTGAACATGTTAAGAAATGCAGATCTAAGCCTCGTTGTTATAAATGTGGTTGTCCACACGCATATGTTGGAGAAACATGTGAAGCTACCTTGGCCACATGCATTCACTGTACTGGTAAGCATAAATATCGATTAAAGTTAAGGTAAAAATCGATTAAAGTATTTACGTTACAAGAAAATATTTCTTATAATGAGATATTGCAAGCAAAACTCCTTTAAACGTAACTCCCTATACTCAGTGCCGGATTAAACACGTGGCAAGAGCAGCAATTGCTACGGGCCCCACGCAAAAGGGAACCCCCCGTATCATCGAAGAATCCCATCATCGCCTAAGCGTACTTTTTTAACCTCTCAACTGTCCCGGCCAAAGACGGTATATTTAATTTACTTGATGTCACATAAACGTGAAAGGTTGCATATGACAATCGGTAACCAATTATTTCGTTGATGAAAATGAAACACAGAATTTCATACAGTAAACGCACAAATTTCAACGACCAATACACCAAATGGCTCGGTTCTCATACTACTAATCATGCGAAAAGATCTGTTTACGGCCTTGCCTTGGCATATGGTCTGACACAGTTGATCCCTTTGCCCATGCAGATTCCAGATGTGGAGGATCATACACCTTCTCTGTTGGACCTTCTGCTGACCTCCCATTCTACAGGATACGAAGAGAAAAATGCAAAAACATCTGAAGGTAGTAATTAACTGGAGAAAGCAATTACGATCGTTTGTGTTTTAATTCACTCCACATAGTTCTGTTTAAATAATTTTATGATTTATACGACGAGCGTGAATTATTTCTGTAGAAGAAGGGACTTCTGAACTTCTGGACCTTTATCAGTAAAAGGTGCATTTTTATATTATTATTGTAGAGTTCTTTTCTTAAGATAAAGGTTGATCAAACATATTCTGTGTGGCTACTGAAGGAGGAGAATAAGTCACTTTTTTCTTGGGTTCTATATATGACGACGATATATACGACGATTGGAGCAGTATTGAATTTGGCGACACAAGCGAAGCTTTGGAGCGAAATAAAGTGAATCAATGTGATTAATTATTAGTGTCTTTTAAGTTTTAATTGGTGTTCGGTAATTAAAGTGTTAATTTTGGTAATTCAATCGGCAGTTTTTATTGTCACGAACCCTAAGCTCGTAACAATATGTTGATGCGTCACATTGTGAAGTTTTTGGGAGGTTTTGACGACGGCTCAACCAAGCGGAGAGTCGATGACGACGGTCACTCAAGTTCACAAGGCGCATAAGCCGTTTTCTCTCATAGTTCACATGCGCAGAAACTTAATACACAAAATGATGCACTTCAAACCACTATTTAAACAATAAAACAGGAGTCAAAATCCGTCGACAGTCAAATTCCCGCCATTTCTAATAATAGTTTAAATGCCCATATTCAAATTTAAAACGCAAATTCGCATCACTTTTACGTGCCAATATTCACTTAAAAGCATTATAATGTATAATAGGTCCTTACTTACGAAATTGCTGTTCTGTAGTACTGGCTGTAAAAACACGATTTACAAATCAAAATGATTTTCGTTTGGCTAAAGTTCGAATTTCAAATTAGTTTTATTTTTAAATCATGGAATTCCATTTTTAAATATCAGTCATTTGTTTATTTACATGGATACGTTAAAAATTCGAGTAATTATGGAATGTAAGTATTAAGGTGGCAGCAACGTGGTACAAGCGTCACGCAACCTCGACAACGTTTATGGAGGGAATACTACAAATGAACGCACTACCTATTATTGGTTTGCCTGCTTTCATTTTAAAAATTATGACCTGTAAAATGAACCCCGTGCTCGTCCGAAAACTTTGGCTGACAACGACGAATTAAAGGCGATAAGCGGCTAAATTTGCAGCAGCTTTCAACGTTAGCATCAAAACAATATTGATCCATTTGCGTGAAACTAGTAAGGTAAAAAAGCTTGAAAATGGGTTCCCCACATACTCAATGATCACCAATGCGAAGTACGTGTCGAGACGTGCCTTGCACTGCTTAACAGACATGTAAATGAAAGAATTAAGTAATTAAACCATAGGTTAACTGGATATTTGGAATATCGACAGTTGATTTGGCCAAGACAATTTGGTTTTAGAAAAGGTCGAAGTACTGAAGATGCTGTATCGCTTTTAACATTTATGATATCATGAATACATGTACTCTAAACAGAGCTGTGGCGTTTTCTTAGACTTAGCCGAGGCCTTCGATACTGTCTTAATTCCAATACATTAAAAGAAATTTAACAATACGGGTTTTAGAGGTATTGCCGCTGTTGATTTCAGAGCTATCTCACGAACCAGAGACAGTGTGTGAGGATTGGTCGGGCTTTGACTCTGCCACAAAATGCCTTTGTAGCTGATAAGGATAGATACCTTTTGGTGTACCGCTGGGCAGAATACTTGGTCCCACGTTATTCACTGTCTATATCAATGACATACACGAGCTACCCATGAAAAATGCCGAACGATATGTTACGTCAATGATACTGCTATCGTATTCCAAGGCTCAACGTGGAACGATTCTTTGTACAGTGCTGAAGGAGGTCTAAAACAGGTCTTTAGTTGGCCACGAAATAATCTCTTATCCCTAAAAACCAAGAAGACTCTGTACATATGATTTCATAAGACATAGTCACTGCGCCAGTACAACATATAGTGGTTAAGATTAATGAGCCTTCTCACACAAGCAAATCGTGTTCCTGTGAGAACTTGAGTAGATCTGATGTCACCAGATATCTCGGTGTCCTTGTTGATGATAAACTGACATTTGAAAATCAGGAATCGGAAAGGTTATTAGTGTCGTAAAGCAACTGCGTGACATAGCAGGCTACTTACATAGGTACTTAAATCAGTGTATTACGCTTTATGCCACTTACTTGCTAGGGAAGTGCAGCAAAAACTTTCCTGATCAGAGACACATTAACCCCATGCCGTCATACATTTGAAGGCGGTCGCCCAACAGCGTCTAAGGCATCTCGCTAAAGCATTATAAGGCGCCCATCGGTGGCTTCGGCATATTGTAGTAGAAATATATGAGAAAAGAAATACTAATATGGCTTTTTTAGTCGGGAAACATCAATCTTTTTTAATCTTAGAAAGGTCACTTTTAAATTTTATTAGTGAACCTAGATTCATTTTTTCATTTAGACTTAGCTACGATTCTGGAAAAATTTTACGGTTATCTTTCTTCTGTTTTTTTGCTTTTTCATGGTCAATAAATTACCAATACAGTGTGAAATCTTCTTTTGTTTAAAATATGTCTTTTAAGTCCACCTTGAAGCTGTACTTACCTGTCCTTTGATCTATTTATTAGGCGTGTGCGATGTTGTCACTATTTCAAAGAATAAGTAGTTTCAAAATCATTTTTTCCGCTTACTCAAGGTCAAGATTCAAATGGACACCACACACGGTCAATTACAAAGATCAGTTGAACTGACGTACATCCAAAAACTGACCGTGAGTGTGGAATCTTAAGTTGAAATTTTCAACTGACGACTACCCATAGAATTTTTCGTTCGCACTGTCAGTTGAAACTGCTCAGTCGAACTGACGTAAATTCAAAAACTGTTCGTGAGTGCGAAATCTTTAGTCGAAATTTTTAACTGATGGCACTCCACTGAGTTTTCCGGGCGCACCGTAATCCGCTGGCTACAGTTCGTTTTAATTACTGGTAAGTACTTACTTTCTCAGTAGCTACATACATTATTTCTATGCTATTTAGACTTTTTATTATTTTATATATTTCGAGAATTTCGTTTGACGGAGGATGAAGACTAAGGTGACTGTGATGATGTCACCTTCCTCATGATTGACTCAGAAGATGTGTAAAGGATCTTAGTGAAGCTACGTAGAACCTTCGTGTTTTTTCAACTCATTTTCAAAAAGGTTCATGAAGACCTAAATGATATCTACGATATATGATGGTATAGGATCTCAGTGACACCACTAAATAAGACGATCGTGTTTGAACTTTGAACCCACTTGAAACTGCTCAAAAAGACCTAGGTGACTATTATGATGTCATCTTTCTGATGGTGCAATTTAAAGGTGTGTATAGGATATCAGTGACGGCACTATTTTTATTATTATTAATTTATAGGAGTGACACTTCTAAAAAATTTATGCCCAAAGGGCGAGAAAGCAAGAAAAATAAAGAAAACTAAACAAAATAATATAGTGTACCTATATGTGTTATGTAACTTAACACAATACGAATTATTTTATAAAACTCATTTGACAATGACATTAACAACGCCGTTTGTCGTTTGGCGATAACTCGAGTAGCGGTACATCGAAGAGATTAACGCACGAAATAACACGTTGAAGCGGCCACCCTACGTTTGCCTGACTGTGCACGATGAGCGCAACAAGGTTGCACGTGTGGCTATGATGGAGCGGAATAATAAAAAAGTTATTACGTTTCTTAAGATTCTGCTAACAGAGCCATGTTTGTGGTATCCGAGACTCAAAAGTTTTAAGAATCGTACAGCGCAAAATTATGCTTTGCGACGAATTATCCAATTATTATCTTTTAATACAACTATCGAAGAATTAGAAAGGCGAAGGAAAACCCGATGGGTTTTTATAGAACCATGTTTAATAAATATAAAAGTCTTCAAGGAACATTAAAGCCAGCTTTAACGCCGTTCAATGGCATTGAAATTTAATGACGTGGAGCGTTCAAGTGTAGCCAACTTTATCGCGTTAAATTTAAAGCAATGATTGTGCGTTTATAGGCATTGACGTTTCTCGTTAGTGGAGCACCAGCATTAGCGCTTTCGCTCGATGCTCGACGCGAGAGCGGGGTGATACCATGGTCGCGCGATGGGTTAAGCGTTAAAGTATGAATATCGACAGTCGATATTTCAATAAAAGTTTTAATTTTTTATTTTGTTTCGTAAATCATTTAATATACTACCCAATCTTCTGTACTTTATTTTTTTCTATTATGATAGATAATTGTTCTCCAGTTTATTTATTTGCTTGTTATCTCAAAAAGAAATGTAATGTTCTATAGTATATCTCTGTGGTGTTAAAATTACTATAATCTACCAAACTTACTACTTTACCAACTGTGTGTTTTGGCGGGAACAATTCCTAAAAAATAAGAAAACAATAATATGATCTAACATTTTCATCCATATCCATACTAATATACTAATATTATAAATGCAAAAGTGTGTTTTTTTGTTTGTTTGTTTGTCCTTCTTTCACGTCGCAACAGAGCGTCGGCATGGCATGATTTTTTGTATGGGGATAGTTCGGTAGCTGTAGAGTGACATAGGTTATTTTTTCAGCGGAAAAACATATCATTCCCGTGGGAAAATCTAATATGTTTCAAAATTAAATTCAGCTAGGTGGCGCCACCGTGATTCTACAAGACGGACGACGGTACGATGGACGAACACAGAAGGTCAGAATATCTGGATTATTATGTCTTTTTACCAAAATTAAGATAGAAAATGTATGGATCTGTATTTTTCCACGCAGGACCGGGAAGAGAGCTGATTTTTTTCAAACGTTTTTGTGCATTGTAATTCACAGAATAGGCGATAACCTTGCAGACGATATTAAGTAATCCGTTGATGCTCTGCCTACCCCGCAAGGATTACAGACGTGATTATAAGTATGGATCAGAAATACTATCACCACCTGTCACGCTTTCACCCTTAACTATTACTCAACTGTGGTAGAAACAGTTCTTAGTAAGCCTTATTAATAAGCCTTAGCAATATTTATTGAACGGAAATTAATACAGTTCTTATCGGTATTACAATAAGAAAAATTGTGCAAAATTATAAGAATTTTTTGAGAGTTCTTCTTAAGTAACGTATACATAGTTTAAATTTCTTCCACTAGATGTCGTTACTAGGTTTTTAAAACGCGGTAACGAAATGTTTCCTAACATGTACTTAACTCCCGCCACTGATACACGCGTCAACTTATAGTGCATACGGTACCTATACGCTTAAATTGTTTTGTTTCGTAGCTTATTCGACTACCTGCTTTTGATTTCGGTTGTTTATTTGCTTTGTGATTTGGTTAAGGTTGAATGGATTTATATTGGCTTTCATTTTCGGATTTGTGTCGTGTCTTGAATTGGTTTTGTTGTTTTAATTTTAAAAAAATATTTAAAAGGAATATTTATTTCTTTTAGACAGTTTGGACGGTTTTGGACGATTTTTGATTTGCTTTTAAAAAAATATTTAAAGAGAAATTTAATTCCTTTTAGGTATTTTAACGTTTTTTTATAAACAGGTTTTTTGTTACTTCATAATGCCTCGCAAACGTAAGTCCAGCCTTTCAAGAGTATATTCTCAAAGACAAGCAAAAAGATTAGCTCGATCGCCAGAATCTTTAGAAGAATTGAGCTGAACTGAGAAGGCAAGAACAAGCAGAGCGTCAGGCTGCTTTTAGAGCATCTGAGACACCTTCTCAACGTCAGCAAAGGCGTCTTGAACAGTCAGAGCGTCAGGCTGCTTCAAGAGCTTCTGAAACACCTTCTCAAAGTCAGGAAAGGCGTCTTGAACAGGCAGAACGTCAAGCTACTTTAAGAGCTTCTGAAACACCTTCCCAAAGTCAGCGAAGGCGTCTTGAAATGGCAGAGCGTCAAGCTACTTTAAGAGCTACTGAAACACCTGCTCAAAGTCAGCAAAGACGTCTTGAACAGGCAGAGCGTCAAACTACTTTAAGAGCTACTGAAACACCTGATCAAAGTCAGCAAAGGCGTCTTGAACAGGCAGAGCGTCAATCTACTTTAAGAGCTACTGAAACACCTACTCAAAGTCAGCAAAGGCTATTCGAACAAGCGGAACGTTAGGCCGCCTTAAGAGCCGCGGAAACACCTGATGAAACTCAACACAGACTTATTGAGCAAGCTGAACGTCAATCTACTATAAGGGCATCTGAAACACCAGAACAGACACAGGCGCGAAGAGATGCAAATGCACAGCTCCAAGCTGAACGTCGACAAAACTTTCAAAGAAACAATTGGTCGGTTTTTAAAGACGCAGCATTCAATTATGATCCGTTTATTGATTATAAAAGTCACAGGTTAGTTGTTATCGGACTGATGGACACGGCGTGTCGATTTTGCAGCGCTTTAAAATGGAAAGATGAGACCGCAGGCATGTGCTGTTCCAATGGCAAAGTGTCTCTTCCGTTACTTGGGGAACCAGAAGAACCTTCGAAAACTCTCTTTTTATATGATGCTAATGAGTCACGGCGTTTTTTAAACAGGATCCGGAAATATAACTCATGCTTTCAAATGACGTCCTTCGGAGTTGACCGGGAAATAATAATGCCGGGATTTTCGCCTACATTTACGGTGCAAGGGCAAATTTATCATAGAATGGGTTCACTTTTTCCAGCTGAAAACGAACAGCATAAAATTTCACAAGTATATTTTATGGATGACGAAGAAATTGAGGTAGACCGTCGCTGCCAATTAATCCAGGGAGTTGAGAGAGACACAGTGTTCAAAATTCAAAGATTCTTGCATGAACGTAACATTTTCCCTTTGCAAAAACGTTGTTATATTCTGAAGTCCTCCGCTATTATACTTGGAATACATCTAGGAAGGAGTGGAAACGTCATATTCAAGGGGCACCTGTTACAAATTGGCCCGGTGTACCGTCCATGTAACTAATTTTGAATGTTTCTGTTTACGATTGCTGCTGCACTATGTTCGGGGTCCTACAGGATATAAAGACCTTAAAACTATCAACGGTCAGGAATGCGCAACTTATAGAGAAGCATGTAAAGCTCTGCATCTTTTAGAAAACGATAATCACTGGGATGAAACCATGGAGGAAGCTGTGCAGTGCCAGTCACCAGCCAAAATTAGGGATCTTTATGCAACTCTCATATCATTTTGCGGGCTATCTAATGCACATGAATTGTGGGACAAATATAAAGAGATAGATACATGGCGGAAGATATTTTGCGACGGTTACAGCAGACACACGTGAACATGACATACAATGAACACATTTATAATGAAGCACTTGGAAAAATTGCAGATAAAGTAATGGCAATGGTAGGCAAAAAATTAAGCGACTTTGGAATGATAAGCCCTCAGCGAACAACCGAAAACGAACTAAGTGATGAAATTATACGTGAAACAAACTACGATATACCAGCTTTGCAGCAGCAAGTAGCCGAATTTATACCCCGCTTGCTTCCCGAACAAAAACGAGTTTTTGACAAAGTATTAGGACAAATTGAATTTGGAAATGGTGCACTTTTCTTTTTAGATGCCCCTGGAGGAACTGAGAAGACATTTTTGTTAAATTTATTATTAGTGCAAGTACGGAAAGATAAAAACATTGCTGTGGCTGTAGCTTCCTCCGGTATAGCCGCCACGCTGCTAAGCGGGGTCCGCACTGCAACTTTAGCAAAAATAGTGCACGAGGTATAATGCTACGACAATGCAAACTTTTAGTTTGGGACGAAAGTACAATGTCGCATAAAAAAGCTGTAGAAGCACTAAATCGAACGCTCCAGGATTTGCGCAACAATACCGATGTAATGGGAGGAATGGTGGTTTTACTGGCTGGTGACTTTCGCCAAACTTTACCTGTCATTCAAAAGGGCACACCTGCAGATGAAATTAAAGCATGCCTCAAGTCGTCTATTTTATGGAACAAGGTGACAAAATTCACTTTAACTACGAATATGAGAGTGCATTTGTATAATGATATCAATGCTGGAAACTATGCTGACACACTATTAAAAATTGGCGATGGGCGGTTGGAAACGGATGCTGAGGGCTGCGTTAAATTGACGAGAGATTTTTGTAATTTAGTACAGAATGATTCCGAATTAATTGCGAGCGTTTATTCAGATTTAACGAACAACATGCATGAAGACCAATGGTTATGTGAAAGGGTGATTCTTGCACCAAAAAATTAGAGTGTTAACAAAATAAATTCAGATATATTAAGCGAAGTAGCAGGAGAAATAACAGAGTATTTGTTAGTAGACACAGTTATGGACACAGAACAGAGCACTTCATATCCCGCAGAGTTTCTAAATTCTCGAGAGTTATCAGGTGTGCCCTCACATAAGCTTCAATTAAAATTAGACGTCCCAGTCATGCTAATGCGAAATTTAGATGCTCCTTGGTTATGTAACGGGACAAGGCTGCGTGTGACACATCTTGGACGGAACATAATCGGTGCTACAATTTTGACAGGCGTAGGAAAAGGTGAAAATGTTATTATACCACGGATCCCTATAATTCCCACAGATCTTCCTTTTCAATTCAAAAGGTTGCAGTTCCCTATTAAGCTCAGTTTTGCAATGACAATTAATAAAGCGCATGGGCAAACGTTACAGGTAGCGGGGATCAACTTAGAAAAACCGTGCTTCTCTCATGGTCAGCTGTATGTAGCATGTTCGCGTGTGTCAAATGCCCAGAATCTCCACATTCTTACCCCGAATGGAAAAACATATAACATTGTGTACAGTAGCGTCTTAAAATAGTGTTCAGTTAGTTTTTTTTCCAACATTCCTACAATCAATTAATCAGAATTCCCACAGATCTTCACTTTCAATTCAAAATTTCCTATTTAGCTCAGTTTCTTTTCAATTCCAAATGCTGCACCTCTGACGGACCTGTTAAGCTCAGTTTCCTTTCAACTCAAAAGGCTGCATCTCTGACGGATCTTTTATTTTGCTCAGTTTCCTTTCAATTCAGAAAACTGCATCTGTGACGAATCAATTTAGCTCAGTTTCTTATCAAAAGTCTGCATCCCTGACGGATAATTATGCTCAGTTTCCTTTAATTAAAAAAATATCCCATTTTCATTTGTAATAAACAGGTGTTTGAACATTTTCATCCAAAATACTTACATGCACCGCCACAACTTCTGTTAGGAAATATTAAGCAAACTTATTGGCCCTTAGGTGGAAAAAACCTAGCTAAAGCTACAGTTAACAAATGTATGCGATGCTTCCGGTACAGGGCGGAAACTGTTCAGCCCATCATGGGCCAACTCCCTGCCTCGCGTACCGAACTAGAGTTTCCCTTTCTTCATTGCAACGTCGACTACGCCGGGCCAGTGTTGATAGCAGACCGTAAGGGCAGAGGTTGTAAACTTATTAAATCTTTTTTGGCAATCTTTATTTGCAGTTCGGTAAAGGCCTGTCATATTGAGCTCGTTACGGCATTATCCAGCGAAGCATATATAGCCGCTTTAAATCGCTTTGTGTCCCGTCGCGGAAAGCCCAAGAGCATCACGTCAGATAACGGTTCGAATTTTATCGGTGCAAGCAACGAGCTGGCTCAATTTCTTCTTCAATCGGAACTTGAAGGTCAAATGGCTCAAGAAGGCATCGAATTTAAATTTGTTCCCGCTTATACCCCTCACTTTAATGGCTTAGCTGAAGCAGCAGTACGCTCTACAAAACACCATCTTAAGCGTTTATTACAAACCACTCATTTAACTTATGAGGAAATGGCTACATGCCTCACTCAAATAGAGGCTGTTTTGAATTCTCGGCCCCTCACCCCTATTTCCACTGATCCCTCAGATTTCTCCGCATTGACTCCTGCCCACTTTTTGATTGGACGCTCACTAATTGCTATCCCTCAACCACAAATAGGTGATGCGAATATAACCCGCCTTGATCGATTCAAGAGAATCGAGCTTATAAAGCAGCACTTTTGGAGCCGATTTTCTCTAGAGTATGTCACTCTACTCCAGCAAAAGGTGAAATGGCAGTCATCGACCAAGGAGCTGAAATTGGGATCTCTTGTTCTTGTCAAGGAAAGAGCTCTCCCACCATTGATGTGGTCCTTAGGACGAGTCATGCAGCTCTATCCTGGCAGCGACGGCGTTTCCAGAGTCGCCGAGTTGAAGACAAGGAGAGGCACAATTCGAAGGGCCTTTAATAACATCTGTCCCCTTCCAGATTTTTGAAGTTCTCTGCACACTTCAACCCGGGGAGCATGTTGGGAACCGGTTGCATATACGCGCGGGTGGAGACGCGCGGGAGGACGACACGTCGACGGCTGGTCGGGCGGCAGCGACGCGGCGGCCACTCGCTTTACGATACTCCACCGCGGTCGGACGACAACACTATTTTTAATTTATAATAATAATTGAATAAAACTATTATTTACGGATTTTATCGCGTTTAATTACTTTTAATTTATTTTTGTTATTATCCCGACGTTTCGGGTGCTTTACAGCGCCCATGGTCACGGGGGGGACTGAGATGTTTGACGTCCCAATGTCATAGTTAGTCCGGCTACCTTCTATATATATAAACAACGCACTGTCTATAACTTGTCAAAACATACACTGGACGAACCGACAATGAAAGTATTAGCGAAGGGAATGAACTTCGCATTAACTCCGCGAAAAATCCCGTACGAAGTAATTATCTGCAGTGTTGAGGATTGTCTGTTTAAGAATAATATCGGTAAGGAAGATTTGGAGGCCATACGTCAAGATATTTCGTCCTTGTTACGTCGTAGTTCAGTGCCGAAACCAAACCTTCCTAAAGACGAATTTACAGCGCTAAATAACTTACGGAACAGACCAGAACTCACGATTCTCCGCGCGGATAAAGGAAATGCTACGGTAGTAATGGACGCGTCGGAATATAATTTTAAAATACAACAACTTTTATCGGACGAAAGTACATATAAAAAGGTCAAAACAGACCCTACAACCAACACGCTTAAAACAACTAGCGATTTAATAAAGAAATACTCCGAAAAATTAAATCTCGACGTGAATTCGCTAATACCATCATGTGTCAAACCACCGAGGTTGTATGGGTTACCGAAGATACACAAACCAAACGCTCCACTACGTCCCATAGTGAGCCAGATCGATTCACCAACTTATAAGCTGGCACAATACTTAGCAAAAATACTATCACCACTAAGAGGACATACCAGAGCACACACAAAGGATTCATACCATTTTGTGAGTGAGATAAAAGACCTACATCTCGCTAACAATGAAACTATGGTCAGTTTTGATGTTCAGTCACTATTTACATGCCTACCTATTGTGGACTGCATCTCAATTGTAACTAGGAAGCTAGAAGAAAATAACATGCCTCAAGAATATGCAATACTACTTGAACATTGCCTCACATCTGGCTATCTATTGTGGAAGGAGGAGTTCTACAAGCAAGTAGATGGTGTGGCAATGGGCTCACCTGTGTCTCCCATAGTCGCCGACATATTCATGGAGGACTTTGAGGAGAAAGCCCTTCTTACTGCTCCTGTAAATCCAAGGTTCTACAAGCGGTACGTAGACGACACCTTCACAATTTTACCATCTGACAAAGTAACTGCATTTTTAGACCACCTTAACTCCATAAACTCTAAAATACAATTCACAATGGAGTTAGAGGCAAATAATTCTTTAGCTTTCCTAGATGTTTTAGTCATCCGAAATCCTGATAACACTATTGGTCACACTGTGTATAGGAAAAAGACCCATACCAACCGATATCTAAATGGTGAATCTCACCATCATCCTTCACAGTTAGCTACCGTGGGTAAATCTTTGTTTCAGAGAGCACGAGGGATCTGTGACAGAAAACATCTGGCCGCGGAGCTTCAGCACGTCAAGCAAGTATTGCAAGACAACAAGCTTCGGGTCCCGCGCCTACGTCACAGTGAACGAGTGAAGCCGGCCACAGTCGAGCGCGCGCCTGCTCTACTACCATATGTTAGAGGAGTCACGGACAAGATTGGCTACATCTTGAAGCGAGCGTCCATTAAGACATACTACAAGCCGCTGAAGAAGATTAGTCAATTTTTACCATCCATCAAATGTAATATTCCTCTACAAGATGCAGGTGTGTATAAGCTAGATTGTGAATGTGGTCTCTCTTACATAGGTCAAACAAAGAGATCTATAAAAACCCGCGTGAAGGAACATATAGCTGATGTGAAGCACCGACGCTCTGGGAAGTCTGCAGTCTGCGAACATGTTCAAGATCGTCCCCACCATTACATTAGATTTGATAAACCACAAATTCTCGCAAAAGAACACCGATTCCTACCAAGGATGATACGCGAGGCTATTGAAATTAAAAAACATCCAAATTTCAATAGAGAAGATGGTTGGGTGCTACCATCTGCTTGGGATCCTATAATTAACAAAATTAAACCCAAACCCAAGCATACCACTGCAAGACTTCATGATACTATAAGCTCGTTTTGCGTAAATCGGACCAAAAATTAATATTAAAAAACTGAAGGTAGCCGGACTAACTATGACATTGGGACGTCAAACATCTCAGTCCCCCCCGTGACCATGGGCGCTGTAAAGCACCCGAAACGTCGGGATAATAACAAAAATAAATTAAAAGTAATTAAACGCGATAAAATCCGTAAATAATAGTTTTATTCAATGTGTAGTGTTCGCGTAAATTTAAGAAATCATTATAATAATAATTTTATTAAGTAGACCGGGTTATTGTAAAGTACGGATGATTATATCAGCCCTATAAGAATATACAGTCCACTTTCATTTTAACCACGTCCCAGGACCCTAACATTGATTGGGTGCTTTGTGTCGTAACTGTAAGGGGAGTTATCGAGTCTTCCACCAACCCTTATTATGTTATTAGCATCAAGAAATGGGCTTAAAGCTATAAGTCGATTTTTGTTAGGAAGCGCCTTTCCGGCTTTAAGAAAAGTATATTCGTCAGGAAACATCTCAGATTGAGATTTAAGAATAATAAAATTTAAGGAATTTTGAAGCTCTTGAACTGAAAAATGTTCTTTCATTTGCTTTTTCGGGTTCTTACAGTTGTAAATAAATCTTTGTATATATGCTATAGTGTTTTGTAAGTTAGTTAAATTGGATTTGTTTTTGATTAAGTTAGATATTAAGTCTGCATTAGAATTGTTAAGCGCGAAGGAACAAGTAATCAACTCTGGTAGATTCTGTTTCACGCCGACGTTGGGCATTTGTGGCCAATTAGTTTCAATGTCTGTTAAGAAAGGTGGCCCTGACCACCACAATTCTGAACCGCTGATGAGGTCAGCCTTCAGCCCACGGGAAACAAGACCCGCCGGATTGTCCTTCGACGGTACGTAGCTCCACGTGTGACCCTCTGTGCATTCCTGAATTTCATGTACACGATTCCTTACGAAACTTTTAAGGTTAGTAGGTGGTGTTTTTAACCACCCTAAAACAATGGTTGAGTCACACCAGAATCTACACTTGCTGATATGTAGTGTTAAAGAGGTTAATACTTTGTTACACAGTCTTGCAGCCACTAACGATCCGCAAAGTTCCAGGCGCGGAATAGTTGTTGGCTTTATTGGCGCTACCTTGCTCTTAGAAGTCAAAAGTTGTACTTTGATAGAGCCTGATGCGTCTATAGAGCGAATGTAGACGCAAGCCCCATATGCTCGCTCAGAAGAGTCCGAAAACACATGAATTTCATGGAATATTGAATGGTCTTGAAGTACCCACCGGGGAACCTTTAAGTGGTTAAGAAGTGGTAAGGTGTCGGCGAACGAAAACCATGAACGTTTTATTTCCGTTGAAACCTCATCGTCCCATGAGCATCGTTCGATCCATAGCTTCTGCATGATGAGCTTTGATTCGATGATACAGGGGCCCACGAGACCCAATGGGTCGAAGATCTGACTTATGACGGAAAGTATGTGACGTTTTGTCACTTTGTCACGAAGTTCTATATTGATTGAAAATGACAAAATGTCTAAATCGCAAATCCAATTCAGACCTAAAGTTTTAGAAGTAACATTACTATCGCTGTTTGCTATGTCTAAGACGTTATCTGATTGTAATGAAGATGAAACGTGATGTAAAATTAATTTGTTGTTTGATTGAAATTTGCGTAAATTGAAATTTGCAGTTTTAAGTGTATTAATAACTCCTTTGCACAGCTTGATAGTGTCGTCAATAGTCGACGACCCGCCTAAATAATCATCAACGTAAAAATCGCGTTGAATCGACTGCTTTACGTCGCTATCGAGAGCACTAGATGCTAAGCTCACCAAACACTTCGTGGCTAAATATGGGGCAGACGCCGTACCATAAGTCACCGTGTTTAAGGTGTACGTTTTTAACGGGTGTGATGAGTCATACCTAAATATGATTTGTTGAAGTGAGCGTTGGGCGGGATTAAGCTCAATCGCTCTGTACATTTTCTCTATATCTCCAGTAATGACGTATTTATTATGCTGGCGAAAACGTAATAAAATAGAATAAAGGTCTTCTTGTACAGTCGGGCCTACCATTTGAATGTCGTTAAGCGACAATCCAGAACTAGATACTGCGGAAGCATCGAAGACTGTGCGAAGCTTGGTGGTAAGGCTGGACTCACGGATGACTCCGTGGTGAGGTAAAAAATAATTTACCTGTTGTAAATCGCCGAATGAAGACTCTTTGTTTTCAGTCATGTGACCTAGGCGTTCATATTCGTGCATGAACTCCATGTACATATCCTTAAAAACAGGCTCCCGAAGAAATTTGCGCTCTAAAGATAAGAAACGGCACTTGGCCATTTGAAAGGATTCTCCTAAGACCGACGGATCGTCCTTTAGCGGCATGGAGACGACAAAGCTACCGTTCTCGCTGCGTACGGTGTTTGTTAAAAAACTCTGCTCGCAGGCACGCTCCTCAGGAGACAAAGAGTGTTTTGCTGCCACAGTGTCTAACTCCCAAAAACGAGTTAAGTCTGGATTGGAATCCTCGCTTATAAAGTGACAAACGGGAGACGAAGACGGTGCCTTAAGACGGGCGACATGCCCGGACACCAGCCAACCCAGTTTTGTCTCATACAACTTAGGCTGATTTTTGCTCAAGTCAATGGAATTATTACATAAGACGGACCAAAATACTTCGGCACCTACTAAGATGTCTATAACCGACGGTATGTTAAAGGAAGGGTCGGCTAAACTTATTCCCATCGGAAGAGGAATATTTTGTATGTCTATGAAAGAAGACGGTAAAGCTTTAGTGATCTCAGGCAAAATAAGGCAGTCTACAGTAAGGCTATAGTCATTATGAAGCGACTTAATGTTAAGGCTGCAAGACTGTGTAATATGAGATGAAATACTGTTTATGCCTGTCACCGTGGAGCTCACGCTACGTCGCGGCAAACCCAGCTTACCGCAGAGCGATTGAGTAACGAAGTTAGCCGTGCTGCCATTGTCGAGCAACATGCGGGCAGAGTGCGCGGCGCCGGTGCCGTCCAGCACCTTCACCAGCGCTGTGGAAAGCAAAACAAGCGGAGGAGTAGCTACCTGCTTTGACTCGCTTGAATTTGCGAAGTGGTTAATGCTGCTGGTTGATGGCATAGCAGGCTCAGGGATCGGCTGTGGCTCATGCAAGTGCAATAGCGTATTATGCCTTTTCTTGCAATATTTACATGAAGATAAATTGCAATTATTTTCTAAGTGCCCAGGTCGTAAACAATTAAGACAGACGTTTGACTCTTTAGCCTTTTGTATACGAATTTCAATAGGAAGGGCTCTGAATGTTTCACAGGTGAATAGAAAGTGATTTTGATTACACAATGGGCATGTAAATATTTTTTTATTAAATAAGTTGTTTTTTTTATTGAAGTTTTGTTTTTCCTTTTGAGTGTTTGTAGCTATAAGTAAATTTGTATTAGTTTTGAAAGTTTCATATTTTTGTGGTTTATTTTTACTTTCTTGCAAAGTCTCCAAAAGGTCTGCCCTATTGCTGAGAAAGGTCGTAAATGTTTCTAACGAAGGAGGATTATTAAGAGTATTTCTATATTCTTCCCATTCTCTATGAGTGACACTATCAAGTCTTTCAGCCATCATGTGAATTATGAGTGTATCCCAATGCTGTGTCGGCTGGTCTAGGGTGGTCAAGGCGCGAAGATTTTTATTCGTAACGTCAATAAGGTGTCGAATACCCTTGCAGGATTCATTGCGCATATGCTCCACATTAAATAGTTCCCTTACGTGGTTATTAACCAGTAAGCGTTTGTTGTCGTACCTGCTACACAATAAATTCCACGCAGAATTATAGTTTTCGGCTTTGAAATCTAAGTTATCGATAACAAGCAAAGCGCTACTTCTAAGAGATGCGCGAAGATAATGCAGTTTATTAATATTGTCAATATCTTGTCTCGAATGTATTAAAGATATGAAAGTGTCCCTAAACTCAAGCCAGTGTTGATAGTGACCGTTGAAGACTGGTAAATCAATTTTGGGCAATCTGACGCAATTGGATTTAAAGGCACCTGTTTGCTGTAAGCTTGCATCCTCGTAGCTCGATAAGGAACGATTCAGCGGCTGCTCGCATTGCAGCGCGGGCCGCGCGCCGAGCACGCTGCGCGCCGCCGCCGCCAGCGAGTGGTACTGGCCCTCGAACTCCTCGCGCTCTAGCTCTTGAGCATCACTGTCGTCTGAAAGCACCTCGATCTGGCTCTGTAATTCGTCATATTGCGCGTATAAGGCATCAAATTTTTTAAAACGACCTTCTAAGTCTAGCAGTTGTAAATCGCTAGGGGGGCCGCCTGATTGCAATACTTTTACGTATTTATTAAATATAGTGACCTTAGATTTAATAGAACTACGTAATTTAATTAATTTTTGTATTTTTTCCTCGGCCATGACAAAGCGGTAATGAAATGTTTGAGAGAAGCAAAGGTTATAACGCAAAAGTAGTTATAAAATGCAGCGTGAACTTGACCTTGGTGTGCGAACAAAGGAACACATGGGCAAGCGGCTACCCGGCCGCCCGGCCCAGGTAGATATAGATAAGAAGCGAGCGATTTGCGTAAACAAGATCCCGTTATTCAAGCGCAATGCTGTTGCTGGGCTTATGCAATAATTTGATTTTAGAAGTAAGTACGTGTTATTATGGAAGAGATTAGATAGTGTTTAAGCATATATGACCAAAAGCACTCACTAAAAATAAAGGCTATTTTAAATTTAAATATATGAAAAAGAAGGAAAAGATCACAAGAATAATTGGAACGGGCTCACCAATGACTAAACCTTTCACCAAGGTGGTAATCGTCGATTATGTTGATGATTTCCTGTATTGAGACGATGACTCGAACTTTCGATGGGTCCAAAGTCCGTGGCACGGTCGAATTCAAGATGGTTCCCGGCTCACGAGCGTGCGAGTTGCGTTGAAGGATCTTCCGCAGGATGTGATGGTTCACGAAGACCCGTGCAGAAGTATAATTTCGCAGCTGAAGACCACACTTAAGAGCTCGGAGACGTGGCGAAGACCGTATTATGTAAGACGGTGAGAATCCTAAAGGACCAATGTTAGGGTCCTGGGACGTGGTTAAAATGAAAGTGGACTGTATATTCTTATAGGGCTGATATAATCATCCGTACTTTACAATAACCCGGTCTACTTAATAAAATTATTATTATAAATTAAAAATAGTGTTGTCGTCCGACCGCGGTGGAGTATCGTAAAGCGAGTGGCCGCCGCGTCGCTGCCGCCCGACCAGCCGTCGACGTGTCGTCCTCCCGCGCGTCTCCACCCGCGCGTATATGCAACCGGTTCCCAACAACAGGCTATTTTCATGCTTTCCTATACGCTGCGTTTTAAAACATTTAAATAGGCTGACTAATCAATTTTGCTCAGTTTCCTTTTAATGGCTGCATCTCTGACAAATCTATAAAACTCAGTTTTCTTTCAATTCAAAAAGCAATGGATAGTTCATTTCCCAGTGACCATGCGGGCGAAGCCGCGGGTTACAGCTAGTATACTATAGAGCGGACATTGGTAACATTGACATACAAAAACTATGAGCTCGCTAACAGATGGCACTTAATGCAATAATTTTTCTTTCTAGTACTGCTAGTACATTATAATTTAATTTGCTTAATATAATAAATAAACTAAACTAAAATTACTTACGGTTGTTTTTTTTTTAATAAAGCTTTTTATATTTGTTTAAAATGATTCTATAAAAACCCATTAGGCGTTCCTTCGTCTTTCTAATTCTTCAACAGTTGTTTTAAAAATGAGTAATTGAATAATTCGTCGCAAAGTATCATTTTGCAATACGATTCTTAAAAATTTTGATTCTCGGATCCTAAAAATATGGCTCTGTTTGCAGAATCTCAAGAAACGTTATTACGTTTTACCTTTTTATTACCTATTCCGCTCCATCATAGCCATACGTGCGACCTCGTTGCGCTCATCGCGCATAGTGAGACAAAAGTAGTGTGACGCGTAATTTTTTTTTTGCGCCCGAAGCAATTAAAGGGCTACCCTATACGTTGGGAGGCGGAAAATGCATTACGCATACCACGATAGCCGGTCTATTGTGGTTATGATGATGATTAAGCTTTATTGTGCCTTATCGTGAGCGATCCTCTTTTGGGAAGAGAGGGCGCAGGCGGCTACGAGCCGCTGAGGGAGTGCCTACGAAGGCAAATTAATTATGAGTAAATAATTTAATTTAATTTAATTAGAGTTGGCCTGAGCCGCCAGGAGGCAGTTCAGGTCGTTTGTTAGTTTATTAGGCGGGTCCGAGAGAGAGAGTTTCTCGGCCTGTGGACTCGATAGCGAGAGGGGGGTGGGGCTGCATAAGTAGCTGCCTCACGAGTTAAATGGTTTGAGTGCGACTCTGAGGCTTTGAAGAAGTTCTCAGAGAGTTTTTTGAGAAATTGTTGAAGGTCGGCATTACGGACGTACCAAGGTGCGTTCGCAGCTCGACGACAGAAAAGGTTTTGAACTATTTGGAGTTCATTAATAATTTTAGGGCTGGCGTGGGCAAAAACGGGGCCCGCGTAGGACATGACTGGTCGTATACAGACCTTATAAAGGGTACGCTTGTTACTAAGGGACATTTTACTGTGTCGGCCCAACATACTGTTGAGCCTACTCAGATAAAAACGTGCGTGACGGGTTACTCTTTTGACGTGGGGCCTGAAAGTGAGCCCTGTGTCTAGAGTGACACCTAAATATTTGGCAGTCGTATGCCAGGGGACAGGGGTCCCTAGCATACGTATTGGTGGAGTGTTTTTGAGACGGCGTCGTTTATAATCGAAGTGAACGGCGGAGCTCTTCTCCGGGTTCACATCGATGCGCCATTTTTTGAACCAAGCTCCTAGGTCATCAACTGACTTTTGAATCTTGTTCCGTATGAAAGGTAGTGAGATACCTTTGCAGTAGATAGCAGTGTCGTCTGCGAAGAGGGAGAGCTGAACACCTTTCGATGGGATGGGAATGTCGTTGGTGAACAGGATGTACAGCAGAGGAGCAAGTACTGAGCCCTGAGGGACACCAGCTTTGATAGTTCGCTGTGAAGATAGCGTGCCTTCGTGTCTAAAATGAAAGGTACGATACTTTAAGTAAGAGGCCACGAGACGTACTAGACGATCGGGGAGACCTATTTTGTAGAGTTTGTAGATAAGGCTTGTATGCCAGACTCTATCGAAGGTTGTAGCTATGTCGAAAAAGACCGCGATGGTCTTATGACGACGAGGATAAAAACCGTTGAGGATATATTCCACAATACGGTGAACTTGTTGGGGACATGAGTGTTGCGCTCGGAAACCGAATTGATGGGGAATGATAAGAGGGTCACCGTCTGTGGGAAACAGATAGCGCCTCATTCGAGTTTGGATGACTCTTTCGAAGAGCTTGCCCATTGCCTTGAGGAGGCTAATGGGGCGATGACTGGAGGGGAGGTTGAGAGGCTTGCCTGGCTTGGGAATTCCAATCACAGTTGCCTCTTTCCACGTAGTGGGAAAGTAACTAAGGTTGAAGCAGGCGTTGAAGACAATAGATAAAAAGGTTAACACCTGCTCAGGAAAGTGTTTTAGAGCTTGGTTGGAGATGCCATCCGCGCCTGGAGCCTTTTTAGGCTTAAGTCCTTTGATGAGGGATGAAATCTCATCATTGGACACAGAGATAGGTTCGGAGGCTGTAGGGGGTGAGTTCCGGCGGCGGACCTCATCCTCTACTGCCTGGACGTGTGAGGGGTCGACGGGTTGAGAGCTAGGAGAGCATTGTGCGGCAATGCTATCTGCAAAGCACTCAGCCTTTTCCTCGTCCTCGAAGGCAACCGTGCCGTCGGGACGGGAGAGAGGGGGAGTCTGAGTCCGACGGTAGGGAGATGGTAGAGTCCTGTGAGTCCAGAGCTTTAGCTAGGGACTCCTTGAATCCCTTCCAATTAGTGAAGGTTTTCGTGTGTGTTGGGGGAGGTGGCTGATGGCCAAGAATGAGGGAGACCGGTCGGTGATCGGATCCTAGATCGTCTAGTGTCTCGATTGCTCTGAGGTTGAGAGAAACTCCTTGGAGTAACGCAAAATCTAGTACATCGGGGGTGTGATCGGTGTTATCGGGAAAGTGAGTAACACCGAGGGGACTATGGACGGTAATATCAAGAGACTGCGTGATATCGAGCAGTATCTTGCCACTAGGGGACGTAGTACGGCATGTCCATTCAGTATGCTTGGAGTTAAAATCTCCAAACATAATGACTGAATTGCCTAAAGATAAAATGGCCTCAAAATCTTTTTTGAGGGGATGGGTTCCTGAAGGGATGTAACAGGAGGCTATGAGGATGGACTGATGTCCAGTCATAGCTAGCTTGCATACCGTGGCTTCCATGTTGGTAAGCTGCGGAGTAGAAATGAGCGAGCAGTGAAGTGTCTTCTTGTAATAGATGGCCGTTCCGCCGCCTCGGCGGTCGGGTCTGTCGTTACGAAGAAGAGATAAGTTTTTAATAGAAAGGCCTTTAGTGTCCTTAGTTTTGAGATTAGTTTCCTGTAGGAGGAGGAAATCGGCTTCACGATTCCGAAGAAAGAGCTTAAGCTCTGGGAGGTTATTTCGCAAACCGCGAATATTAAAGGATACAAGCGATAAACCCTTAGGTTTGATACGACCGTGAGATTTTGGTAGAGCAAAATGCTCTGTCATTGCAGTTAAGTTAATTAAGTTAACTTAACTTACAACGCTAACAGAAGATTATTATGCTCTGAAAGAGCGAGAAGACGTTCTTGAGGGGACTTCGCAGCGCGCAATTTGCGTGCTACTACATTGATTTCCCTAATGTCAATATTCCTAATAGCGGAATACAGTGTATTATAGTCATCAGCCGTGGGCTCTGATTCATGGGGGTAGGAGGTTGTCCGCGGTGGGTCTGCCTTTTTGGGGCCCCAGGGAAAGACTGGAGGCTGCATAGGCTTGGAGAAGCCCGGAGGGGGCCGAATTATGCCCTGAGGGGGCCTAGGGGGACCCTGAGGGGGCCGTGAGAAGCCCTGGATGGGCTGAGAAAGGCCCTGACGGGGCTGTTGGTGGAGGGCCGGGAATGAGCGGTCATTGACCAGCGGTGGAGCTTGCCTACTGGGGCGAGGTTGAGGTGCGCAGAGGCAACCCCTGTAGTTAGCCGGGTGGCCTGTCTGTTTGCACAGGACACATGCGGGCGGGGATTCGGCGTCTTTGGGCCGGGGGCACTCTTTAGTGTTGTGGGGTTCGAGGCACTTAACGCACCTGGGTGGGGCGGAGCAGTTGGCCGCCGCATGACCATATAGTTGGCAGCGGTGGCACTGCGCCGGGAATCCGCGCCTATGTGGGGGCTCAACCTTCACTCTCGACAGGCCACATACTGTGCGTACCTGCCGGAAGATGGCTTTTGCCTCCGGCACGTTGGTTAGGATGACAAGGGCTAGGTTGAACCTCTTACCCGTTCTACTGTGCATTTTGTGCACGGCTTCGACGGGGAAACCTTGGGACTTAAGGTCCTCAAGGATTTCCTCGTTGGTGAATTCAAATGGGATGCCTCGGATGACGGCCCTGACTTTTCGCTCTTCCGGAAGAGCGTAGCTGTGAAAAGCCTGGTGAGTTTTCGGAATATTTGATTCCTGCATCGTAGCAGGTTTTCGACAGTTGGGTAAATTTTGCCTTGTCTCTTAGGAAGAGAGGGGGTGGGAATTGCTTCTTGGCAAGGACTGGAGCACAACGAGAGGCTGGTTTGGACGGTGTTGGGATGTCTAGTGACATAAGTGGGACGGCGGCAGCGGCGGGGGCTGCGGGGCAGAGGTGGCAGCGGGGGCTGCGGAGGTTGTAGGGGCGGAAGGGGCCGCTGAGATAAGGGGGTTGCGTTTTAACGCGGCGCGCTTACCATTGCGCTTGGAATTCACCGTGGTGAATGTAGACTCCCCGGTTCCGTCGGAGTCATAGGACTCCGATGAGCCGGTGCCTGAAGTGGTGGCGGGCCTCTTCCGGGAGGCCGGTGCAGAGGACTCGGAGCATGCATACTCCATCTCTAGGGGCGCAAAAGACTCTAGGGGGGCAAAAGAGTTCCTCGTTTCTAGGTATGTCGCGATTACGGGCGGCGGATGGTGTGCCTGAGGGGCAGTGGAGGGAGACTGGGCGGCGATGGTGGCGATGGCGGCGAGGACCGTCTCATTGTTATTTGAACCATATTGGTTTATGAGGGCGGCGAGGGACTCAGATAGGCTATATGTGGCCATTTTGGGTCAGTAGAGCTAAGCTCGGTAACGATTGGGACGGGTCCCTGTTCTCCGTAGAACAGGGACTTGAACGCGAGATGTGCTACGAGACAATATACGTATAACAAAAAAAAATTAAAAAGCGGAGGTCAGTCAAGCCTCCCTGCCCGAAGACAGGGGGGCAAGTACTGTTAGCGTGAAAGTGACTCACCAGCCTCGACGCTGTTCAGCGTGATCAAGACAGCGGAGGCGCGAGAGCGAGACAGCACTACCGTACAGGTACGAGAGCGCGGACCACCTGGAGGCGACTATTCGAGAACGATGCCACCGGCGGAGTGAGCAATGCGTCGACGATGTACAGCGCGAGCAGGACAACGGAGGCGCTAGAGCGAGAGAGCACAACCGTACAGGGACAAAAGCGCGGACTACCTGGATGCGACCGCTCGAAAGCGATGCCACAGGCGGAATGGCGAGGGTCGAAAGGTAAAGGTACAATTTGTATGTCCATTGGCTGTTACAATGATGAAATATTGAAACGTAATGGATTGCTATTGGTAGAATAATTCACAATGTTTACCTATGCAATCCAAATGTGGATGCCGCCGTGAATAGGCCAGTTGTAGTTGATTCAAACGATGACGGAACAGTCACTCAGGAACTGGAACTAGAGCAAATGAGGAGTACATTGGAGGAAGCGATTGTGGAAACGCGCAGTATGCCTCTCGAAAATCGACCGCGACTTCCCCGCATAGCCGTGTCGTGAGGGCTCTGGACCCAATGCTGGTGACCTATTTGGAAGCCAGCCGGGACCTTTGCGAGACGGACTCAATTCTTTTTGGCGCCGCGTTGGCAGTCTGCCGTATCATAGGCGCCAAGGTTTCCACGACTGGACGCGCTACTGGCCATAGTAGCGCTATCCCAGCATGGAGAAGAAGAACTGAGGAACGTATCGCAAGGGCTAGGGCCCTCATCGGCAGACTGATACGCTTCAGGTCAGGCAATACCAGGCCAAGGATTGTGCGCACCGTCAGGATGGCGTTAGCTGGGACAAATGTTAGCCGGATATTACGCAAAAACTGACGGAGCGCATAGACGACCTGAAGCAAAGAATCGCTGCTTGGGGAAAGCGGATTCGGCGATATACCGAGAGGTCGACACGGTTCAACCAGAATCGTCTCTTCCAGAGTGATCAGAAGAGGCTCTACAAATCATTAGAGCGACCAATAGTAAGTGGAACGGGCCCAGCACCAAATCAGGCCGACATGGTCGCATTCTGGCGCAGCCTACGGTCAGAGCTCGTAAACCACAACGAGGGCCCTTGGACGGAAGTTGTGGTGAGTCAGTGTGCGGGTATTACGCCCATGGATCCCGTCACCATAACGCCGGATGACGTAGCTGAGGCGGTCCGTAGGGCCCCGAACTGGAAAAGTCCGGGGCTTGACGGGCTGCATCACTACTGGCTGAAGGGGTTCATGGTGTGTCACGCTGTGCTCGCCCGACAGTTTCAAGAGGCTCTCAACCAGAAGTCGCTCCCGAGCCTCTTCACTACTGGGATCACTCATTTGGTTCCTAAAGACCAGGTTACCACAGACCCGAGCAAATACCGCCCCATCACGTGTCTGCCAACCATATACAAGACACTAACATCCATTTTGAGCGCGAGAATCACTCGTCACCTGGACTCAAATCAGGTGATGTCGCGCGCTCAAAATGGATGTCGGGGTGGCGGTCGTTGAACCAAAGAACCACTCCTCATTGACGCGGTCATTGACAAAAAGGTGAAACGCAACCGTCGGAACTTCTCCGCCGCCTGGATAGACTACAGAAAGACTTTTGACTCGGTGCCCCATACATGGCTAAAGAGGATCCTCGAGCTTTACAAGATTGACTGTACAGTTCGAGACTTCCTCGAGCGGTGTATGGGGCAGTGGAGTACGATCCTTTGTCATCTAGGCGAGCAGATGACGGATGCGGAAAGCCGCATAAGGATAAGAAGGGGTATATTCCAGGGCGACTGTCTGAGTCCAATCTGGTTCTGCCTCAGGGGGATTTCAGCTTCGGAAAGGAGGTACAAAAGTGACCCACCTCTTCTTTATGGATGACCTCAAGTTATTCGCCTCCAGTCGCTCCCATCTTATGGAATTGCTAAACATCACTTGTGAATTTAGCAATTCTATTGGAATGGAGCTGGGGACGGATAAGTGTGCGGTCCTCCATATTGAGAAGGGTAGGGTTGCTAACTCTGAGGGCATAGACTTATCTATGCCCGTCAACTTAAGGACCCTTTCCGAGGCTGAAACATACCGATACCTGGGTATGTCACAGAACATCGGTATCGATGAGGCTGGTGTGAAACAGTCAGTTTGCGACACGTTTTATGCACGCTTGACCAAAGTGCTTAACAGCCTTTTGTCCGGTGTGAATAAGGCACACGCATATAACGGCTGGGTCATACCTGTCCTCATGTATACCTTCGGCTTACTCAGGTGGACTCAGACCGAACTTAACGCCCTGGATAGAAAAGTCCGCACTACCATGACGTCCCATAGGATGCATCATCCGAGATCGTCGGTAATGAGGCTGTACTTGCCGCGAAAGCATGGTGGGCGTGGCTTCCTGAGCGCGCTCACCATGCATAATCGCAAAGTGTGCAGCCTCCGTAATTACTTCCTGGTGAGATCGGATGATCCATTCTATAATGACGTCGTTTCTAGTGATAAAGAACTTACCCCTCTATCCTTAGCCAACGAGCAATGGCAGGACCCGGCAGTACTAAGCATTTCCGATCGGAAGACCGTATGGAAGGAGAAGGAGCTCCACGGCAGGTACTACAGGGTTCTACATGAGCCCTTCGTAGATACAGTCGCCTCCCTCAACTGGCTACGTTTCGGTGACCTCTTCGGCGAAACTGAGGGTTTTGTCTGTGCAATACAGGATCAGGTTATTAAGACCAACAACTATCGGAGATACATCCTAAAGGATGGCACCGTCGACGTCTGTCGAGCTTGTCGCCATCCCGGTGAGTCACTTAGGCATGTCATCTCCGGTTGTTCGGCGCTTTCTAACTCTGAGTACTTGCACAGGCACAACCTTGTAGCCAGAATTCTACACCAGGAGCTCGCTCTGAAATACGGTCTCGTGGGCCGGAAAGTGCCGTATTACAAGTACTTGCCGGAAGCCGTGCTCGAAAATGACCGCGCCAGGCTCTACTGGGACCGGGCCATCATCACAGACAGGACTATTCTTGCGAATAAGCCTGATATTGTGCTGATGGACCGGGCACAGTCAAGGATATTTTTGGTCGACATTACCATTCCGTATGACGAGAACCTCGTGAAAGCCGAAACATATAAACGAACAAAATATCTGGACCTGGCTCACGAGGTGACCGATATGTGGGGTGGTCTGCCGGCCGAAATTATTCCTGTAGTCGTCTCTGCGAATGGGCTAATCCCAGTCAGCCTCTCGGGTCATCTGAGGCGACTGGGACTCCGTGACGGACCGCTCCGGGCTCAAATGCAAAAGGCGGTGCTCCTCGATACCGCCCGCATCGTCCGCCGGTTTCTTTCCCTTTCCTCCTAACCCTCGGCCGTTTGGTCTCCCCTGCCGAGGGCTTCCATCTGGTTGGGCTTTTATTTATTTATGTATTTTTGTATTTATTTTATGTTATTGATATTTATGTATATTTATCGTTTCATTTTAATTTACAATTATATATTTATATAACCCAAACAGATGAGAAAACTATAATAATAATAATAATAATAAAATCCTTTTATTCAGACAATGTTAGTTTATACTTTCTTTCATATATTTTTCTTTTTATAGACTAATTTTGCTTCAACATCCCTGTCTGTGTGCCTCTTTTGACAAAGGCCTCCTCCAACCGTGACCATTTTTCTCTGTCATCAGCCACTCTTGTCCATGTGCCACCTGCAACAGCCTTTATTTCATCGATCCATCTTATGGATGGTCTTCCTCGTTTCCTTCTCCTGTTTCTTGTGAACCAGAACATTATTGTTTTTGACCATTTTTCTTTGTCCCTAATTGTATGCCCTATCCATTTCCATTTTAGTTTTCTTATGGTTACCGTAATGTCCCTTGTTCCGGTGTGTTTCTTTATGGTTGTAGTTCTTATTTTATCTTTCAGTTTTTGCCCATCATACTCCTTTCCATAGCATTTTGGCACACTGCAAGTTTTCTGTTGAGAGATTTAGTAAGTGCTCAGGTTTGGCAACCATAAGTCAATACAGGCAGTATACAAGTGTCAAACAGTTTCCGCTTGATGGTCATACTTATTTCTCTGTTTTTCATAATCTCTTTCAGACTCTAATATTGTTTCCATGCGTTTCCAATGCGTCTATCAATTTCTTTTGTAGTTGCATCTGTTGGCGAGATTACTTGACCCAGATATACATATTCATTTTCATAATCAATTTTGTTGTTGTTAACACATATAGGTTCTTTCCTCCCATTTGTCATGACTTTTGTTTTTTGTTCATTAATAACTAATCCCACTCTACGACTTACAATGTCTAGGTCATTTAGCATTGCCTGTAGTCCCTCTGCCGATGGTGAGAAGATTATCAGATCGTCTGCAAATCTTAAGTGCGACAGATATTCTCCGTTTATTGATAGTCCGAATTTCTCCCAGTTCAGGTGACGGAAAACCTCCTCCAGAACAGCTGTAAAAAGTTTGGGTGACATGGGGTCGCCTTGGGTCGTACACCTCTTCCTATTTTTATTTCCTTGCCTTCTCTTTCTAGTTAGATTCTAGCTTTGCTGTTTTTATATATGTTTTTTATTATTCTTATGTATTTATTTTCAATACCCTGGTTTTTAAGCACTTGCCAGATCTCTTCATGTTCAAGTGAGTCAAAGGCCTTAGTGTAATCAACAAAATCGCAGTAGAAGGTTATATTAAATTCCTTACCTTTTTCAAATAGTTGTTTTACCACGTGTATATGGTCTAATGTCGAGTAACCACTTCTAAATCCCGCTTGTTCTCTCGGTTGATTATCCTCTAGCGTTTTGGATATTCTGTTAAGAATTACCTTGGCAAAAACTTTGTAGATGTTGGACATTAAGATAATAGGCCTATAATTATTTATATTATTCTTATCTCCTTTCTTGTGTAGCAGTATTATGTTTGATATTTTCCACTGATCAGGCATTATCTCACTCTGCAGTACTTCGTTGAATAGGTATGTCAGGATTGGTAAAAGGTGATCTTTATTTTCGATAAGAAATTCGTTACTGATACCATCTGAACCGGGAGCTTTATCTTTCTTTTGAGTTTTTACAGCTTTATCCACTTCTGCAGGTATTATATCAAGTACTTCTTCTCCGCCCGCTAGGTCTGTTGTTTGACTGTTGCTTTTATTTGCATACATCTCTCGGAAAAAGTTTGTGGCTATTGAGATAATTTCGGGGCGTCTGGTTTTGCTATTGCGGTTTCTATCTGTGATACTGGGTATCCACTCTATTTTTTCCTTCAATTTTTTGAATGCTTTTTTGGTGCCTCCGGTCTCTTGAATACATCTTTCTATTAGTTCTAACCTGTGTCTTTGGCGGTCTTTTCTCATGTTAGATTTGATTTTCTTACTTAAGTCAGCTATATCTTTCCTTGATTCTTTTGTTTTTTGGGCCATCGATGTTAGTATGGCTCTGTTTCTTAACAATTCTTTGGTTTCATTTGTTAGCCATTTTATCCCTTCTTTTCTATTACTAGGGTTACTCTTCACTCTTGTGTTTAATAGTTCTTCGAATTTGTTGTATTTGGTTTTAATATCTAAATCCTTTGTGTTTTCTATAAAATTTTCCAATTTTTCTTTTAGCCTTTCAGTATTTTCTAGAATTGTAATGTTGCTTTGCTTTACCTTAAAAGGTCTGTTTCTCTTAAACATCTGGAGACGAAGCTTGGCTCTAACCATTCTATGGTTGCTGTTGAAGTTTAGGTTATTTATGACTCTACAATCAGTGAAATCATTACTTTTATTAGTTAGTATATAATCTATCTCATTTCTATATCGGCAATCTGGAGATTTCCGAGTCCATCTATTATTATCTCTTTGTTTGTATAGGCTGTTAAGTACTTTCAGGTTGTTTTCATATGCCATTTGTATGAGTTTCTCGCCATTCCTTGTTCTCTTTCCTGAACAATGTGGACCCAATACCGTCTCTTCTCCATAGCCTCTGCTTCCCATTCTTGCGTTGAAATCGCCCATAACTATCAAATTATTATATGTATAATTTTTTATTGCTTCTGTTAACATAGAGTAGAACGAGTCAATTTCAGCACTACTGGACTGTTCAGTTGGAGAGTAAATTTGTATGATTGACCACTTTGCGTTTTTGGGCGGTAATTTTAAGTTGAGTATAACAATACGTTCAGATAACCCTATGAATTCGTCAATGTAGAGTTTTAATTCTTTTTTGACCAAAAATCCTGTTCCAGATTGACCTGGTGTATCTCCTTTAGAATATAAAATAAAGTCGCCATAATCCTCTATATTCTCACCCAGGCGTCGAACTTCACTCAGTCCTACTATCGACCAGTTAATGTGTTCCAATGCTAGTATCAGCTCAACAAGGCTTTCATTGGTTCTTAGAGAGAGGGTATTGTATGTTGCTATATTAATTATATTGTCATTAGTTATATTGTTATTTTGACGCGGTGTTTTAGAGTGCACCTGTGCTTCAAGTTTGAGTGGGTCATTTGAAGGGTAGTGGTCTTCTCCCCCCACGGTGATCGGCCGGCTTGGGGTGTATTTCACAAAATTTGGTTTTGATAATGTTATGGTAGTCCTTTTGTTTTGATTCCGGGTGTCGATGGCAGTTATCAGTTTTTTGGAGTGTCTGAAAGTGAAGCTGACCTTCCTCTCTTCTTCTGTGTTGATACGTTAGGTGAATCAGATTTTTCTCTCTTTCTCTTTTCTCGGTTTTTGTCTATTGGTTTTTTCCCTATTATTTTGTCGTATTTTAAGAAAGCTATATTTCCTTTCTTCTTTTCTTTCACAACCTGCGATTGTAGCTGCTTTCTTTTTTCTAGTACCTCTTTAGGGAAGTCTTCATTTACGTATATACCTGATGGAAGCTTAGACTTATTTTTCAGTATCATGTGTTTTTTTCATAATGATGTGATGGAGACAACGACTGGGCGGTTTTTATTATTCGTCCTCTGCCCGATCCTGTAAATGTTGTTAATTTCATGGCTATCTAAATATGTTCCTGTCTCTATTATGATTTCCTTGATGTAATCTACTAGTTCGATTTCTGTTTTTCCTATTTCTTCAACTCCAAAAAAGACTAAGTTATTCTTACGTTTCTCTTTTTCTATGCCATTAAGTTTTCGTTCCAGTTCTGATATTTTTGTTTTAAGGTTGTTATTTTCTATCATTATTGATTTCAGTTTTTCGTCTAATGCTTCCATTACATTTTTCGTCACCGCAGTTGTTATGATTAAAGTTTGTTGATTTAACTTCTCTTCCAGTTTTGACCGTAACAAATTCATACTTTTTTCCATTTGGTTGATAATTTTACTTTTGTTAGGGCAACACTTACTAATGGTAGTTTCTAGTACTAGTTTATATATATACTCTGTGGTCGCTGTTGGTTGTGTTGGTATAGTTATAACTGCTTCAGTTCAGCTCTATAGTCTATGACTATGATGATGAACTGATGAATAACACTTTTAGGTTATATTGCAAAATGATATTTGCAGTCTTTTGTCACGAAATATATATATTTCACTGTTTTCACTTCTTTTACTTATTTTGATAAAATTATGTCGAGACGTCTTTGATTTTACACTATTTACACTGTTATTAAATATTAATCACGGAGGCCGATAACGCACGTCTTTACGATACTTTTACCGGAACCGGAATCCCATTTTTCTCAGGACCTACATCAGGTGAAACATGAGTTCGTATACTATAGAGTTAGACGACTATTTCGGAGCAGCAATGGAGAAACTCAAGGGGTCAGACAGCCCAGAGGTTATACATCAGGGCGTAACGGCTCCTATCACCGAAGCATCAGGTGTCAAGACCCGAGGGCGCACCCGAAGATCGTCAGAAGAAGGTTCATCCGCCCCAAAGAGATCCAAACCACGACGAAAGCCAAAGCCGGAAAAGACCATCAGCGAGGAGGACACCGATGATGAGGAGTCCATACAAGACAAGCCACCGCCGCCACCTCATGGACCCTCTCCATCAGCACCGCCCGGAGACAGTGAAGACCGCCCGGATGCATCCATCATATATTCCATGCTTCTCGAGGTGCGAAAGAATCAAACGAAAATGATGGCCATGATGACCTCGATAATAGAAAGGATGGACAAGGACAGACAAATAACTAACAACCTCAGCCTCAGGGTGGAGACTCTCCAAAAGGCCCGAATGCTAGGGCTCACGGCCCAACCCCACCCCAGCAGCAGGATCCGCTCCAACCCCCCACTCAACAGAGGACCCGTGTTCATATGACCAACCATCAATAGCCAGAACAACCTCTCACAGGAAGGAGAGCACCCTGCCTTCGCCCTCAATCTCTAGAAAAAATAAATAAAAAATTAATAGTTCTTCGAATTTGTTGTATTTGGTTTTAATATATAAATCCTTTGTGTATTCTATAAAATTTTCTAATTTTTCTTTTAGCCTTTCAGTATTTTCTAGAATTGTAATGTTGCTTTGCTTTAGACATAGACATAGACATAAGTTTTATTTGCATCAATACACTCACAAAATATACATTTAAAAGTAAATAAAAACATAAAAAACACACAAGGTACAAGATGGTAAACATAATAAAAATAAGTCTCGGCAAGAGTGAGTGATGTGATGCCAAAAAGGATTCCGACTCAGCATATGCTACCACACGTACTGCAGCAGCGCTGATTTTCAGCGGAGCTCTGAATAGTATTTATTCGATATTACGCCCGCGCTGTTATCGGTGCTAAATATTCCATTAAAAATAAATAAATCAACCATTCACTCAAAGTGTACATTTTTAACAATAACCATACTTGTTAAAAATACATATACATACACGTATATGCACGTGTATGTATATGTATTTTTTTACACACTCGCACACAAAAATATATTACATTTTAGATTGTACTATATTCATATTAATTATTCGTATATATTTTTTAAACAGTACTTATGAAATAACCTGCCACTACACGTGAAATCATGATTTTTGAAATGCTAAAAGGTGTTTTTTTAGTTGAGCTTTAAAACCGTTTACAGATTTAGATTCCCGTAAAGGTGGTGGTAAATTATTCCAACATTTAGTGGCCATGTATCTAAAACTACCACGAAACGCGGCTGTTCGGTGAAATGGGATTGCCAGAATTGGTGTACCCGTTCTGATGCTTCGACAATCATCTGCTCTTCTCCATTTTAATTTTTGAAAGAGGTATTCCGGTCTTTCTGATTTTATGCATCCGAACAGAAGCGTGGCTAGATGTAAATCTCTCCTCAATGACATCCTTAATATGTCCGACTTATTAAGATATGGATGTACATGATGATATCGAGGAATATTAAAGATGTACCTTGCACATGCGTTTTGCACCCTTTGTATTGACCTATTTGTTTTAGCAAATAGTCTAGGACCATACACAGTATCTGCGTACCCGAATTTTGAAAGTACGAGTGACTCACATAGGCGCAAGCGGACGTCTTCACTGAGATATTCACGCACTTGGTAGAGTACTTTGAGTCTATAAAAACAGTTGCGTGTGATCTCAAGTACATGATTCTCAAAGCGAAGACCCTGGTCCATCAGCAATCCTAGATTACGAGTCTCACTTACACGTTCCACCGGTTCTCCACGTATGCTTATAATAAATTTCTTTTTCATTATACGATCAACCTGTCCTTTTGACTCTGACAACATGAATTTTGTTTTACATGGGTTGAGCACAAGTGTATTCGCTTCTGACCATAATGAGATGCAATGCAAATCCTCATTTATTTTTGCTACTGCACTTTCGTCTTCGCTAGGAAAAAATGGGAGATAAATCTGTATATCATCGGCGTATAGGTCTGTTTCTCTTAAACATCTGGAGACGAAGCTTGGCTCTGACCATTCTATGGTTGCTGTTGATGTTTAAGTTATTTATGACTCTACAATCAGTGAAATCATTACTTTTATTAGTTAGTATATCTATCTCATTTCTATATCGGCAATCTGGAGATTTCCAAGTCCATCTATTATTATCTCTTTGTTTGTATAGGCTGTTAAGTACTTTCAGGTTGTTTTCATATGCCATTTGTATGAGTTTCTCGCCATTCCTTGTTCTCTTTCCTGAACAATGTGGACCCAATACCATCTCTTCTCCATAGCCTCTGCTTCCCATTCTTGCGTTGAAATCGCCCATAACTATCAAATTATTATATGTATAATTTTTTATTGCTTCTGTTAACATAGAGTAGAACGAGTCAATTTCAACACTACTGGACTGTTCAGTTGGAGAGTAAATTTGTATGATTGACCACTTTGCGTTTTTGGGCGGTAATTTTAAGTTGAGTATAACAATACGTTCAGATAACCCTATGAATTCGTCAATGTAAAGTTTTAATTCAGGCGAGAATGGAATTACAGCGAAGCTTCTGAAAGCGGTTGGAAAACCGGTACTTAAAGTCCTTCAGAAGGTCTTTGATTCCATCCTACATGGTGGGACTATTCCGGAGACGCGGGGTAGTAGTGCGGTGGTCTTGTTTTTCAAGAAAGGCGACAACGCTCTCTTTAAGAACCACAGACCGATTTCCCTTCTGATCCACGTCTATTTGCTATTTTTGTGAGACATTATGAATCATCTGGCACTGAAGACCGAAGGGTACAATCTGCCACTTTGCCGTGCTACGGTCCCTTCAGCTTAGCAGCCAATATCATGTGTAGTTTGAAGCACTAATCTCGAAGTTGTTGACAAGTATGTCTACCTGGGACAAATAGTTGCCAGTGATGACTTATGGATCTGACATGTGGTATTTTACTGCCGGCCGTATGAGGCTCAAGAATTCTCAGCGTGCTATGGAGAGGGCTATGCTCGGGGTTCCTCTGCATGACAAACTCATATCATAATAATCAGAGAATCAGGATATCAGCAGTGGAACCATAGTGACCAATATAGCCCAATGGATTAGTAAGCTGAAGAGGCAATTGGCCGGCTATATAGTTCGTAGAACCCACAATCGATGGAGAAAAGAGGTTCTCGAGTGGCAGCTCCATACTGGTAGGCAAGTGTAGGGCGACCCCTCACTAGATGGAGTGACGACCTTGTAAGACATGCAGAAAGTCAATGGATGCAGGTGGCTCAGGACATTCCTTGGGGGAGGCCTATGTTCAGCAGTTGACTAGTGAAGGGCTGTAATGATGATGATGATGATGATGGGGGAGAGCGAACCTGGATTGCTTGTGAAATGTGAAATTTACAGTGAGCGCTTAGCTTCTGAGCTAAGTGAGAAAACCTGCTTAATTAAAAAATATTTTGAAAACCTGTGAAGTCCACTAACACCAATTGGGATAGTGCAGTAGACAAATGACATAGCCCAATGGACCAGTACCTACAGTGGGAAAGAAAGCCAGTACCAGTAATTTCATACCACTACCTCAGTCAATAGTTTATTGGACAGAAAGGCGCCCTGAAACTTATTGTTGACTTTTCTTAAGCCTTATCTTACCGGTCACAAGCATTGCACAATCTAGCCAGTCATATTTAGAGACAATAAATCTTGTAAAGTACTGCTCGGTATTTTACAAGATTTATTGCCTCATTGGTGTAATTATCTTAAGCACAACTGCAAGTCATGCAGTCGTGCTTAAGACAATTCAAAATTCAAAATCAGTCATTACATGACTCGATTCCTTCCTCACAGTTCTATTCATCGGATAACCGAATATATTCAACCGAAATAAAAATAGTGATGAATGTACATTCTGTAAATAATAGGAGGAAGCACAAGCTGTTTATCCCAGTTACTTGACACCAAAGAGTTAGTAATTACTTCATTGGGCAATGTATACGCTTTTACAACAAAGTCCTAGAAAATATGTAGGACCTGTCTATCAAAAACGACTCTAAACTACTAGACAAACCATAAGATGCAATAAATATACTACAAAATTGTAGGTCTTAGAAAGATCTACAGAAAAGTCAGCAATATATCTTCTAAAGAGAAAACAATTTCTCTTTCAAAATTAAATCAAAATTAATAAGTTCTTTATAAAATTTTAGGAAAATAATAGTGGATTAAATAATTAATCTGGAAACAAAGTAAAATAAATAAAACATTAATAGATTGTTATTGGATTGTAAATTGACAGCTGTTGTAGCTCATAGGCTAAGCATTTACTGTAAATTATAAAGTACAAGAGCAACTCAAGTTCAACCCTCACTAGCACTAAGGAAATTGTTAAGAGCTGAATAATCACATGCTCAGCAGTGAAGGAAAACATAGAAATCCTGCATGTCCAGGGAATAAAATATTTTGAAGACACATGAAATACTTATCATTTAGTTAGAATGCTGGGCAATTGTAATTTGACTTACCTACGAGGAACTAAATACCACATTAATACAAATTGAGGCTATACTTAACTCCAGACCACTCACACCTTTGTCAACGAATCCTGAAGACTTGCTACCACTAACGCCCGGTCATTTTTTGATTGGACGCCCCTTAACTTCCTTGCCGACACCAGACTATAAAGATCATTCCGTAAGCTCTTTAACCCGATTTCAACGAATAGAACAATAACGTCAACATTTTTGGGCTAGATGGAGCAAGGAATATATATCAGAGCTTCAACTGCGGATGAAATGACGTTCCTGTAAAGGATCTTTGAAGTTAAATTCACTGGTACTCCTAAAAGAGGAGAATTCACCGCCATTAAAGTGGAAGATGGGTCGCATCGCATAGAATAAATCGTCGCAGTCCATCCAGGCTCGGACGGCGTATCAAGGGTGGCGGATATTAAAACATCGACTGGTATAGTTCGCCGATCATTTAGCAAAATTTGTCCGCTTCCTGAACCTGAAGAATCTGGTTGAAAGGTAGACTTTCAACGCCGGGGCCGGTATATTAGCAGTTCTAATGCCAATATTATTTCGTAAGCCGTGTAGGTTTTTTATATATATATATATATATATATATATATATATATATATATATATATATATATATATATATATATATATATATATATATATATATATATATATATATATATATATATATATAGCCGTTATGTTTTTAAAACAAAATATAGTTGTATCTGTCATCGTTGTAAAAATTAGAAATAAAATAAAGGTCGATTGAGCAAATTACTGCATTTTATTAGGTATTAAAAGGAGATCAAATTCCTATTCAAATTTCAACTTTAGATTTCACACTCACGTTTCAGTTTTTGGATGTAAGTCAGTTCAACTGATCATTTTAACTGACCCTGTGTGGGGATCATTACGGATCAAATCTTGATTGGTTACAATCCAAACCACGAAAATAACTAAATAAATTTCAATTCACGTGATTATACCACTGCCAACTATATGCTACAAACGACTTCAATTCCACCCTGTATAACAACGCCCCTTTATCCTATACTATTAAACGAGCAATTCTTGTATATATATATATATATAATCGGGATCTCGGAAACGGCTCCAACGATTTTCATAAAATTTAGTGTCCAGGGAGTTGATTTATTTTTAGAAAATGTCTTTTTGTCCGTGTTTTTAGGCACTGAAAACCTGCTACAATATCGTTAGAATAAGAAGGTAAATTTTAACAATTCGTTAATTATTGTAAATAGCTTAATTGGTATAATGGTCGGTCACAGAATCGTAAAACCCCGGTTCGAGCCCAGACAGACCGACTTTTTTAACTTTTTTTTCATGTTCCTTTCTTTTTTGAGAAAATCTATTTTTTCGAGCCCTTTTTTAGTATTTTTTAAAAACATGAAAATTTAAATTAAAATAATTGCACTCATGATTTTTTATTCAAATAACCAGTTCCGTTTTTTCTGTTATTTCGCTAAGATCAAAAATAGTATTTATATTTCATCAGTATGTAATTTGTATCTAAATATAATTTCCAAAACACACGAATTAAAAAAAATCGAGCGAAAAATACCGAGCAAAGCTCGGTCAACCAGGTACTATTTTTTAAGTCGTTATCTGACAAATAGAGATTTTCATTCACATTATGGAGTGTAGAAGTAAGGAGTACTAGTACATTATAATTCAATGAGGAGTACAGACTGTTTATTAAAAAGTGTTCATAGAAAACCGTTAAATAAGGGTGGCGCCACTATAGCTACGGGCTAAATTTTAAAGAACATGCCGAAAAATATTAGTGGGATAGACGACTTTTTCGAGATTATATTTACTAAATAAAATTATTTTAGATTTTGGAGCTACTGAGCAGTTTAGCAGCACACTTCAAACCGTCGACAACTGCTAAGTTCATTTCATCCCAGTAGCTACTCCAGCGCTGTTGTGGAGAGTTTTTGAACTGTTATTTACTGCTAACAGATGACCACTTTTCAAACATTCTACTATGGGAGTTGGTACTCCTTACTTCTACACTCCATAATTCACATAACATGTAAGGGTTGATAAACTCTAATTATTTATTAAGCCGCCGATGTGCGGCTTTGGCGTATGACCTTAGAATCAGCATTTTTTTTAAATCGCAAATATCCACGGGCCATTCCGAGTATACCTAGATCATTGCAAAATGTAGCATTAAAAAATATTAGGCCTTTTTATTGTTGACTAAGAAAATTAGCTTCGTCCTCCGCACGTGAATAAAGATCGTCAGGCCGCCCATGGGCGCCAAAGGCATTGTTTCATGTGTTAAGAAAGCCGTATTATATATTGCCGTAATATATATTGATTTATATAAGAACAGTGGACTATTAAATGTAAGACAACTTTTCATATTGAACACCTTTCTAACTGTTCATAAGTCTACTCTGGCATCTTCAAGTATGAGATTGTTGAAACGAAAAGTATTCCGCTTGCCAAATCTCGCTATCAACTGCTTTTTCTAAACGTTTTGGGCACTTCGTGAGAACTCAAGTGTAAACAAAGAATTGCGATATAAAAGAAAATTAGTGGTGGAAGTTAAAAGAGCCATAACATAATTGGTTTTGTAAAATGGTTACTTACTCTCAGCTACTATAGTACAGAAAACCAAATAAAACCGAAATCTTTATCTTGATGACTTTTATCCAAAAAGATTCGAAGCAGACGAACACAATTTGTTACACAACTAAATGTCGCAATAATAACTTCACGCGAGACACTATACTAATCGGCTTTGACTTAGCTGTAGATAAAATATGGAAATAAAATTAGGAACTTAACAAAATTTATTTGAATTAGTAATTCAATTTTGCATTTCAGTATTGCTTAATACGACAAATTTATATACGTTGAATAAAAGTAATAAGTAATGTGAGTAAGTATAGACACGCCGCGTCACTCCTGCTCCTAACAATATAGTTCGGAGCTTACGCTTACTTACTTTACTTACGCTACTGACTGTCAAATGGGCAATACAGTAATACGCCTATTTGTAGCATGCGTACCCCACCCATTTTGAGCTCTTTTTAATATTTCTTGGTTATATCGCTATCTATATATTAATGACAACTTTCTCTGAAAACTCTGTGCCACCATTTATGGGAATCCATATCCTATAACCGTCTTACGACATCCACGGGATGAAACGGGGTGACGGATTTTCTTACGCCGTCACAACACGGCACTGTACTAATTATCATAAGTGAGGTAAAATAAATAAAAACATACAAAACAAATCAAAACAGCTTTATTCCTTGCTGGTTTTCTTTCCCATACATGCAGATGAATTCTACAATGCACATCCTTTAACCCTCAGAACGCGGACAGTTTTGTTTTGAATATTTAAAAAAAATCTCTAATGCTAAAATTTCACATAAAACCTGAGTTTCATACGAAAACCAGCACCTGTGATTGTTCCTGCTGCCGACATACATTACAGTTATTTTAGCTACAATGAGTCTAAAAAACAACATCAAAACTTTCCATACTAGTTTCCAACATTTGACATTTATATCGAATAAAGGCTTCCACTACCACATGTACTTTGGCAGAAAGGATATTCTCCATTATGAACAGACTAGGAAATAATAGAAATATCAGTGGTAGTGGTAACATTCCCAATCTTTTAATTTCTCTTAATATAATTTAAAAGTGCAATATTGTTTAATCTTATATGGATTAAGACATTTTATTTAGTGTTGTCTGCTATTTAAAACGTTAAAATTTGCTAGCTATGCGTCAAACTAATGTTTAAACAAATTGGGTCCGCATTGAAGTTACTAACGAAATACCCGATGCCCACTTTTACAATGGAACACTTAAAGGATATTCAGGCTGCAAGAATTGGTTTATAACGATATATTGCTATCACCTTGTGCCTGAACAACTGAGCTTGACAAACGCGGGAAGCAACTGTTCTCACTATTTATACCAGTGAAAAATCGACAGTCATCATTCTATATTCCCGTTCCCCTCTTTAAAACTGAGCACTTTAAATTCATTGTCATTAACCATATTTTATAAAAAACTAAAAAGTTAAAAAATTGCTTTTGCCTACCTGATTGCCAAGCGTGGCAACTTTGGCAAACATCCGCTCTATGAGCCGATCTATGGGGGAGGTCTGGAGGTCTACGTTCAGCACTGGACTTTTAGGCTGTAAAACAATAACTATTTTTTGTGAGGAATTTTGGCTATGCCTGTATGTTTTTCTTATTATGTTTATGTTCCTTAAAGTTTCCTGGGTAACTAATAATAGCACTATAATGGATTTAGTCATTTTAAAAGGTTCTTAGTTTTTAAATTAATAAAACACATAGGAACATGGCAGTGGGAGATAAAGATTATATCGTAAAAAATATTTTCTCAGGTGTAATTATTCAAGGAGAAAACTGAAGAATACATTTGTAAGGACTTGATGCCGCTCGAATATCCTTATAAAGCAAAATATACTCGATGCTTTCTCAGTGCTCGTTTTACCGAGAAAAAAGTAACATTTTCAGTTTCTTTTTCTTTAAAATATTTTCTGTCATAAATTATTTAAGTTGATACATTAGTGTTGATTTTAAGTAAAACAACAAATCTAGTTCTGCTTGCTGATTTTTTTCTAAAAAATTCGTATCAAGTTTGTAGCCAGTAGACATTCAATGCAATACCCAAATATAATCAAAATATACAGATATGTGAAAAATGAGCAAAATAGAGAAAAAAAATTAAAAATTCAATCGAAAAAATACGCGAACAATAAGTTACCTCCAAAGAACATAGGAAATATTTTCTTTCATTAATCACAACAAAGAAAGTTTTCACAGACTGGTATCTTCATTTTTTATGAATTTAAAAAGCCCCTACATTACACTATTAAATTAGCTATCATCTATAGTTCATTCTATACTATAATCAGTTAAATACCACATTAATTTTAAAATTTAACAGTAGTTATACTCACACAGCTTAAAGCTATCTCGCTTATATCATGCCATACCGAAGTATTCTCCCATCATTGAAATATTTTGGGCAGCATTAGCGACCAGAAATATGGTTCCTATCGCACATGGGGCGTAATTTTACTGAAGCAGATATTGCATCAGTTTTTTTATTGATTTAATACTTCAACTGACATATCAAACTTGAATCTAGTGTTTATGACATTAAAAAAGATCCAGTAAATCATATGATCTACGCAATCGTCGTACAGACATCGCTTGCAGATAAAATTATTGTAGTTGTACAGTATTATCATACCTACGGATGCCGACAAAGATTTCGAGACATAAATCTTACGCATATATAATACAACACGCTACAGTTTTAATGGAGATAGGACACTTAATGCTTTCATCAAAATTAAAGATTTTTATCAGTAAGTTTGTTGTGTGTGGTACAAATTTTACTCAACAATTAAATAATTTAAATTAATTCTGTTTATAACTGTTGACCTTTTCAAATAGTAGGTCATGTGTAGGTAATTTTAATGCAATTGTAAGCAATTAATATTGTAATAAATTCAGACTTTCTTTGAAAAAGAAAAATGACTTAGTTTAATCATTTTAATTATAAAAATGATGAAACACATTGCCACCAAATGTTCCATTGGTACTGAAATTCAGACTATAAATAGTGTTGTTCGGTAATATTAATATTTTAATTTCAGTATATTATGTTATGAATGAATATAAAAATAGTAAAGCGCGATAAAAGCGTGAAGCTATATTACAAATTAACATTAGTACATAGCGAAGACATAAGCACAGTTTATGTGCAAATAACATAGGTACAAAATTTTCTTATATTTACCATTTAAAAAGTGATAGACGATAATTTATTTATTTTAATTATAAAAGATCAAAGACAATTAAATATTATGTCTAGGTCGTTTAAAAGCCACAAGAGTATGATGGACCTCATGTGACAAATAATGATACAAAGTGATGAATATGAAGCATATAGAAACATTACCCTACAAAATTGAACTTCTGAATGTAGTACTTGACAAACATGAGATTTTTTTTTAAATATCCTATATATTCTTTTTATCCCTGTTATGACCTTATTTTTGTCTTTATCATGTATTTAGCTCCATAATGACTCGCCTTATAAGTATCATTGTGGGATTATGTAATATTTCTATATATCTCACATCACGGACACGAAATTCATCTATCTCATTGCAATAAATACATTAATTTTATTTATCACATACGACACGATAAGATTACCTGTCTTTACACAGTAAGTTTTAATCCACAGATATACTACTAAAAAGCGCTACATTCGTCAAAGAGTCCCAAAAATACTAAAAATTGAGTAGACTTGAATTAAAATCAAACATAAACCATAATAAACTGTTAACAAAAATATTTTTCAAATAATATATAGAAGGGTGACACCCTCCAGCATTAATGGTAGGTACTGACAGGAAAGTTTTTGAAACAGTACTTTAGTACACATAGTACAGAGTTGTTATTTGCATCAATGTAATCCATACCATTGCAGAGTTGTTTAATGTTGATCCATCTGTAATAAATAAAGTGCCACATTAGGAAGTAACAAACATTGTTTTTCTGTATTTTTTGCAACATAAGCAAATTCAAGAGCATAAATGTATGTTTTAGAGGTACAATGTAGCTATATCATAGGATAGGCTAAACCAAGACGAACCATGGTTGCACAGAATAACAGCTTAAAACAGCATAATGCAGTTATTTTTTTTAATATAATTATGTGATAAGAACCAGAGATGTTTATGTACGTGGTAGAGCAGTCACACTGCAGTATATTATGGTTGTAGCACAAATGTTTCGGCTCGACCGGAGCAGGACCGAGCTCTCATAAAATACCAGCATAATATAGCAGCTCAATACTGCTGTGTTTTGTATGGTGAGTGTAGAGATCCGGAGACCCTTTTTTACTAGACACAAGGCATTCTATCTCAGTCCTCAGGGGTGACAACTCACTCATAGATCATCATCGAGGATAAATGTAGATGTATATGGGCCACAGCATGGACTTACCATCAGGTGGACTATGTGCTCGTTTGTCACCCTTATTATATAAAAAAAAACTTTTTTATTGGTGATGAGGCATTCTTAGTTTATAGGATTCGCTTTTTGATTCTTAATTAAAAATAAATCTAGGGCTACAGCATCCACTTACCATTAGGTAGACTATAAACTTATGTAAAACAAGTGTTACTTTTGCATTTGTTGCAGTTAAAATGATGTCGTCAAAATCAAAGACTTTTATCTACTACTAAATACTACAAACATGCATAAAAATAACCTGTTCTTGGCCATTCGTTTCCTGTGACTTCATGACATCAGGCAGGTCAGGGGGTGAAGAGTATGGGGTCAGGTCAAGAGCTTCAAATTCACCATTTTCTTTTCTGTAATTCCAATTAAAATATTATAATCTGCTTTTAACATGATAAGGATTTGGGTCCTGATCCAATGTGTACTTTTATATTTTGCTAAGAGCAACAAGCTTTTGCATAACAAGAACATTCAATCTAAATTTAAGATGGGCTCTTATTTTGAAGGTTGCTTAACTTCATAAAACTTAGAATGGTGGTGGTATCAAATGCATGTGTTTGGTGGTGATATCCCTGTTAATATAGCTACCATTAGGCATATTAATATCAGCCTTTAATTGTACACAGTTAAACATGAGCCTCTGCCATTATTGAGATAATTTTCCTCATCTCTGGCAGGTAGATTGGAGATTAATAGTAAGTGTGGTTTTACAATGACGCTTTCGCCAGCGCGGTTGATGAGCGTCGCGGGCCACGAGCGTTGCGTCTCTTGGATCGTTTCATAGTGTACCAACACGCGCGGATGGCCCACGCTGGCAGCGTTCAGCCGCGCCGTTCCAACAGTATACAAAACCTCGCGACTCTAAGCTCGTTTTATAGTTTCGAGCGGGTCATCCGCGCGTTTACGGGCCGCGCTTACCACCCGCGCTGGCGATAGCATCACTGTAAAACCACATAAACATTCCTTATCTACTTTGATAATGCTCTCTAAGGTCTTGTATCTTTGCAAGCCATGATATCTTTCTTTCATTCCACCTAGCCTCTTTTTACAACATACTTTGGAAGAAATTAGGTGATGAATTCTCTAAAGCTGCCAGCCTAAAGCCTGATAAAACACCATTGATACAATTTCGGTAAGATTAAGGGATCAGTATAGGTGAAATTAAGAATATTTTACATGAGCTTTTATTCAAGTTTTTGACACATGAATCAGTGGTGAAATTTGGAATTCATTGTCATCCATACCATCTACAGGCTTGACACCCACTGCATTGCACTGCTTGACATGCACTGTTAGACAAGTAACCTACTTTATGATTTTTACCTAGATATAATTCATAATTCTCATCATAAACACTAGAAGATAAAACTAACTAAACTAATTTATAGTTGTAGTAGACATGATTCAATCATGCATGATTCTTTCCTTTGAGCTGGTACACTTAAAAAGTATTTATGGTTCATTCATTCGTTATTGAATGTACCTGTACAACCAATCACAAACAATTCACAGAACCTTTTTAACTCATGATTGGTGTGAATTGCGAATAATGAGCCGAAAACCGACCGAATCTCGAATGATCTGAATAAACAGGTGTATCGAATAAACAATGCAGACTGCAGAGTATCAGGAGTATTTATTATTTAAGGTTTTTTTTATTATGATATTGTTACCTAAATTAATAATTATTTTACATATTGTTATATTTATTTGTTACATCTATGAGTTAAAAATATCATTTCGTAGAGTTTACTAAAAATAACACTTTAAAAGATTTCATGGCAAATGATTTATTTAATATCATAATTTTCAACCACCTTATATAAGTATAAGATAAAAATTTAATTTTGTAGCAAATAAATGTTACAATTCCAATAATATATATAATACAATTTTAGACATGTTAATTAAGATGAAATTGTGTATTGTTAAGAATGAAATTTAAGAAAAAACAAATTTATTAAATATTTAAAATATATAATAAAGTTATCAATCAAAATCAAATCAAATCAATTGAATCATTTGAGGTTTTTGTGTTTATACCATCTAGCATCGATTGTACTTACCACCATGAAAGTCAATTAGATTTACTTCAATAAAATGACTTTAATACATGTAGTAGATGGCGCTGTTACCAATCTCAAATAGAAAATTTTCGGTTTCCAATGGATCTCACAGGCTTACAGGGTACTGGAGCCCGAAATGATCGATCCGAATGTACCGGTATGCGTGACTTAATTTACTAGAATGATTCGGTCACTAGAAATAAATGATTGACACATGTCTAAGTTGTAGGAGTAACGGTCAGTTCGACTGGGGTAGGACCACATTCTCACAGAATACCAACATAAAATAGCAGCTTAATGCTGCTGTATTTCATATGGTTAGTGTAGAGAACCGGAGACCGTTTTTACTGGAAATGAGGCATATTTGGCTGTGTGCTGTTTGTCATCATATACTATTTAAAAAAAATTGTTTTTGATGAGAGAAGTTCGGCATAGATAGTTTTTACATATAGGTATTGTGCCAGTAGTGGGTCTGATAATGACGTGAGCATCATATTTTTATTAACACTTTGTTACAATACACAGCCTCTGATTAAATTTTAAATATTATATCTTTCACAACTTGATACAGTTAATTATCATTTGTATAGTGTTCTCTTATTGCCACACCTACATCAAATTCTCACCACTCCATGGGTTGACTGGTAGAGAATGGCTCATGGCATTAAGTCCGCCCTTTGTATTCTTTCGTTTAAGGATGCAATAAAGAATAAAATAAATAAATAAATAAATACAGTGTGGTACCCACAACACAGTCTTCCAGGCTGAATGCATGGGTATCATCCAAGCGGCTATAGCAATAGATGCTAGGAAGGTGAAAGACTTCTCCATCAGAATACTGACCGACAGTATGGCGGTACTACAAGCTCTGAGTTGCAATGTGACGAACTCAGGATGATATACGAGTGCCTTCAACGATTGAATGAGTTATGTAAGCACAACAATGTGACTATGCAATGGATCAAGGGACACAGTGGATCTAGATGCAACAATGCAGCAGATGAACTGGCCAGAAGGGGATCGGGCCTAGCAACTATAGGGCCGGAACCAATAATACCAATCCCCTTTGGCTACATTCGTTCACTGGTACGTAGATACTTCAATAATTTACACCCTCAGCTTTGGAAAAATTTAGTAGACTGTAGACAAGCTAGGGAGGCTCTACCTGAAATAAACAGTCGTCTAACCAAGATTCTAACGAGACTGAACAAGCCACAGATCAGGATAGTAACAAGTGCTATCACAGGACATGGCTCTTTTAACAAATGTGCAGGGCATGCATGGGAGAGGAAGAAACGGCGGCTCACGTGTTGCTGACATGTCCAGAAGTCGCTTCATACAGGGCTAAACATCTCGACACGCCGGGATCGCTCCCCGAAGTTGCTTGCAACATCAAGGGACTGCTGAGCTTCTTCGGGGAGATATCATGGCTCGAATAAGCATATTATTCCTGCCCACACGCAAAATACGCGCTTAGACGTGGAGTTGCGGAAAACAGCCCGTCGTAAACTAAACTAACTACAGTGTGAAAATTTTAATAAAAGGTACAATGTGGCATGGACCCAATAGAAATGCAAAAATGCAAAAAAGGATTGTAGGGTTCATTAGGACAGTTGTAATAAATTATTGGTTTATGTCATACATAGTGATCAACGGACCATCTAATCAAGTTGTAGCTAGACCAGCTCTACTTTGTATGATCTCTCTTAAATTTCTTTATACCTAACTGTTGCCACTCATATGAAAACTGAGTAAAAAACATATATTGCTAGGTGAAGTAGGGTGGGGCATGCTCATCTTTTAAGGAAGGGATCCCAAGTGGTTGTTGGTTTTGTGTAGATGTATGTTATTAAAGCTGTCCCATGGGCTGTCGGTGTTGGCGGGTATGCTTTGAATATAAAACACAATGAGGGTTAGAGGTTAGTTGATATAATTTTAATATACAAGCATTTAATTATCCATGAAGAAAAAAATTTACATTTCACAAAAGTGCAATCAAATCCAGAAAGCTTAACTGTACAGGCTTACATAATTTTGAAAAATTCCCTATAAAATTAATTGATAATGATCCATTTAGGTAATACTTGGTTAGCAGAAGATTATCTGCATTGAAATTTCCCTTGAACAGGATCTGTCCAATAATCAAATTATTTTATGATGTTTAAATCTTAGTATAGTTTTTTGGTATCTAATCAACTTGTAAACTATTTTGCAAAATTATCATCAGATACTGTATACTCAAAACTTTACCTTATCAGTTTTTAAATTGATAATTGCTTAATGATTCCTTATATTTACGCGAACACTACACATGATTAAAACTACTTTTACGGATTTTATCGCGTTTATTTTTACTTTTTATTTTTAATTCCCGACGTTTCGTACGCTTTCCAGCACCCATGGTCACGGGGTACTGAGATGACTGACGTCCCGAGTCATTGTTAAACCCGGAGTACCTTCAGCTTTTTTAATTATTGTTTATGGTCCGATCTATGCAAAATGAACTGACTATGTCTTGAGGTCTTGCAGTGGTATGCTTGGGTTTAGTTTTAATTTTATTGATTATAGGATCCCAAGCAGGTGGTAGTACCCAGCCTCCTTCTCTATTGAAATTAGGATGTTTTTTAATTTCAATAGCCTCACGTATCATCCTTGGTAGGAATCGGTGTTCTTTCGCGAGGATTTGTGGTCTATCAAATCTGATGTAATGGTTGGGGCCGTCTAGGATATGATCACAAACTGCGGACTTCCCGGAACGTTGATGCTTCACATCAGCTATATGTTCTTTTACGCGGGTCCTAATTGATCTTTTGGTTTGTCCTATATAAGAGAGACCACATTCACAATCAAGCTTGTACACTCCTGCATCTTGTAGAGGAATATGACACTTGACGGATGGTAGGAACTGACTAATCTTCTTCGGCGGCTTGTAGAATGTTCTAATAGAAGCTCGCTTCAAGATATAGCCAATCTTGTCTGTGACACCTCTGACATATGGTAGTACAGCAGGCACACGCTCGACTGTGGCCGGCTTCACTCGGTCACTGTGACGTAGGCGCGGGACCCGAAGCTTGTTGTCGTGCAGAACTTGCTTGACGTGCTGAAGCTCGGCGGCCAGGTGTTTGCTGTCACAGATCCCTCGTGCTCTCTGTAACAAAGATTTGCCCACGGTAGCTAACTGTGAAGGATGGTGGTGAGATTCACCGTTTAAATATCGGTTTGTATGGGTCTTTTTCCTATACACAGTGTGACCAATGGTGTTAGGATTTCGGATGACTAACACATCTAGGAAAGGTAAGGAATTATTTGCCTCTAACTCCATAGTAAATTGAATTTTAGAGTTTATGGAATTAAGATGTTCTAAAAATGCAGTTACTTTGTCTGATGGTAAAATTGTGAAAGTATCGTCTACGTACCGCTTGTAGATCCTTGGTGTAACAGGTGCAGTAAGGAGGGCTTTCTCCTCAAAGTCTTCCATGAATATATCGGCGACAATGGGAGATACAGGTGAGCCCATCGCCACACCATCTACTTGCTTTTAAAACTCTTCCTTCCACAATAGATAGCCAGATGTAAGGCAATGTTTTAGTAATACTGCATATTCTGCTGGCATGTTATTTTCCTCTAGTTTCCTAGTTATAATTGAGATGCAGTCTTCGACAGGTAGGGATGTAAATAGAGACTGAACATCAAAACTGACCATGGTTTCATTGTCAGTAAGATGTAGGTCTTTTATCTCACTGACAAAATGGTATGAATCCTTAGTGTGTGCTCTTGTGTGTCCTCTGAGTGGTGATAATATTTTAGCTAAGTATTGAGCCAATCTGTAAGTTGGCGAATCAATCTGACTCACTATTGGATGTAAAGGAGCAGACCAGAGGTTTGTGTATCTTTGGTAACCCATACAACTTCGGTGGTTTGGCACATGAAGGTATTATCGAATTAACGTCCAGATTCAATTTTTCGGAGTATTTCTTAATTAGATCGCTAGTTGTTTTAAGCGTATTAGTTGTAGGGTCTGTTTTGACCTTTCGATAAGTAGTTTCATCCGACAAAAGTTGTTGTATTTTAAAATTGTAATCTGACGTATTCATTATAACCGTAGAATTACCTTTATCTGCGCGGAGAATCGTAAGCTCTGGTCTGTTGCGTAAGTTTTTGGGGAGATTTAATTTCGGCGCTGAACTTCGACGTAACATAGACGAGATGTCTTGACGTATGGCCTCTAAATCTTCATTACCAATATTATTTTTATACAGACAGTCCTCAACACTACAGATAATGTCCTCATACGGTATTTTTCGTACAATAAAAGTTTTAGAAAAAGGTCTTAATTTCGCAACACCGCGAAAAATGCCATCAGAATATGCAGTATTACTAAGACATTGCCTTACATCTGGCTATCTATTGTGGAAGGAAAGTTTTACAAGCAAGTAGATGGTGTGGCGATGGGCTCACCTGTATCTCCCATTGTCGCCGATATATTCATGGAAGACTTTGAGGAGAAAGCCCTCCTTACTGCACCTGTTACACCAAGGATCTACAAGCGGTACGTAGACGATACTTTCACAATTTTACCATCAGACAAAGTAACTGCATTTTTAGAACATCTTAATTCCATAAACTCTAAAATTCAATTTACTATGGAGTTAGAGGCAAATAATTCCTTACATTTCCTAGATGTGTTAGTCATCCGAAATTCTAATAACACCATTGGTCACACTGTGTATAGGAAAAAGACCCATACAAACTGATATTTAAACGGTGAATCTCACTACCATCCTTCACAGTTAGCTACTGAGGGCAAATCTTTGTTACAGAGAGCACGAGGGATCTGTGACAGCAAACACCTGGCCGCCGAGCTTCAGCACGTCAAGTAAGTTCTGCACGACAACAAGCTTCGGGTCCTGCGCCTACGTCACAGTGACCGAGTGAAGCCGGCCACAGTCGAGCGTGTGCCTGCTGTACTACCATATGTCAGAGGTGTCACAGACAAGATTGGCTATATCTTGAAGCGAGCTTCTATTAGAACATTCTACAAGCCGCCGAAGAAGATTAGTCAGTTCCTACCATCCGTCAAGTGTCATATTCCTCTACAAGATGCAGGAGTGTACAAGCTTGATTATGAATGTGGTCTCTCTTATATAGGACAAACCAAAAGATCAATTAGGACCCGCGTAAAAGAACATATAGCCGATGTGAAGCATCAACATTCCGGGAAGTCTGCAGTTTGTGATGATATCCTAGACGGCCCCAACCATTACATCAGATTTGATAGACCACAAATCCTCGCGAAAGAACACCGATTCCTACCAAGGATGATACGTGAGGCTATTGAAATTAAAAAACATCCTAATTTCAATAGAGAAGGAGGCTGGGTACTACCACCTGCTTGGGATCCTATAATCAATAAAATTAAAACTAAACCCAAGCATACCACTGCAAGACCTCAAGACATAGTCAGTTCATTTTGCATAGATCGGACCATAAACAATAATTAAAAAAGCTGAAGGTACTCCGGGTTTAACAATGACATCGGGACGTCAGTCATCTCAGTCCCCCGTGACCATGGGTGCTGGAAAGCGCCCGAAACGTCGGGAATTAAAAATAAAAAGTAAAAATAAATGCGATAAAATCCGTAAAAGTAGTTGATAATTGCTAATTACCAGTTCTTTTATTACTCGTTAAGTATCATATTGATTTTTGATCATTGATAATATCCTCCAGACTGAATTCCAGTCACAGAAAACAGACTTAACAGAGACTAGTCATCTGCAAAGAACAGATTGTAGTTCATGAGTGTGTGAACAAGTATTAGAGTGTCAAGTCCCTCACTCTTATATTCTGATTGAACAACAAAAAGCTTTATATGACACAGGGGTGGAAACACTATCAACTAAGACAACAATCAACTCTGGGATACAGGGTATGTTCCGAAACATTTTCAGTGGACTGCCGAATACAAATAATGTCATCAATTGACACTATATTGTACTGGCGTGCCGCCGCCATATTGTGTCAGATATCCGGCCATAATAGAACAATTTTTAACTGTGTGAAGCACGCCAGAATTTGTTTTTATTTATTCAAATACAAAAAGTTATAGAATAATTGCTGGTATCTCCATTAGGAGGATATAATGATTTTTGGAGCACAAAATAACAAAATAATCGCCAACACTTTTCCAATATGGCGCAAATGTATGACGTCATATACTCTCCTATGTTTTGGAACGAATCACCAGTATAGCGTCGATTCATGACGTCATGTGTATTGGACAGTACACTGGGTACTATTTTGGAACATACCCCCAATAGAGAATCTTTTGACAGAAAAACCCAATAATAGTTTTTTGGCTTGGGACCACAGGCGCAGTTGCATTTACAACCACTATACCAATAGAAGTCAGATGATCATTAAAACATACCTTAAAGCCAGTCCAATAGGAGCTGGGCACTGTGCCTTGGCAGTAGCTGATGTTAGACCATATTCGGCAAGAGTTTTATCATCCTCCATCAGCTGACTGTCCTTGTTAAACAGCATCTGACTTGGTGGTGGTACCTTCAGGATACCTGAAACAAAGGAGACCAGGACATTAAGCTTTGTGTTTTCTATAGTTCTTTTAAGCTGGGAAAACCAATGACAGATTCCTAGGAATATTTTAAAAATGGAATGATTTTGTTAAGAAATTAATACTGATTTTTCAATTTCACAATTTGACTTCTCACCTAGAATGAAATGCAATTAACTGAATCTAAAATTTTTATGTACTTTTAATTTGTACATCTTAGCTGCCAAACAGAATTTTGTAAAATTTCAAAATATGAGACCCTACTTCTTACTTACTTGTGGTGTAATAAACATAGTGTTAGCTTGTTTATAATGGGTTTTTACTTCTAGCCAACGACTACACAGCCCGAATAGACGCCACATGGAAGGCAAACATTTCTGTCAACACGTTAGACAAATATGTCTTACTTAAGAAAACGATCGCACGATCTACTTTAGTAGCGACCACATCCCTGACCCGTGAACATCTTGCTTGTGACTCGTGAATTTTCGACAAAATAAAATATACCAGACGCGCAACATGGTTCCCTGTATAATAAAATAGTGCGGAAATAGTAGCCAAATGTGTAATTTCAAAAAAAAATGGCATCACTTTTCATAGATAAGTAAATTTTAATTTCCAAATTCATTTATTAAAATTAAATCAGAGCTCAACCCACATTTGTCACAAGCAACTCGCGTTGATTTATTCAGACATCTTCAGATATTTTTGGACTATGCATCCCTTTCTTTTCAATGCTGTTCATTGTTGCTATACTTTTCTTTAATTACCGGCATGTGTAACTAGTGCTGTACCAGTTAAACTATAATATTGGTACAAGTAAATATTATGCATGTTATCGTTAATGTTTTACAGACTCATACTATATGCAACATAGGTGTAAGCTGAATTTTTTTAGTGAATGTACATTAATCCATATTTGAATTAATTGATTTAAAAATTAAATCAAATTATTCAAAACTTCTTAAAAAAATCATAATAAAATTGATATGATTTTTAATAGACAGCACTCCGCTCTCTTTACTGCTAAGACGCCATGTCCAGAGAAGTAGGAAACAGAAGTGAACTTGACAGTTTAAATAACTGTTGCTATTTTGTTTTTAATAGTATTCTATTATTATTTCAATATTGTAAAGAAAGTTTGTTTTATTAAAAATATTCTTTAAAACAAAAAATTATAGGTATTTTATATCTACCTATAAATTATAATACTATTTTATAATACCTACTTAAATAAAACTTCTTTTGTTTTTTTTTATTTTGTACTAATTCATAGTAGAATATAATTCTGGTACTGATTAAGTAGACTTAGTACCAAATTTATTAGTTAAAGTTCCCATCACTATTTGCTTATTAGCAAGTGTCGCAACCTTGATTTAAACCAATTAGCGTGCATTTCAAACCGCCTCCCCATACCGCTTACCTCAGACTTTTGACAGACAAGTTTGGATGCAGAAGTACATACAATAGGTGTCTATTCAGGCTGTGTAGTTGTTGCTTCTGGCTGACACATGAAAACAATGTAGCCTGAAGAGAATAATTATTTGAATATGCCATGCAAGTCACTCTGCTGAACAATCCCAAACTTTGGCCCTTCTCTCATAAATCACAAGCAATGTTTTGCTGGCCTTAAAGATGTATTATTCAAATGTAATTGCAAATTTAAACATATTAAATTGTGTCACTACAAGAGCCGCCATCATATCCTGATACACCTACCAAGTAGAGTGGTGGGACAGTGCCTTCAGCTGATCACTTGGTATTAGTAAGCACATAGCTGAGTGCTTGGCCTAGCGACAGGCCTAGACAGCCACTCAGACCCCATTCTATTTACTAGGCGAAGTACCCACCCTCCCTCTTCTCTCCACATTGTCTCTCTTGCTCACTTGTGAATCTGAACACTGGCAGTTCAGTCACTCGGCAACCACTCACCACTTGGTCTGTACACATCATTTTTTCTTGCGAATTTTGCTCTGATGTATTTTAGTAAAATTCATAATGTAAAAAATTCTTGAAATGGGATTTCTTATTGAGGGATTATAAAAACAAGCAAAAACGTGACACAGCTAATAAATCAATTATCTAAGAAATGAGTATTTCTGGGCATGTATAAAGGTACAAGCAAACCGATTGATTTTCTTATAATTTTTTTTCAATACATCGTATCTCTACTGTCTGGTAAACTGAACTGACCGTCTCACCGCAACTACAAAAATATGTGTAAACAGCTATATCATTCCATCACTGTTTCAGCGGAAAAGGATATCACTGTCTTGCCACTATACTCAGTAAGTGTAATCAGGCTATCAGTGAAAAATAGGTAGCAAGAACATAATGAATTGCAGCCACAACAATTATCACATTACAGCATAAACATTAAGTATTGTTGATACAATAAGAAATGATATTTCAATTGTCATTCACATTATTTGCAATCAAATAAATTGTAGTCTAATAAAGATTTTTCTATTTGTATGGTACAAAGAGATTCCACTGTCTGGTAAATATACTTATAAAATCAAAGTAATAATAATAGGATTATGAAGGCAAGGTTAAAGTTTAATGGTAAATGTGACATAGTGAACGAAAGTAACTAAAGATTTTGTCTACTTCTTGTTATTTGTGCATGTATAACTTAAATTAAATACGTTCACATCAAACAATATATAGCGAAACGATCATTTTTTACATCCGACATTGTCGAAGAACTAAAAATAGATTTCTCTGATATCATACAATTCTTACTTACCCTCAATCATTTTCTTCAATTCTAAAACAGTAGTAGTATCTTTTGCGTCTGTGAAGATGGTTAACTTTTTTCGCCTAATCATTAAAAAGACATCCTAAAACAAATAGCATTTTTGAGGTTACACGTTTGGGACTGTATTGCTAAGCCAATAATAATAAAATATTTGTAAATTCACTTTATAAGACAAGGCAACAATCAAAACACCTACCATATTGAGATTAGTTATAAGTTACAGGCTATTTAAAATTTTATATATAATAACGCTTCAGGTGTAAGAAGCGGAATTATTTCTTTGGAATATATATATTGAATGTCAACCATACACCAGAGCATATTATTAGGATTTTTGGCTTGGATGCTTCTCCTTTAAGCCATGTCTTCACTTTATTCGGGCTCTTCCTTTTTATAGATTTGTTCACAATATGCATACGTAACATTACGAAGTATTTAGGGGGTTTCAACGACAACTCAACCCAGCCGACAGTTGATCATGGTAACTCAAGCTCTTAAATTGCATCACTTTACGTATCATCATCAATTACAAACGATTATTTAAACGATAAAAAGAACCAACATTCGGTGGACAGTCAAATTCCCGCAAAAATCGACCAGGAAAGAAAAATATTTTACTTTCCTTCAATGATGACCGCACACAATTGTTGTAAAATAATCAACCTAAACTTTTTTTTACTTTTTACTAATTAATTATAGTCTCCAACGAGAGCTTGCACACACAAATAACATTTTATTTATACATAATATTTATAGTACGTAATATATAAAAATATATTTTTCTAAAAAAAATGTGTTAAATAGTAATAATTTCACAGTCATTCCAGTTCGGATAAAAAAATTAACGTTTTCATTTGACGCATATTATTTGGTCATTGGTTAGAGATTATTGCCCGAATACTCTAACACTGCTCAATTGACAAGACCGACGATTTTTGTTATGTTTTTAATACAAAACTAGAGAAAACTCCGACATTAAAAAATGGCTGAAATAATGAATAAATTGCGCTTTCCCACGAGATGTTATTTTCAAAATTCAAACAGCAGATCAAAGCGCGGTGACGTCATTACTCTCGTCTCGACGAGCACTATAAAGGAACTTACTATCTCGCTCGTGGTTTCAGGCGGTTCACTGACCGCTATGATTATAGTGCTACATTACGATCAAAAACCACAAAATAAATTGTTTTTATGGTCTCATACTAGCCAAATATCCGAAAAAATAGCATATTCTTTTCAACCAAAACTACTACTTTCTTTTGTGGTGCGATGTTAGGAATTTTTATGTTATTGTGTATTTGAAAAATCATTATAATCAATAATTATGATTACAATATATTAGACACTAGGTACTCAAATCGAGTTTAATTTCACATTTGGAATTACACTGCCATTGGTGTCTAAAGGTCCACAAGTAACTGAAGATAATTGAAGGCGCACGGGCGCAAAAAATAAATTTATTGTTTTATCGTATTTTATTTATATTTATATTTATTACTCGTAAAGTAGGGTGGATATGATTTGAATTTCTATATATTTGAATTGATTTATTTCACCGTTCACCTGTTACACCCTGTTCTTTTCAGACGGTAAAAGTAGTCATCTAGTATAGGCTTTGAGTATTAAACCAACTGGAGAGAACATGCGCGTGAATTCCTTAACAAAAAAATATGTCAATGTCAGGGGGGCGCATAAAAACACACTTCTTATACAGTACTACAAATGCAAAATTAAATCGCGTCACTGTACACGCACATACATCAAATTGTACACGTGTCGATACACTGGTGCCACTGTCTACATGCGTAAGCAACCTAAGGCGAGGACTATGTCGATATTATTTATCGACAAACAAATCATCATAGTCCGCATAGGTAAAAGTGACAAGTACGATTCTGATTCACCTGCATCTATCAATTTCCTGCATGTCTTACCAGGTCGTCATTCCATCTATTGAGGGGTAGCCCTGCACTTCACCCACCGGTACGAGGCTGCCACTCGACAACCTTTTTACCCACATCGGTTGTCGATTCTGCGAACTATGTGGCCAGCATATTACCACTTCAGCTTACTAATAGCCATTAAATCCAAGGCTGTGGGTTATGATGAAATTAGTAAGCAAATGGTGTCTATGATTCTTGAGTACCTTCTTCCAGCTATAACACACATTATGAATTATTCTCTGGACTCAGGTCAATATACCCTTCTTCATGGAAAAAGGCTTTTGTAAGACCTCTTCCTAAAATACCTAATCCTGTTTTCCCCAACCATTTTCGTCCCATTTCAATTCTCCCATACCTCTCTAAAGTTCTGGAAGCCTGTGTTTTTAAGCAAATATCTGTATTCACTGTAAAACATAACCTACTGAATGAATTACAATCAGGATTTCGCTCTGGTCACAGTACTACCACCTCGCTTATCAACGTCACAGACGATATAAGAAAGGGCTTAGATGAGCAGAAATTAACAGTGGTGGTGCTTATTGACTTTTCAAACGCTTTCAACATAGTGGATTATGGTATACTCCTATCCATCCTTAAACACCTTAAATTTTCATCCCCAGCCTTGGAATGGTTTTCTTCTTATATTCGTGGTCACCAGCAATCAGTTCGCCCAGGTCAGCGGTTTTCTGCATGGGCTGAAATTGAATCTGGTGTGCCGCAAGGCGGAATACTTTCTCCTATTATGTTTTCCTTATTTATAAATTCTATCTCCTCAGTTTTAGATTGTTCATACCATCTGTATGCAGATGATCTCCAGCTCTATGTACAGTCATGCTTAAATAATCTTAACTTTGTAATACACAAACTAAATGATAACCTGGAAGCCATAAGAGAATGGTCATCTAAATATGGCGTTTCTGTTAATCCTGCCAAATGCAAAGTTATAATATTCGGAAGTTCGCAATTATTGGCTAACGTTGATTATGGAAATTTCTCTCCTGTAATTATAATGGAACTTTGAATCCATATTGTGATTCCATAAAAAATCCTGGCCTGTACATGGATAAAAATATGACCTGGAAATTGCGGATCTCTGAAGTTAGTCGTAAAGTTGTTGCTAACTTGCGTTCCCTTTATCATCTTAAAAATTTCCTACCTTTCAAAACCAAGCTTACGCTGGTTCATTCCCTCATTCTACCTATTATTGATTATGCCGATGTATGGTACCCAGATCTGTCAGAAAATCTTCTAAACAAGTTGGAGCGCCTTCTTAATAATTCCATAAGGTTTATTTTTGGTTTACGTAAGTATGACCACATATCATCCTATCGTTTAAAGCTTAAATGGCTACCTATACGTCAAAGGCGATGCTCTAGAATTTTACTAGTACTTTATTCAATTTTAAACGATCAAAAGTCGCCTTCTTATCTTAAGGATAATTTTCATTTTTTTCATTCGATCGACGGTCGAAAATCCCGACAGTCAAACCGTCTGAGGTTAAGGTTTCCACCAGCATAAGTCAATTTTTTTTAGGTCGTCTTTTACGATACAGGCTATACAACTTTGGAACATCCTCCCCAACGATATTAAGAATGCCCCAAATAAAAAAGTCTTCAAAGTTCTTCTCCGAGATCATTACCTGAAGGCAATTACTAATTGACATTATTTTTCCTTAATTCTTGTCTTTCTTTTCTTCTTTTTTTACTTCAAATATTTATTTCATTATATATTCGATCGACAGGCCTGTTGGTCTAGTGGTTAGTGACCCTGACTGTTATGCCGGAGGTCGTGGGTGCAATTCCCACCCAGGACAAATGTTTGTGTGATGAGCACGATCATTTGTTCTGTGTCTGGGTGTAATTTATCTATAATATTTATGTATTTAGAAATATATAAGTATGTTTATCAGTTGTCTAGTACCCATAACACAAGCTCTGCTTAGCTTGGGACTAGATGGCGTTGTGTGATAGTTGTGGAATATTATATTATATTATATATTATATTATTCAAACATTATATTATATATATCATTCATTTGGATATTTATTTACGAGGTTTATAAGCATGTATATATATTATATATATGTATGTATGTATTATAGTACGTATATTTATACTATATGTGTGTATATTTTAACGTATTGTGTATATGTACTTTGCATATATGTATATTTTAATGTATATGCACTTATTTATGTATAATGGTCGCATCTGCCAACAATTGTCCTTGGCACCCAGGGTTGACTGGCAGAGAATGCCACAAGGCATTAAGTCCGCCCTATGTACCCTTTAGCTTAAGGTGTTACATGTAAGTTTTTAAATAAATAAATAATCCGTTGGCCTATGTTAGTCTCTCTGGTTCTACAGTGAATATCCTCACTTCTATGTTTGTCATGCAGAAAACTTCGAGCATAGCCGTATCCGTAGCTCGCTGAGTGACTTTAAGCTTCCTCATACAGGCAGCGGTGAAGGGTTTTTAGTGTTATATAAAATTATGATTTTATTAGTAAATATAAATATGGCCAGTTTTTTAAAGCCTGATCAAACTCAGATTTTAAATCAAATTTAATAAAAAGTTGGTTGTGCCTACTTTCCACGTTGTTTTTACAGAGAGCGAACAAACACTAATGCGTCAGTAGCTTCATCGAAATTATCGGATATAATGTCAACCCCGTAGTGGACATAGCCATAATCACAGGACAAGGAATTTTTCTGTTTTCTATGGCCATAACGCCTTTGGCTGCTATCATGGTATTTCATTATATTTTAGGTGTTTTAACGTTTTTTTATAAATAGGTTTTTTGTTACCTCCTTACTACTACTTCATAATGCCTCGCAAACGTAAGTCCAGTCTTTCAAGAGTTTCTTCTCAAAGACAAGTGAAAAGATTAGCTTGATCGATAGAATCTTTAGAAGATGCTGAACTGAGAAGGCAAGAACAAGCAGAGCGTCAGGCTGCTTTTAGAGCATCTGAGACACCTTCTCAAAGTCAGGAAAGGCGTCTTGAACAGGCAGAACGTCAAGCTACTTTAAGAGCTACTGAAACACCTGCTCAAAGGCAGCAAAGGCGTCTTGAACAGGCAGAGCGTTAAGCTACTTTAAGAGCTACTGAAACACCTGATCAAAGTCAGCAAAGGCGTCTTGAACAGGCAGAGCGTCAAGCTACTTTAAGAGCTTCTGAAACACCTTCTCAAAGTCAGCGAAGGCGTCTTGAACAGGCAGAGCGTCAAGCTACATTAAGAGCTACTGAAACACCTGCTCAAAGTCAGCAAAGGCGTCTTGAACAGACAGAGCATCAGGCTGCTTTAAGAGCTTCCGAAACACCTTCTCAAAGTCAGGAAAGGCGTCTTGAACAGGCAGAACGTCAAGCTACTTTAAGAGCTACTGAAACACCTGCCCAAAGTCAGCAAAGGCGTCTTGAACAGGCAGAGCGTTAAGCTACTTTAAGAGCTACTGAAACACCTGATCAAAGTCAGCAAAGGCGTCTTGAACAGGCAGAGCGTCAAGCTACTTTAAGAGCTTCTGAAACACCTTCTCAAAGTCAGCGAAGGCGTCTTGAAGAGGCAGAGAGTCAAGCTGCTTTAAGAGCTACTGAAACACCTGATCAAGTCAGCAAAGGCGTCTTGAACAAGCAGAGCGTCAAGCTACTTAAAGAGCTTCTGAAACACCTGCTCAAAGTCAGCAAAGGCGTCTTGAACAGGCAGAGCGTCAAGCTACTTTAAGAGCTACTGAAACACCTGCTCAAAGTCAGCAAAGGCGTCTTGAATAGGCAGAGTGTCAAGCTGCTTTAAGAGCTTCTGAAACACCTTGTCAAAGTCAGCGAAGGCGTCTTGAACAGGCAGAGCGTCAAGCTACTTTAAGAGCTACTGAAACACCTGCTCAAATTCAGCAAAGGCGTCTTGAGGAGGCAGAGAGTCAAGCTACGTTAAGAGCTACTGAAACACCTGATCAAAGTCAGCAAAGGCGTCTTGAATAGGCAGAGCGTCAATCTACTTTAAGAGCTACTGAAAAACCTGCTCAGAGTCAGCAGAGGCTATTCGAACAAGCGGAACGTCAGGCCGCCTTAAGAGCCGCGGAAACACCTGATGAAACTCAACACAGACTTATTGAGCAAGCTGAACGTCAATGTACTATAAGGTCATCTGAAATACCAGAACAGACACAGGCGCGAAGAGATGGAAATGCACAGCTCCAAGCTGAACGTCGACAAAATTTTCAAAGAAACAATTGGTCGGTTTTTAAAGACGCAGCATTCAATTATGATCCGTTGATTGATTATAAAAATCACAGGTTAGTTGTTATAGGACTGATGGACAAGGCGTGTAGATTTTGCAGCGCTTTAAAATGGAAAGATGAGACCGCAGGCATGTGCTGTTCCAATGGCAAAGTGCCTCTTCCGTTACTTGGGGAACCAGAAGAACCTTTGAAAACTCTCTTTTTATATGATGCTAATGAGTCACGGTGTTTTTTAAACAGGATCCGGAAATATAACTCATGCTTTCAAATGACGTCCTTCGGAATTGACCGGGAAATAATAATGCCGGGATTTTCGCCTACATTTACTGTGCAAGGGCAAATTTATCATAGAATAGGTTCACTTTTTCCAGCTGAAAACGAACAGCATACATTTTTACAAGTATATTTTATGGGTGACGAAGAAATTGAGGTAGACCGTCGCTACCAATTCATCCAGGGAGTTGAGAGAGACATAGTGTTCAAAATTCAAAGATTCTTGCATGAACCTAACATTTTAGTCAAAACATTTAAAATTGCTTTAGAAAACCTACCTGAAGAGGATTATGAAGTCGTCATTCACGCAGATCAGACTCCTCGAGGAGAGCATGAAAGGTGCTATAATGCACCTTTGATAAACGAAATAGAAACCGTAATTAGTGGTGATCAATTTTCTTCACGAGACATTGTCTTGGGAGCACGTGATGATACGTTGCAACGGGTAGCCGATACACACAAGTTTTATGATGCTCTGCAATACCCATTGATTTATTGCAAACGACAAGAGGGTTATCATTTTCAAATTCCACTCATTAACCCGGTCACAAAGGAGCCTATTCCGAACAAAAAAGTATCATGTATGGATTTTTATGCGTATCATATGATGTTGCGAGAAAATGATTTTAACCCGGTGTAGACAATTATTTCATCAATTTTTGGTAGACATGTATGTGAAGGTAGAAAGTGAAATTCTCCGTTATATATCTTTAAATCAAAAAAAGCTGCGCGTTGAGAATTATATACATTTACAAGATGCAGTTTCTAGCGACGCCAATGTAAACCCCAGAGATTTAGGTAAAATGGTAATTCATCAATCGTTAACAGTCCCCGCTACCTACGTGAGTACACACAAGACGCATTCGCCTATGTACGAACTTACGGAAGACCTGATCTTTTTGTTAGTTTTACTTGCAATCCAACATGGAAAGAAATAACCGAGGAGCTAAAGCCGGGCCAAAAAAGTACTGACAGACACGATTTAGTTGCTAGAGTATTTAGATTGAAAGTACAAAAATTAATGTATGTAATTAACAAAGTGAAAATTTTCGGAGAGGTGCAGTGCTTCATGTATTCAATTGAATGGCAAAAAAGAGGATTACTGCATGCCCTCATTCTAATATGGATAAAGATAAGTTGCGGCGCAGCCAAATAGACGACATAATAAGCGCCGAGATTCCGGATCCTGAGCACGATAAAGAATTGTATGATACCATCGTCCGAAATATGATTCACGGTCCATGTGGAACACGAAATTCAATATCGCCATGTATGAAAGAATGAAAATGTACAAAGAAATTCCCTAAACAGCTATTAAAAGAAACAGTGCACAATAACAATGGCTACCCTTTACACAGACGCAGAGCTCCCGAAGATGGTGGCAGGAAAGTTACAATCAAATCTCGCTCTGGAGCGTTCGAAACCTTAGATAACAGCTGGATTGTCCCGTATTCGCCCATTTTATGTAAAATGTTTAATGCCCACATTAATGTAGAAGCATGTAGCTCTGTCCGTGCAATCAAGTATATCTGTTAGTACATAAATAAAGGAAGCGACCAAGCAATATTTAATCTCAGGAGTGAAGGTGAGGCATCCTTAAAGAAGTTAATGAAGTACAGACCTTTCAAGCAGGGTGTTATGTCAGCAGTAACGAGGCAGTGTGGCGTCTCCTTGACTTCCCTTTACACGAAAGGTACCCAACAGTTACTCACCTTGCTGTGCACTTAGAAAACGGAGAGCGTCTATATATTTAACCGAAAGAAATTTCCTAGAAAGAATTGCATCACCGCCAAAAACTACACTAACAGCTTTCTTTCAACTTTGTCAAACCGACCCCTTTGCAAAAACGTTGTTATATTCTGAAGTCCCCCGCTATTATACTTGGAACACATCTAGGAAGGAGTGGAAACGCCGTATTCAAGGCACGCCTGTTGCAAATTTGCCCGGTGTAAAGTCATCAGATGCCCTTGGTCGTATGTGTACAATCCATGTAACTAATTTTGAATGTTTCTGTTTACGATTGCTGCTGCACCATGTTCGGGGTCCTATAGGATATAAAAACCTTAAAACTGTCAACGGTCAGGAATGCGCAACTTATAGAGACGCATGTGAAGCTCTGCATCTTTTAGAAAACGATAATCACTGGGGTGAAACCATGGAGAAAGCTGTGCAGTGCCAGTCACCAGCCAAAATTAGGGATCTTTATGCAATTCTCATATCATCTTGCGGGCTATCTAATGCACATGAATTGTGGGACAAATATAAAGAGTACATGGCGGAAGATATTTTGCGAAGGTTAAAGCAGACACACGCGTACATGACATACAATGAACACATTTATAATGAAGCACTTGGAAAAATTGCAGATAAAGTAATGGCAATGGTAGGCCAAAAAATTAAGCGACTTTGGAATGATAAGCCCTCAGCGAACAACCGAAAATGAACTAAGTGATGAAATTATACGTGAAACAAACTACGATATACCAGCTTTGCAGCAGCAAGTAGCCGAATTTGCACCCTGCTTGCTTCCCGAACAAAAACGAGTTTTTGACAAAGTATTAGGACAAATTGAATCTGGAAATGGTGCACTTTTCTTTTTAGATGCCCCTGGAGGAACTGGGAAGATATTTTTGTTAAATTTATTATTAGCGCAAGTACGGAAAGATAAAAACATTGCTGTGGCCGTAGCTTCCTCTGATATGGCGCCACGCTGCTAAGCGGGGGCCGCACTGCACATTCTGTTTTAAAACTCCCTCTAAATCTAGCCCAGGAAGAATAGCCGATCTGCAACTTTAGCAAAAATAGTGCACGAGGTATAATGCTACGACAATGCAAAATTTTTAGTTTGGGACGAAATTACAATGTCGCATAAAAAAGCTGTAGAAGGACTAAAATGAACGCTCAAGGATTTGCGCAGCAATACCGATGTAATGGGAGGAATGGTGGTTTTACTTGCTGGTGACTTTCGCCAAACTTTACCTGTCATTCAAAAAGGGCACAACTGCAGATGAAATTAAGGCATGCCTCAAGTCGTCTATTTTATGGAACAAGGTGACAAAATTCAGTTTAATTACGAATATGAGAGTGCATTTGTATAATGATATCAATGCTGGAAACTATGCTGATACACTATTAAATTTGGCGATGGGCGGTTGGAAACGGATGCTGAGGGCTGCGTTAAATTGACGAGAGATTTTTGTAATTTAGTACAGAGTCATTCCGAATTAATTGCGAGCGTTTATTCAGATTTAACGAACAACATGCATGAAGACAAATGGTTATGTGAAAGGGCGATTCTTGCACCAAAAAATTAGAGTGTTAACAAAATAAATTCAGGTATATTAAGCGAAGTAGCAGGAGAAATAACAGAGTATTTGTCAGTAGACACAGTTATGGACACACAACAGAGCACTTCATATCCCGCAGAGTTTCTAAATTCTCTAGAGTTGTCAGGTGTGCCCTCACATAAGCTTCAATTAAAATTAGACGTCCCGGTCATGCTAATGCGAAATTTAAATGCTCCTCGGTTATGTAACAGGACAAGGCTGCGTGTGACACATCTTGGACGGAACATAATCGGTGCTACAATTTTGACAGGCGTAGGAAAAGGTGAAAATGTTATTATGCAACAGATCCCTATAATTCCCACAGATCTTCCTTTTCAATTCAAAAGGTTGCAGTTCCCTATTAAGCTCAGTTTTGCAATGACAATTAATAAAGCGCAAGGGCAAACGTTATAGATAGCGGGGGTCAACTTAGAAAAACCGTGCTTCTCTCATGGTCAGCTGTATATAGCATGTTCGCGTGTGTCAAATGCCCAGAATCTCCACATTCTTACCCCGAATGGAAAAACATATAACATTGTGTACAGTAGCGTCTTAAAATAGTGTTAAAATTCCTACAATCAATTAATCAGAATTCCCATAGATCTTCCCTTTCAATTCAAAATTTCCTATTTAGCTCAGTTTCTTTTCAATTCCAAATGCTGCACCTCTGACGGACCTGTTAAGCTCTAAATCTGAATAAGATTTGACGAACAACATGCATGAAGACAAATGGTTATGTGAAAGGGCGATTCTTGCATCAAAAATGAGAGCGTTAACAAAATAAATTCAGATATATTAAGCGAAGTAGCAGGAGAAATAACAGAGTATTTGTCAGTAGACACAGTTATGGACACAGAACAGAGTACTTCATATCCCGTAGAGTTTCTTAATTCTCTAGAGTTGTCAGGTGTGCCCTCACATAAGCTTCAATTAAAATTTGGCGTCCCAGTCATGCTAATGCGAAATTTAGATGCTCCTCGGTTATGTAACGGGACAAGGCTGCGTGTGAAACTTTTTGGACGTAACATAATCGGTGCTACAATTTTGACAGGCGTAGGAAAAGGTGAAAATGTTATTATACCACGGATCCCTATAATACCCACAGATCTTCCTTTTTAATTCAAAAGGTTGCAGTTACCTATTAAGCTCAGTTTTGCAACGACAATTAATAAAGCGCAAGAGCAAACGTTACAGGAAGCGGGGGTCAACTTAGAAAAACCATGCTTCTCTCATGGTCAGCTGTATGTAGCATGTTCGCGTGTGTCAAATGCCCAGAATCTCCATATTGTTACCCCGAATGGAAAAATATATAACATTGTGTACAGTAGCGTCTTAAAATAGTGTTCAGTTAGTTTTTTTTTTCAAAATTCCCACAATCAATTAATCAGAATTCCCACAGATCTTTCTCTTTCAAAATTTTCTATTTAGCTCAGTTTCCTTTCAACTCAAAAGTCTGCATCTCTGACGTATACGCTGCGTTTTAAAATATTTAAACAGGCTGACGAATCGATTTTGCTCAGTTTCCTTTTAATGGCTGCATCTTTGATAAATTTATAAAAGTCAGTTTTCTTTCATTTCAAAAAGCAATGGATAGTTCATTCCCCAGTGACAATGCGGGCGAAGCCAGGGGTAACAGGTAGTATACTATAGAGCGGACATTGGTAACATTTACATACAAAAACTATGAGCTCGCGCCTGTGTTACAACCTCTAATGAAACGTAGCATTACTACCCTGGAGATTTATTTGGAAAGCATTTCAGCTATTCCCCATTAGGTGACACTATTAAATACAATGTAAAAATCCGTTTTAGGCACGTCGTCAATTACTAACATATTGGTAAATAAATAGTGTCGTTACTGGATAACAGATGGCACTTATGATGCAATAATTTTTCTTTCTTCTAGAATAATCTACTATAAATAATAAAATTTCAAGATTACATGCATAATGTACATTATTCTTACGATAATAAACCGAAATCATGTTTATTTTTTGCTCCATATCCTGACTTACAATACCTTAATTCCCAACCGGTCATATTTTCTTTAAAAATATTTTTTTAATTTATGAAACGATGATGATAATGTCATTTATTTATAAAACACTTTATCTATAAAACACTACAATGATTACAATCCGCCACTTTGTCTTGCGTATGTGAACTATGAGAAAGCTTTTGATTCCGTCGAAATTTGGGCGGTGCTGCGGTCCCTTCGGTGGTACCAAGTTGACTCTCGGTATATTGAAGCGCTGAAGTGTTTGTACGGTAGAGCTACGATGGCTATTCGAGTACAGAACCAGAATACGAAATCTATCCAACTGCAGAAAGGTGTAAGACAGGGTGACGTCATATCCAAGAAACTCATATACGTATTAACGGATACGGTATTAACATCAATAGCGAGTACATCACTCACCTTCGATTTTCCGACGATATAGTCCTTATGGCAGAATCGCTGGAGGGCCTAAGTACTATGCTCAATGAACTCAATAGTGTTTCCCATCAGATAGGTCTTAAGATGAACATGGACAAAACGAAAGTTATGTGTAATGTCTATGTCACACCCATGCCGGTGGTTGTTGGGAGCACAAGGTTGAAGCTCGAAGTTGTTGACGAATATGTTTACCTGGGACAAGTTGTCCGCCTAGGTAAGTCCAACTTCGACCGAGAGCTCAATCGACTGATTCAACTCGGCTGGGCAGTGTTCGGGAGATTGCGACACATCTCCTCGTCAGGCATACTTCAAAATCTCATAACTCGATTGTACAACCAGTGCATGTTGCCAGTGATGATCTATGGATCTGAGACGTGGTACTTCACCGCTAGCCGTATGAGGATGCCCAAAGTCGCTCAGCATGCTATGGAGAGGGCTATGCACGGAGTTTCTCTGCGTGATAAACTTAGGAATGAGGTTATCCACAGTAGAACCAGAGTAACTGACATAGCCCAACGGATTAGTAAGCTGAAGTGGCAATGGGCCGGCCATATAGCTCGAAGAACCAATGGGGAATAAAGGTTCTTGAGTGGCAACCTCTTACCAGCAGGTGAAGTGTAGGGCGTCCCCCCCACAAGATGGAGTGACGACCTGGTAAGATATGTAGGAAGTCGATGGATGCAGGTGGCTCAGGACCATGCTTTGTGGCATTCCTTGGGGGAGGCCTATGTTTAGTAGTAGACTTGTGAAGGGCTGTAATGATGATGTATGATGATGATGAGCTTAGGGTTCGTGACAGTAAAAACTGCCGATTGAATTACCAAAATTTACACTTTTATTACCGAACGCCAATTAAAACTTAAAACACTAATAATTAATCACACTGATTCACTTTATTTCGCTCCTAAGCTTCGCTTGTCTCGCCAAGTTCAATACTGTCTCGATCGCGTCTTGCCGCGCCTTTTTATACACCTTTTTCACCGAAACATCCAGAATATTCAAGTAAATACGGGCGTCAACCGACTAGGCGCAGGAAGTTCGAGTGTGAGGCTTCTAGAAAGCTTAATTCTTCTGTTCGATACTAGATGGCGCTGTTGGTCGAAAGTCAAGATTGACATTTTCTAGGAAACCCTCCCTCGCTCTGATCCCCGACACTAGATGGCGCTAGTGCCAGGTATATGACGTCAACTTAGGCGCGAATTAAGATAATGAACCAGACTTCAATAAAAAATATATTTTATTTATTTGGGCAGAGTTACAATAAGAAGTTTATTACTACAATATTCGATATTAAATGATTACAATCGTTTATTTATACTTAAATTATATCCAAAAAAACTATTTACTAAGCTTATTTACTGCATACGCTTGACCCAGATGGGATTGCTGATGATGTGCGAACGAATGAGATTTGGCAGGGGTGCTCAGCCTTAACTCCTCCCCCCTCAAGAGAGAAATTATCCGAAGGTGACTCAAGCGACTTCGGAGAATTTCGATAACATAATTTGAATTTAAAAATGGTAAATACTATACAGATTACTATAATGAGATATAAACTTATGGTCCATACACTGATTTCACTTGTTACTAAGGATTTTGTATTTATTTCGTTATCACTGAATTTAGCACTATTTATTAGTTCTTTTATATCACTGAAGTCCACGTTTCTTAAATCTAACTGTTTTGCTTCTTTCTTGATGTCATCCTCTCGTACGATTGACATCTCGATTGTGGGAAGCTGAAGTTTGATATTCGCAAAGTACCTCGGAGCGTTGATGAATGTGTCTCCGACCTGTGTTCTGCATTCTTGATTAGGTATCATTATATATGTGCCTTGCACTTGGTATTTTTGTACATATTCTGGACAGTGTTCAGTTATTATCAAGTCCTTAGTGGTATACAGTAGCCAATAGTTCTTGAAGATCCTTTGAATTTTCAAATTCTCCAATCGTATATTATGTTGCTGGCAGCTACTGTGGTTGGTTTTCATCTGCATTATTTGCTCAATACATGTTTCCGTTGGATACTCTTCGAGACTTTCCTCTGGGCATAAGAACATTTCGTCGTCCATTTCTTCACAGGGACTCACCGCTGATCGGTATTTCAATCTTTTCACCAATAGGAAAGGATATGATGGGATTATGATATGGGTAACATCGGAATTAGATATTGGAACTGGTATTATTTTGTAGTATGTGTATATGTCTGGTTCAATTAATGGGATTTCTAATACAAAAACTAAGTTATTCCTATTGACTTACGATTTAACTACTATATTTCTTTCTAAATTAATTAAATTTTCCTTATTTGCTGGGTAAATCAAATTGGCATATTTTTTCTATATTTATTAACATATTTAATAGTTCTGTTGAATTTATGATTGATTGATGTAAAGTATGTAATTTACTATAGCTTCACCATTTAATAAGTTGACTGGTAATTTAACTCTTAATTTGCAGTGAGGAGGCAGATTATATGTCTCTCTCATTGGCGGCGAGTAAGTAATTGGGATATTAGTATTATTTGTATATAAAGTTAGGTTTTTCATGTCAATGGTAGCGTCAAGCGATTTTAAGAGATCACTACCTATTAACCCATCATACCTTTCGTCTACACTATACACATAAAACGTGTGTTTTTGTGGACTATGAAAGATACTCGGTAACTTTGTGTAGACAACTTCTCCGTATTTACTGGCAGCGTGAGTACTAATAACCTCAAACGGTTCTAAGTGTACAGAATCACTATAATATTTTTTTGCTAGTTCTGGACTAATAAATGACCTAGTACAACCAGTGTCTATCATAAAGACAGCTTTTAGTTCAGGTATACGGATATGTTGTAAATTTAAAAGTTTCGTACAATTAATTTTTATTCTATTGGTCTCGTCAGGCCTGTGAAAATTTTTAATTTCAGCCAAATCCGAATTATTATACTGATTTGATGCAATACATTGTTGTGAATTGCAAGGTTGATTTATTTCGCTATTGGTATAGTTTATTCTCCTTGAGTTAGCAGTTCGCATTGTTACATCGGTGTTCGAATTCGACACCACAGGTGGCGATTGGTATTGCGTTAGACACTGAGTATGTGCAGGGGCATTGTCCGCGAAATACTGACTACGCTGTATCGGGCCCTGCGCCGGTGGTACTGGTGACCTAGTTATCGATTGCTGTTGATAATTATTGCGATGGTTATTGTTACGGTTGTTATTTTGCCTAAATTGGAATGAATTATTTGACGAGTTAAAAGAGCGGTTATTATTAACGTAGGGTGACAAATTGTTCTGATTATTAAATGTATTTGCACTAAATTGCTCCGTATGGGGGACATTTCTAGGTGAATAAGTGCGATTATTGTTAGGACTCGGCCTACAGTTTGTTCGATTAGACCGTGAATTTTTGCTTTCATAAACCGACTGAAAGTTTTGTTCTTCTAAGACAATTCTCAAGGCGTCCTCTAGAGTAGTCACGTTTCGTAATCTCACTAGTCTAACTAAATATGCTGGTAAATTATAAAGAAACGCATTTAGTGAACTATGGTTATAAATAGATTGTTTCGCTAGACGTAAATTCGGATCGTCAATCGTTTCGCTAACCTTAGAAAATAAGACACTTCTCAAATGTTGTATCCTGTGACAAAATTCTTGGTAATTTTCATTACGGTTTAATTTTAAGGATTCGAGTTCCAAAGCCAGACATTCCTCGGATCTCGGGTCACCAAAATGTTGGTTTAGTAATGTTTTTAATTCATCCCAATTATTATTATGATCCCCTTCTCCAACTAGGTTCGCTACTTCCCCGGATAACCTATTTGTGATAACATGGAATAAATATTCGTTTTGTAACTGGTTTCCTTGGAATGAATGGAGTATGTACTCGCATTTTTTATAAAGAGTGGTAAAAGTCTAGTATCACCATCGAAATTAGGGATAATTTTAACCATTTCCATAGGAACTCTTACTAAATTTTCCATTTTTCTTTCTTTTTATTACAGAATACACTACCAATAAAAAATACTCTTCGGTTATTAAGTGACTTTATAAGGAAATTAAATGAAATAATTTAAATTCCTCAATTACTTAACTAATTAGAGTAATTAACTAAGTGTGAATTTATCTAGTAATTAGGCGTAATTAATCCCACAAAAACCAGGATATAAACACACAAAAAATAAGATTGGTGAAGAAGATCTACTCACAGTGCTGCAGTTTTTCCCATGTTCCTTCTGGAATATTGGTGCTCCGTCCTTGAAGTTCGTCCGTTCCTTAAAAAATTTTGTTTTTTCCTTTTTCCCCGATTAAAACGTTGAGACATACGACCGATTTTTCTGCGAAGACTTTTATTCGCCACGAAATAATACTCGGTCTTACGGGTCCCTACCGACTGCGCCAATTAAGATAATGAACCAGACTTCAATTTTTTTTTATAGAATATGGTGACAAACGAGCACACAGTCCTCCTGATGGTAAGTGGTTGCTGCGGCTCATAGACATCTACATCTATCTTCCATTACAAATCAAAATGCAGATGCGTTGTCAACCGTGAGGACTGAGATGGAATGCCTCTGCTTCAACACTACGGTGTAAGAAATGATGCTCTTAAATTAATTATTTCATATTTAAGTGACAGAACACAAAAAGTTGTTATTAATAGTATGAGTTCTTCCGGGTCGATTGTACAAATGGGCGTGCCTCAGGGCTCAATTCTTGGCCCCTTTCTGTTTCTTGTATATATTAATGACTTACCTTACATAGTAGGGGATAACCATGATATAGTATTATTTGCTGATGATACTTCATTAATTTTCAATTTAAAACGACAGTTATTAAATTACGACGAAGTAAATAATGCTATAGCTAAGTTAGTCAATTGGTTTAATGTTAATAATTTGCATTTGAATGGAACTAAAACTAAATGTATGAAATTCGTAACTCCTAATGTTAAACATGTCAATACTAATCTAATTTTAAATGGGGAGGAACTGAGTCTTGTTGATACCACCATTTTTCTTGGAATCACACTGGACGCAAAGCTTCAATGGCTCCCTCATATATCAAAACTAGCTAGCAGACTTAGTTCTGCAGCATATGCTGTAAAAAAGATTAGAACTCTTACCAGTGTTGAAACAGCTAGAATAGTTTACTTCAGTTATTTCCATAGCATTATGTCGTATGGTATTTTGCTATGGGGACACGCGACTGACACTGAAATTATATTTATTTTACAGAAGAGGGCCATTAGAGCAATATATAATTTAAAACCAAAAGAGTCACTGAGACAAAAATTTAAAGAAATTAATATATTAACTCTGGCCTCTCAATACATTTATGAAAATGTAATGTACGTACACAAAAATAAAAGTAGTTTTGCGAAAATAAGTGATATTCATTCTGTAAATACTAGGAACAGACACAAGCTGGTAGTACCAGTTACTCGACTCCACCGAGTCAGTGATTCATTCTTGGGGCGATGTATACGCTTTTACAACAAAATCCCAGAAAATATACAAAATTTGTCATACACAAAGTTCAAAAATGTTATTAAACTAAGTTTGTATAAAAAGGGTTATTATAATATTAAGGAATTTATAGATGATAATAACCCCTGGGAAGGGTGATCGCTACCAAGCTATTTCTAATTTGTCTTGTGTTGTTGATTGTAAACATGATCGTAAGCTATTATTAAAAAAAATAGTCCCGCTGGGTTTCTTGCTGGTTCTTCCCAGGACAGAGGTTTTTTTGCGAACCAGTGGTAAATTAAAAAAATGACTTTCAATAAGTATTTTTATAATCTACATTGAATAAAAAAGTTTCTATTTCTATTTCTATTTCTCATTTCCAGTAAAAAGGGTCTCCGGTTCTCTACACTCACCATACGAAATACAGCAGCATTAAGCTACTATTTCACGCTGGTATTCTGTGAGAGCGTGGTCCTTCCCCGGTCGAGCCGACCCATTCGTGCTACAACTATACTACTAATATAACTGCAGCATGGCTCTACCACGTATAAAATATATTTTATTTTCAATAAAAAATATATTTTATTTATTGTGACAGAGTTACAGTAAGAAGTTTATTACTACAATATTCGCTATTAAATGATTACAATCGTTTATTTATACTTAAATTATATCCAACAAAACTATTTACTAAGCTTATTTACTGTATATGCTTGACCCAGATGGGATTGCTGATGATGTGCGAACGAATGAGATTTGGCAGGGTTGCTCAGCCTTAACTCGTGCAACACTACTATGGGAGTTGGTACTCCTTACTTCTACACTCCATACTTCTATTACTTTACTTATCTTTGAAGTAGTAGAAGGTTTGTTACAATGTGATGCATCAGCATATTTTTGCATATTTTGGAGAATTTTGTTATTAAAATACACATTTTAGGTTCAGGCTTAATGGTCTATAACCTTTGCCTGCTTTACTTATCATATAAGTAAACAATAGCAGTATTTTCGAAACGCAAATGCATGCAGCACATGAGTAAAAATACCAACCAGAGGGGAAGCTACATACAAACGGCTCGCTGCGACTATACCCATACATAGCGCAGTGATCAGTACGTGAGCTCTCAGCGACAGGTTCATTGACGCTCCGTCGGGGTACAAACCGGTATGTGCCGGCTCAGTTAGAGTACAGTAATACCCCGGACATACGCAATAGGTGGGACCAAGCGATAGCCGTGTAAATCGAATTCGCGTTAGTCCGGGTTCAATTTAGCATATAAATACATATAAAGTTTGTGAAGTCGGGACCAGAGTCTAAAGAAAACAATAATTTAGAGGAATTATGTTTAATTAAATGTTAGATAATAAAAACAATTTACATTACTATAAATAAAACAACATAAACCGAAGTTATTTTGATGTCCAAGGCTTCATATATTCTAATGATGTTGCCTGAAAAGTTAAGTTTTTCTTTTCTCACGTAAATGCATGTGTTGTGTTTTGGTCAACAGGACAATTTTTAAGTCTTACTTGATTATAATACCATAATTGTAATATTGTTTCCATCTGAGCGATAATACTGTGACGTTTACGAGTGATGCTTGAATTCAAAGATTGAGAGCCTTTCACAGCTTCCGTAATTTTTTTCTTTACTTTTTATAACCATTCAGACCATTGATTCCGGTAGGTCAAATTTCTTTGCCAATTCACAAATTTTTATTTTCGATTCGAAATCCTTGATAATGTTTAGTTTACACTCCAAAGAAAGTGTTTTTCGTGTTTTCTTGTTAGGTTCAATACACTCATTTTTTGATTTTAGATGAAATAATAAAAGATAAATCAATAACGTGCACTACATATGTACAATAATTCCACGAGGAGTACATCCAAGCTTGTCTTAAACCAAATGTGTATTGCGTACGTAAAACAATTCCACGCGTAACACGTTGTATGCTCGCAAATGAAAAACCGCGTATCTCCGAATTCGTAAAACGGGGTAGCGTAAGTCGAGGTATGACCGTATATATGAAAGGGCTGTTAATCGTACGCATTTAAATAAATAGAAGAACTATATTTCGTCTTTTTATATATATTTTTTTATTTCTTTTACAATTAGAGTTAAATTTGAAGATTGTTTATTATAAAATAAAACATTTGTTAGCAATTAAGTATAAAGAACAATTAAGCATAACATATTGAATGATCCTAATTTTAAATGTAGTAAATGTAAATCGGATTTCCGCTTCTGTGGCTTTGAATTTCCGGTAAGATTTTTATTGTAATAGTTTCGGATTTGACTCCTAAACAAAAGAGTATAAATATGGCCGTCACGACCCAAGCGGGGCATTCAGTTCTATTCAGCCCTAAGTGAAGGTACTAAGTAACAGTGATTATTTGTACGAAGTGATTATTTGTACGATAAATAAATTGTGAGTTATAAACGGATAAAATAAAAGTGATGTGCTGTAACATAAATTGTATTATTAGCTAACAAATCAGAAGTGGGATTATATCGAGCTAAGATAACTCGGTATTTCGGACTCATTGGGCAAAACATAAATAGAATGCGAGCGTGTTAGAGCTATGGTAGAAGAATTGGAAAACTGTGGAAATATCAGTCTACTTCAGAATTCGCGTCACCTATTATCCTTATTAAGAAGAAAACACGAGATTATCGTCTTTGCATAGATTTTCGGGCATTAAACAAAATAAAAGAAGCGGAAAATCTTAAAGTTCGTTGTAGGTGATTTGGTTAGAATAGAGAGAGAGATTCCTTCAACAGTCCAAATAGTAATACCGATGAATGAATAAGTATATGATTACAAATAATTGAAGTGTTGATGAATAATTTGAAGTGTCAAATTGAAGTGGTTGTGTGCACAAGTGCTGTTGATGATTTAGTACCAATAAATTCAAATAGTGAAGACATGTTATAAAAGCACAATCAAGATATGAGGCAGGCTAAAGATTTCCGGTTGTGTCAATGAAAGCGACCTATAGACAATAGTGTTGCCATTACAAGAAATTTTCTACTAAATCAGTTAAAAAAAATGAGTCCAAAAGGCTTTAAATGTTCTAAATGTAGCAAAACCACAAACGATAAGAAGCTATCAGTAAGTTGTAACTCCTGCAAGAGAATTTTATGTGGTGATTGTCATGGAATGTCACCAACTGAAGTAAGAGTGTTCGAGTTAAAGACAATAGCTTGAGTGGTTTCTTTCTTATGTGTCAATTGTACTTGTCACTAATGGCACAAATACCAAATATAATGAAACAACTGGAGGAACTTACTACAGAAGTACACCACTTGCGATTACGTCAAAACATGCTGGTAACTGAAGGAGCAATACAAGAATTGGCTGAGCGCACTAAGAGAGCTAACAATATTATCTGTTATCCTTACAAAGAGAGGGCGCGATTACGCAGCGTACGGTACTAAGATCTGCTAAAGAAAGCAAATTTAAATATCTCGACATAATAACACATGTGACAATAACAGTGACATAATAATTTCCGTATTATAGTAAACAAAAAAAATTTTAATACCTAAAGACTTAAAGTAAAAATCTAGTGACGGTACTCAAAATAATATGTGACTTCACCTATAAACAAAGAAAAGAAACCTTTAGTGAGTAAGTGTAAAATGAATGTCAATGATTTAAGATCGCTAAATAAGGCTAAAATAGTGATATGACAAAATATAAATGAAAAATTCCAAGAGCTGAGCAACAAATACGATAATTTACAAGCACAGGTTTTAGATCAAGAAAAAATATTCGCATTCGGAAAAGCAAATAAACAAAGAAATTTAGTAGTTTTTGGAGTTGAGGAGGGAGAATTAACATACTTTTAGTTGCAAGAAAAAATTATGCATGTAATAAAAAATCTAACGAATATTGATATACAAGACTTCGAACTTGGATCAGTAAGAAGACTTGGTAAAAGAGGAATTAATATCAGTCCTGTTGCTGTAGTCGTAACTACGCTAGGTAGGTAAAGAATTAAAATATTGCAAAATATAAAACAGCTTACAGAATCGAAAAGTACGTCAACGAAGTATATATACAGAAAGAGTATTAAAATTAGAAAAAAATCTAAAAGCACAACTACAACAAGAAATAGAAAAAGAGAACGTTGCTTACATAAAATAGGACAAACTCATAATAAAGGAAAGAAATGATGTACACCCAAATAAGAGACCACTATCTTTATCGCCACTGTCACCACAGCAAACAACCAATCTACATATCGCTACTCCAAACTCGGAAAAAGATTCCGGGTTACGACTTATACAGAGACGATCGTAATGATAAACGGAGTGGAGGAGTCGCTATTTATGTATTGAACAATATTATATATATGACATCAAAGCGAAATAGTCAGTATAATACGAAGTATGACTCTTGGGAATGTTTATGGGTAGACATTGAAGTAGGTTTTCAAAGAATACTGTTATGTGGACATGAGACAGAAAGATTGAGAACGGAAAGTGATGTATGGATAGAAAACGAGATGCTAGATGACAAATGAAAGAATTGAAAAAAAAGGAGTATGAGATAAAAAAAAACTTGAGAATAGAAAGTGATAATACAAGAGATGGTATATGAATATGACTTGGAGAAAATCGAATGTGAAATACAGGACACAGAGGAACAAATTAAGGAATTGGAAACAAAAGGACACGAAGAAGAAAACTTATGGATACAAAATAATAATAAAAAAAAGTTAGTTAAAAAAAGAAAGTTATATATAAAATATCATATAATAGATTAAATGAAAAGAGTAAGAGAAAGGTAAAGTAATTTATCTAATAGCGTTCTAAATAATACGATTTAACAAGAATTTTGAGAGTGAAGAGATTTAGCACGACGAATATGGAGAGGTAAGGAGTTCCACAATCGCACAGCGGTTACGGTGAAGGATCTCTTGAAAAAGGAAGAAGAGTGCAAAGGTGTAAAGAGAGAAAGATTGATGGAGGATAGAAGGAACCGATTATGGATAAGAGAAAGACAAAATTGAAAACGAAGTAAAAGAAAAGTCATCTGAAACACAAGAATATGCAGATCAACTTATAAAACAAACTTCGGACAAGAAAGATAAAATATGTGACAAATTAGAAGACGGGAAGAAAGCTGCTGAAAGGATAGCACAGGAAGAAAAAGATAACGTCAAAGAAAAGTCTTCAGAAATGAAGGAATCAGCTAATCAGTTAATACAAAAGGCATCATGTAAAAAGGATCAAATTGAAGAAAATCTTAAAGGAAAGAAGGACGAATTAAGCGAAGATATTGAACATGCTATACAAACTACTAAAGATAAAACGACTGATGTGGAACATGAAGTAAAACAAAAGAAAGATGAATCAGAGAAAGCTATTATTGATAAGACAAAAGAAGCTAATGCCGTCGTTGATGGCAAAAAGCAATAATTAACGAAGGCTATCGAAAACAAATTAAAACACCGACACGATGAAACTTCCAATTTGATTGATAGGGTTGAACAAATCAATTTTACGGCAAATGAAAAACTTGAGATAGATTGTTTGGATAAGCTCGAAAAGGAGAAGGACGATATTAAACAAAAGTCTAAAGAGGGGACTAAGGACTTGATTGTCAGAACTGAAGCCGTTACAAAAGACCTCGGAGATAAAAATGATTTAAAGTCGACTATTGAAGATAAAGTAAAGGAATCAGAAAATGCACTTAATAATCAATTAAACAAATTAAATGATGATGTTAATGAAAAGAAAGCACAATTGCAATCAAATATTAAATTACAATATTGAAGACATGAATGGGGCTTCAGTATTCTTTACTTACTTCTTGCCTGTTGAGAACATGAAGGGGTCTCATGCAGGTGAATATTGAAGACATGAATGGGGCTTCAGTATTCTATACTTCCTTCTTACCTGTTGAGAACATGAAGGGGTCTCATGCAGGTGAATATTGAAGACATGAATGGGGCTTCAGTATTCTATACTTCCTTCTTACCTGTTGAGAACATGAAAGGGTCTCATGCAAGTGAATATTGAAGACATGAATGGGGCTTCAGTATTCTATTCTCCCATTCTTACCTGTTGAGAACATGAAGGGGTCTCATGCAGGTGAATATTGAAGACTTGAATTGGGCTTCAATATTATTTGCATTGTAATTTCATTAATTTAAAATAAACTGTAAAATTACAAACAATATTAACTCAATATGATAATACATTTTATACTTACCTCTTACCTGTTGAGAACATGAAGGGGTCTCATGCAGGTGAATATTGAAGACATGAATGGGGCTTCAATATTATTTGCATTGTAATTTCATAAATTTAAAATAAACTGTAAAATTACAAATAATATTAACTTAATATGACAATACATTTTATACTTACTTCTTACCTGTTGAGAACATGAAGGGGTCTCATGCAGGTGAATATTGAAGGCATGAATGGGGCTTCAATATTATTTGCATTGTAATTTCATTAATTTAAAATAAACTGTAAAATTACAAATAATATTAACTTGATATGATAATACATTTTATACTTACTTCCTACCTGTTGAGAACATGAAGGGGTCTCATGCAGGTGAATATTGAAGACATGAATTGGGCTTCAATATTATTTGCATTGTAATTTCATTAATTTAAAATAAACTGTAAAATTACAAATAATATTAACTTAATATGATAATACATTTTATACTTTCCTTTCACGGGACGTGAAAATGTCAGGAAAGGCAGATTGTTAGCAATTAAAGAACAATTAAGCATAACATATTGAATGATCCTAATTTTAAATGTAGTAAATGTAAATCGGATTTCCGCTTCTGTGGCTTTGAATTTCCGGTAAGATTTTTATTGTAATAGTTTCGGATTTGACTCCTAAACAAAAGAGTATAAATATGGCCGTCACGACCCAAGCGGGGCATTCAGTTCTATTCAGCCCTAAGTGAAGGTACTAAGTAACAGTGATTATTTGTACGAAGTGATTATTTGTACGATAAATAAATTGTGAGTTATAAACGGATAAAATAAAAGTGATGTGCTGTAACATAAATTGTATTATTAGCTAACACATTGTAGATTTATAATAGTAATTAATTAGTTATCTGTATAAACTAACGCCTAACAGTTGTACAGTATTTATAAAAATTCGAGAGAAAATAATACAATTGCCATACTGTGGCGAAGGTGGTGTTAGTGGTAGTGGTGCTTGTAGTATGGTTGATGGTGGTAGGTAGTGTACCATCACCAACACCACCACTACCAATTCCACCACCACGACCAGCATCACCACCACCACTACTACCATCAACACCACAACCACCGCCACTGCCCCCTACCACTATCACAGCCATTAGTACCACCACCTGATTCTTTGTACTGATGAATACGTCTTACGAAAATGATATTGATAGAAATATTAATATGAAGCTTCTGGGAGAATACCTATTTTCTTAAAAAAATATCTTGAAAGGATTCGCGCGGTTTTTAATTATAAATTGCACGTAGTTTCGAGTAACTATCGCTACGTACTAAAGCATAGCCCTTGTCCTTGAAAATTTGTAGAATTTATAGGGGCGCTGCCGTCGGTGAGTAGTGGCTGCGAAGTTAGCTGTTTACTTTGAGTATTAAACCAACTGGAGAGGCCATGCGCGTTAATTCCTAAACAAAAATTCTGTCAACATCAGGGGGGTGCATGAAAAACACACAACTGTATCATCATCATTACAGCCCTTCACAAGTCCACTGCTCAACGTAGGCCTCCCCCAAGGAACGCCACAAAGCACGGTCCTGAGCCACCTGCATCCATCGACTTCCCGCATGTCTTATCAGGTCATCACTTCATCTAGTGGGGGTCACCCTACACTACGCCTACCGGTACGAGGCTGCCACTCGAGAAACTTTCTTCCCCATCGGTTATCGGTTCTTCGAGCTATATGGCCGGTCCATTGCCACTTCAGCTTACTAATCCGCTGGGCTATGTCGGTCACTCTGGTTTTACTGCAGATATCCTCATTTCTGAGTCTATCACGCAGAGAAACTCCGAGCATAGCCTATAGCCATAGCTCGCTGAGCGGCCTTGAGCGTCCTCATACGGCCAACAGTCTCTGATCCGTAAGTCATCACTGGCAACACGCACTGGTTTTAGTGTATAGAGTATCAGTGTGTAGAGATCCAGTACAAACAGCAGTACGTGTGCTGCTGTGTTCCTGTCTTAAGTGTATAGAGAGCCAGTACAAACAGCAGTACGTGTGCTGCTGTGTTCGTGTCTGAAGTGTATAGAGAGCCAGAACAAACAGCAGTACGTGTACTGCTGTGCTCCTGTTTGAAGGGTATAGAGAGCCAGTACAAACAGCAGTTCGTGTGGTGCTGTGCTCCTGTTTGAAGCATATAGAGAGCCAGTACAAACAGCAGTACGTGTGCTGCTGTGTGAAGTGTATAGAGATCCAGTATAAACAGCAGTACGTGTGCTGCTGTGTTCCTGTCTAAAGTGTATAGAGAGCCAGTACAAACAGTAGTACGTGTGCTGCTGTGCTCCTGTCTGAAGTGTATTGAGATCCAGTATAAACAGCAGTACGTGTGCCTCTGTGTTCCTGTCTAAAGTGTATAGAGATCCAGTACAAACAGCAGTACGTGTGCTGCTGTGTTCCTGTCTTAAGTATAGTACCCGGTTGACCGAGCTTTGCTCGGTATTTTTCGCTCGATTTTTTTAATTCGTGTGTTTTGGAAATTATATTTAGATACAAATTACATACTGATGAATTATAAATAATATTTTTTGATCTTAGCGACATAACAGAAAAAACTGAACTGGTTATTTGAATAAAGAATCATGAGTGCAATTATTTTTATTTAAATTTTCGTGTTTTTAAAAAATACTAAAAAAAGGGCTCGAAAAAAATATATTTTCTCAAAAAAGAAAGAAACTTGAAAAAAAAAATAAAAAAGTCGGTCGGTCGGTCTGGGCTCGAACCGGGGTTTTACGGTTTTGTGACCGCCCATTATACCAATAAGCTATTTATAATCATTACCAAACTGTCAAAATTTACCTTCTTATTCTAACTATATTGTAGCAGTTTTTAATTGCCTAAAAACACGGACAAAAAGACATTTTCTAAAAATAAATCTTAGCTAGATCGATTTATTATCCCCGAAACTCCCTGGACACTAAATTTTATGAAAATCGTTGGAGCCGTTTCCGAGATCCCGATTATATATATATATATATATATACATATATACAAGAATTGCTCGTTTAATAGTATAGGATAGAGAGCCAGTACAAACAGCAGTACGTGTGCTGCTGTGTTCGTGTCTGAAGTGTATAGAGAGCCAGAACAAACAGTAGTACGTGTGCTGCTGTGCTCCTGTCTGAAGTGTATTGAGATCCAGTATAAACAGCAGTACGTGTGCTGCTGTGTTCCTGTCTAAAGTGTATGGAGAGCCAGTACAAACAGCAGTACGTGTCTCATTACACATGGACATTAAACATGATCTTTGTTTTGTCCATGTTCATCTTAAGACCTATCCGTTGGGAGACACCATTGAGGTCATTGAGCATAGTGCTAAGTTCCTCCAGCGATTCTGCCATAAGGACTATATCGTCGGCAAATCGAAGGTGAGTGATGTACTCGCCAATGATGTTAATACCGTATCCTTTCCAGTCCAGTACCTTGAAAACGTCTTCTAACGCAGCGGTGAAGAGTTTCGGGGATATAACGTCACCCTGTCTTACACCTCTCTGCAGTTGGATAAGTTTCGAACTCTGATTCTGTACTCGGATAGCCATCGTAGCCCTACTATACAAACACTTCAGCACTTCGATATACCGTCAGTCAACTTGGCGTCGCTGAAGGGACTGTAGCACCGCCCAAATTTCGACGGAATCAAAGGCTTTCTCATAGTCCACATACGCCAGGCGAAGTGGCAGATTGTATTCTTCGGTCTTCTGTACAATCTGTCGCAGGGTATGTATGTGGTCTATGGTACTGAAGCCTTTTCGGAAACCGGCTTGTTCGGGAGGCTGGAAGTCGTCGAGTCTGCGTGCGAGACGATTCGTAATAACTCTCGAAAACAGCACGTAGACGCAGAGCAGAAGGGAAATCGGTCTGTAGTTCTTCAAGAGAGCGTTGTCGACTTTCTTAAAGAACAAGAGCACCGCACTTCTGCTCCACGCCTCCGGAGTAGTGCCACCATGGAGGACGGAATTGAAGAGCTTCTGAAGTACTTCAAGTACCGGTGTTCCACCCGCTTTCGGAAGCTCCGCTGTAATTCCATCCTCGCCTGGGGCCCTGCCGTTATTAAGGTGCTTGAGAGCCATTCTAATCTCGCTCAGACTGATGTCCGGGATATCATCGGTATAGTGTCGTGTAAGACTTGCTCTTGAATCGTTACTCACACTTGCGTGTGGCTCCAACGATGATGTGTACAGCTGCCCATAGAACCTCTCAATCTCACTCAAAATCTCAGGTGTCTCGGAAACGATGCTGCCACACTCAGTCTTCAGCTTTGACAGTTGGCTCTTTCTGGCAGACAGATCTCTGGCAAAGACTTTGGAACCCTGGTTCCACTCGATCGCTTCTTTAATACGATTCTGGATTAGAGCACTAGGGGGACGGAGCGTTGACTTCATTAGACGAGACCTCTCCAAACTTAACGTTTAGGTTCAGTGTGCCTCTAACCATTCGGTGATCGCTCCCGGTTTTCACCCTTGTGATCACTGAGACATCACTGAACAGTTGGCGTCTGGTCGTCATAATGAAGTCAATCTCATTCTTTGTCGAACCGTCGGGGCTCGACCAGGTCCACTTCCTGTGGGGCCGCTTCTGTAAGAAAGAGTTCTTCATAAAGAGTCTCTCTTTCTCCATAAAGTCAGCCAGCTGCTGGCCCCTACGGTTCCGTTGCCCCACTCCAAATTTCCCTAACTTCAGCTCACCGCCTTCTCTTGTGCCTAGTTTTGCGTTGAAGTCTCCCATCAACACCGTGTAGTGGGTTTTGGAGGAATGCATGGCTCTAGAAATATTCTCATACATTTCCTCCACCTCCTCATCGGGATGTGCCGAGGTTGGTGCGTAGACCTGTATGACCTTCAGCGAATACCGTTTGGTGATTCTGAGTATCAGGTACGCGACCCTCGTCGACACACTCCCAATCTTTACAACGTTGTTGACGAGAGACTTGTGGATGATAAATCCGACACCTCCTTGGGACAGATGGTCGCCCTCCCGGTGATTGAACAAGTTGCCGGACTCGAGGATTACCGTGTCCTCCCCCTCTCTTCGGACCTCAGATAATCCAATAATATGCCAGCGCAACTTGTCTACCTCTTCTTCCAGCTCCAATATCTTCTCGTCAGTCCTCAGAGTGCGTGCGTTATACGTTGCCAGGTCGAGTCGTCGTAGGTGGCATCCGAACCTCCACCAGAGATTCTTAGCACCTCCTGCCCCGCCGTTACCATGGTCGCCACCGTTGCCAGGAATAGCGGGGCCGCCGGGGACTGGGGGGCCGTTTATTTGCGTCGTTGCTCATGGGGGGATATTTGCCATAGTTGCCACGCTTGGCGGGCGGGTTGCCAACCGCAGTTTTTTATTATGTTATTGTTGTTATCAGGAAGATGCTGCTGCCCATCTCCTTTCCATGTCCCTCTGTCGCCTCTTACGACACTAACGGGAAGATATGGGGTAGTGGATATTCTCAACCGCTACTACACGGCACCTACCAAGATTCCTACCAAGGATGATACGTGAGGCTATTGAAATTAAAAAACATCCTAATTTCAATAGAGAAGGAGGCTGGGTACTACCACCTGCTTATGATCCTATAATCAATAAAATTAAAACTAAACCCAAGCATACCACTGCAAGACCTCAGGACATAGTCAGTTCATTTTGCATAGATCGGACCATAAACAATAATTAAAAAAGCTGAAGGTACTCTGGGTTTAACAATGACATCGGGACGTCAGTCACCTCAGTCCCCCGTGACCATTTGACCGTGATTATTTTTAATTCCCGACGATTCAAGTGCTGGAAAGCACCCGAAACCCCAATAGTAAAATAAACGCGATAAAATCCGTAAAAGTAGTTTTAATCAATTTAAAAATGATCTTCAGAAAAAAGCTTTGAAATTATTGAAAGTAAGTTTTCAAATTCAAATTTATTTATTGCTAGAATGTAGTACATAGTAATATCCTATACTATTAAACGAGCAATTCTTGTATATATATATATATATATATATATATATATATATATATATATATATATATATATATATATATATATATAATCGGGATCTCGGAAACGGCTCCAACGATTTTCATAAAATTTAGTGTCCGGGGAATTTCGGGGATAAAAAATCGATCTAGCTAGGATTTATTTTTAGAAAATGTATTTTTGTCCGTGTTTTTAGGCAATGAAAAACTGCTACAATATCGTTAGAATAAGAAGGTAAATTTTGACAGATTGTAAATGATTATAAATAGCTTAATTGGTATAATGGGCGGTCACAGAATCGTAAAACCCCGGTTCGAGCCCAGACCGACCGACCGACTTTTTTTAATTTTTTTTTTCAAGTTCCTTTCTTTTTTGAGAAAATCTATTTTTTCGAGCCCTTTTTTAGTATTTTTTAAAAACATGAAAATTTAAATTAAAATAATTGCACTCATGATTTGTTATTCAAATAACCAGTTCCGTTTTTTCTCTTATCTCGCTAAGATCAAAAAATATTATTTATATTTCATCAGTATGTAATTTGTATCTAAATATAATTTCCAAAAACTAACGAATAAAAAAAACCGAGCAAAAAATACCGAGCAAAGCTCGGTCAACCAGGTACTGGTGTTATTAGTTATTAACGAGACCTTACATTCTACCATGATAATGGCATGCAATCTTTTACAGTTAACAAAAAATATATTAATACAATTTAGTGAAGTAACTTATTGAAGAAAATGAATTATGTACCTATTCAAAAATATTTTAACGTCAAATTTTTAGATTACAATAAATATTATATGTCAATGTTTTTTTTATTAAAATGTAGGTAAATGTTTATATAAATTTAAAATATCTAAAAAGTCAAAAAATTGTTAAAAAAATTAATAAATGTTAATATCTAAAAGATCAGTTTTTTTTTTCATATTTCACCATTATTAAAATAGGAGATGATTTTTATTTTCGGATGAATACCTACACAGCACATGTTACTATATTGTCATAAATTGTATAAAACTATTACCAAAATTTACATAAATTGCAATTTACTTATTAAAAAATATATTACGTTTCGGCTTCAATTTTTTTATCAATAGCTAATGGCGTAATAGAAGAAAAATGTCAGATAATTATCAATTATTTTTAAATAGAATAAAATCTCAATGCTCAGTGAAATTACAGTAGTTCATTCATTAAATTTACAATCTAGAAATTCTTTGACGCTATAAAACGTACTGTCTGCAAGAAAATCATTGATGCTTTTTTTAAATCTTGGTAAGTAGTTTAAGTAACTAACGATTCATTGAACCTTTCCACGCTTAATGATCATTATAATTTCAAGAAGAAACAATACCTAATACCTACATATTTAACTAAAACTACTTCAGTGTAAATAAACATCCAAACTTGGGTAAAGTACCTATGTAATGTAGATAAGTCAATGACCAGTCGTGAGTTCGTAAGTTTAGATACCTACCTATGTTTGCAGTAAATTTTAAAATGTTTATAATGCCTATAAAGGTTAAAATATGGAATATGTTAACAAACGTTTTTATATTTTTACGATATTTCGAGCAAAAACTAAACACACACGCAGAGCTGTTCAACTTTCATACTTTGCGGGCCGCAAATAATGGAATACGTTTGATTATGAAGTGGAGCACTTAATTTTTTTTTCGTGTTGTATTTTATGTATTACATAGTTGGTACATATTTTAAATATTGACGGAATACAAATTACGAGGTTCCTTATTTTTTTATAGATTTTAAATAAGTTTGTATTTTGTTCTAGGTCGAAAACGATATGGAAAACACCGTGAAGTACAAACTAGTTGGTGGTCGCCTCAAACTTAAAAAAGATGTTTATGTAATTCACAATTTTAAAAGCAAAATTATCACACGTTTATTCAACGAAATCAACGGAACTTCAATGACAAGATTCTTTTTATTTTTTCTAGAGACGTTACTAGTAGTAACGTATATCATACAGCCAAGTTCATAATGAACATGGTTACGGTCTTATTCCACAGAGAAAGATAAAGAAATAAACGAATTTAGCCGCGAAATGCGACCTTGTTTTAATGGCGTGTTTAAATAAATTTAATTTAAATTTTTTACTGGCTGAAATCAACCACCTCACAGACGAGACCGAGAGGCTGAACCTATTTTTATCATTAGCAAATGAAACCCAGAAATATTAATGTAATAATGGGTACCTAGGTTATAAAAATATTATCTTATTCTTATACCTACCTTTTCATTTTGACTCCGCGTATTTCAGCCGCGACAAAAATCTTTGTTTCTTAGAAAATATTCCGCCACCATCATGTCACGGACTATTGGAAGGTTGTCAGATTGACCCTTTGAAACCCTTCTTCCATCATTAAATACTTAAAAACACCAGAGCGAACGAGGGCAAACAACTCACCCCCGAAATATTACTACAAACGTATGATCGGCGCGCTGGAATGGTATGGCGGCGCGGCCGCATGGAACGAATGACGTCACGCGCTACTCGTGGGCACGGGCGAGATTTTAGAAATGTACGTAAACTTTCCACGATTATAACTTCGGTAATAGTGCACCAATCGATGTGAAATAAAAACTAGAATTATGTGTTTGGTCTAGACTTTTTACCTAAGTACTTAAAAGTCTAATATTGTAACCTTGTTTTTGCCCGACATAAGTAATTAAAATTAATTGATCGCTCGTCGCTATTCAAAGGTGCGCTTTAATACGGTGTCAAAGTAAAAGTTTTAAAGACAAAATGAACTTACCTGACTTAAGTATCCTCATAACTGAGGTTCGTGGGACACCAGTCGTTCTCGTAATAGCTCTGGTGCTAGTAAAAGGATATCTTTGCACTTGTTCCACGACTTCATCTCTGACATCTGGATCCACTCTGGGTACTCCTTCGTGGGAACTGCGTCCCGGAATTCCGTCCATAAATGTATTATGTGTATTTATGAACACTCTGTGATCGGGATAAAGTTCCCGTTCTTCTCCTCGCCGTTCTGGTTTCACTCGGTAAAGCCTTGCTGCTAAATGGCCATTGCCTTGGGCAACGCCGTAAAAATAATGCATTTCTGCATATTTTTTCAAAGAATAACACATTTTGGAACACAAAAATCCAAATCACAAGGTAATCAATCAAAGTCCGAAACACAAGCACAGTCAAATCAGTTATAAGGCGAAACAGAATCCAGTTAGCAAGCAGTCGTGGTAAATTAGGAAGTATCGAAAACAAAAACAGGAGTAGTAGTTACGCGAGCGATAGCTGTGAACAACTGAGGCACTCTATGACTGAGGCTACGCCATACGCCGAGCAGAGCGAGAGAGCGCGCTACACACGACACAGTATTTCTCACTCCTGCTTCCTTTGTTCGACACGTGGTATTTTTTGTGACCTGCAACCGTTTATCTGCCTATTACTATTACTATTCATTATCTCATTAACATTGAGGGGAAATTCGTTGTTTTTTGTGACCCATCTGTACTACTTAATGAAGTGGTACTATCCCTAACCCGAAGATTTACATTTTATTTTATTTTATTTCATTTGATTAGATTCTATGGCGAACCTAATTATTTTTAGAAATAAGGTGTTTAAATAATAATGTTGAAAATTTTCGCCTCTGTGCAATTAGAGGCTGATTACGGCTAAACAAGGCCCATTGACCATCACTTTTTTTAGATTATAATTAAAGCTTAGGGTCTTGCGAAGTTTTTAAAATTACTTTAAAGTCATGCAACTCATTATTTAATTTTTAGTTCAAATTTCAAAATTAAACTTTGATTCAATCATATCTGCATAATTTGTTTTCGATTAAAATTTTTGCAATTTGTATTAATGTTAGGCAGCTTATTTTTTTTGTCAAAGAGTCCAACTCATGAAGACTACGCTAAGAATAAAAAAAAGTAGAAAAGAGAGCAGAATTTTCAAGAAAAAAATTTTGAATCGCTAAGTCGACATTTTTCAAAATAACAAAAAAAAATCATATCTCGTAAACTAAGAAAAATCGCGGAACATACCTACATGGAGTATTTTCATGTAGCCCGAAAGGTCAGCATTCCAAAAAAATTTTTGGACGTCACCTTTTGGACCAGCCAGTATAAATCGTTACATGCGAGTTACATGTTTTGAAGTTATCCAAAATTTACTATTAAAAATAAAACCATATTTATTTAGCTATGTATAAAATTATAGCAATATTTTTCATTTTGTTGAATTTTCATTTTATTTTTTTAGAGTTTTCAAAAAGCTTCAATGTATAGAATTTTGAGAAACACAATGGGTGCGTTTGGCAGAAAAAAGCGCTAGCAAGCGCTTATAAGCGCTAAAATAGTTTTCGGCCAGGACACGATTGCTACTTCAGTAGCGCTGATACAATCCGCCATTTTGCTTATTTAATTTGTTTGTTTTGAAGTAGAGTTTATAAGTTGTTTTGTGCAATATTAGTTTTAAGTAATATAATGACATGAATAAACATATACATGCTATTAAAAATTTATGATTGGTAAGTTTTTAACATGAATACTTTACAAACATATATTTAAATTAGATTAGATTCCCCGGTTAAAACTAACATCGTGTCCTGGAGGAAAATAGCTACTTACGATTTGACAGCGCTTACCGCTTACGATCGCCATTTTGCTTACAAGCGCTTGCTAGCGCTTTTTTCTGCCAAACGCACCCAATGGGTGTTGTAATCTGTGCTTAAAATGTCAAGTATCCTCTTAGTAGCAGTGTTGCCAACTGCACCGTAATTACGGTAAAAACACCGTAATCAGCATAGATCTACCACCTACCGTAGGATTATAATTACGGTAGCAAAATACACCGTAATACCCAATGAAGATCGTATCTAAATATGATTATCTATAAACTAAAATAATTTTAGCGAGTTTGATTGTTTACTTTCTTTACGTTACAGTATTTTCCTTTTATTCTACCGACAACACTGTTTTATGCGTCGGGAAATCCCCCAATAGCGTGGTACCAGCTTGGAGATATTATGCGAACGAATTCGGGGGTGCTGTATGTATTTGAATTTCAATGAATACTTAGAGCTTTTTAATTTTCCTAGTTTATTTGTATCATAAACGAGATACGACTAACATTTCATTAATACTTAAAATTACGTAAGAGTTTGTTGTGTTGTGTTGTGTTGTGTGTGATCTGAGTGTTTAAAAATATGGAGAGTGATGGCGACAGCGCTACTGATCGAGAAGATAGCTTAACACGAGTACCGGCTAAGAGAAAGCGTTATAAGCAGAAGTTTCGGGAAGAATGGTTGCTGAATAAAGAATATAGTGACTGGCTAAGAAAGGATAATAGGGACTTATCGAAGGCGGTCTGCAATGTTTGCAATACATCTTTCAGTGCCGAAATAAGTGTAATAAAACGCCACAAAGAAGGAACTAAACACGTGAATAATTTAAAGAGGTGTAGTGCTTCAACGTCCAAAAAACAACAGTCTATAGTAAGCGTTTTTAAATCCATGCCAACTAATGAAAAGCAATTGGTAAAGACTTCAGAAATAAAATTAGCTGCTTTTGTTGCTGAGCATAAGGTATCTCATAATGTCATGAATCACTTAGCAGATTTGTTACCAAAGTTGTTCCCAGATTCTCAGATAGCCAAAGATATTAGATTAAAAAGAACTAAAGTTCAAGCTGTGATAAATAACTGTATTGGGGAAACTGAAAAAGAAAACTTGATCAGTGACTTGAAATCACAAATGTTTTCAATTTTGATAGACGAAAGCACAGATATTGCTGTAGTAAAAACAGTAGCTGTAGTGGTCAGGTATTTTGATCCAATGATTGGTAAAGTTATCACTCGGTTTTGGAATTTGATTCAATTATTTGATGAGAAAACCACCGATCATGTTGCAAATGCCGAAAAACTTTTTAATACTGTTATAGGTTCATTTCAAAAGTATGAGATTCCTACGGAAAACATCATAGGTTTCGGCTCTGATGGATGCAACACAATGATGGGATGTAACAATTCAGTTTCAAGTCGATTTCGTCAACGTTGTCCAGGCATAATTGTGATCAAATGCATTTGCCATTCTCTGCATCTTTGCGCTAGTGACGCATGTAAAGAGCTTCCACTAAATTGTGAAAAAATGGCGCGAAATATTTATAATTATTTTAAATCCAGTAGTAAAAGGCAGAGTGAATTGAAAGAGTTCCAGTATTTTGCTGAGGCGGATGTGCACAAAATTCTAAGACCAGCCCAGACTAGATGGTTGTCTTTAAATGCAGTAGTGCAAAGGATTCTGGAACAATGGGATGTATTACGTCTTTATTTCAATAGCAAATGGCTGGAAGAATCGGAGTGCCACGATATTCATGCATGCCTGAATGATCCCATAATCAAGGCTTATTACTATTTTTTGGCTTGGATGTTGCCAAAATTTACAACATTAAATAGCTGTTTTCAGAGCGAATCTATTTTAATTACGAAACTACATGGGAAAATGACAGCTTTTTATAAAGAACTGTTACTATTGGTTTTACACAGAAATTATGTAAATTCCGCTCCTATTGAAACTATAGATCCAATGACAGAAATAAATCACAATGACCTAAAAGACATATATCTAGGTTTAGGTGTCCAGAAAGAACTAGATTCTGTTGAAAATGAAGAAAGAAAGTTAACTCTCAGAAAGATGTGTAAAAATTTTATTATTAGAGCTTGTGTGGGCCTTCGTAAACGATACTGTTTTAATGACAAAATTATGACAGAAATAGCAAAATTTGATCTAGAGAAAGTAATTTCTGATGACAGGGAAGAGTCAGTTTCGTCGTTATTTCCATTACTGCCCAGAATTGCCCCAACTTCAATCCAACATCAACAAGAACTAGATGATGAGTGGCGGAAGTTGCCGTTATACTACAAAGATTTGGATTTAAGTCAACCCCCTGACGTATTTTGGCACCAGGTAAGTTTCCATGTAAACTCGAAGCAACGTGAATTCATATTGGTTTCTATTGTTATAGCAGCCTAATCATTTTTTTTTCAGGTCGCAGAACTGCGTGACCAACATCGAGAAGGGAATACCTATTTCCAACACTTGCCAAAATTTATGTTGGCCATTTTGTCTCTGCCACACTCGAATGCTGAGTGCGAAAGAGTCTTCAGCAGAGTTAACGATATAAAAACAAAAAAACGGAATAAACTCCTAACGAAATCCATCAAGGGAAATCTCTTATCGCAGCAAGCCATACAGCGTCACGGAAAAAACTGTGTTGATTTTAATCCCACTCACGCTATGATCGCAAAACATAACAATGATATGTATAAAAATATTGAAACAATTATACTGTCCGATTCTGATTAAAAATATGTTTTTTTTTTACTCTGACCCATAACATGCTACTAAATAAACAAGGTAATTCTACCGTATTTCAAATATATATTACAACATAATTTCGAAAATTCTACCGTATTTTTAGAAGAATTCTACCGTCCGCTAGATTTCAGACTTGGCAACACTGCTTAGTAGTCTGAGTCTGTGGATGTCAATGTCAATAGAACAAGTCTTGAAACTTGAAAACGAAATTTTTGTTTTCAGTGAAAATTGCATTATGTTTATTTTGTTAAGTTTCACATATATAATACATATGTAACTATGATACTAATACTTCGAGTATACTTATACTGGTTGAACTATGAAATATTTTATATAACATTTTAATAACCTCTGTAATTTTCGTTGCAATATGAATCCTAAGATCTGTGTTATTTGTCGCAATTCAAAACCTATTAATCAAACCGACAATCGCTTAGTGACTGAAAACTGTGGCCATGTTAAATGTATGGACTGTTTGCTGCTTGAAAAATCCGGTTGTGTGGCCTGTGCAAGAGAGAGTAGTGATCAAGAGTCGGGAGAAGATAAGCCAGGACTTAAAGACTTGTGTAAAAAGAAGAAACCGGAAACGTCACACGTTAGAATAGTAACAGGTATTGCAGTTACAGTTTATTTTTAGTATGTGTATATAATTTTGTTTCTGTCAAAAATGTTATTTAAACTTAAGTTGGGTATTTCTTTAGTAATCTGCCGCACGAATTTATGGTCGCCGAGTGAGGGGGAGGATAGGATTAAGTGCCAGAAACTCCCCCTTTTTTTTATGAATTTTTTTAGTAATGAGGTAGGCATGAATATATGGTTGCCGAGTGGGGGGGGGCTAGGGTAGGAACCTCCCCCTAAACGGGGGAAGTGCCAGAAACCCCCCTTTTTTTTGTAAAAACATAACCTCACTTTTTTTATACAGGAATATTGATGCAGTTACTTCTGCAACGGCTTCTGAATTGCGGGAAGTGCAGCCCCTTCGGGGGCTGCTCTCCCCCCATGCCTACGGCTTTACAAAAACACTAGGTGTATGGCAGACAAGACTATGTGGAGTCGGGGTGTGCTATTTCGGTTTTAGAACTGATTCGACCAATTTTATCTATAAAGTCTAGTTGCTCTTAACTCTGCTACTAGAGTGGTAAATTAAGTAATGTAATGTGAATTGTTATAATTTTGTTTTCTGAAAAATCTCTTGACTGCTCTCCACTGCAACTCAATTTGTTGTATATAAGTCCCATCTCCAGCCATAAATAGATTGTCTGGGTCTGAGTGATTAATTTTTTTTGAGTGTATCTGTGTTAAAAAAACAAATTGACATTTGCGTTTCGTCATATGTAAATTAAAGTGAAATTTATTTTTATCATAATTAATTCAAAAGGCATTTCTGAAATCCAAAAACAGTGTAAATGGTTCGAGCTTAACCCTAACAATCCTCCTAAATTGAAAACATAATTAAAAAATCAAGTATCAGAAATCTACTTCATAATACGAGAACAAATTGACATATTACACTATTTTTGGTAAAATTTGTTTTTATCGTAATTAATTCAAAATGCATTTCCGACATCTAAAAACAGTGTGATAGGTGTAAGATTAACCCTAACAAGCCTCCTAGACTAAAAACATTATCAAAATCAAGTACCGGATGTCTAGCCAACCCGATATAACCTCAAAACTTTAACTATTGATGTCTCGAAAAATAAAGATTTCCGGCATAAAAAGCAGCTAAATGGTAACCAATAGCATCATTGCCTGTCAACTAAAGCTAAAATAATCACTTAAATCGTGCAGCAGATTACTAAAGCCGACCCTTAAGTTTTATTGATTTACTGCAAAAAAATTTTAAAGAATCATTTATAAAATATGATAGTATTATATGTAAACAATATATGATATGGTACATACCATTAGACTTTTTTTGACAAATAACTACACATCCAGTACTTCATTTGTAAATATGAGCTAATCAAGATATAAATTGAGTTTAGTAAATATGAGCTAATCAGTATAATTGCAGGTGTCTGCAATCAACTTAAACAAAAAGGCATTTGAGAATAAACATTCTTCACAGCCTTGTGTTTATACCGATTAACCCATATTTTCCAAACTCAAATGAAGTACTGTTTGAGCTGTAATTATGTAGGTATAATATGTATGTAAGAGGGTAGGGGTATAACGGTCTTGTGTCTTACATTCATAGACCTGCATCTCTAATGCTATGGCTACACTACCGTGATATGGCAAGAATTATGACCATAATTAGAACATTGCCTAGGTGTAGCTACAATTTATTGCCATAATTTTATAATGTCAACCAATATGGCATATGATGGTAGGCAATACCAATGGCTTAATGGTAACAAAAGGCATTCTATGCATTTTTATTATTCACCATCTACTTTTTAACCAACTTTGAAAAGGAGGAAGTATTTAACTCAAATATTTTTTTATGTGTTTTACCTCAGAACTTTTAACTGGGTGAACCAATTTTAATGATTCTTTTTTATCTGTAAGCTGGTGCTTCTCGTGTGGTCCCATATAAATTTGATCAAGATCTATAAAAGCTCAATTTTGTTCGCTCAATTAAAGTCATTTTCAGTCTATTTTTCCGATCAGATACTAACATGTAGCTTTTGAGTTTGTCCTTAAGTAATGTGTATTTAATTGACTTCAAACACATTGAAGATGTTCTTATTTTATTCATATTGAAGTCAGTTGAACAAAATTTTTAATTTTACCACTTGTTAACTCTTGGTTTAACTTTGTTAAAATGTAAAAGATTCACATTCTAACAGTAACTGACAATAAAGTACGACCCTGTTGCTTCTTCAACCTTCATCTTGGAAAATGATATTTTTTCCACCAAGTTCATTGTCATATCTAGATAAGCCCTAGTGTAACCTCATTTTTAATTAAGACAGTAATTTATTATATTATTATGGTAAATAGGCGGTAGACAATCAGCTTGTGTGGCTGTAGTTTTACTATATTGTCACTCCATCTACTGAGGGGCTACCCTACACTTTAATTTACCGGTATGAGGCTTCCTCTCAAGAACCTATCTTCCCTATTGGTTGTCGGACCCAAAAATATTATGAGAAGAATACAAATTCTTGTTTTCAGACAATTTAGACATTTATATTTGGAGTTGTGGTACCCAGTTCATGATGTATCTGTCTTTTTCTTAACCATTTTAAGTCAGCACTTGAGTATTATTCCACCTGATGGTAATGAAGTGGCAATGCAGTTGATAATGGTAAAGCAAACTGACTTAAAAAATCTATTTACTCTTGCCTTGAAAACATCCACATTGTCATTGGATGGAAAGACTTGATTAATGTTAGTCAACAAAGAAAGGGTGAAGACTGGCTAAGCATCTGGTTGTATGATGGTGGAATATAATATGTTGTGCAATTGTGATGTTGTTATGTCATTAATGACTGTTGTGTTTATTTATTTATTCTTTCATCACCTTAATCAAAGGAAGCATTGGGCAGACATTGTGATTACTAATTTCCCAATGATATATTCCTTGAATATATATAACTAAAATTATTTTTTTCTTAATTTCTGTTAAGAAAAAATAATATTTGGTATAAAATTTCAGTATATATTAATTTGCACAGTGTTGATTGTATGAAAAATATCAAGAAATCCTAAATGATTCCTATGAATATAGATTTGACCAACTAATATTCGTCTGGCATTAAATATTCACACATTAGCAGAGTGTTAGTTTGAGTTTATCATAGAATTATTTTGTTTATTAATTATGAATATTGAAACTTCCAGTTGGTAATGAAAAATTCTATGAATGCACAGTTTGTAAGAAGTGGTTTCATGCAAGAAGTCAGGTGGCCTACCATGCATATTGCAATGGGCAACGAAAACCTTATCAGTGTCCAGACTGTAATAAGGTAGGTATACCTTCATCAACTTTTAAGTATATTGAAAGAAAGAAAATAAGAAAGAATCTTTATTCATCTATAAAAGATGAATAAAGTTTATTTCTTAGTATTGCTAATATAATATCAATAAAAAGTATACTACTTTATTTTTTACTTGATGGCAAATGTGAAACACTATATATATATATATATATATATATATATATATATATATATATATATATATATATATATATATATATATATATAAAAAAATATAAAAAATGTATATATATATATATATATATATACATTTTTTTGATATTTATTTATATCAGAACCTGCCCAGTTCTTCTTTTTAAGTGTTATAAAATAAATTGGCTTTAAAAGGGAAAACTGGTTAGATTATAAGTTAAGTAAATATTGGAAATTGTAATGAACAGAATCAAGTGTTACTGGGCTAAACAACCTAGGCACACTAGGATCACTCTCTGAAGTTGCTTGCAACATCAAAGGACTTTTGAACTTCTTTGGGGAGATTTGATGGCTCAGTTCCATTATTCCCATCCAATTCTCTTGGTGATGATTCATGTAGAGGCAATATTATATGTGTCGTATTATGGACTGTGATGTTCATTTCCTAGTAATTAGTGTTGAGATAGGTAGTAATGGTGATGGTGTACACAATTGACAGGGAGGGAGGGAGCAGCTCTTTCAACTAAGTTAGATACAACCTTTTTATTTTTACATGGATCTTAGCTAATTAATTTTAACATCTTTAATAAAAAATTGTGTGGATAAGTAAAGCAAGCAGCAAAGTTTTTGAGTGCTGCTTTTCCTGTACATCGACATATGCAGGAAATGTTTAAGCAGGGCAATGTCGGTCAATTATTGCATGCATATTTATATAAATATTATTGTACTAATATCAAATCGATTATGATGGCAATAAATTTCCAATGATAACAATATTAATATCTGTCATAAACTAAATGTTAATAAATTCTTCATTACAGAGCTTTGCAACGCACTCTCATTTCAAGTACCATATGCGAGTTCACCGTAATGAACGGACGTATGCTTGTGAGGTATGCGGAGATGGCTTTTTTCAAATGTCAAAGTTGCAGCGCCACAAGCTAAAACATACTAGTAAGGAAGTTTGTATTCACTTTAGTATAGATAATTTTAACATCTTCAATATTAAAGCCCAAAGCACTATCTTCCCCACAGATTACCATGTAGCAAAACCTTGAGCCACCTGCAACCAGATCCTAACATATTTTGTTGTGGCATGATCGGAACAATTTAGTAATATCGTTGACATCGAAATGACAGCCACTTTTTAGTGCATTGCGTCGTATGCTGCATAGCTTCTCTATAAAGAGATTTTCTCATTAAATATACAACATAATGTACTACAAAGTGACTATCATTTTGATGACAAAGTTTGGGAATAGGCCTGCAGGTCAATAAAACATGTAGGTAGTCAACAGAATGTACTTTGTGGTGTCACCCTACACTGCACTTGCAAGTATGAGCCTGCTACTTGAGAACACTTCTTCTCTCTTAGTCGTTAGTTCTTCAAGCTATATGGCCCATAAATTGGCACTTAAGCTTACCATTCTGTTGGACTACAGCATTTACTTCTGTTCTGTATGTATTTTTGTCCTTTATAGATTTAATTATTAAAAATACCCCAAGCATAGCACCCTACAAAAATAGCAAGCTCCTTTATATGGCCAACAGTGATCATGTGCTACTTTTGTATTTTTTTTATAGGGTAGGGTGACATATGAGCACATAGTCCAACTGATTGGTTGGATAGGTTATAATAATAATTTGATGTGTTCATTGAAACGCAATTAATAGTAATATTATAAGTTATGGTGGCGCCGTAAGAGAATTCAGTACCCTATATCATCCTCTGGGTGTTTTAGGACACGGCAAACCTGAAATAGAAATAGGTAGCAGCATTTTTCTAATATCATTTTAAAATATTATAAAACTATATACAGTTGCCAACCTGCCCGCTAATTACTATGATTGTGACAAATAAATCCCCCCCCCCCCACCCCCACACATAATTGTGGGGGAGGATTACGTTCAGCAGTTGGCTTTTGATTAGCTCTAATGAATGAGTGAACCACAGCTGCTTAAACAAGAACGCGTTTTCGAGAAGAATGCTTTGAATCTCATGCTAAATAAATAAATACCCTCACTAAAGTTTTACTCTGTAAACTATTATGGATGTAGCTAACTCTTTTAATTGGTAGAGCTACGCTGCAGCTGTATTATAGGTATAGGACCGGGGTAGGACCACATTCTCACAGAACATTAGCGTAAAATAGCAGCTTAATACCGCTGTTTCGCATCTGCATGTTGCTTCTTTGTCATCCTTATTCTACAGTGTGTCTGGTCATGACCTAGCGATAGTTAAAGGTTACAAAATATACCTAATTTCATCGACGAAAACACCCATATATGGGGGTCTACGGCCCCTCCTGTCGGAATGGCCGCCATTTAATTTTTTTTTTATTCTTGTAGATACCTCTGCCAAAAGATGCAGATTTCTCTGGACAGAAAGGTCCTACAGATGTAAAAAAAAAATGTTATTTAAAAGGTAAAAATAGCATCTATCAAATAAAAATAAACATCTTGGAAAGTTTTCCTTACAAAATATCTTAAAACATTTACAATGCTAATTTAAGTAAAAAAAATTGACTTTTTTTTATTTTTCTTAACCTACTTCAAAAACTAGCACATTGATACTAAATTTTTTAATACTGTCCTAATACTTAAGGATATTACTTACAAATTGACATTAAAATTATTGTTCTTAATTGCATAACTGGAGAGTTAGGGCTGTTTGAATATGACCCTTTTGCGACGGTCCCAAACCCATGTAGAGCTACCTGCTACATTGAATAGGGTTTATGTGACAAGGACGGAAAATGATTTGTATTATTTTTAGGCGATGAATAAGTAGGACAAAAATTATGTTTGACCAGCGCAGTTATCGAAGATAAATGTTTGTTAGATCAGTTGTCCTCCGCTCTGCACTGCGATCGCTACTACATATTCCGTTCCGTTTTGTGAGCTATTCCTTCACCGAGATATTCTGCTGAGTTTGTTGTAGTTTGCAGTGACTACGTACTTTTCGGATAAAAACATGTCTAACTATTCGTCTCATCACGTAGCTGAAGTGCATTTCGTGTATGGCAGATGTAATGGAAGCGCTGCTGCCGCCGTACGAATGCATCGTCAGCGGTATCCCGACCGGCCTACACCCAGTGGACAAACTTTTGTTGACATTCACTTAAGATTGTTGCAATATGGCATCCAAAGGCCGCCAAATGAACGCTCCCGCATAGTGTCAGTGCAAGCAGAAGAAGAAGTTCTTCAATTTATTTACCGAGATCCCAAGCTCAGTGTAAGGCGAATAGCAATGATGCTGCATTTGTCAAAATGGGTTGTGTGGAAAATTTTAAAACGCGAAGGCATGCATCCGTATCATTTTCGTCGCGTACAAGATATTCGAGAGCCAGACTATGCTGTGCGAGCCACTTTTTGCTCGTGGCTCAACGGTTGTGTGCGACGTCAACCGACATTTTGTAAAAAAATCATATGGACCGATGAGGCGACTTTTACAAGAGCTGGTATTATAAACCATAGAAACCAGCATTTATGGATACAAGAAAATCCAAATGCACTAAGGCCCAGTAAATTTCAACATGAATTTTCAGTAAATGTGTGGGCGGCTATGATTGATGACAAATTAATTGGACCAATTGAATTACCAAATACAATGAATGGCCTAAGATTTTTAGATTTTCTAAGGAACACATTTAGAGAAATCATGAAGGAATTACCAGTGATCAACCGAAGGCGCATGTGGCTACAGTTGGACGGTGCACCAGCTCACTACGCACGTGCTGTGAGAGCTTTTCTTAATGAAAATTATTCACCATGGATAGGACGTGGTGGAACGGTAGCGTGGCCACCTCGCTCTCCGGATTTATCACCTCTGGATTATTTTTTATGGGGATGGATGAAGCAGAGGGTTTATGCTGCAGTCCCAAATAGCAGACAAGAACTGCTCGACAAAATAATCACGATTGCGGATGACATAAGATCCAACATAGTATTAATATCAACGGCCACACAACAAATGGCTGTAAGGTCAGTAGCCTGTCTACAGAATAGAGGTGGACATTTTGAACAATCATTAAATTAATAATAGTACTTAATGCCATTAAAAGTTTCTTAAAAGTTATAGTGTATTTTTATTTAATCCATTATCGAAAATTATTAGCGCTCATATGAGGCTCTACATACATGACCCTCGCAAAAGGGTCATATTCAAACAGCCCTAACTCTCGAGTTATGCAATTAAGAACAATAATTTTAATGTCAATTTGTAAGTAATATCCTTAAGTATTAGGACAGTATTAAAATATTTAGTATCAATGTGCTAGTTTTTGAAGTGTTAAGAAAAATAAAAAAAATAGTCAATTTTTTACTTAAATTAGCATTGTAAATGTTTTAAGATATTTTGTAGGGAAAACTTTCCATGATGTTTATTTTTATTTGATAGATGCTATTTTTACCTTTTAAATAACATTTTTTTCACATCTGTAGGACCTTTCTGTCCAGAGAAATCTGCATCTTTTGGCAGAGTTATCTACAAGAATAAAAAAAATTAAATGGCGGCCATTCCGACAGGAGGGGGCGTAGACCCCCATATATGGGTGTTTTCGTCAATGAAATTAGGTATATTTTGTAACCTTAAATTATCGCTAGGTCGTGACCAGACACACTGTATAAAAATAACATTTAAATATTCTTCTGATATTGTCAATTCATATTATAAAACTAGCTGTTCCCTGCAACTTCACCTGATTGTTATGATATTTTTTTGCGTGGAACCCTAATTTCTTTTCTAAAATAATATTAGCCTATGTTACTCCTTATAACATCAGCTATCTGCCAGTGATAGTCCCGTCAAATTCGGTCCAGCTGTTTCAGAAATTAGCTGGAACAAAACAGTCAGATAGACACATATGGACATACAGACAGACAAAAATTTTAAAAGTTGCGTATTGTTATTTTTTTGCACCCGAAGCAAATATGGGCAACCCTCCGGAAAGCGGGGGTGGGGGAGGTGGGGAATGCTCATAACATACCACGCAGCCGGCTGCGTGGTTATGTGGAGACTTTTACCCACTAAACCCCACCTTTTAGGAACTGGCTTAATAGTCTGACTAGATCTCTAAGCCGTATCGAACGCGACCCCCCTTGGGTGAAAGGGGGGCGCTAATATAATATATTGTTATTACTACCATATATACTTTTATATGCATTTATTTAAAAGTTGTTATTTTGACATTACAAACAGACACTTGAATTTTATTTGTTTGTATGGATATATAGACTCGTTTAAAATATAGCATAATTAAAAAAAATGGATGATTCTTTCAGAAGAGAAAAAGTATGTTTGTACAGTTTGCAACAAAGGTTTCAATAACCTAACATCGCTGCGTAAGCATGGTCTCACGCACACCGAGGAGCGCCCATATCAGTGCAACATATGTGCTCGTCGATTCAGGGATGGCTCTAACTATAGAAAACATGTTGCGAAGCACGACAGTAAGTATATGCCATCTTTAGTATATAGATACTTAAGTATACTATTTTTATGATCACAATAAATGATATAATCCGTTCACGGAAAATTTAACTACTTATCCATTTATTTAATTCCAAATGTTCTACGTACACTAGAGTAACAAAATTCTTACCATGGCATACCCCCCAAAAGTTGTGATAGGCTCAATACGCAAATGCGAACATATTTTTATCTAGGTTAATATATAGTTTATATGCAAATGCCAACAATGTTTGAAAAAAAAAAGATGTCAATGTTTGCTAATGCAAAATTTTATAAAAAAATCTATGAAATTGATCTTTTTTTCTTAACGCATTAAATCATTAGTAAGTTGTGTGTTTCAAATATAGGTATATACAGGGCAGTTTTGTAATGCTCCCGAAAACGAAGACAGACTATAAGTACTTACGATACCGTTGCCGTGTCGTTGGACACTTGCTTGCCCTAAAACCCTCTCAGAAATGAGGGGAGGCCAGTGCCCAGCACAGTTGACGATGTAACCACGTTAAAATCGATCCCAATGAAAAAAAATTATCTTTTCACAACGTTTTATTAGCTTTATTCACGCTCCATCATGTTAGTACAGCTAAATGAAACAATATTTTCATAAAAAAATCCTAAAATACTGAAAAATAAAACCAGCAGGGAAAATTAAAATGGTACGAGCTGATTATAGGCTCAATAAACGCGCGGACGCTAAACTCTTTATTTAGCTCGGTACGAAACCACAGAATAAATATGAAGAAACAATGCATAGGTACTTCGCTCATTCTACCCTTCCCTTTCACACACGCGCTGCCGCCACTCGGCCAACCCGTGTCGCCTCGCAATTTACAAGGCCAACATCTGGAAAATTCCCGCTTGGCCACAGAATAAATAATAGTACTACGTACAGAAGTTGCACTCCTTTGATGTCGATTGCTTGCCGATTTTTAATAGCCTACATAATTATTATTAATCAGATAAATCGCGCACGCAAGCCAAATAAAACTTTATCGCTGCGCGTTAGTGTCCGTATTACTTTGCATCTTTTCCGCTTCCTAAGTCATGGCGGACTTTCCGTGGTTATTAAGGGATGTCAATAGAAAGTAAAAAAATACATTGCGAAATGTTAATTATGTTACTTAGGTGAAGTACCTACTCTGACTATGATCGACTGACCATACTTTCGCCCCTATGTGAGTTCTGCGATGCCTAATGCATGCAAATTGCAATGCGTCGGGAATCGCAACGCTTGATTCGGAAGAAATAGGTAGATAGTGTGAAGAACAAATAAATCTGAAATACGATTCCTAACAGAAATGTGATCTATTCTACTTAGTTAAAAATGTTGTTAGTATACAAAGTTTTAATTTTAGTATTTTGAGTTATTATAACTTAAAATATTTTAATTACAAAAACAAGTATAGGTATGTAAGTAAATACTTGGATAGTGAAGTAAATTTTAACTAATTTTTATGATAAAGTACTTACGTATATCTTCTGTAGACCAAATTTTTACTTAATTCTTTTTCGCTGTATGTACATATCCAACAAAAAAAAAAATTAAATAAATTCATCTTTCATAACTTCCTTCTAAAATTCTTCGGTAACTTAAAGAATAATGAATTCTTTTGTTGGTCATTTCATTTAGTATCCATCCAAGCAACAGTTATAGTAGGAACAACGTTTTGCTATTATGATTTATCAAATAATATTTTTTAAAATACATTACAAAACTTTTACAACTATTTTTACCTACAATTAAATATAGTAAACACTAAACAAAAACTATTTCAACAAGTTTTAATATAAAACTATTTACGTAAACAGCGTTAAAAAACTTTAACATTCAATCGCCTCTAACGCGCTAGCCCTGACTGCGTTATTTCGCCCGGGCGCGTCGCGATTTTAGGTAATTATTTCACGCAGGTAGCAAGAGTGATAGAGGCCTGGCTTGGCCGCCCGCCGCGATTACTGCAAGGACAAAGGATACACGAACTACGCAGTACGCATTTGTTTCAGCGGGAATTGATTATTAATTTTAGTTTTTGAGACAGTTCTGTGTCCACGTGCGCGTGAGCCTCCTGTTTATACTAGCTTATCTATGGCGTGAGCAGTTCAGTTGTTTTGTGTATTAAATTCTTGTTGTTATTACTTAGTTCTTGGGAGACCATTTCATCATCGTCCGAATCAACACCACAACTGGAAGATCCATGGCGGCTTCCACCAGTGGATGCTGGTCTGTTGCCTGAGGAGCCGCATCCCCAGTCATAGATAATTCATTCGATGAGGGGAATGGCCTCACGTCGTAGTCGTCTAGTTATTACTTTTATTGTTACGTTTACGTTTGTTTGTTGTTTTTTTTTAAATGCCTAACGCGTACGTTTATAGTGCTCGTGAATACGGCAACATGTTAACGGGTCTTGGAGAAGCCTGCGCGAATGCTGCGGGTGCGTTACGAATTTACCGAAAAAAATTTCCGACCGCTCGACACCCAACTGACTCTCGTCTGATATCAGCAGCATTTTAGGAGGTGGAAGTCTAGTGACTGTCAACTTTGAGGAGCGCATTTTAGATGTCGTTCGCCGGAATCCGAACTTAGGTACATGAAGTATTGCTAAATTGTTAAGGCGTCCGGATAGAACAAGTGTGTCATACTGTACAGTTCACAAAGTATTAAAGCATAATCGAATGCGACCATACAAAGTGCACAAAGTGCAAGCTTTAGTTCCAAGCGATCACGACTGCCGACGAGTTTTTTGCCGTTGGCTATTACACCAGCTACAACGTGTACTTGGTTTCACTGAGCACACATCATCTGGACGGACGAGTCAACATTTACCAGAAACGGCCTGTGGAACCGAAGAAATACTCACGTGTATTGCGAGGTTAACCCGCACGCTATTCGACAAAGCGGGCACCAAACCAGATGGTCAGTTAACATATGGGCAGGTTTATTTAAGGATCGCATACTAGGACCAGTGTTTCTGCCACAGCGACTTAACGGACAGCGATACCTAAACTTTATAAATGAACAGTTGGTTGACATTTTGGACGACCTATCGTTGGCTGAATATCGCCGCACATGGTTCCAGCATGATGGTGCACCTCCACATGTCGTGAGGTTGTCCGTGAGCGCCTCACCGAGCTATTTTATTATCGCTGGATCGGCAGACTAGGACCACACACTTGTCCACCTCGCTCACCTGATCTCACCCCGTTAGACTTCTTTCCTGTGGTGGTATGTGAAAGAAAGGGTTTTTAATTGTGAGTGTGATAGTGCTGACGAAATGCGCCAAAGGATCGTGGATATTTTTGACAAATTACGTGTGGACTGTGTCGAAGACCCCACAATGATGTTCCGCCTGCATGAGGAGACGCAACACCGAGCCCAAATCTGCCTCGAAATGAACGGGGCACAATTTGAGCCGCATGTCATAAGGTCACGGAGGATTTAAATCGGTAAACTGTTTAATACCTATTTTTTTTAAATAATTTAGTTTTGAACTGATGTGAATAGGTACGTAACTGAATTTATCAAAATAATAAACTGTGGTGTGTAGTGTGGGTAACACGATGTATGAAAAAGCACGACTATCCTTATTTAAATTTCATTTAAGTAAATTTTTCATTAGTGGGGAATCGAACCAGGTATTTGGTTTATTTAACCTGTGAATTCGAAATAAAGTGGGTGGAGACTAGCACAGTGGTAAAACAGTAGATTAAGTGGATAAGTTTGGCATTTAGACAAGTGTTGTAAATTATTAGGTACTGGTAAGATGTGGGCTGCGTGTCGGCGTTCGGAGTCGCGCGTTTATCGACCTTTTATCAGCTGATTTCAAGTATTTAAGTTTCATTGCTGGTTTTATGTTTCGGTATTTTCATGTTTTTTTTTTTTTTACGAAATTATCGTTTCATTAAGCTGTACTAACATGATAGAGCGTGAATAAAGCTAATTAAATGTTGTAAAAAAATTATTAGTTTTGCATCGGGATCGATTTTATTTGAGTCTCATCATCAAATGTATCCTTAATACTATCGTCTGTTTTCGTTTTTGGGAGCGTTACAAAAATACCTACTACCAAAAAATATATATATATATATATATATATATATATATATATATATATATATATATATATATATATATATATATATATATATATATATATATATATATTTGAAATCTATGTTTTTTTACATCTGAATGAGGCTGTAAAAAGTTTTATACTTTTTTTTTCAAGATTCTTTCGTGCTTGGGCACCTCAAACCATTATAATATTCAAAAGATATTTAACATACTTCATTTTCTCATCTGTAGGTAACTTTTTACCACTATGCTATTACAAATTTAGGGAAAAATAACTCTCCATACATTTTCTGTGTCATTAAAAAGTGTATGATTACATTGGATACATTATTAATTATATGTATGTATAATAAATGTCGCGTTTATTTTCTAATAACTTGTAGGGCGACGAGGTTCGCCACCCGTCACATTCTGTCTTCCGAAAGAGCGAAAAGTGGATTGCAGAAGGCTCGTCTGGCTACGCTGAATATATGTGGAGTAATGAATGATAACATGGATGAAGTTTGCGATATGATGTATGGATAGAGGAATAGATGTGTTATGTGTAAATGAGACGAAGCGGAAGGGAAAGGATTTCACTACATATATGGCATGTATACCGCGGAAGGGAAAGGATTTCACTACATATATGGCATGTATACCGCGTACTGGTCTGGCGTAGACGAGATTAAGCGGGCATGCCAGGGAGTCGGTATCATCCTTTCAGAAAGAATGGGTCAATGTGTGAGAGTATGAATGGGTAAGCCTGAGACTGCTATGGATACGAATGAAAGTGGGCCTAAAGAAGTTGTTTGTTCGTGGGGTCTACGCCCCAGACGTGTCTAAGCTCACTTATATCCGAGAGCAGTTTTGGGAGATGGTAAGAATGGTGTTAATGGAATGTAAGGGAAATGAAAATATTGCTATGTTAGGAGATTTTAATGGAAGGGTTGGGGTGAAGAGGCTTGGTTATGAAAGGATACTGAGAACTTTTGGTGATGAAAGTATAAATGAGATTAGTGAAAGTCTCCTCACCATTAGTGTGGAAAAGAATCTTTTTGTTACAAACACTTTCTTTCGCCACAAAAGGATTCACATGTATACTTAAGAATGAGGCGATGATAGAAGCATGATAGATTTCAAAATTGTGGATGAAAGAATGAGGAGCGCAGTGGTAGATACAAGGGTTTACCGGGGGTCTAACATAGGAACGGATCATTATTTGGTTTTATGCCGAATTAATGGTTTATTCAGACGTTGGCGCCATTGAACATCTGTGTCTACCACTGCGTTACAGCGTATTAGAACAGAAAGGTTACAAGATGAAGGTGAGAAAAACAAGTACATATGTATACTGAAAGAAAATATAATTGGTTTGGATGAATTATGTATGAATGAGTTACACTTTGAGAATGTATGGCAAAATGTTAAGAAAGGTTAATGGATGCAGCTACCGAAGTATTTAGTGTTGGTAAGAGAACGAATGAAAAGAAAAATAATACGTTATGGTGGTGTGATGAGGTACGAATGGAAGTTGAATCAAAGAAGAGAACATGGCTAGATTTACGAGCAACAAAGGCTGGTATTTCTGGCGGTACGAATGATGATATTGAAAGAAAAAAAGGTAGTCTTTAAAGGTCTCGATAAGAGAGTAAAAAATAAGATAATTTATTGTAGATTAATTAAAAATTGTTACTTCGTATCTTTAAATACAAAAGTGTAGCTTTTCAGAATAATCACGTAACTATACAAGCCATACTGGTTAACCTGGTACGCGCGGTGTCACAATGGCACGGTTGACAGATTTTGCATGATTGTCACGCTTTTGTTTGTCAAAGCGGGACATTTTTACGTATTTTGGGGAAACGCGACACAAACCTTTAAATCGGGAACGTCCTGCTTAAAGGGGTACGTATGGTCACGTTAGGTATGAAGTTAGTCAAGACACGGAGGCGCGCGGGCGACGCCGAATATATATTTGCAAGTTCACGTCACATTTCAATGTTTACATTGTGTGTTAGCTTGAGCTAATATAATATTATAATGTAAAATATTGTGAGTTGAAAATTTATACTTTTTTTAAGATTTTTGGTGAAAATGGAGGGAAAGGGTGTTCTTTGTGATGAATAGGGCCCGGATTAATATGTAAATCCATATTTTTAATTGAAATGGTTTTTGTTCTTGAATATGTTTTCTACATATATTATGATATTTTGATCAAGAAAATGCAATTTCTATTTTCCATATTTTTCCATATTTCAAGTATAAATCCATATTCCACAAGAAATTAAATAAATTTATCCATATCTTCATTATTTTATGTTAGGTTGATGAGAAGGTATGTGAAATGACTAAAAATTAGTTTTAGATGACGAAAATGCCAGCAAATCCTTTTTATTGGCGTGTGAAGAACTTCTTTAATGCAACCACCAAACGTCAGTAAAGCTTTTTAATGATGCAATGAGAGTTTTGTGGCCTTATGGAGTTAAACATGACCAAGTTGTCTTGCTACTTAGTGATGCTGCTCCTTGTATGGTAAAAGCTGTAGATTCCCTACAAGTTTTGTATCCAAAAATTATTCATATGAAGTGCTTGGCTCATGGTATGAATAGATTTGCTGAATGAATAAGGTCTCAGTTTAAAAAGGCTGACAGTTTAGTATGAAACGTAAAGAAAAAGTTTTTGAAAGCAGCAAGCAGGATCTTAAAATTTAAAGAGTTGGTATCCCGACATTTCTTTACCGCTAGAGCCAGTGCTGAACCGCTGGGGAACTTAGCTGAGAGCAAATGAATACTATGCCCAGTATTACACTGAAATCAAAATGATTATCTTTGAATTGGAGAATAAAGCTGCTGATATTTCAATCTCAAAAGAACTTCTCCAAGATTACCCTACGTAACTATTTGCTTTATGTACATAAACACTAATTATTGCTTTTTATCATACCATATAAAGGCACTCGAAAATTCTTCCACTTCTCTAAATGATAATTTGATGACTATCGAAAATATTTTTAGAATCAGAAGGTCCCGTTGCTGAAGTAGCGAGGCAAAAATTACTCTATGTACTGAAAAAAAAACAAAGGATTTCCACACAGCATGCTGTTGATTTTCTTTAGGAAAGGATCCTAAAGAAAATCAACAGCATGCTGTGTGGAACATTAGAAGGCACCATAGATGTGCCCTACTCACTTGCAGAATTATGCAAATTTAAATAAGCTCCAATCACATCCTATGATGAAAAATCATTCAGCTAGAATAAAGCATTATTTCGTCCAAACAGAAAATTTAAGGAAACACGTAATTATATACTGTAATTTAAATAATAATGAACCTAAGCTAAGTAAAATCGTATTTTTTTTGTTTTTTCTTAATAGGAAATCGTTTTAATGTACAATGTCGTTATCTTTTATTACACATATTTTTTCCATATTTTAGGATTTTAAGTCCATATTAAATGTACATATTTTGATATTATATATACATATTAATCCGGGCCCTAGTGATGAATATTAGTGTGTTAAAGTGCTAATCAGCGAGGAAAAGTTAAACTCTTTAAAAATAAAATTTTAATTCAATAAACATTTCTTCACACTTTAATAGGTACAGGGCTCTTTACTAAAGTTTAATTATTTTAGGCGTATTTAAAGGTTTAAAATAACTCAATACTTACATTACCATATGAGTTAAAAATATCATTTTGAACTGCAGCATAAAATATGAGATACCTAGGTATAAGTTTAATTTTATAGCAAATAATTGTTACAATCTTTTTTTTTAATGTGAAACCCAAATTTTAATTTAATAAATTAAATGAATACATCATGTATTGAGGTTTTTAAAAAATATTTCCTTTAGTCTTCAGTATATTTAATTTTAATAGAATCATCTACTTAATTCTATAGGTGAAGTCATTTTATCGAACGAAAATTGTTTGATTCTACGCAGATACAACCTATCTAGCAGTAGTATGCCTTCTGTGTGCTTTGTTAAACACGTCCTCGACAGCAGTGAATATGAAACTAAAGAGTGGAGACAGATCAAGATTGGTGTATTTTTATAAAACTGCTAAAAACAACAAAACCATATCTTGGGCTTGCCCTAGTTTGGAGCCCTAGCTTCGCCACTGGATATATACTAGATCAATTTGGTACCCACCATCTTTTTTAATTCGAGTGACAATCATGTTGCCATACCCGGCCTTGCATTACTATATTGCAATGGGTGCTTTCCAGATTTTTCTCTACTTCAAAATACTTTATTACGTTATATACAATTTCCGTGTGTACTATGTAGTACCTTCCCGCGTTTATATTCCATTGTTAACAGAATGTAGATAAAATAATAAAAGAAAAATACCAAATAACGAAATAGTCAACAGAAACGAAATAAGTAACAACGCTTTACAATACCTAATGATAAAAAACAATAACAGCCACTTTACAAAAGTATTAACAAAATTAACAATAGTTATGTAAAAAATGACAAGTCGGACTGAAGTTTTAGTAAGCACGAAAAACGCATATCGCAACATATATTTTTTGTTGTTTCTGCCGGTGGGTGTGAATATAGATAGCGACTGTGTGCGAGCGAGAGATAAATAGAGGCGACGCCATTTTCAGTTCCATTCTAATTTTTTAACTGCACGAGTAGTATATATTATAACTTGTACACCCTTACCTTTTCTCACAAGTCAATATATCCTCAACAATGTACCTATTTGTCTGGTAGAGATCTTCTGAGAGTGAGGCTTCTGAGCGAGAAGGCCCCAATTGTACTAACTTGTACTACTTGACCGAAAAAACTAGGCGCATGACAGGTATGCGATTTCGGCGCCCGGACCCCGCCTCTGTCCCCCCAGCTCTCAGGGGGGACAGAGAGGGGGGAGAAGCGGGGGGTCACTAGTTTGCACTTTTTAACAAGTATGAATTATATTCATCTATCAATCAGTGTTCAGGTGATTTAGTATTCCCCTTCCTTAGTTACACTGACGTATTAGCTGTCATGCGTCTAATTATTTTGGTTGAGTAGTTTTTAATTTGTTGTTTTATCTATATTTGTTGTTTTATTTATATAAAGTATATTTAATTTATTCATTATGACGATTCATTAAATGTAAGGAACTGTTATAGGATGACATGATGTATACGAATGTACATGATTGGTATCAATATCCGCAGTGAAGAAATGCAATTGCGAGGGTTGCGGCAAGGGCGGGAACTGTGAGGCCGGGGGTGGTGGGGTGCGGGGTGCGGGGGTGCGCGCACTGCGGCCCTACCAGTGCCCGCGCTGCCCGCAGGCCTTCCACTCCGGCAAGGACATGCGACGCCACGCCGCCGTGCACTCTGGTTAGTGAGACAACTCCATCTAAACAAGCACACACCTATTTTTATACATCCTCGTTAAAAAAAGCTTTATAAAACCTTGTGATTCTTACTGTACGCAATAGAACCATGCTGCAGTCGACTTGACCAAGAAATAGCAGCTTATGTATTAAGCTGTTATTTCATGGTCAAGCTGTTTCGTATGGTGAGTGACGAGAATCAGAAAACATTTTTACTGGTAACGGAATATTCCATCTTTGGGCATCCAGTCGCGGGTGCAGGCAGTGGGCTCCGTCACAGTGGCGTAGCTACCAATGGGCTAGGCGGGGCAGTGCCCCGGGGCCGCCAAGCTAAAGGGACCCCTCGGCCTCCAAGAACAACGTTCGAAAAAGGTACATAAATATAAAGGGGGCAAACGAGCATGCGGCTCACCTGGATGGTAAGTGTTGAACGCCGCCTATTAACAAATGCAACACCAGATATTGCAGGTGCGATGCCAGTTTTTTAAACGAAATAACCTGATGTCTTGAAGATCCCTAAGTCGTATCAGTCCGGAATAATCGCCGATGGTAAACGATTCCGCAAAGACGTCGTGCGAGGAGGATAACTCCTAGCAAATCGGACAGTATCGACCGCCAAATATCCCGACGATGTGGATTAGTGAAATGCGTTGGTGAAATTAGGCGGTTGAACTTAATCCGAACAATTTCTCTTGGCACTCCCTATGGTAATCGAGATAGGAAATGCAAAGGGATGCAACATCTCTTTGCAGCGTAGTGAGTCGATCCGATCAAATAGAACTCGGTCGTCGACGATTCATGCCGCTCTGCACTGGATGCGGTCGCGTGGAGGGAGCTGGCACTAGAGAGCTCCAGCCCAGAGATGACAACAGTAGTCAATGTTAGGCCGAACATGCACCTTGTGAATCTCGACCCTTATGAGATCACTTTCTTGTCCATGCCTATACTATTATTAATCTTAGCATTTCCTTATTGGCACAGACTCGAAACCGTTCCGCTGCAAAGTTTGCAACAGAAGGTTTAGAAGAAAAGACAACCTGGAGCGTCATATCAGAAATACTCATCCAGATTATGTCCCAGCCACTGCAGTCGAGTGCGATGAAGGCGCTTTAAAGCAAGCTACTGACACAAACGGACAGGCGGAGAAGCCAGTGGACACGAATGGAACAAACGAGAAGAACAAATTAGAAATTCTCAACCCACTACCACCATTAACAGACGAAGTCATACAAAAACATATGTGCCTCGAAGTGGAAGTCGATCTAAGGAAAGAATTCAAAGAGGAAAAAGTAAACAGCAAAGACTACATTGACAAATCGTACATTCTAGAAGCAAATAATGCGAGAGAAAGCGTCATAGTAGAGAAGAGGAATCTAGAAAACGAGAAGAAGTCTACAAGTCCAGCACCCGAGTTTGCATATGTTCATAAAATAAGAAGAGCTAATTTAATGAGGAGTTCGAAAGAGATCCCACTCCCTCCAATAGATGAGCAGAAGATGCAGAAGTTGAAGGAGAACAGTGATTTAAATGAGTTCCATTCGCGACCACCATTAAAAAATGTGGAATTGTACAAAATGATTCTGTCATCTAGCGGGAAGCAAGTGTCGAGTCAAGTTTCACCAGGTGCAGACACGGTAGCTTGATTTGTATTTGGTAAGTGTTTATCTCTTTTTATTACTTTTTTGGTTATGGTCGTTCTTGATTGGACTCTTCTATCATCATCATCACTCCAGCCTAACAAAAATTTGCCAAATTTACCACGCTTGGCAGGTGGGTTGGCAACCACATTTTTTAATTCTTTTGAACTATTATCAAGAAGATACGACACTGGCGCCCATAGAATACTATAATACACAATAGAATGGCTGTCAACCTTATTTTGTATCGAGGTTCGGCGTCGCCGGGAGCACACATACAAGCAATTACGTCGTATTATCAGTTAATCACTACTACAAACCCGATTCGCTGTGTTGACAGACGGATTTTAATACATATTTATTTGTAAATAGCGTGCAATTTGGCATTTTCTAAATAATTTGCATGCGAAATTTAGAAACGATTGTAACGCCAAAACACATCTCGTGTTGACATTTATACGTGTGAATTGACGTCTTGTGACATTTTAGTGGCTACACGGGCTCCGCCCACACCCCCGTTCTATTATATATGTATTGTAGTATTCTATGCTGCCGCCCATATCTTGTCCGATTACCTCGTCGCCTCTTACGACACTCCCGAGATGATATTAGCTGTCTTAGCCAATTATCTTACGTAATTTTTTTATCACAATTATATAATTCTTTTATATACCGTAAAGTACATTTATATCCTTAAGATTCGTCACACAGAATAGTCACAGTTTAAATACCTTACAGTTGGGAAACGATATATACTTGTACAGAGCAACGATGTGGGTACTACGGGGCAGGGGGCGAGCCGACCTTGTGCTAGCGCACTTCACTGAGTCTGATAGACAATACATGCGGTTAGCGCGAACGTGTTTTATAGTACTTATTTAACTAGTTTTAAGTGGCGTTTTGAAAAATACAATATCTAGAATTGTGAATTACTGTTAATTACTTTTATTTAACTCATTAATAATGAATTTAGGTAAAGTAGGCGCCAAAAGCAAATTTTTCACGCTTTATAGGTGCGCAGAAAAGCAATTTTTTTCATTAAAAACTATGAATTCACATTTTTTTATTATTAAATTAAATTTATTATGAATGAAGAAGTTAAAGATATTTCTTAGTGAATTATGGTGGCCAAAACATGATTGACACATTTTGGCTCGATAGAATGTATTCCTCAAAATATACAATTTTAGGTATGTCCACTAAGTGAAAAAGCAGTTTTATTCGAATGTAATGAAATCAATTTAAATTAAATTCAGGCTATGTGTTCACCAATAAACACGTGAGTGAATCATGTGTTTATTTTTCAATAAAAGGGTATATATAATTTTAACCTTTTGAGCGCCATAGTCGCCTATACTTGACAAGCACCTTCGAGCTCTGAGCGCCAACGACATCTATAGTTGACAAAAAACCCGGCCCACAAAAATATGAAATATAGATATTGGGAAGTAATTACTGGTATTTTAATTCTACACTCCTCAAAGAAGAATAACCTAGCAACATGTGAGTATAAAAAACAAGTCTCCTAGAGCTACGAGTACTAAGGAACATTGAACTGAAAAAAATGGATTTTTATCTAAGCAAATACTATGTCCAGCACGCCAAAGTCGTCTATGTTATAGTGTTGTAATGCGTATCAAACTAAACGCAAACGTGTTATTTTTTTGAATTATTATTGATATTTTAATAAAACTAAAGGTAAGAAACATAAAACTATCATCAGCTATATAAATAAAAGAAAATTTTATCAAATCAACTTAGCATAATAAATCTAATATCTCAACTCTGGCGCATCCTTAGCGCGTCATCGATTAATTATCAGTTCATTGGGCGCCGTGGTCAAGTATAGATGACACCCTGATGACGTCATAAACGAATAGCGGAAAGTAGTGAAGTGCAACACGAACGATTCCTTAGAACTCATTCGCATTTCGGAAAGCGTCGATGATGATGATTTTTTTTAATTTATAAATATAAAATTACAAATAATAAATGTTTATTATTTTCTTAAGGTATGACGAGCAGTTTTACATTTTGTGTTGTGCGATTTTCTTTCTCAATATAGGGTATTGTCTGAAACCTCTAATATGTTTGCTGATGACATTTCTTTTATTATTCCGCATACAAAAGACCAGAATTTAAATAATAAATTGAATCAAGTATTGAACCAGGTTACAAATTGGTTGACACATCACAACCTAGAGATTAATTTTAATAAAACCAAAATTATGCAATTCCCACCAGTTCAAAAATCACCACTAAATATCGCTTTACTTATAATAATATAGCTATAGGAACTGTTGACAACTTCAACTTGTTAGGCCTGGAAATCGACTGCCATATAAACTGGAAAGCCCATATAAATAAAGTAAAAAAAAGGCTATCAAAATTCACTTACGTATTGCGAGAAATAAAGAAAACCACAGACGTCCCCAGCGCTCTGTAAGCATATTACGCTTACACATCTTCGTGGCTGTCATACGGTGTCATGTTGTGGGGAAATAGTAAAGATGCACAGCAATTATTAATAATGCAAAAAAAATTATACGAATCTTGGCAAACAGTAACTGTAAGTCCCACTTCAAAAAGTTTAAAATTTTGACTTTGACATCTATTTATATTTGGGAAACATGCAAGTTTGTAAAAAACAACCCAGAACTATTTACCAAATTAAGTGAAACAAATTACAAATACTCAATTAGACCAAATAAGAATAGGCTACTATTGCCGAAACCCTACCCTCCCTACTGTATGGCAGTAAATTTTTTTAAAAACCTTCCAAATGACATGAAAAATTTAACGAGTACTACATTATTATTATTCAAATTAAAGTTATATTTAATTGAAAAATGTTTCTATAATTTAAATAAATATTTTGGTACAAATGTTCTTTAATTTGTGTGGACAACTTCGGCCTGTGCCTATCTAATTTAATTTAAATTTTTTTATTCAAATATTTTTTACTTAATTTTATTTTTATTTACAATAATAATAATTATTTTTTTACTTGACATTGTGATTATTAATTTAAATAAAATAATATATTCTAATAATGTAATTTATTAATGAAATCTTGTAGTTTAAAAATAATATAATATTTTTATAATTGCTACGCCCAAAATATACAGAGATCGACACAAAATTTTGTGTCGATCTCTGTATATTTTGGTTAGATCGATTTCGAAATCGATACACAACGTGCGACACGGCTACATCTCTAAGAAAGTTTCAAAAAGGAAGGTCAGCTACGCCGTTCTCGTCCAGACGTGACAGTGACGTCATCACGATGAAGAGTAGTGTTGTGGTTTACTACTATTTTATTGTTATTGTTTGTTTTTATTTATGTACAAATTACATATATAAAAAGAGTGGAAGACAGCACAAGATTAAATAAAACATATCAGATTATAAAGAGTCATTTATTGCATAAAAAACCAACAAAATTAAGTTATTTTGTGTTATCGATATATCAACTCTTGGAAAAACTATTTGTTTCGTAGGTATTTTTGTTTACTTTTCGCTTTGGCGTACAGGACAAGGTAGTGCATTTTTGGCGTGGCGCTCAAAAGGTTAAAAAGAAATAACAAATAAATATTGTGCGATTAAATAGCGCGCGGGCCGACCAAACAGTCCCACAAGTCGTCCACAGCGTCGTAGAGAGTACCCCCGTACAACTTTATCACGCCCACTGTCGTCGTATATAAACGTAACAATATATTAAAAATATTGATAACCGTGGTATGCCATTGAAAGGTAGTGAAAAATTAGGCATCCAAACCAGTTTGAATGCCTTCCTAAGTCCTAGTATCCACTCAGTGAGCTAGTAGCAAGTAATAAACATGTAAATATAGGGACTAAGTATGTTTATAAAACAAACTGATAAGTAAATATTTGTTATAGGTATGAGTAAAGTGACCATTTATTTCTATATTTTTCCTCAGAGCGGGACGCCTTTAAAATTATTAATGTTTTAACACTTGACTGCTTTCTTGGTCTAATGGTCGTAAACGCCATTGCTGATCTTGTGGTCCGGGTTCGAAACCCGAGTCGGGCCAAGTATCATTTATTGGGTTTTTCTGTCACAAAATTCTCAGTAGCAACCCGGAATATTGATTTCGAAGTAATTGAAGTTGGGGGAGTTTCACCACCGTGCCTCCGGAAGCACGTAAAGCCGTTGGTCCTGCGCCCGATCTCTCTCCCGTCGTCTCGGATTACCGTTCGTTCGGACTGTTACGAGCTTGAGATTCGTGACAATAAAAACTGCTAATTGAATTACCAGAATTAACACTTTAATTACTGAACACCAATTACAACTTAAAAGCACACTAGTAATTAATCACGCTTAATAATTTAGTTCACTTTATTTCGCTCCGAAGTCTTCGCTTGTGTCGCCAATTCAACACAGCCCGGATCACGGACAATAACAGTCTTATATAGGACCCTTTTATACTAAAAACATCTAGAATGTTCGAGTAGAATGTCGAATGTTCTAGCAAAAAATTTTCTAGAAAGATCTCCTAGTTCTGCTACTCGATACTAGATGGCGTTAGTGAATTTCCTAGAAATTTCTTGACGCTCCCATTTCTGCTACTCGATACTAGATGGCACTAGTGCCATATATCGGGCATCAACTATGGCGTGCAACACTGGCCCCTCCAAAGACATGCTCGTCCCAAACATTACCGGCCCCATAATAACGCGCCAGTCAATCCACATGGACGATCTTAGGAGTACCTCTTTCACCTTTCTGAAACGGCTCCGCAACTATTAGCTATTCTCTGCCATGGTGCACCAACATTGTACAAATTCAATCACCTCTACTACGAGTCTGAGGTCCCTTCACAACTGCACAACTTGTACATTTGCGACACCAATCCTCGACATCGTCGCGACAATGGACCCAGTAAAACCGTTCTCAGAACTTCAGTAGAGTTCGTTTAACTCCCAGATGGTCTCCTGAACAACCAATTTTTTTTATCGTGAAGTGTCGAATTCGTATTAATTTTAAAATAATATATAATCGACAAAACATTAAGCAACAAAAGAAGCTACTAAAACATTCATGTGTCGTTGTAGTTTTTTTTCGTCATCCAACCGACCGGTAATACCATTTTGAGCCTTATCGTAGAACGTTATGCAAAGCATTACGATATATCAATATAGTTTTTCACTCGCTCATCCCTACTCGTCGCTATTTCCATATAATATTGCTAGCAGCTAGCCGGACACGCGAGGGACTCCGCGCGCCGATCGCCTGCCTGCGTCTGCCTTAAAGCCTACGTGACCACGATACCATTTTGTCTTAATGAGTTACTAAATAAAATTGAATTCAAATGACGTCCATATTTGTTTCCCTCACTTTTGTTGTTAAAATTGTTTATCCGAATGCGAATACATTACGTAATTAAATTTAACAATCGAAAACTGAAAACATCTATAAAAAGAAAGTGACACGAAAATATTTGGCAGTGCAAGACACGTAAATGTGTTTTTTTCTTGTAGTAATAAAAAATGATCTTGTTCAATAAACTTTTTTAACTTATAAGTATAATAATAATGTCCTCCTGACCGAATTTCGGCCACGGCGGCCTGCCTCAACGGAGGCTAGCCATCGGCGCAGGACAGGATTATAGTGTCCAAGTGTATGCGCAAGCACAGGTGCACTCTCTATTCCCTCACTCTCATAATCCGATGGGACGGTAAACCGACACGACCGGAGAGAGATCAGGCGCAGGACCAACGGCTTTACGTGCTTTCCGAGGCACGGGGGTGAGACACCGCCAACATCCTGACTCCGGCCAACTAATGAGAATTTCTTGATGGAAAAACTCAATAATTAATTTTTGGCCCGACCCGGGATTCGAACCCAGGACCTCATGATCAGCAGTCGCACTACTACAACCACTAGAGCAACAAGGCAGTCACTTACGAACAGTATACTTATAAGTATGTACATAACGTTAATGAATGACAATGAGTATTGTAATATCTAAAATCATTTATGTCCATTTTCGTGACAACTCCAAGAATACACGCTGACGCGTAAATACCTACGCGGGCGAAGGCATCGTCGTACATCAAAGGCGTTTCACTACTGTAAGGTTTTAAATTGTGTTATAGTGGTTACCTTTAAGAGCTGTATTGGTATATCTCCCATTTCAAGATGTTCCGATTTCGTGATAACAATGTGTTTAAATAATTCTTGTTATATTTCTTATGCTAATTAACAATATAACCATCGTCGAAATACCTCTGTGACAAATACTTGAAAGATATAAGAATATTTTATTCTTTCAGATATGCATCAAATTAAAGGCTGAATGTGGTGATGAAATGGATGATATTGATACAGGTATAATTGCTATGAACAATGAATTCAAAATTGTGTTTAAAATATTTTATAAAGAATCAATATTAAAACCAGAAAATGTAACAAAAATAGTATGTTTTGCCTACTAAACCTATTTTGGTTACAATGTATCGACCAAAAACCTTTTTAAATTTGTTAACTTTGTATTTGTATGTTTATGTATTTGTTATTTTTTTAACATATCAACATGTATTTGATATCTGTTAAAATTTTATATTTTTATTTGTGAAAAAGCAAGAATATTTATTTAAATTTTATCATATTAGAGGGTTGACAGGTTGACTTGCCAAAAATACCACAGCTTGTTTGTCGGCCTGTGCTTACTCAGCAATGCGAAATTCCAGTCCAAACTTGTGTATACTATTTGGCTATAGGCGTGCGTGTATTAAAGAAAATATTGTAAGTTGTAACTCGTTTTGGTTGTCATCATATTCATATACCATCTTAATATAAAACGTGGTTTATCAAGATTGGGTTTAAACTATGGTTTAAACCAAAGATTTCTATGTATGCTACTAGATGAGCTCTGCGACCTTTATAGATTGCGCAATTAGTTACGGTCAATTCTCCGTAACTATTTTAGTCGGCTGCGAGCGGTCGAGAAGACTAAGATTTTGTTTAATGTGACTAAGAAAACGCTGTCATTATTTATGTGCGCACTTTGTCAATGTGATTTGAAGTTTATTTTAAATAAGTGTATATTTCGTATTTGCCTAAAAACAGTAACTCGTTCTTGTGAATGAAAATATAACTGCGTGGCATATGTACCATGTGCTCGTCCATCTTGCGCCCAAGCGATTCACAGCTGTGTATTGTTCTGAATTTCTAATCTAGAGTAGTATACATAGAAGTCGTTGGTTTAAGGTGTTACCACACCAATCGATCTACCGTCGATCGATGGCATCGAACGATGGTGGAACGGATTAGTCGACGTCGACCGAAAGTTTCTACCACACCGATCGATCGATGGTAGAATGGATTAGTCAACGTCGATTGAACTGCTTGAACCGCTCCACCAACAGTATTAGTTTGTTCGAATTATTCCACATTTTAGTGTCGTGACGTGTAAAATGGTGTCGACAGTTCCGTCGATAGTAAAGGTACTCGTCGTAAATGTCGTTCGATGATTGAACAACGTTGTATCGAACAGTATCCGTCGATCAGTTAAAGCTAACACATCAATCGATTGATTGGTATGATAACACACACAGCAGTCTTCGCAACACACACTTTGTTGTGCATATTTACTGCGCGACTTCCTTTTTGAAAACCTCTAGTTTAAACTTGGGCTTATTCTATGTCATTTAAAAAAGAGTTTGAAGTTCGGAACAATAACTGCCCGGATTTAATTTAATAACATTATTAATAATAATAACGATATAATTAGTATAGATATGCTGTCGTGTATACTTATAAATTTCAAATAATAACAGTCTTAAATTTACGTTAATGTATGCGTCCGCGTTGTTAATATCCGGATCCTAAAGTCAGTCAAAGTTTACTAACAGTAGCTTATAAAAAAACGTCCAAGACGTCTAGTTTTAAGGTATCTGTAGCTGTGAACTTTATTATTATTACGATATAATTTGCAATGAGATTTAGAAACATTGTTATAAAGATTATTAAGCATGTGCGGCTCGAAGGACCAAAACAGAAAAAATATCTTTACAACTATTTGATCTCAATTATGAAATTCTAGCTTTTATGAAGTTCTATTTTAACGAGACATTTATTAATTTATTTATAAAAGTCCGTCTCATCATGTAATAATGTTTCTGAATCTGTTTACCGCTTGCATTTATTGTTTGTTCCTTTAAAAGGTTTGGGCCATTTAATAATAATAAAATAATAAAAGTTGTAATATCTCCAAACATAATACTTTGTGTCACATTTATTTTTTAAATAATATTTTATCATCACAAAGTATGTCCTAAAGTTTTATTTTAATCGAATAATATGTTACCATGTATTATTGGCAATGATTAAAAGACTGTAATTAAAGGTAAAATATCTATATTATATTATGTTGCCAGAAAAAGTATAGAATGTAATTCTTACTCATGGTTATTATTTTCATTGAATTGGATTTCGCGAAAAGCTTCGTCTGCCAAAAAATAAGTGTGATAAAAAAAGAACATTGTAATCAGTTTCGCGCTCGTAAGGATTTATAGATTTATAACTACGACTGAAGTTTGTGATCTCTTTCATATATTGATCTCAAGTATATTATTTTAAGGAAAAACAACATCAAAATATTGGGGTAGAGTTTTAAAGAAACGAAAGTAATAAAATATTTCTGTGGAAAATTGTTGAGTGGTTTTGGCTTTATCGCAACTTAAATTGGCTTCCAAACAATATTTATACTTAAAAATATGTATTTTATTTAAAATAAAGTTTGTTTTTGCACTCTACGTAGTCTAAATACAATTTTGCATAGGTCTTTGATTTTTTTTACGACTGTAAATGCGCACCGTATTATTGTAATCACTTTTAATTAAACTCACACATCAAAATCTTAAATAGTGCTTCAATATAACACCTAGTCGTGACTGTATATACCGCAGCCCGATGGTTTAATTAGTCGATTAATAGAACGGCAAAACATTATTTTGTAATGAGACTTTCACCAAACTTATGACCGTCGGCGCAAACTGTAACGATTTCGTTTCTACATCGGCTATTCCTTTGGTAAACCTTTTTAAACATTTTGAAGGCTTTTATTTAACGACCTAGCAATTAACCAAGTGTTGAATTTATCAGGTTGCGACATGTCAAATAAATATTAAAGTTCTACATCCGTAATACCAGAACATCAAGAGACTGATGATTCTATTAAAGATAAGAAGTTAAATTGTTACAATTCACATTTAAAAATAAAATGGTGTCATAATTACTACTTTTAACGCTACTATGTTCAGAATTTAAACTATTTGGTGGTGTCAATTTCTAAGGGTCGAATCTTGTTTGATGCAGTGGTCATAATAGTGCTCGCTACAGTGGAAGGAAATGCGGCGTGCTTTTCAAACCGGGTGACAGACGCCATTTTAATTTTTAACCCGGATCTTGAGATATTTTCTTTCTTATCGCAATGCAATTCCAAAATGTAGCGCCTGATTCTATTTTTAACAACGAACTGGTTTGCTTTTAATCTGTTTTTTTTATTAAAATATTTTTTAGATATTTCAAAAAGTAATAAAAATTCGCCTAAAGTTGCGATAAGCCACTGTAACCTAAACATTTTTTAAATAATATAATGGGCCTAGTCGCCATGTATTAAATCTTTTGTTAACATTTAATTTTACTAATAATTATATCATAACTGTTTGTACTGTACGCAAAACTTTTATACAAATAAAATTATTTTTAAGCTCAATGTATAATATGTTATTTTTACTATAGTAAAACCTTCGAGTATTTTTTTAAACTTGCAAATATGAGATATTATTAGAGTGCTAGCCTGGTTTTTGAATATCGTGTGTAGCAGGTCGCAGGTGGCAGTACTACACATGAAGTGACAAACAAATTTACAGCCCATCTGATAGTAACTGGCTATTTCTGTTCATGGGCAGTAGACACATGGAGCCAACTTCAAACCAGGACTGAGCTTTGAAGATAACACGGAATACAGCGATGCAAGCAACTGCCATTAGGCGATAGAAGCAGGCAAGTGGTTGGTATTTACCCAGTCGGACTCGTAAGCAGAAAAGTAATCCCACCACCTGGTGTTGTATAATTGTTAAAAGAAATTTATTAATTTACGTTTAAGTTAATTAGCCGCTTAGAACGTGTGACGTATGTAACAGAGTCCTTTCAATTTCATTAATTTGATAAAAAAAGTTGCTGCCAATATACGTTCCCACAGCTAGACACAGGCCTTCTTTTATATCTGAGAGGGATTTCTTACCTTCCCAAATATTAAAGGAATCCCCAGTACGCAGCAAATTAAGTTATCATAGGTAATTTTTTATAATTAACATTGCAACAATAACGTTAAGGAAAGTTATATACTTATATAAGTTATAAAAGTATGTTTCCTAAAATAAAGTTCTGAATACAAATCTATCAATGCTGTACGATGACGTTTTCCTGGCGTACGTACGTTTTCAAGCGCGCGATCATTGCCAGATGAACATCCGCGTTTTGTTACGCAATTCATTGACGTAATTCCGAGAGTAATACGTCAATAACAAACGTAAGAAATCATTTGATATCTATATTTAAAGATGGATGAAAGTCTTGTGAATTCCATTTTAAACCTCTATGAACATAAAAATTGGAGAGCAATAGTGTCTCGATATCACGACCATCCAGATAGGAGCAAGTTATTATGGGTGTTCCCAACAGAGGAGAATTTTGCATTTCTACGTGATAGTGTGGTTGAATTAGGATGCGATGGAATCTTAAGCATTGGATGTGGAAGTGGTCTATTAGAATGGATGATAACGGAAGCTACAGGTAAGTGTTTCTAAGAACTACATATAAGTAACAAAGTAAAATTAGCGTTACTGTAGAGGAAATCTATAAATATCGAAGTAAATGACTCACTGTTTTTTTTAGTTTCATTTGTAGATAAGTAATTGATTCAGGGGTAGTGTTAGCGCCTTATGTGGTCTAAATGTTTAAAAAACCTGTTTTCGGAAGGAAGTATTATTGGAAAGATTATGCTCTCACATAATAACAACCTAAAATAGTAGCATAATGCTGTTGTGCTTCGTATGGTGAGCGTAGAGAACCAGAGAATCTTAATATTGGGAAAGAGGCATTTCATCTTAGTTGTCAAGGGTGACTACAAATCTGCATTTTGATTCTTAATCGAGTATAGATGAAGATGTCTATGGGCCATAGCAACCACTTATCATCGGGTGGACTGTGTGAGCACACAGTACTCTATAAAAATGTACTTTTAATGGAGCTGTACCAGTACAAGGATGTAGTAGGATCTACGCTCACCATTGGTGAGCGTAGATCCTATATATTTCACAAACGGGTAATATGAGTAGCAAAAATATATGATCGAAACTTTGCCATAAACTTTTTTTTTTAGAGATACATTAACATAATTCATTCACACTGATTGTAAATGGATATCGTGGCCGAAAGATACCTAAGTAAGTGAGTAAATATCTATAATGGATTAAGAATTAAAATGAAAAGTCCGAAAGACTAAGATGGAATGCCTCGTTTTTCTACCTTTACCTCCATTTCTAGCCACTTACCCGTACGAACGAAACACATCAGCATTATCTGCTATGTACTACTATATTTTTTACTATACACGTGGTAGTGTGTAGTGGTAGAGCAATGCTGCAATTATATTAGTAGTATAGTTGTAGCACGAATGGGTCGGCTCGACCGGGGAAGGACCACGCTCTCACAGAATGCCAGCGTCAAATAGTAGCTTAATGCTGCTGTGTTTCGTATGGTGAGTGTAGAGAACCAGAGACCCATTTTACTGGAAACAAGGCATTCTATCTTAGTCCTCACGGGTAATAACGCATCAGCATTTTGATCCGTAATCGAGGATAGATGTAGATGTATATGGACCACAGCAACCACTTACCATCAGTTGGACTGTGTGCTAGTTTGTCAACCTATCCTATAAAATAAAAAAATATATGCAAGCGTGGTCCTTCCTTGTTCGAACCGGCCCATTTCCTTCTGTTACCATAATACGCTACATCATACCGTAACCACCTTTGTAATTTACTAGGTATATACACAGTAATCTATGTTTACTAGCAACGTTAACGAGAAACCCGCCTGTTAAATTTAACGCGTGACACCACTGGACACCTTGAGATACAAAAGTTAATATACCGATTTATTAATTCTACGATCTTCTTTTTAGGTTTACCAGTATCAGGAATTGAAATAGATGGAGCCTGGTGGCACTGTAAATACGCCCCACCAACGTTTATACCCCTAATTATAACCACACCTACTTTAAATAGCAGCACTATTAGTCGTTTGAGAGATGCAAAATCAGTTGCTTTATTATTCTGTTATTTTAATAACGGACCGGCATTTGCTCAATATATAAAACATTATTCCGGACCTGTGATAGTTATAATTGGACCAGGGTACGGTAAAGGTGTTCACACAAACCCAACTCCGTTTGAGGATTTAGGGGAAGAATGGAAAATGTACAGTTCACAGGAGATTAGAGATAGTCAAGATTATATTGCTATTTATCAAAGGAATCATAACAAAGAAACGAAAATTGTATAATCTTCTTAAAAAATAAACGTTATGATTGTTGGCTGTAATTTACTCAGCGAAGAGCAAACCTCACAAATTAACGGGTGTCTATATTTTTTCCAAGTTCTTCACATAGCGAAAGTATTCTATATTCACTCTCTAGTTATTTTACTGAAATCCCTTCTTTATGCAATTGTACGTTTTTTAATTTATAAAATAAATATTATAGGTAATTATTTACACCAACGAACAAACCAATATGTTTTATATCATTATGTTAAAGAACTAAAAAGATAAATAAGCAGACCCAAAAGTGCTTACCTATATAGATTTAAAAAATATTGTCGTAATGAAAATATCTCGAAAAATTAAAAATGGAAGACTAAATAGAGAAATATACACAATACCAAAAGTGAATAGATTTTTAAAAACACATCGGACGTCTGGCACCTCAGTCCCCTCCGTGACCATGGGTTCTGTAAAGTACTTGACTGCCTCGATGGTCTAGTGGTTGTATTAGTGCGACTGCTGATCATGAGGTCCTGGGTTCGTATCCCAGGTCGGGCCACACGTGAACCCGCTGGTCCTGCGCCTGATCTCTCTCCGATCGTGTCGGTTTACCGTCCCATCGGATTATGAGAGTGAGGGAATAGAGAGTGCACCTGTGCCCGCGCATATACTTGGGCACTATAATCGTGTCCTGCGTCGATGGCTAGTCTCCGTTGAGGCAGGCCGCCGAGATCGAAATTCAGTCTGGAGGACATTAAAGTACTTGAAACGCCGGTGATATAAAAAAAAATTAATATACGCAATAAAATCCGTATAAACTAGTGGTGTTCGTGTAAATATAAGAAATCATGACTTCAATAGATGTTAGTAATCATCTCGTATATCGTACATGGTAGATGCTATGTTAGATAGATCAGCGATGGGATTGGGAAGCAACTTTAAAGAAGGGACACGTGGTACTGGGAACGCTCATCAGCATCATTATGGCAAATCTTTCTACTATTGGAGGAAAAAGTGAATGCCGGTGTTCAGCATTGGACTTTGTACAAACTGGTTATGAGTGAATGGAACCTTAATTCTATGTTTTTTTTTCTAAAATTAATATAAAATTACGTAATTAGTTTTGCAAATGTAAATAAAACGATTAAATTTAGTTGAAAATATTAATTAACAGTCTTTTAAAAATTTTGTTACAATTCATATGTAATCCTTTAAGTTATAATTTACAAATTGAATTTCAAAATCATCAACTTATATACAGTATATGTTTTACCAATGAGTAATTATATCTAAAATGTATCAACAATATATACACAGAAAGCTACCAAAGCAACTAAATAGGCGGGTTGTACCTATTTAATAATGTATTATGCACTTTAATTTTTCATCAGTTCTATGTTTTTAACATTAATTTTATTGGTGGAAGGCCTGACCGACGTGTTCATCATAGGGTCTTTCTTTCCATGTACAAAGGTTTGAAATTCATTATTCAATACCTCTGAGGATACCAAATCTAAGGACTCTTTTTGATTTATAATCGGAACTTCTGTTACCATTCTGTTAATTTCGTTTACTGCCACCTCAGCAGGCATATTGCTTGAGGTTATATCATTCTCTAGAAAGTGAAAATCATTGTGCATGAGGTATAGAGACTCCAAAGGGAAGTTCATGTCGAAACGGGGCAGCATTTTGTTGTCGTCGGAATTATCATCTATTTCTATTACGTCGTTCTGTTGGTCCGATATTTCTGGTAAGACGACAGTCGACAGGTCCATATGTGGCGAATATTGCTCACCTATAATATTGTCCATTAAATATTGGTCTATGATAGATGGATTATTAGACGTGTTATTTAAGGCCATGTTATAGAACGCATCAGATTTCACTTCATTTTTTATCTCATTCATATTCTTATGAATATCTTCAAGAGGTGGTGAAGCCTTGTATTCTCTGCTGATAGCTTGCGTGTTGAGGTTGCACATTCTCTCTAAACCAGGCGATTGAGTATTTTGTTTGATTGTCGCTTCCAGTTTAATGTAACTCGGATCGTTTGTCTGGATTTTCTGAGCCGAGGGCAACATTGTCATGGAGTTTACATTCATTTGTTGGTTAAACGTAAATATTTGAGGATTATTGTTCAATTCACTATCGACAGGCGTTGTTGCTGAATCTTCAAGCATATTTTCTTGAGGGTAAGCCATTATTGTATTAGGTGATTCGCTAAGCACCGGCTCGGGTTGAAGTTGCATGAATTGCGTAGTGATCAAGTTGTTAAAAGTCACTGGCCTGCCTAGACCGAACCTTTCATTGTCCTCCAATCTTTTAAACGCCATTTTCTGTTGCGAATGAAACATATTAACCTGATCCGGGCCTTTAAGTATTAAATTGCTCTTTACAGATATTTTTGCCTTCTTTTTCGGCACACCATCTGGTTCATTACTAACGTTAATGGGGGAATGACTAGATAATGGAACAGGCAAGATTTGCGTAGGCTTAATGATAGGTCCAAGAACTTTTGTCATCGGCATACATATTTTATCCACAGGTTTCAGCATTATGTTGTTCCTAACCGATATTTGAGGGGTGGGAGGTAACCTAATGGGTAAATTAGCCATGATATTGTTACTAATACTGCTACCAATCGGAGAATGATCAGATGCAAGAGAATTTACACTATTGTTTTGTAGAAGACTCTGTTCAATTGATACAGATGTATTTAAAAACCCGTGTAAATTGGATTGATTACTATCAAATGTCATTTGTAAGGGACGTTGTGAAGTGAACTGGTGTCGGTCAATTAAAGTGTCATTCAAGTTTTCAGATATAACACAATCTGAATTGTTTTCCTCTTTACTTAGATCTGTGACCATAACACAACTCTTAAAGGTGGGAGCTTGAACTTCATTGCTTGTTGTTGTACAGTAGTTTTTTGGATATTCCTGTGGTAAGCTTTCGGATAGACTATCACAGTCATATACTTCTATTGGTATTGCATTTACTGTTTTTGGACTCGAGTCTTTAGTAACTTCATTTGATAATTTATTGTTATCATCAGATTTTTCTGTATCACTTGGAATAGTCCAACTTGGTTTACCAGCTTTTCCTGTTTGCATGTCTACAAGCAATTGTATACCTTCTTTGTCTCTGTGTGTGGTGAGATGTACGACATATTTTTCCTTGCTAACAGATTTAAACGGACAATAAGGACAACAGTGTACATCATTAGAACTGACAGTGGGATGTTTGGAGATCATATGAGATGTGAATATGTTAGTTTGTATTGCTGTGTATGGACAGTATTTGCATTTGTAAACACCTTCATTGGAATGCAGCTTCTTATGACGTCGCATTGCATTGTGGTCTGCTGCACGGTATTCGCACTGGTCGCAAGAATATGGCCTGTCACCTGTATCATTAATCATTTTTATACATAATACTATCAGATTCAATAATAATTTGAATAAAAAATTATAGTAACTGTAACATTATTTTCAGAGTGAGGTGACGAACGAGCACACAGTCTACCTGATGGTAAGTGGATGCTGTGGCCCATAGTCACTTACATCTACTTTCAATTAAGAATACCAAAATGCAGTCTCATCAATCACCCTTGACGATTATTCCAGTAATAAAGGTCTCCGGTTCTCTACATTCACCATACGAAATACAGCAGTACTAGGCTGCAAGAGCGGGAGAGCGTGATCCTTTCCCGGTGAAGCCACCCCTTTCGTGCTACAACAACAATATAGCTACAGCGTGGTTCTCCCACATATACAACAAAACAATTGAGCTTGACATTGAAGGAAAACATTGTGAATGAAATTTTGAACACAGGTAAACGGGAAAAATTTCAAACAAAAACTTTTCCCGTTACTTTTGCTGCTACAAAGTGTTGTATGGTAGTTAGAAGTGGAACATGGTAATTCAAACAATAACTCTCAACATTTCGACAAAAGTATAAGCATTTAATATCAACTGCTCCAACTGTTCAGAGGGTAGTGAATATCCTGACATTTTATGTGGAACAAAATAAATAGTTATGGAACAAAATGCAATGATGTGAGAACAATTGCAATGATATAGCATTTACAGCAATACATTATTTCAATCATCACCATCACCATTTTTAATGACCATTGCTAGACAATTTTTAGACTTTTCGTAGAACTTTAAGGATTTGTTGTTGTGGAACTGGATATTTATGTAGTAGGGCCATGTTGGAGCTATATTAGTAGTACAGTTCTAGCACGAATGGGTCGGCTCGACCGGGGAAGAGCCACAGTCTCACAGAATACCAGCGTAAAATAGCAGCTCAATACTGCAGTGTTTCATATGGTGAGTGTAGAGAACCGGAGACCCCCTTTTACTGGAAATGAGGCATTCCATCTTAGATCTCACGGGTGACAACGCATCTGCATTTTGAGTCGTAATCGAGAATAGATGTAGATGTGCCACAGCAACAACTTACCATCAGGTGAACTGTGTGCTCGTTTGTCACCCTAAACTATAAAAAAAGAGTTACACAGAACCTCATTGTCAACCAGCTGATACACCGCAGGCAATTAAGATAAGAACTTAGAGAAAAAGAAAGTGTAAAACGAGCTTACAATACTATCTGAAAATAAACGATTACTGCAGCTTATGAACACAAAGGTCTTAGACATATTACCACATCTGAGGACTTAGAGAAAATGCCTGACAGACTGTAATTATACATACTCTCTCGCCCTTCAAACCTGAACACAAAAATTGGTAAGAGAGTGACACCTGTCCAGGTGAGCTTAGTAGAAAAAGAGCCCCTATAACTTACAAAATTACCCTATAAAACTAAATAATAATTTCTAATTCCGAGTACTGAGTACCAAATAGTGGTGGTGTAAGAATACTTACTACCCATACTATCCCATAGGTGTCGTAAGATGCGACAGATTGAAACAAGGAGATGGGCAGCAGGGTCTTTCTAATAACGACTAAAAATAAAAAAACTGCAGTTAAAAAAATAAAGACAATTAATTCGCAACCATCCGCTTAAAAATACAATGATGTGTCTTACCTGGATTGAAGAGCACCTCCCGCCCTCCCTCAAATGCGTGCACTAATACCGTCACCACTAATCCCAGCACCACTACTCCCAACACTTAGCCGTCAGCCGCCGTAGAGTCTACATCACCTGAAGATGCCTCGTGTAGAGGCGAAACACGTGTCGTATTGACGTCGATGGTGTGTCTTTCCTGGAATAGTGGTGTTGGGAGTAGTGGTGCCGGGAGTAGTGGTGTTGGGATTAGTGGTGCTGGGATTAGTGGTGCTGGGATTAGTGGTGACGGGATTAGTGCACGCATTTCAGGGATGGCGGGAAGTGCTCTTCAATCCAGGTAAGACACATCATCGTATTTTTAAGCGGATGGTTGCGAATTAATTAATGGCTTTATTGTAATGGATTTCCGCAAAGTAACGCCCGATTCTATCAATTATCTTAAAACTGCAGTTGCCAACCCACCTGCCAAGCATGGCAACGGTGGCATAATCCCTCTATCTAGGACTGACGGAGACTTCAATAGGCTGTAATGGTAACGGTATCAGTAATTTATAATGCTGAAACATACCTGTATGAGATCTCAGATGCAACTTAAGTTCACCTTTTCTAGCAGCAGTATAATCACAATGGCCGCATTTAAAAGGTCTCATCTTATCATGGACAGTACTTATATGTACTCTTAATCGCCGCTCATTACTAAATTCTCTTTGGCAGATGTGGCATTGAACAGGGGTCGAGTCTTGTACATGAATCAACTTGTGTTTAGAGAACTGATTACCATTTTTGAAAGACTTATTGCAGATTGTACCTGGCAAAATCATAGGCGTACATGGTTATTGTCATTTCGGTTTACTTATTTTTAATATTATAAGCATAAAATAGTATTAACATGATTTAAGAAAAAAAAGATGAACTCAAAGTTTCTGCATTGCTGGATTTTTTGCAAAGGTCTAATTTTTAAAACCAGTAGAGGTTTTTTTTTCATTACAACCCTTGATTAAAACTACCTTTACGGATTTTATCGCGTTTATTTTTACTTTTTATTGACGTTTCGGGCGCTTTCCAGCACCCATGGTCACGGGGGACTGAGATGACTGACGTCCCGATGTCATTGTTAAACCCGGAGTACCTTCAGCTTTTTTAATTATTGTTTATGGTCCGATCTATGCAAAATGAACTGACTATGTCTTGAGGTCTTGCAGTGGTATGCTTGGGTTTAGTTTTAATTTTATTGATTATAGGATCTCAAGCAGGTGGTGGTGGTCTTCCACCGCAGCGGTGAAGAGTTTCGGGGATATAACGTCACCCTGTCTTACACCTCTCTGCAGTTGGATAGGTTTCGAACTCTGGTTCTGTACTTGAATAGCCATCGTAGCCCTACTGTACAAACACTTCAACACTTCGATATACCGACCGTCAACTTGGCACCGCTGAAAGGACTGTGGCACTGCCCAAATTTCGACGGAATCAAAGGCTTTCTCATAGTCCACATATGCCAGACAAAGTGGCAGATTGTACTCTTCGGTCTTCTGTACAATCTGCCGCAGGGTATGTATGTGGTCCGTAAGCCTTTTCGGAAATCGGCTTGTTCGGGAGGCTGGAAGCCGTCGAGTCTGAGGAGGCGACTCAGAAGGGAAATCGGTCTGTAGTTCTTCAAGAGAGCGTTGTCGCCTTTCTTAAAGAAAAAGGCCACCGCACTACTGCTCCGCGCCTCCGGAGTAGTGCCACCATGGAGGACGGAATTGAAGAGCTTCTGAAGGACTTCAAGTACCGGTGTGCCACCCGCTTTCAGAAGCTCCGCTGTAATTCCATCCTCGCCTGGGGCTCTGCCGTTTTTAAGGTGCTGGAGAGCCATTCTAATCTCGCTCAGACTGACGTCCGGGATATAATCGGAAAAGTGTCGGATAAGACTTGCTCTTGGATTGTTACTCACACGTGTGGCTCCAACAATGATGTGTACAGCTGCCCATAGAACCTCTCAATCTCACTCAAAATCTCAGGTGTCCCGGAAACCCGTTGACCCACTCACAATCTTTACAACGTTGTTGACGAGAGACTTGTGGACGATAAATCTGACACCTCCTTGGGACAGATGGTCGCCCTCCCAGTGATAGAACAAGTTGCCGGACTCGAGGATTACCGTGTCCTCCCCCTCTCTTCGGACTTCTCTCTTCGGTGGCGACCGAACCTCCACCGGAGATTTTTAGCACCCCCTGCCCCGCAGTTACCATGGTCGCCACCGTAGCCAGGAATAGCGGGGCCGCCCGGGACTGGGGGTCGTTTGTTTGCGTCGTTATTCATGGGGGGATATTTGCCATAATTGCCACGCTTGGCGAGCGGGTTGGCAACTGCAGTTTTTTTATTACATCACTGTTGTTATCAGGAAGATGCTGCTGCCCATCTCCTGCCTGTCTCCCTCTGTCGCCTCTTACGACACCCACGGGTAGATATGGGGTAGTTGATATTCTCAACCGCCACTACACGCCACAGTAGAGGTTTAAATATTCTTAATAAATTGGAAAAAGCCTATTTTTTTATTTTAATCTTAAATTTATTCCGAATAAAATTCTTCATTCTGCATTCATTCTCATTAAAATATTTCATTAATGCAATAAATTAGCATCATAATTAGTATGATGCATGATATTGCTCTAATTTTTTATAGGATAGGGTGACAAAAAGCACACAGTCCACCTGATGGTAAGTGGTTGCTGCGGCCCATAGACATCTACATCTATCCTCGATTACAAGTCAAAATGCAGATGCGTTGTCACCCGTGAGGACTAAGATGGAATTTCTCATTTTCAGTAAAAGGGGTCTATGGTTCTCTACACTCACATACGAAACACAGCAGCATTAAACTTTATTTTACACTGGTATTCTGTGAGAGAGTGGTCCTTCCCCGGTCGAGCCGACCCATTCATGCTACAACTATATTATTAATATAGCTGCAGCATGGCTCTGATTATTATCATGAAAATAAATTCAATAGTGGTGGGGGCAATGGAACTGTTTTGGTTTTGATATTCACCACTGAGGGGCAAAGTAACTCATTTCTTCTTGGTGTCCAACAGTAAGGTCCAACGGCAAAATTGGTATACATAGTAACTTTTTTCCCAATTTCCGCCAGTGAGGGACATCAAGGATAGACAAACAAGTTCTCATATAAATTTTCTTCGTAAATTGTTTGACTATAATGAAATTTAAAAAAATCTTTAAGTGTGAAAGAATTCAATGAAATATCAAATTTAGAATTGGTATACCTATACTATATTTATACGTAGGTAACATTTTATTTAATCTCAGGACCTTCAAGCAATCCCGCATGCAGGTTTAAAAATGGCGTGTCCATAATAATCTTTCTTTAATGCTTAAAAATGTAAACTTTAGGTAAATGAGCACCCGATTATCCGACCACTACTTATAACAAAGCACAAATATGTCAATTTGGTAATATAATAATAGTAGTAGTATTAGACATCCGGTACTTGATTTATCACACAAATCTTTGCTGCAGAAACCATGTAAAACAATGTTTTAATTTTTTATATTATGCTTAAGACCGATTTGGATAATAGGTGTTTGGATAATTATAATTGGCATTCTACTGTACTCTGTTTCCATTTTCCACACAATTGTTTAGATTTTAACCACAAGCATTACTAGGTTTATCAAATCTGGGAGAGACCTACATCCAGCAATAAACTATTTGTCTAATTAAATATATATATATATATATATATATATATATATATATATATATATATATATATATATATATATATATATATATATATATATATATTATATACATAATGGGTCACACATATATGCAATAAATGAAACCATATACTTGTTATCGCCTCTGCTGACAATATACAAAAAATGAACGTAATCGGTCCAGTAATTAGGTCAAAAAGTAGAGTTTTAATTTTAAGCAAATTTGAACACTCTATTTTTTTTTTTTTTTTTATAGAAGAGGGGGCAAACGAGCATGCGGCTCACCTGATGTTAAGTGACTACCGCCGCCCATGATCAACCGCAACACCAGGACAATTGCGGGTGCGTTGCCGGCCCTTTAGAAAGGAGTAAGCTCTTTTGTTGAAGGTCCCCAGGTCGTATCGGTCCGGAAAAATCGCCGGTGGTAAACTATTCCACAGAGAGGTTGTACATGGAAGAAAACTCCTTGTAAAACGTACAGTGGTGGACCGCCAAGCATCCAGATGGTGTGGATGGTATCGGGACGTTTGCCGTGTAGTGCGTCCACGAAATTTGGCGGCTGGGATTAATCCGAACAATTCCTCAGAGCACTCCCCGTGATAGATGCGATAAAATACGCAAAGAGATGCAACATCTCTTCGCAGCGCCAGTGAATCGAGCCGATCGGAAAGCACTCGGTCGTCGACGATTCGAGCCGCTCTGCGCTGGATGCGGTCAAGTGGAAGGAGCTGGTACTGGGGAGCCCCAGCCCAGAGATGGGAACAGTATTCCATGTGCGGCCGAAGCTGCGCCTTGTAAAGTTGCAGGCGGTGTGCCGGCATGAAATACTGTCCCGCTCTGCTGAGCACGCCAAGCTCTTTAGAGGCCAATTTGGCCTTCCCTTCCAAGTGACCACGAAACTGCACGTCACTCGATATGTCGACGCCGAGGATTCCGATACTGGCTGAGGCAACAAGGGGAGTGCCTTGAAACTGAGGGGATACGACAAAGGGGTTCTTTTTAGCGGTTAACGCGCAAACTTGTGTCTTCTGGGGGTTAAACTGGACTAGATTTAGTCGTCCCCAATCCGAGACTCTGTTCAGCAAAGACTCGACTTCAGACACAAGTTTGTCCCGGCACTCGGAGACGTTTTCCCGAGAAATATTGGCTCGGCCGGTGTAAAGAGCATCACCAGTGCTGTCATCCGCATAGCAATGAATGTTAAGGGTATGCAACATATCATTGATATGCAGAAGAAACAGCGTTGGCGATAGCACGCAGCCCTGTGGAACACCAGCATTAATAGGCTTGCAATCGGAGCTTGCACCGTCTACAACGACCTTGATGCTCCGATCTGCAAGAAAGCTGGTGATCCAATCGCATAATTTCTCGGGAAGCCCATAGGAAGGGAGCTTCGAAAGAAGCGCTTTGTGCCAAACCCGATCGAAGGCCTTCGCAATGTCCAAACTAACGGCCAATGCCTCCCCCTTGAACTCTACTGCCTCCGCCCATCTGTGAGTGAGGTAGACCAGAAGATCACCAGCTGACCGACCACGGCGAAAACCGTATTGGCGGTCACTAATCAGCTGGTGATCCTCAAGATACCTCATGAGCTGGCAGTTTACAATGGACTCCATTGTTTTGGAGAACAAGGAGGTGATGGCGATTGGCCGGTAGTTGGACGGGTCTGAGCGGTCGCCTTTTTTAGGGATCGGGTGGACGAAAGCCGTCTTCCATGATTTTGGGACTACGCCTAGGGAGTAGGAGTACCGGAAAAGACGCGTTAAAACCGGTGCCAACTCTGGAGCACACGTCCTCAGCACAATTGGGGGGATTCCGTCAGGCCCACTCGACTTGTGGATGTCCAGGGAGAGGAGTGCTTTGCGAACCGAGCGCTGTGTGAACTGCACTTCCGGCATGGAGCACTCACACCGTGGGATTTTCGGCGGCGTACTCCCCCCGTCATCGAGAGTCGAGTTAGACGCAAAGAAAGAGCCTAGAAGATCGGCTTTCTCTTTTGGAGTATGGGCCAGTAAGTCGTCCTCCCTGTGCAGAGATGGAAGAGATGGCTGACAGAAATTCCCCTGGACAGCCTTGGCGAGAGACCAGAATGCACGGGTTCCATAAGGAAGGCGAACTAGTTTCTCGCCAATTCTGCCTATGTGCTCTGACTTTGCCTTGGCAATGACTCTTTTGAAGGACCTAGAGGCGGAATTATACTTCTTTTTTAGAGCGCTGGTGTTTACATCCCGGGACGCTGATGCATCAACCCAGGCTTGGTAGCACTCCTGCTTATAGCATGATGCTATTTTACAGGAGCGACTAAACCATGGCTGAGATTTGCCTCCAATGGGCACCACAGAGGAAGGAATAAAAAGTTCCATACCCTGAAGTACCACATCAGTAACAGAATCCGCAACAACGTTGGGATCATCCGGCGAGAAGCAAACCCGCCCCCAAGGGTAGGATGCAAAGAAAGACCGCATCCCATCCCAATCGGCTGACCTATAGTGCCAAACACGGCGGCAGCCTGCAGAATGCAACCGCGATTTCAGCGTGAGTGGCACAACACTCCGGACCAGACAATGGTCCGAGGAGCCTAAAGGGGCGTCGACGGAAATCTGATATCCGTCCGGGTGAGAGGTCAGCAGAAGGTCCAACAGGGAAGGGGCATGATCCTCCACATCTGGAATCCGCGTAGGCGAAGTAACCAGTTGTGTCAGACCATATGCCAAGGCAAAATCATGAACAGATCTCCCCGCATGATCGGTTAAACGTGAACCAAGCCATTCGGCGTGATGGGCGTTAAAGTCGCCGAGGATCACGATCTCTGCGGAGGGGATCTGCTGTAGCAACGAATCTGCAGCCATTTGGACGTGGTCGAAGAGTCGGTCTGTTTCGGCATTACCGCTATGGGACCTATAGAGGCAGACCCATAGACGCGCGGATGGTCGTCGCCGTCTACGCGTAGCCAAAGGATGGACAGGTCCGAACCTTCAAGTCTGCCGAGGCGTCCAGAACAGATGTCCTCTCTGACGTAAACGCAAACTCCAGCCCGAGGCACAAAGGAGTGTTCCAGTTTGTACCCCGGGCAGGAGAGATACGAGACATCAGCCGGAGAGGACACCTGCGTCTCGGTCAGAAAGAGCAGAGCCGGCCTCGCCGTCTCGAGATGGTAGTGGACGGCGTTTAGGTTAGAGTGAAGTCCCCTGATATTGCAGAAATTCACGGACAGCGTGGCAGGGGTCGCCTTGGTTTTGTTGCTCCGTTTGCCCCGAGCAGTTGTAGTCTTGAGCGGAATTTTGCCCCCCCCCCCAGAATACGCGGGGCAGCCTGAGCACCCACGCTCAGAAGTGGAGAAACATGGTCGTGGATGCTCAGCGGGATTCTCCAGGGGTGCTGGTACCCTCCAGGGGTAGTCTATCATTATTTAATTCCGCTACCATGTTGATGGGGGGGGGGGGTTTGGGCCTCCGGCCACCTGCACTCACCAGACGAAACGCGGAAGCAGAGCTTCCACTTCACGCCGGTATTCTGTGAGGTCGTGGTACCACCCCGGTTTGAGCCGGCCCATACGTGCAACAGCAAAGCTGCCGCGTGGCTCTACCACTGTTAACTCTATAGAATTGGGTCACTAAGTCAATGATTCAATGAACTTGAATGAATCCTTGAACATTAAAAAGCGATGTTGCCACGCAGTGCAAACTATTGGTATTGCGACATATCGACAGCGGTGTCTTTTGTCGGCGTGCCACCCGCGTGCAACGTTGTCACTCTTCCAAGGGGTCAAGGTACGTTGTCTAAACAGAGTGTTCACTTTTACTGAATTTATTTTGATATTTATTTTGTTTGAAAATTTCACTTTTTTATTTTACGGGTTTTAATTTAATATTCTATTTTTCTACACTTCTACGGACTAGTATTACTTGTGGTTTCATTTATTGCATATATGTGGGACCCATTCTGTATATATATTATAGTAGTAAAGATAAAAAAAATCTCACATGTATATGCCTTAAGTTTCCCATGGCATTTCATATGAATATTATGAAGTCTATACTTCTTGTACGTTTTAAAACCACAAATTTCACATGTTGGCAACTCCATATCCACAGCATGCAACTTCCACAGGTGTGTGTGCAGTGCATCAATTGCGGGACAAATTTTACCACATTCTGGACAATGAAGTTTTCCGTTTAGGTGACATTTTTTGTGATACAACATATTTTTTTCATCTTTTAAACTAACAAAGCATCCATCAATAGCACAATGTATCACATTTTTCTTTTCTGTATCACTGTTCATCTGCACTTTATCTTTATAAGAATAGTTTAGGATTTGAACACTTGAGTCATTCATATTTGTTGATGCTTGAGGTTTAATAAGTTGTAAGGTCTCATCTTTATCAGTCTTTGGTGTAGATAAATTGCTATCAAGAACAGTTGTAACATGTGGTTGTACAGATGAAATGAGATCTGGAGTAACACTTGACACTTGGATAATATTGCGAGATGTATTTGATGATTCTGTATCAGATACATTTACATATTGAGTTGACATTTCATTACTGTACACTATATTGATACTAGCTTCCTGAATTAATTCTTTTGGATCAATGTTTTCAAAATTTGGTGTACTCATATTGTTCAACTCGTCAACTGATATGTAAGCAACACCTTTTGGTAGAGATTCATTATGTGGAGTAACAATGTCAGGAACTATTTCAATAACTTGTGGTATTTTAACATCAGCCCTATGGGGATTTATAGGCTTTGAATCATCTGTTTGCTTCTCTTCTTTCTTTAGTTTTGCATTTTTGAGGGCTATTTGAACTAAACTTTTTACCATTTTTTTTACGTCTTTGATGCCCATTTTATGATGATTGCGAAGGTGAGTCCTAAGAGTTTCTTCTGCATCAAACACGCTGATACAGCCTGGACAAGATATCTGTATATTGTCAGCAAGTCCATTTGTTTTGGCTAAATCTGGGTGAACAGTAAAAATATGGAATTTGATATCATCTTCAGCTAGTGCCATAAAAGGACATGCTTCACATTTAAAGAACACCGTCGATCCCACAGATTTCTCTTCGTAAGACATAACTTTTTCTTTTGTAACTGGAGGTTTTGCGTCTCTTATCCCTGCTTGTTCTATTATGTTATTGAAGCTCATAATGAAACATTGAGAAGTCATTTTCTGAGAAATAATAATGTTTTATCTACATGGTTTAATAAATAGCTTGATAAATTTTAAGGTATAATACAGCACAAATTATGTTACATTAAGAACATACAATAATTTAGGAATAATTTAGCCATATTTAAATATTCTCAAATACCACAACCCAAAACAAAAGTCAACACAACGTTGCCATAGATAAATACATTGCAAAGGCAAATTGACAGTTGACAGTTGGTGATTTTGTTTTGTCTTTAACTGGCTTTAGGGCTCTGGGTTCTAGCCAGTTCCGGCCACAGATAAATAAATATGTACTATGCTAGTTCTAGCCTTTCTGAGCCTATTGGTTTGAGTTTTTTTTATTAACTGGCTTTACGATTCCGGGTTCTAGCCCTTGTGAGCCTATCATTTCTTTCGGAATCTTCATTTTATATTCTTGTTCTTAACAATATGCTGATGCGTCACATTGGGAAGCCTTTGGGAGATTTTGACGGCAGCTCAACCTAGTGGACAGTTGATGACGACATCCACTCAAGTTCATAAGGCGCCTAAGCGATCAAAATAACTTGAGTTTTATATTGACATCAAAGCACTTGTTTCGTCGTTTTCTCTAATAGTTCACACGTGCGGACACTTAATTCACAAAATCGTATCACTTTTACGAATCAAAATCCACTTCAAACCATTATTCAAGCGACAAAATAGGAGCGACAACGCGTCTACGGCCAAGTTCCCGCCAAAACTTTGGTTTGTGGTTGTTGATATACAACACAGAGCATAGACTAACTTTGTAGTTGATTCTACAGAATATATCACAAACACAAAGGTAGAATGGGCGCAAGATATAACTCTGTACCCGGCCTAAATCGGAATATATCGTGTGCTGCCATCTTATTGTTTACGGCGAGTGCCTAGCGAAAATAAAAACACGGCACCCAACACAGGTGCTGTTTTTATTAATTTCTGCAGTAAATAACCGTCGTCCTTATGCCAAAAGTGATTAAAAGTGCTGACAGGTATATTATCTTGAAGTTTAAATGTGCCTGTGAAGAAGAACGAGACAATAACAACCCTACAGTACTATTATCTAAAGTTAGAGAACGCGGTGTATATTTCACAGATAGTTGATTAAAACTACTTTTACGGATTTTATCGCGTTTATTTTTACTTTTAATTACTTTTATTTTTAATTCCCGACGTTTCGGACGCTTTCCAGCACCCAAAGACCTCAGGACATAGTCAGTTCATTTTGCATAGATCGGACCATAAACAATAATTAAAAAAGCTGAAGGTACTCCGGGTTTAACAGTGACATCGGGACGTCAGTCATCTCAGTACCCCGTGACCATGGGTGCTGGAAAGCGCCCGAAACGTCGGGAATTAAAAATAAAAGTAATTAAGAGCAAAAATAAACGCGATAAAATCCGGAGGGTGGGTGGTTCTAAATAACTTTCATTTCTTATGTTCTGGCTTCAGGAGTAAATAATACCACATGTTTATTAATAATGAGATTTTATTGGTTATTGTCTTTTTAACAAAACAAGCTTCGTAAGAAGGTTTCTAATTTTTTTTCTTGGGTTGCAGTTCAAAATAGTGCATGGAAATTGTTTCCAATAAAAGGTTGACTTTCGAAATGATTCGTTGTAAATACATCCTGGCATCGTTTGAAAGTTCCCTATCTTCTTCACTTTTCAAAGAGTCTTTTTTCTCGAAGAGTCTTTAATTTTATCAGTCGTTCGGATGATAGTTTTTCCGAGTGTTTCTATTTCTTTCGCAATGTTTGAGGAGTGTACTCTGGAGTCTTGTCCTAAAAACCATTTATTAACGATAACTTTATTACTACAAACACAACATTTTCTTGTTGTAATACTTCTGTGGCAGCGCTGTCGTCGCGCCACAAGCAAAACACATCGAAGCCTAAATCGCGCTATTAAAGTTCCGAATCAAAAACAGTATATATAGAAGAGCTCCGAATTATCATCGGCCGGTTTGGCCGCTCTCCAGGCAGAACACCCAGCCCGGCGGGGGATCGCCCCTTTTCTTTCGACGGCTACACTTACTATTGATGGTTGTTTAGAAATTGGAGGGTTTTCCTATTTCAACTGGCTTTTAACCACTATTCGACGGCAGTAGGTCAAAAACAGAATCAATGTGAAATCTAGTGATTTGTAAGTTAAATCTGCCACACTTCTGGTTTCATAACGTCCCTTGATCAAACTGCTTGTTAATGAATTAATGTACCAAGATTATAACGAAGGTAATTTATTTTAATATTGTAGAATACATTGCCAAATACTGTGTTGGGTTTGGGTTAGGAAAATAATATTATTTTTATTTAATATTGTTTACTTACATGAATGCTTAAATTATTTTCAATTTCCAAAAGTGTTTCGTCATGTAAACTGATGGAGGAAGATAATGAAATACAGGCTTTTGTTTCTTAAAAAAGTTAATTATCTATGAAACATTAATTAATACAAAATTAAAAGTTCTTGGTATTTTAAATTCTGAATGAGATTCAAGTTTTAATATTGATTATTTAAACTTGAACCGCGTTCAGAGTCTAAGAGAAACCAATCTTAGCCATTTATTGCTAATAAAATGCACAAAATAATATTTGCAACTAACACGGAAATTATACTAAATGGTGGTAAAAACACTAAACATAATATAAAAATCTTAAAAAAAAACCTGGATCGAAACTTAATATTGTTACGAGCTAAGGGTTCGTGACAATAAAAACTACGGATTGAATTACCAAAATTGACACTGTAATTACTGAACACCAATTAAAACTTAAATCACACTAATTATTATTCACACGTAACACTTTAGTTCACTTTATTTCACTCCGAAAGAAACTCCAGCAAATATCGGTCCCGAGCGACTAAATGCAGAAAGTTCGAGTGTGGACTATTCTAGAAAGCTTAATTCTTCTATTCGATACTAGATGGCACTGTTGGGAGAGTTCTCTAAAGATTTTGACATTCCTATTTCTGATACTTGATACCAGATGGCACTAGTTCCATCAACTGTGGCGCGCAACACGGGCAGTGTTGTAGCCAGAGACATGCTCGTCCCGAGCATTATCGGTCCCATAATAGCACGCCAGTCGCTCCACATGGACGATCTTAGGAGTATCTCTTGCGCCTTTCTGTATCCGGTAGGTCACGTCGTTGATCCTGGTCATATTCCAGTACGGGCCGTCCCATTTCGCTTGGAGCTTCGAAGATTTCCCTTTGCTGCGGACTGGATTGTGCTGTGGCGGGGGTATCGTCGCGCTTCAAGCGAAACACACCGAAGCCTTAATCGCGCTATCAAAGTTCCGAATCATAAACACTATATATAGAACATCTCCGAACTATCACACGGAGTATTGGCCACTCCCCGGGCAAAACACCTTGCCCAGTGGGAGATCTCCCCCTTTCCTTCTATGGCCATAGTGCAACCACACTAGTGAACCTTCGTCGAACCCTTTGTTGCTCATTTTGCGGTCATACCGGGTTTTCATCTTTTCGGACATTTGCTGGCCCGAATGTCTGACGTGCTCATAAATGTCATTCATTTTGTTCCGCGAGTCATTTGCATAATCGGTTATACTGCGTGGGGCATCAGGTGGTATCCCGGTGATTAGGTCTGCAGGTAGCCGTAATTCTCTTCCAAAGTTTGCGAAAGCTGGTGTCACTAATGTACTTTCGTGAACAGCGCTTCGATATGACAACAAAAAAGATTGTATGTGCTTGTCCCAATCTTGTTGCCGATTGTCTACAACTTTTGCTAGGTACCTCTCCAATGTCTGATTAAATCATTCCACCATTCCATCAGATTGCGGGTAGTAAGAAGTCGTTCTTGTTTTGTGAGTACCCATAACTTGGCAAGTTTCCTGGAATATTTGAGACTCAAAATTCCGTCCTTGATCCCTGAAGGTACTCCAAAACGACAGAAGACTTCATGAAATAGTTTACCTGCAACTGTTGAAGCTTCTTGAATTGGAATGGCGAAGACTTCTTGCCACTTAGTGAAGTAATCCATCACAACCATGAAATACTTGTTACCACTTTCACTTTCCGGAAACGGCCCTGCTACGTCAATGGCTATTCTCTCCCATGGTGCACCAACATTGTACAACTTCAATGCACCTCACGAGTCTGAGGTCCCTTCACAACCGCACAACTTGTACATTTGCGACACCAGTCCTCGATATCGTTTCGACAGTGGACCCAGTAAAACCGTTCTCAAATCTTCAGTGGAGTTCGTTTAACTCCCAGATGGCCTCCTGAACAATCATTATGGTACAGCTCTAGAACATCCGGTACTTTAGCTTTAGGGAGAACCATTGGCAAATGACAGGTGTCTCCCCGACCATTTTTCCATTTACGGCACAGAACTCCATCCTAAAGTAGCAAGCTGTCTCATTGGGCCCAATAGCTTTAATGGTCGAACTCATCGGTGAGACGTCGCTCCAGTTGGGATTGGGAGCACTGAACTTCATCCATTCCAGAATCAGCTTGATGTCCGTAACTTCCTGCTATGCATGTTGTGAGCTGTCCTTCCACTCGTTGCTGAGGTAATCTGTCCTGAGCATCCTCACAGATACCACTTCCTTACCCTCTTGCCTAGTACAATGTTTGCAATCTTCAGGACAATGTCTTCTTGACAATGCATTTGCGTTGCCATAAGATTTCCCGCTTCAATGCTCGATTACAAAGTCGTATTCCTGCAGTAGTTCAATTCACCTCGCAACTTGTTCTTCTGTATTTTTGAACTGCAATAGCCATTTTAGTGCAGCATGGTCAGTTCGTGATATATTTTCACCCCAGGAGATACTTGCTAAAACGCTGCACCCGACCTTACCAATTGCTAGCAATTCGCATCTTGTGACGCAATAGTTCCTTTCCGGTTTTGACAACGACTTGCTGAAGTACGCTATCACAACCTCTTGATCACCATTCCGTTGAGACAACACACCGCCAAGTCCTGTATCACTTGCGTCTGTGTCAATTATAAATTTCTTGCCTGCATCAGGGTACCCCAATAAAGGTGTTTTGCAAAGACGGTCCTTGAGCTCCTGGAATGCGATATCGCAACTTTCGTCCCAGCAGAAATGTCGCTTATCCTCGGTTAGCTTGTGCAGAGGTTTGGCTATATCTGCAAAGTTCTTCACAAATTGCCTATGATAGGAGTACAAACCCAAAAATGCTCTAACCTGCGTCTTGTCTTTTGGGACCGGCCAATCCTTGACGGCGGCGATTTTCTCTGGATCCGTGCGGATACCTTCTTCCGATACTACATACCCCAAAAAATTAACTTGCCGTTTGAATAGTGCATATTTCTTCGGACTCAACTTGAGGATGGCACCCTCGGTCCTCATGAGCACGCGTTCCAGGTTTTGAAGGTATTCCTCAAACGTACAGCCTACGATGATGATGTCATCCAAGTAGACCAGACAGGTATCGCCAATTAGCCCAATAAGTACAAGTTCAGCGTTTCAAACGTTGCTGGAACATTGCACAATCCAAACGGCATTACTTTAAATTGCCACAGACCCTTTCCCGTCAAGAACGCAGTTTTCTCCTTGTTCTTAGGGTCTATTTCAACTTTCCAGTAGCCACTTTTTAGATCCAGCGTGCTAAAACACTTTACACCTGTAAGCATGTCCAGCGTGTCATAAATTCTTGGCAAGGGATATCTGTCCGTCTTTGTAACATCGTTCACACGGCGGTAGTCAACACAAATCCGCATGCTGCTATCCTTCTTTTTTACCAGCACCACGGGTGAGCACTATGGACTAGATGAAGGTTCAAAAACACCAACCATCCTTCACCATTCCCTCAATCATGGTTTCCACTTCCTTTTCACGTGCTACTGCAATCTTCTAGGGCGCTGATGGATAGGCAATTATTCTCCTGTTTTTATTTTGTGTTGAACTAAGCCAGTCTTTTCTATGTCAGCGTCATTTGATGAGAATACGTCGGCATACCTGAGTTTAAGTTTTCTATAATCTGCTCTTGGTCACAAAGGTTCAGCACACGTACTCTTGAGATGTCAGTGGTTCTGACCAAGGTTCTAGCTACTTTCCATGGAAGGTTATTTTTTACCCTTTCCACGAGTACACAACGGTGAGCTTGCCCAGGGTTAGTACTCTTATTAGTTTGTGGGTTTCTCTGTCTACGTCCTTGCCCGTAGACAGAGAAACCTATAGACTAATGATCGGCGTGGCCTCGAGTGAGAAAGGACGATAACGAATTTTTAGGTTATACAATAATCTTTATGACTTTTAAACACATTTAGATAAAAATTTTAATTGTTCTAAGAACTGAACTGAACAAGATTCACCAATCTTAAGCTCACCAAACACTTTTTTCTCACTTAAACCAACTTGTAAACTCCTTAAATCACTACGTTGTTAAAGTTGTTTAGCAAACTGTAGAGTTTGCGAAACAAAAAAACCGGCACGGAGAAAGGGACAAACAATCACACCGCTCTATCTCATTTATATGCAAGATGTATTCATAAATCTATCTTTTTCGTGTGCGAATGCGAAAGAAGGCGTCAATTTGTCTATAGGTTTCTCTGTCTACGTCCTTGCTCGTGGTCGTAGACAGAGAATCCTAGTCTACGCCTTTCAGTTTATACAAAGGTACTCTGTGTCTATGCCCGTGGTCACCGTTACCAGATTGGGGTTTTTTTTCGCAATTCTGGGGAATAAACTGACTCTTGGGGAATAACTGGGGAAATGGAATCTTTGGGGAAACCTTTGGGGGGGGAAAAATACATAATGGGGAATTTTGGTGGCTAGAATTTTTAAAAAGACAAAAAGTGCAAACGGACGTACTTTTTGTTCAGCTAATATATCATGGCTAAAATGCAAGATTCCAGAGCTATATAAAAAAACGCTGTGTCTATGTCTGTGTCTGTGGTGTGGTGTTTGATGTTTGAATTTTGAATGTCGTTGGTTGTAGCCACAGAGTACATTATATATTGGTTGTAGCGTTGACGAGATTTTCTCTGAGTACCTAAATACATATTTCTTGTTTATTCTATATAGTTTGTGTTCTTGTTGTATTGTTCTGTCGTGTCGATTGATATTTGATATACTTATTAAATCAAGTGATATGAAAAATGGCTCGACGATATAGACCAGTATGGGAAGCGGAACCTCAGTTTGCAGGTGAGTTTTATTATAAAAAATCTAGTATATAGTTGTAACTTAAAAATGTAAATGTAACCAAAAAAAATATGAATGAACATGTTGTTATTATGAGTAACGATCATATAATAGACAGAAGATATATAAATATCTAATTAATCAGAAGTTAGAGCAGTCGAATACTCAAACTAATTTTGTTTTTAGAATTTCCAACGCGTAAATTCGTGTCTCATTTTTTTTTTGGAGTTTATGGCCTGGTATCTAGAAATTCGTGTCTCATAAACGGCGGTAATGTTACCAGCTACCTACACTTTACACTACACTTTTTACGGGAAATGATGGGCGGGCATGGGTATTTTGATTTTTTTTATTAATTTATTCGTGACCATGGTTGCGAGGACCTTCAGTCGAAAACATTACTTTATAATTATCCTTCATAGTTCACTGCTTCACAATATGTTGATGCGTCACATTGTGCAGTCCTTGGGAGATTTTGACGGCAACTTGAGCCAGCAGGCAGCCGACAGTTGGCGATGGTATCTAAAGGCGCCTATGCAACAAACAGCTTATCTTGAGAATCCATCACCATCAGAGCACTTGTTTCACCGTTTCCACTAATAGTTCACATGCGTAGACAGTTAATACATAAAATCGCACCACTTTTACATATCTAAATCCACTTCAAACTATTATTTAAACTATAATACAGGAGCAGCATACCGCCGCCGATCAAGTTCCCGCCAAAACTCCGGGTATTTTAATTGTGTGCTAGTGTTACCATTATATTTAAAAAGCTTTGGTGGGAAATGAGAGTAATATTGTGAGTACGGGTGCGTGTGCGTGTGGGTTTGGTTTAGTGTAACTGTGCCTAACCAAACTAACTGCTAATATTTAAATCAAAAATATTTTTTCTAATATCTAAATTTGGTTTCAGGTTGGCTTACAAATGTGGAGGGACAAGCATCAAAAGCATTTTGTAAGCTTTGTAAATGTTCATTACAAGCACACAAAAAAGATTTATCAAATCACGCTAACTGCAAAAAACATCAAGAGGCTTTTAAATTTTCTCAGCTTGGAAACAGTAGCAAAAAAATCAACACTTTTTTTAATAAAAACATAACTTTTGAAAGAAAAGTATCGGAACTCAAAATTGCAGCTTTTATTGCAGAACATTGTTCAATTTTAGCAGCAGATCATCTTGGCGTGCTTATTTCTGCTTTGGACAAATCATCTTCTGTACTAAGTGACTTGAAACTCCATCGTACTAAGTGTGCTGGTCTAATAAAAAATGTAATATCACCATGCATCCTTGAGGAATTAATAAAAGATATTGGCGACAGCAATTTTTCCGCAATAATAGATGAGAGCACATGTGTTGACACGAAAAAGACCCTGTGTATTATGATACGTTACTTTAGTAAAACAACATTCAAAGTTAAAACGGTGTTTTGCAAGTTATTAGAGATTGAAGCCGGCGATGCTGACACACTAGTGAAGGCTTTTAAAGACCAACTTTTCCAAGATGGCTTAGATATAAAAAAATTAATCGGCATTGTTATAGATGGTGCAAACGTGATGGTCGGCGAGCATCATTCATTTTCATCAATACTGAAAGAAATTGTACCGGATTTGGCTGTGGTTAAATGTGTCTCACACTCGTTGCATCTTGCTGCTGAAAATGCTTGCAAAGTGCTTCCAACACATTTAGAGTTTATAGTAAAAGAATGTCACAATTGGTTTTCTTATTCTACAAAAAGACAAAGTGATTACAGACTTATCTATGAAATATTGAGTGGAAAAAAACCGCTAAAAATTGACAAATTGTCGGGTACACGGTGGCTATCTCGCATTGAGGCAATCACAAAAATACTAGAGCAGTGGGATGCGCTAGAACTTCACTTCAGGCTAGCAAAAGAGAAAGAGAGGTGTTACACAGCATCCCAATTACAGCTCATGCTTGCGTCAAAGCCAAATAAGCTGTATTTATTGTTTTTAAAGCAATCGTTAAAGGCCATAACCGACGTGAACAAAATGTTTCAGTCAGACAATGTAGATTCTCTGAAATTATTGTCAGAACTGACTGGATTACTATTAAATTATTTGTCGATTTTGATTCCCCCTGAACGGTTACAGGGAGTTACACAAGATGAGTTGGCCACATTCAATTTCAGAGACTGTGTTATGAATACTAGGGGCATTCACTTGGGATATTTGTTTGTGGAGGAATCTGCGAATGTACCTATACAAGATTTAAACATCATTAAAGAAAGATGTACTCAGTGTCTTATTCGTCTCTGTGAAGAAATCCAAATGCGATTACCAAACAATATTAAATTATTAGAAAAAAATTCAATTTTCTCGCCCCAAATCGCGACAAGCCAAGTAAGACCTAATATTGAAGATATAGTTGTTGGTTTCAAGGATGTGCTTGGAGGAGTGGAAAATGTTGATGCGACGCTGCAAGAGTGGAGAATTCTACCTCTTCAGCAATGGAAAAAAACCAAAACAGCTGACGAGTTTTGGGGAGAAGCGTTGTCATACAAAAATGCTTGTGGCGACGCAGCTTTCTTTAATTTAACAAAACTTGCCACGGCTATTTTAAGTTTGCCATTTTCTAATGCTGCTGTAGAACGGGCGTTTTCTATGATGAACATCGTCAAAAATAAATTGCGAAACAGAATGCTCACGAAAACCGCAGACCATATAATGAGAGTGAGAAGTGCCTTACAAGACCGCGGCGGGTGCACAAAGTTTGAGCCAAGCACTACAATGTTGACTTTATTTAACTCTGAAAATGTGTATCAAACAAGAGATGAAGAGAATGTTAATCAAGTACTTGCTATTTTTAATGAAGATAATAAAAAAAAATCGATAACTATGTACTTCATTCAAATTTTCTTCCTTCATTAACTAATAAAATAAAAGCTGTCTGTTTTAATTATATATTTTTTCTATTGGTAACAAAACTGGTGGTTTTCTGGTTCAAACGTATCATTTTGGGGAAAAATAAAAATCAATTTGGGGGAAACCATAAAATTGTATCTGGCAACCCTGCCCGTGGTGTTATTTGGTCTGTGGTGTACGATATATTACTTTCCTCTATGGGTCTGTGGTCACCGTACTCTGTATTTTTATTTCTAAGCCGGTGCTAAAGTTATATTCAATAAACTTAAATAAAGTTTAAAATAACATAATTAAATAAAAATCATAATAAAAATGAGCGTAAGTATTACTACATAATCGCTTATTTAATTTTAAACTTACATAAATATATTGTTTTTCACTTGTTTGTAGCTGGAAATTGAGTCAATGGTACGATACACGTCGCCGATAAACCCCGCCGTGTTTCCACACCTAACTCTTTTACTTCTCGGCATCGGCATTTTCTTCACAGCGTGGTTCTTCGTGTACGAAGTAACAAGTACTAAGGCTTCTCGAGATCTATTTAAAGAACTATTGCTATCACTCGTCGCGGCCCTTTTTTCAGGGTTTGGTATCCTATTTCTATTGTTATGGGTTGGGATTTATGTATGAAGTAGGGTGAAATTATTTGTTAAGTTATGTGTCCATTCCTCAAAATGTTTTTAGCAATTGCTGATAATAAAATTTGTATAAATATTTGAAGAATTATTAAAAGTCGCCTTTTTATTGAATTTATTATTTCTAAGTTGAACTAACACTAATAAAAAAATCCACGATTTAAATAGAACAAATTGTTGCATTGTCATTTTTTATATATCTATACATGATGGTGCACCTGTTAGATAGTATATAACATCGGAATAACTTGTAAATGATTTAGGTCATATAAACATATTCGCATTTATGTTTTCTGTTTATGCCTAGATTTAGTGAGAAATTGATGAGAAAATAGAAATTTGTGGTTAATATTACAATTTTTTTTTCAGTAGCATTTTAGGCTGAATTTATTCTATTACTTTATCACTAAACACTAATGAGTGATTTTGATGTTACTTTTCTATTATTTTCAAAGTAAAGTATGTTAATTTGCACAGAATAATAAATAACATAAAAATAATCTGCACTTTTTTATTAATTTAAATTAAGGTTATTTTGTGTATATTTCATTGAAATGTATACAATATTAAAAAACCTTTATTAAGAAAAACTAAATTCTTAAATTATCATACAGTCCTCAGCAGCAGCTTGTTGGAAGGAAGTGCCAGTGGTGTACTGTACTTCTATACAAAGAAGAATGTTAAGGTACATGTATAATGTTCATTCTTCATGTATCCTCACAACAATAGATCGGTAGATTGAGAAAGTGCATGAAAATGTTGACACCGGTAGATCTTCAACAAAGCACAGTGCAAACAGTTGATTTGCAAGATTCTTATCCACATGTTAGTATTGAAGAAAGTCTCTCTAATCATATTTATCATAATAGTCCTTAATTTTCCAGAATTAAATTAGATTATATCTGTATTTACAAATATATTCTGGAAATTTTTAAGATAATTTTTACCAAAAAAAAATTAACTTGATTTTGTCTAAGAGAGGGAAGTAAGGTGGTTAGTCGAAAACCTCCCTGTGAATGCTGGCTGTGATTCCTTGCTGAATGGCTATACTTATCCTTTAAGTGAGAAGAGAAATAAATTTAAATCAGTTTCGTCACATTTTATTAGTTAACGTCAGAACTTTTAAAGGCGATTTATATTTATAAAATCATTTTTAAATTTATAAACTATTATGTTTTTATGTATTACGGCCTATCATAAGTCATCTTCTGATCATAGGTTTCGCCTATAGATTTCTAGATATTTGGCATGTTTGGAGGGCACATTGGTAGTGGGTTACATTGGTAGTGGCATATTTTATTATAATTTTGTTATCAAGAATGGTTTTTATCAGTCATAAGTGGTAAAAAACAGCTCTCTTAAAATGAAAATATCTTAAAATGTAAATAAATTAATAAGAAATTTAATGTATAGGGATGTGGGTGAGCTTAAGAATCAAAACTTTTGGTAAATCCCAATATGACTTAAATGCTCATGTTATACATTAATTTTTAAAGTATTTTAAATTCACACTAGTTTTCCCAAATAACTTTATTACTATGAACACTTCTAATTTAAAATTAATTAAGAAAAAGTTGGAAAATTCAAGTGCACACTCATAATGTTCATATGATTGTGAAAAAATTGGAAAAAAAAAGCAATCAACAATAGATTTTTTTATTTTACTATTTTATTATTAATGAGTGTCAATTTTTTTATTATTTTTAATGAAAATTTTTTAGAGAATTACCTTAAAACGATCAGAAATCAAATTTAATATTACTTAAATTTTTCGGTATTTGTACTCGGGCATTATCGTAAAAACTAGTTTTCTTTTTACCTGACTCGTTAATATTTTTTTTCTCATCAACTTTATTTCGCTTTCAAAAAGTTTTTCACTTATTCATAACCGGTATTTTAATTCAGCATTCACCAAAATACACCTTCAGGTCACTCCACAAAATCCAAGATGTATTCTGTGATTATAAAAATCATAAAAATCTTACCTTGGTCAAGTATGTACCAAATTTGGTTTTTGGAATACTTTGTATTTCTACATCGATCGATATTTTTCATCACGAGCCGCTGTAAACAAACGATTCAGTAACCCACTCGCGACGGATGCCACAGAGTACATTATATAATATATCGGCGGCCGAGCCCGCAGTGAGTCAGTGTATCTGTATTTAGCGAAATACCTGCACTTTGACTCATTGCGGACTGCAAGGCTGCTCAAACACTGAAAATTTCGGAATTTCTCTGCCGAAAAAATTAATTATAACTAAGCAAAACAAAATTAAACCGCCATTTATATCCCGTAACTTCCCACATGATACTTGAAGAGATTAAAAATAGATTGAGTTGAACAATTGATATTATCGAAAGTTATCGTTTTTACCCTTCCATGCGGACTTGATAAATCTAATCCGAAAAGTGAATTTAAAAAAAGAGCCGTGGTAGCTCAGATGGTTAACGCTCGCTGTAAATATAGAACGCGAGTAACCCGGGTTCGATCCCCGCCGGGCCGGCACCAATGTATTGTGAATTACAATTTTAAGTGCTAATTTACCACGTGCTCGGCGGTGAAGGAAAACAACGTGAGGAAACAGGCATATCTGAGGAATAAAAAAAACAAATATTTCGAAGATATGTGAAGTTCGCCAACACGCATTGGGGCAGCGGGGCGGACACTTCCTTGCCCTAAAACCCTCTCAAAAATGAAGGGAGGGCTGTGCCCAGCTGTGGGACGTATATAGGCTGTAACTTTAACTTTTTTTTATAGAAGAGGGGGCAAACGAGCATGCGGCTCACCTGATGTTAAGTGATTACCGCCGCCCATGATCAACCGCAACACCAGGGGAATTGCAGGTGCGTTGCCGGCCCTTTAGAAAGGAGTAAGCTCTTTCCTTGAAGGTCCCCAGATCGTATCGGTCCGGAAAAATCGCCGGTGGTAAACTATTCCACAGAGAGGTTGTACGCGGAAGAAAACTCCTTTTGAAACGTACAGTGGTGGACCGCCAAGTGTCCAGATGGTGTGGATGGTATCGGGACGTTTGCCGCATAGTGCGTTCACGAAATTTGGCGGCTGGGATTAATCCGAACAATTCCTCAGAGCACTCCCCATGGTATATGCGAAAGAAAATGCAAAGGGACGCAACATCTCTTCGCAATGCCAGTGGATCGAGCCTATCGGAAAGCGCTCAGTCGTCGACGATTCGAGCCGCTCTGCGCTGGATGCAGTCAAGTGGAATGAGCTGGTACTGGGGAGAGTGGAATGAGAAAATTGAAAATTTTCAAAAATAGGGAAGTTATTGATTTCTTTATTGGTATTTTTTTGGTATTGGGACTTGATTATATTTTATAAGCCATGTCACTGTTTCAACTCAAACAATAATATTACTGATAATTTTATATATACGTAGTAATGTTACCATTAAACCGATTAAGTTAAGATAATTGTTAAGACCTATTTTAACCCATATATCTCAAACGAATAAATGAATTTGAATTAAGTGCATGGAAGATTTCAACACGGAGGAAGTCGTGTCCGTTTATAATTATATTTAAATGAAACTAAGCAACGTAGATACGCACTATCATAGTATTAAAAAAAAAACTAAAAATGGGTTAACAATTACTCTAATTTATAAAAAAATAAAGAGGGAACCAAAGTTCGTTTGCTGTATAGTAGCGGTGTAAATTCATCCATCACTCCTCTACGTCCACCATCATACCTCCTGGAGGTGTAGTAAGTGGCGACTGGGAAACGCCAGAAAAATGTAACGGCTTTCGATATATGGCGCTATAAATAAATCAATTATGTCAGAGCCAGATATAAAATACCCAGACTGGTTATTCGTACCCAGACTGGCTAGTTGTACCCACACTGGCCAGCAACGTCAAAGATGCGAGATGTATTGCGATCGTCAATTTGTTTGCAAACCGTTAAAAATAATAATAAATCACTTGTGAAATGGGAGAGGTCCATGTCTTGCGGTAGACTTTTACGGGTTAATGATGAAGGATAGAAGAATTGATAATTTTTGCGTTATAAAGTAATGCAATAAAACTCTGAGCCCCTCCTAACTTTAGAGTAACACGACCGTCTCTGACACACCCCACACTTCGGATCCACGCTTGCAAGTCGCTTTGTTAATTTTCATTGCAGTTTTAGGTGTTACGTTTTTAGCGAAATCTTAGGAAAAACACCTCATCTACATCATAACCGATGTTAAGAGGATTGTAAAGTGCCGATACGCAACACGAGTAGGTATTTTCAAAAATGCTATCTGTTTCATATTGCTCGCCGTAGACAGAGAAACCTATAGACAAATTGACGCCTTCTTTCGCATTCGCACACGAAAAAGATAGATTTATGCATACGTCTTGCATAGAAATGAGATAGAGCGGTGTGATTGTTTAGTTCAGTTCTTAGAACAATTAAAAATTTTATCTAAATGTGTTTAAAAGTCATAAAGATTATTGTATAACCTAAAAATTCGTTATCGTCCTTTCTCACTCGAGGCCACGCCGATCATTAGTCTATAGGTTTCTCTGTCTACGTTGCTCGCTTTGCTTTGCAACACAAATATAACATATTATAAGCAAATTCTCACGCACACTACAATAGCAGCAGTAAGCAAAGCTCGGGAGTGTTCTGTGAATCGCTCGAACGTCGCCTATCTGCGGTTTGCACATATATTCGCGGTTCCAAATCCGTGGTTCGAATCTGAATGACTTCGGCCCGACTTTTTTTCAAATTTCCTTCTTTTGTAAGAAAATCTTTCATATCGAGCCTTTTTTTAGTATTTTTTAAAAAACACGAAAAATTAAATTAAAACTAATTGAACTCATGATTTTTTTTAAAATAACCAGTTCAGTTTTTTTTATTATGTTCGTAAGATCGACAAAATATTATTCATATTACATCAGTATGTAATTTTTGTATCTAAATATAATTTCCAAAAAACACTATTTCCAAAACAAAAATACCGAGCAAAGCTCGTTCATCCAGATACTATATACTTAGATGTCTTTGACGACAAGTGACATAATTAATAATTATTCAATTTGTTTGCGTTTCTTTTCAATTTTATTATACTCATTGCATAGTGTGTGTAGACATTTAGTGGGGGTCATTGTAGAAGCGTGCTCGTCGCGACCCCTGCCAGCCCTTTTCAGGGCTGCAATTCTACACAGCTGCGCACCCATGCGAACGAGGGTTAGGGCGTCCCCCCAAGGCGACGCACACCAGCTCGTCCCCGTTGGTGTGGAATGCAGCGCGCAAAGCGGCGATGGGGACCGCCACCCGTCACGCACAGCCCGACACGGCGGAAGGTGGAGGACGGAGTGCAGAGTTGGCACGTGGAATGTTAGAGGAGGCATGAGAGATAAGACGAATGAGTTGATCGAAATAATGAAAGAAAGAGAATTAGATGTCGTGTGTATGTCGGAGACCAAACGGAAAGGCAGTGGTATTGAAGAGCTCCCTGGCGGGACGTTAGCTATATGGTCCGGAGTCCCGGAAAGCGAGAACGCCTGCCAAGGAGTGGGAGTGCTGTTGTCGTCCCGGTTGGTCGATCTTATGACTGAATACAAGGTTGTGAACTCAAGACTTCTCTGGGTTCGCTTCAAAATGGGACTGACGAAGTTATTCCTTTTGGCTGTTTATGCGCCGGTAGCTTCGTCGTCCAGGGCTGAGCTGGAGGAGTTTTGGGAGAATGTAAGAGAAGTTCTAGATTTGGTTAAGGGAAACGAAAGAACTGTTGTGTGTGTATGTGGTGATTTGAATGGATGGGTAGGCATCGCTCGACCAGGATACGAGTCGGTGCTTGGAAAGTTTGGAGATAAAAGGGTTAATGATGCTGGCAAGCTTATACTGGCTGTATGCAAGGAAAAGGGTCTTCTTGTGACAAACACTATGTTTAATCACAGGAAGATCCATATGTACACTAGAGAAAGAAGAATGAGAGAAGTATGATTGATTTGTTCCTGGTGGATGACCGACTGCGAAAACAGGTGATGGATACACGAGTGTTCAGGGGTGCTGACCTGGGAACGGATCATTATCTAGTAATTACTAGATTTAGGGGTTTGTTCGCGGGTTGGCGCCACCGGACGGCAGTAACAGAACCACAGTCGGTCTGTCGCATCCGAAGCTGGAAGCTTCAGGAAGCGGATACTAGGGACAAATATCACACGAGGGTAGCCGAAAAGCTTGACACCATCGATGGCAGGAAAGAATGTGTGGAGAGAATATGGCAGAACCTTAGGGATGGAATGGTAAGTGCAGCGGAAGAAGTATGTGGTACGACAAAAAGAGGTAGTAGTAAAAGAAGAGATGCATGGTGGAATGACGAAGTGAAAGAAGCTGTAAAAAAGAAGAAAAAAGCATGGTTAGACTACTTAGCCTCTAGTAACGATGAGCATATGAGAGAGAAGATGAAAGAAAGATATAAGCTGCAGAAAGTTCATGCGAAAACATTGATTGAGGAAGTACGTGAAAGGTGTAGAATAGAAGCGGACGAGAGGTTGTCGCACAACTTTAGGGAAAACTCCAAACTCTTCTGGAAAGAGGTTGGAGGGTCCCGGAGTGGTGCGACAGCTTTAAGAATGAACAAAGTGCTTTCGAGAACCAATGACGTCCTCTCAGAAAAATCGGACGTCATGCAGCGATGGAGTGAATTTTATAGAGAATTGTATGCGTGTCATGATCTTAGTGAAGGATCCGGGGGTGACGCCGTGACTGGCACGCCAGACACGGACCTCGATGACACTGAGGTCATCAGCATGAAAGAGATTGAACGTGCGATTCGAAGTTTGAAATGTGGTAAGGCTGCGGGACTAGACAGAGTTACTGCTGAAATGGTCAAGTACGGTGGGCCTCGCGTCTGGGACGGCTTTCATCTGCTGTGCAATTTGTGCTGGCGGACGGGAGATGTCCCGGATGATTGGCGATCCGCGGTCATTGTGCCTTTATATAAAGGTAAAGGTTCACATTTTGACTGCGGGAGCTATCGGGCGATCAGCTTGACCAGTTTAGCAAGTAAAGTTTATTCGAAGGTTTTGACACGCAGGATGCAAGAGAAATCGGAAAGATTCTTATGGGAGGCACAATGCGGATTTAGACCTGGAAGAGGATGCACGGATCAAATGTTTTCTCTCCGCATGATCACGGAGAAGCTTCTGAGTGTTAACCAGAGGATTTTCTGTGCTTTTGTGGATCTGGAGAAAGCATTTGATAAGGTTATAAGGAAGAAAATGTGGGAACTGTTGCCGGGATATGGTGTGGATGGTCGATTGTTAAGGGCTGTGCAGTCACTCTACTATGACTGTAAAGCCTGTGTGCGGGTAGGGCATGACCTGTCACCCATGTTTAGCGTCCAAGCGGGCGTAAAACAGGGTTGTGTCATGTCTTCCTGGCTGTTCATACTGTATCTCGACAGCTGTTTACAGAAGCTGAAAGATAGCTGTTTAGGTGTGAAATTGGGTGACATAAAAGTTAATTGTCTGCTGTATGCTGATGATGCAGTGCTTATTGCACCATCAGAAGCAGAACTGCAGGCATTAGTCACGTGTATGAAAGAGGAATGTGAAATTAAAGGTCTCCGTTTGAATGCTAATAAAACTAAGGTTCTGGTATTTGAAAAGGACGAAGAGAGAACGAAATGTGAAATATGGGTAAATCAGGAATGTCTAGAACAGGTAAATGAAATTGTATACTTGGGGAGTGCTTTCAGCCGGGATGGAAGATGTGATTTAGATGTGGATAGGCGTGTCGCTGCCGGAAACAAAGTCAATGGTGCCCTGAATGCATTAATAAAAAGGCAAGGCGTGGTGAAGAGTGCACGCCTTGCAATACATAACGCAGTGTTGGTACCGACTTTGTTATATGGCAGCGAAACCTGGGTATGCCAGAAGAAGCATAAAAGCAAGTTGAATGCAGTGGAGATGCGATCTCTTCGTAAAATGTGTGGCGTTACCATAGCCGACCGAAAGCGAAACGAAGAGACTCGCAATATGGCAGGATTGAAAGATGACCTTATCACAAAAATTGATAGGGGCGTACTCCAATGGTTTGGACACGTTGAACGAATGAGTGAAGACCGAATGGTGAAGAAAATATATAGAGCGAAAGTAAATATTAAAAGGTGTCGAGGTAGACCGAGACTAACTTTCGAAGACCATGTGAGCAAATTGCTCGAAGAGGGGAGGGTCAAGAGTACTCGGATACCTAGACGTGCATGTATGAAGAAGTTAATGAACCTGAAAGAAGCGAAAGAGGTATGTAAGGATCGTGACACTTGGCGATCTGTTCTCTCTGGCTACCCCGTTAGGGATTGTGCGTGACGATAAGTAAGTAAGTAAGTAAGACATTTAGTAGATACTAACACATATACTACCTTATAGAAGTGAGCTGTTATTTTTATATGTAAGTATCTACCTATCTATATCTGCCAAAGGCTAATGCCAGCTTTTACGATGAGTATTATATTCATTGAAATAAAATTGATTTATACCTTTTAGAATGGAAGATAAAGATTATAGACGAGGGAAAAAAGTCGACAGTGTTTATCAACAAAACGAAAAAAATAACGATTTTCTTCGTAAATCGAAAGGATGGGTAACGCCAACTTCTAAAATCAACAATAATACCACATGACATACTATTGCACATAGTTATCACGTAATATTATTTATTCTGTGATCATACTTTGCTTGGAAGGTGATAGACCGAAATTTATTTCGCCAAAATATAAAATTATTAAATTATGGAGTAGCTGGTGTTGTTCATAAGGACGAGCTTCTATGTTCGGCTGGATGCTTTTTCCTTTATTTTATTTTTTATGTATGTTCACTGATTTCTCCATCAATTGTGTACCGATTTTGAATGCCTATTCATTTTTTTTCGATAATGTATGTCCCACATTTGGGCCCATATAAATGTCATAGAAATCATTTCAACCATGACATATGTTGTAATTGAGTTTTATTGAAGTCGGTTGTACAAAATTTTTAATTTTACCACTTTTCTAGTAATAATATTAGTCCGATAGAAAATTTTGTTCGTATTACTGATTCTTATTACTAATTTACTAATCTAAATTTTAACAATGAACCGAATTAAAGGTAAACTAGCTTTTGCCCGCGACTTTTGCCCGCGTTAGTTAGCCGTAAAATATATTTGTAACTATTATCATTCTATTCATTTTTCAGTGTCTCTGAGCTTGACAAGAAATTACCGGACAGTAATATGCAGGGACAGTGTACTCCTAATATTCGTCGAATGAATATTAGAGGTCTAAAGCTTTGATCTCTTGATCGTAACGCACAACCCTGCGGTATGCAGTATGCGGTGCCGGACACATAATCGTATGACAAACGTGTAGAATGGTCTCTTGTTCCGCCGCAGTATGCGTCAGCGGCGAGGGGCAAGTGCGGTGAAGCGGGGAGCGGGTAATCCGCACTGCGCGGCGTCGTTCTCGTTGCGACGCTGCACTGTGCGTCACGGGTTGACAATGGATTTGTTTGAAGATAATTATATATAATTAATCCACAATTATCCCTCTTTATATAAAAATAAAGACAAACTTCTTACTTCCTCGTCACGTCTGCTTTTTAGTAGCTGCGGCAAAATCAACTGACCACTTCTCCGCAGAGATGCTAAACACTACGTCGTGACGCTGCGTTTGAGCTGCATACCGCAGCGTCGTGCGTTACGATCAAGAGACCAAAGCTTAACAGTGCTACATCGATGGAAGAAGCCATAATAGTGGAGGGTTTCCAAAAAAGCGTTGAAAAACATGGCGTTAAATATCACATGCTGATTGGCGATGGCGACTCTGGTATCATAAATGGACTATTGATTACTATGCCATACAGTTCTAACCTCATGGTTAAAAAGTAGAATTCAATCCAAATGCAGTTGGGGAAGAAAACTAACAACCAATAGGGTTTCTTACCGGTACCAACAAGAAAAAGAGTTGTGAGCAATGTTTTGCGTCGCTTTTCCGTGGTAGAGCCATGCTGCAGTTATATTAGTAGTAGAGTTGTAGCACGAATGTATCGGCTCGACCGGGGAAGGACCACGCTCTCACAGAATACCAGCGTCAAATAGTAGCTCTGTGTTTCGTATGGTGAGTGTCGAGAACCTTTTTACTGAAAACGAGGCATTCCACCTAAGTCCTCACGGATGACAACGCATCTGCATTTTGATTCGTAATCGAGGATAGATGTAAATGTCTATGGGCCACCGCAACCACTTACCATCAGGTGGGCTGTGTGCTCGTTTGTAATCCTATTCCATAAAAAATAGTTGGCGCCGTGAAACATTGGAAGAACGAAGACATCATTGACGTGGAAAAAATTAAAAACATCAAAAATGATATAAAAATCAGTACCAATCTTGTTTTTAAGAAAAGAAAGAAGAGTTTATGGCTTCTTTGCAAAAAAAAAACGAGGACGAAAAAAAAAGAATTAGAATTGGCTACTAGAGGTCAAATAGACAATGATTTGTGGTACACTGAACGGAGAAAAAGGCTAATTTGGAAAACTTATTTCAAAGGAAATACGGCAACCGGATGTGGAAACCAACACGAATCGGAGGCCATACGAGAATTTTCCACAACTGCCAATCTAAAAGTTTCGGTGTGTGGACTGTTTAATGATAAAGATGATTATTATTTAGGGGCAAGTCCTGATTGACTTATCGGAGATGACTCTAATTCAAGTCAAATGTCCTATTTCTGCTTCTAATATGCCACCTGTGGAGGCCATAACTGATAAAAGATCAAATTTTGTTTGATACGAGAAGGACAGATGATTTTAAAAAGAAATCATGATTACTATTATCAGATCCAGGGAAAATTCCACATCACTGGTAGGCAATTTTGTTTTTTCGTAGTATGGACGCTACATGTTTTGGCGTATGAAAAAATTAAGTACGATGACCACTTTACTACAGAAATACAGCTAAAACGTAACTCATTTTATTTTCAGTGTTTATTACCAAAACTGATTGACCCTCGAGTACTTAGAAATATGGCAGCTCGAGAAAGAGTGTAATAAAGTAATATGTAGTAATAAAAAAATAATTTCCACAAGTTGTTACTTTTTTATTTATTCACCTACCTAATTAAGTGTAATCTCGAAGTCTTTTTAAGTTACAGTCCTTATTCAATAAATACTCTAAAATAAAGGCTAAATACCTATTGAAGTTATTCACAGATATTATTTTTTCATAAGTAGTATTATTTGTGTGGGTTTTCGGTATTACTTTCTTCTCCCTAAGCTATAATAATATCTTTTTTAATTATAATTTTTTTACGTTACCCCCACACTAGGACTTTCTCCTGTATCGTGGAGGCAGTTTTTAAATACATAAATTGCATAAGGACAAACATCCGGACCCGGAACAATTACTTGTAGGTCATACAAATACCTGTGCCGTGCGGGATTCGAACCAGCGGCCCTTAGCGCTATAACTCATTGCTGAGCTACTGCGCCACGTATCTGTCAAATCTATACATATATGTATATCGATAAAATCTCCAACATCTAATAACAACAAACCACTAGGTACTACAGCAGTGTAATTCTGCCGTCAGAGTGATTGGTGGTTACACGTGTTTTTGTGTTGGAATAAGTTTTTAACCCTTTTTCGATTCTAATTGGTGTAAAACCTCTCAATTTTCTGTGTGTTGTCTCTATGTTCTGTTTGTCAGTAGGTGAGTAGTATTTTTGTTTAGTTAATGTAGATCTGTTTGACGACGATGGAGGTTGACGGAAGAGATGCTGAACCACCGGATTTATCTGGTGATTCTGGCCCTGCTAAACGTAAACTCACGGATTCCTTAACATTACCCAACTTCCCAAAGAAAAAAATAGGGCACGAAGATCACCCTTCTGCCTCCTACCAAAATACATACGTCCACCCTGACTTCCAAGATAAAAAAGTATGTAGATAGCGATAAAGGCCCATTTGTTATACATTTAAGCCGCTCAGAACCTGAGCCATCAGCAGGTTATACAATTAGACCTGTGAAAATTGGTCATATCCTTACTCAAAATAAAGTGGCCAATGTTGAAAAACAGGGTATTAAAATTTTAGGGCGCAACAGGGTTTCACTTGCTTTTAAAACTGCTACTGATGCTAATAATTTTATTGACTCTGAGTTTCTTTCGCATTATAAACTTTCTGTTGTTATTCCAACCTTTAATGTCACCCGTATGGGTGTGATCAGGGGTATCCCGATTGACATCTCTATGGAGGAATTAGTGGGCGAGTCTGAGCTCAATCCTGGCAGAGGAGAAATCATTAAAGCCAGAAGACTTAACAGAAAGGTCAAAAAGGGTGGAGAAGTGCAGTAGGTTCCAACTCAAGTAGTGTTCCAACTCAGTGTTGTCCTCACCTTCTTAGGACAAGTGCTCCCCTCCCATTTATATGCTTGTATGCTTATGCTTCCCATTTATTGCTTTTATGCTTCCATACCAGTCGAAACTTACCTTCTTCCTACTATCCAATGTCTAAAATGTTGCCGTTTCGGAAAGCCCAATGTCGATCGAAACCACGATGCTTTAAATGCAGCAAAGAGCACAGAGGAGATAATGGTCCCACAGATTCCCGAACCTGTCTTTTCTGCTCTGCAAATCATATGGCTGTTGAAAAAAGTTGCCCAGAGCACTCAAGGCAAAAAGCTATCAAAATAGTAATGTCACAGGAGAATGTATCATACCTTAAGGCTTCCGCCCGTTTTCCGGCTGTCAAAAGACCTTATTCTGATGTTGCATCTTCACAAATTCCTGTAAGCCATCTCCCATCTCCTCAGGCATCGGTTAACCTTCCTATTCTGTCTCCTTCTCAGTCCTAAAGGAAAACTATTTATAAAGCTAAATCTATGCCACTGCAGTCTTCACTAGGATATGATAAAGTTTCACACTATAACATTACAAGTACTCCTTCGTTCTCTCTTCCCAATGGACATGCTTTACAAAGCAATATAATGTCTCCTAATGATAATCTTCTAGAAAATCTTGTGGCCTCTCTTATAGATATTGTTAGCAAATTCGATGATTCCCATTTACCGTTCAACGTGAAAAGCAAACTAGATGTCCTCTTCTCCAGAATAAATAAAGTTCGAATCCCTAACCCTCCTCCAGTGGAATTGTCTGTGCATCAGGAATAAAAAACCTGATATAATTCACTTAATTAATACTCAAAACCCTTCAATACCTGCAATATCGGAAACCTGGCTTAAGCCAGGCTCCGCATTTAGAATCCCAGGCTTCTCCTGTTATCGTAGTGATAGGAGCGACGGCTACGGTGGCGCTCTGATTTTACTAAACAGGACCATTCCCTTATCACCCATTCCTCTTCCTCCTGTACAAGGAAATATAAATGCAGTAGCTGTTAAGGCTATGGACATCACAATCCTATCCATTTACATTCCGGCTCCCACACCTTCTTGTATATCATAACTCAATCTAATTCTATCAAGCATCTCTCCGCCTTACCTTATTCTCGGAGACTTTAATAGCCATCATGTTATGTGGGGTTCCCATAAATCTGACTATTTTTCTTATCTACTACTTGATGTTTTAATGAATTTATTCTTTGTCTCCTAAATGACGGTTCTCCCACCAGAATGGCTTACCCTTCGCAGAATTCTAGATCAGTAGTAGACTTGTCATTGTGCTCTCCAACCCTGGCTGCTAGCATATCATGGAAAACTCTCCCTTCTTCTTTTGGAAGTGATCACTTTCCCATCCCTTTAAACCTAAGTAATAGATGTGTTCCTACACGAAATTTATCACCCCTTCTTAAATTCAATCTGTCTGAAGCTGCTTGGGATGTTTCAGAAACAGAAATTAAAACCAATAATCTTCCCCCTGTATCTCCGGATAACCTCCAGAGTGCCTATTCCCAATTTATAACACTTCTGAATAATATAGCATACAAAATTTTCCCTTTGAAGAATTTCTCCACAAGTAAAATTTCTTCAACTCCATGATGGGACGCAGACTGTTCCTCAATTATTTAAAAACGAAAGGCAGCAGAACGGCTATATTCCTCTAATATGTCAACGGCAAATTTTCTTAATTATCAGAAAATAACTGCTCAGTCCAAAAAACTTCTTTCTGAAAACAAAAAAAAGGATGGCTTTCGTTTTGTGAGAGCTTAGCTCCTCGATCTTCTTCTTCTCTGGTTTGGAAACGTATTAGGCAATTCCGTGGCGCTTTAGATGATAGCAATTCCCCTTGTGCAGACCCCTCCCGTTGGCTAGAAGGTTTCAGTAACCGTCTGGCTCCTCCCTGGGTTCCATTGGAGGAAGAGATATCTCCTTCCTCAAAACCATTTCCCCCCCCCCCTTACTTATTTAACTCTTTTACTAATCTTAATGAACCATTTTCACAAGCTGAATTGCAGTTGGTTCTTAGGCACCTTAAGGATTTCTCCCCTGGCATTGATGGCATCCCCTACTCATTCCTTGTTAATATGGGTACTACAAGTAAGCAGTTCTTTTTAAGCATAATTAACATTGCTTTTACAACCGGTTCTATTCCAGATGACTGGAAAACGCATATTATTATTCCTATTCAAAAAACCTGGTAAAGACCCCTATTCCGCATTAAGCTATCGCCCTATTGCTATTTCATCAACACTGTCTAGTCATGGAACATCTTATTGTAAAAAATCGCCTTGAGTGGATTCTCGAAAAAAGAGGCATTATATCAAAGACCCAATTTGGTTTTAGAAAAGGTTTTAGCCAGACGGGTTTCCGCAATCCACGAAATGCGGTCTTTAAGGAATATGCTAGGGTTGAATCTGAATGACAGGGTGAGAAATTGCGTGATAAGAGATAAATGTGGTATGCAAGATGATATTGTGACCAGGATTAAGAAAGGAATGCTTCGGTGGTTTGGTCACGTAGAAAGAATGAATGAGGAAAGAGTGACAAAGCAAATTTATATGGCAGATGTGAACGGTCGAGTCGGGAAGGGACGCCCTAGAAAAAAGTTTATCAACCAAATTGGCGATATTTTGAAAATGGGCCACGTTAGAAGTACCCTTAACCGACGAGCATGTATGCGTAGATATATGGATGTAAAGGAAGCGAAAGAGGTATGTCAGGATCGTGCCAAATGGAAGTCCGTAGTGTCTGCCTACCCCTCTGGGTGACAGGCGTGAGTGTTTATATATGTTATGTATGTAAAAGGTTTTAGCACAATGGATAGCCTTAGCATTTTAGTATCTCATATAAGACTAGCATTCTCCAATAACAACTTTCTCGTAGGTATTTTCATTGATGTTTGTACAGCATATGATAATATTGTTCTCCCTCTGCTCAGGCAAAAAATGCATCAGCTGAACATTCCCGAGGGAATAACAAATTTCATAGCAAACCTACTGGTGGAGCCACGTGTCTAAGGCTACCGAAGTCTAGTTCCCCGGTCGAACCTTAAGCCTATTACGCGAGCTATTAACTAAAGTGGACTGTATATGCGATTGCTTCTACGCTTACGTAAAAGCGACTACTATAGCATGCGGTACAATGCACTCGCTCTTCCCTTGAATGAACTATTAGTTTGCCAAATCGATGAAAGGAATCCTGCCTGATTAGGAAAAAACAAAATTGGAGCGGGTTAAAACAATTATATCAATCAGGCAGTATTATTAGGAATATTGACTCACCGGGGTTTCTTCTATTCTGTTGAGCACTATGCGACTTCTGGAACTTCTTCTGGAATACTCCGGAGAGAGGCAGTGCGCGACTATATCTCACACGAGGTGGGGCGGGTTTCCTGGAGCTCGACTGCTTCCAGGCTAAAGCGGTTTCTACTAGCGGTGTGGTTCCAACAACGAGCGCGGCGGGAAGAGGCGGTGTGGATTCAACGACGAGTGCGGCGGGAAGAGAGGTGTGGTTTCAACGACGAGTGCGGCGGGAAGATGGCGGTGTGGTTTCAACGACGAGTGCGGCGGCAAGAGAGCGGTGTGGTTTCAACGACGAGTGCGGCGGGAAGAGGCTGCGCGTCGGTCGCGCGTGCCTTATATATCTTCGGTTCCGATGATTACGTGACATTCTAGAATCATCTTCTTTCCCCTCCCACCCCACCACCCCGATGTGTCGATAGGAGGGTATGAATGATATCGTTTTGGAAAGGAACAAACGACTTGGCAACCTACCGTCAAATATAAAATAAATACGAATGGGTTTCCGCACAACCACGTACTTTCACATAGACGAATATTAATTCGCTCTGAAGGAAGATTTCTACCAGCTAGATTTTCCTGGAAGGGACTACCACAAGGTTCAGTCTTGAGCCCCTTGTTGTACAGCCTTTACACCCATGATATAGATAGATCTGTAAATTATCTAGGTAATATTTTGCAATATGCAGATGATCTAGCCTTATATGTATCTGATGTCTCTATTGCTGAGGCTACCTCTCGTTTATCCCAAGCTGTCAACTTTCTTAATAATTGGCTATTGGAGCATGGTTTATCAATGTCTCCTTTAAAATGCAGTATTGTGGTTTTCTCTAGGCGAAGGTATATTACCAGAAGTGTCCATCTACATTGATAATACTCTAATCCCCACTGAAAATCAAGTGAAATTTTTAGGAGTAATCCTGGATAACAAAATGACAGGAATTCCTCACTTATCATATATTGCCTCCAAATGTGAAAAAAATCTCAATGATATTCGATCTCTATCAAGTGCTTGGTGGGGTTCTCACCCCTACTCACAAAAGCTTTTATACAATGCTCTAATTAGAAATCACTTTGATTATGGGTGCTTTTTACTAGAGCCATGTAGCAAAATGGCTCTTAATACCTTGGACAAAATCCAGTCAAAATGTCTACGTATAATAACTGGTAGCATGAAGTCCACTCCTATTCTCGCTCTTCAAGTTGAATGTGTTGAGCCCCCTCTATCTCTACGCAGGCAATATCTCTCAGATAGGTTCTTGTTTAAAGTAGCATGTTATTCACTCCATCCTCTCCTTTCCAAACTTCATTCTTTGTATCGGTTGGTCAGGGACTCCCCATATTGGTCGCACAAGGATTTGCCATGCAATATAAAAAAGCTATATTAAATTGCTCAACATTCTCGCTCCAATTTATCAATCCCTTAGTAACCCACTTTACAATATCCTATACGAGGCTCTAATTTTCAATCCAGTCATTATTCTAGATATTGGAATAGATAAAAATACTATTGAAGCAAATAACAAATTAAATATGCTCCTCCTCCAAAATTGGCATGATTGGTTAGCTATGTACACTGATGCTTCAAAGTTAAGTGACGATGGATTAGTAGGGTCTGCAGTGTGGATGTCTAAATACAGGATTATTTTAAATTTTAACTCTCCCCCTGACTCATCTGTATTCACAGGTAAGGCTTTGGCTATTTTAGAGGCAGTTTCATATGCAGAATCACATGGTCTGAAAAGGACCCTCATTTTCTCGGTCTCCCTTAGTTGCCTTTAAAGTATTTTATCCAGTCCTTTTCACTCTAAGATTAGATACCCGCTAATTTTAAATATTATGAAGTCTCTGTACTATTGTCATAAAAAAGGGCTGAACATTGTATTGGCTTGGATCCCTAGCCACTGCGGGATTCAGGGCAATGAAATTGCTGATAATTTAGCTAAAGATGCCACAAAATCTGGCTCCTGCCAAAGGCAAACTCCGGCCTTCTGTCTTCTTGGCAAAGTAATTGGCATCGGTCTAAATTTTTCAAATGTAATCAATATTCCAAAGTCCAAATTAATATCCCATCAAAACCCTGGTTTTTACAATATGCCGCCTACGCTTTGGTCATGCTTGTACTCCTGTACACATTAGTGATATAACGAATGTTGGATTTTTCACATTCGCGAATGCGAATGCGATTGCGAATATTTATCTTCAATATTCGCGAATGCGAATGCGAATGAGAATATTTTAAAATTTCAAAAAAAGCGGAAGTTACAAATATGGCATTCTTTCTCCAGTAGCCAAAGAATATTTGGTAACTCTGCCCACAAATGTCCCCATTGAAAGAGTTTTCAGTGGAGCTGGACTACTTTACACACCTCACCGAAACAGGCTGCACACAGAAAGAGCCTCCAAAATGTTTACAAATTTTTAAAATTTAACATTCCATTGCTTCAATTTAATTATTAAGAATTAAAATTACAACAAATTTAATAATTAAATAGTCAACATGTTATTAGAAAAACTATATTTTGTGTACCTTCTTACTTACTTATATATCATTATTTTTATACATAGATAAATAACTTGCAATTGAAACCAAATTAATGTTAACATAACAAGTATTAGAAGTTAACTTTAGTAAAGTATTCGTTGTTTTGTTTTTTAAGTTTAAATATTTCATTCATTATAAATATATTTAATTCCTCAGATATATAAAGTGGAATGAAAAAATATACATTTAAAGCCAAAGATTATAAATACTTAATACATTAGATATTTAAAGTTTAATAATTTTGTTTCAAGTAATTGTTTAGTTTTTTAGTAAATAGAAACTGTAAACTTTATTTAAAAATGGGTAGTAAAGTAATAAAATACTACTAAATAAATGCAAACATAGTTGTAACAAGGCTGATTATTGTTAGATTTGATCAGATCTCTGAAGTTCTTTTTTCATAAATGAGACTTTAATTTAGAATGTAGAAGTATGATTTAATAAAAATATCTAAGTGTTATCTATTGTATTATTATTTCATATGCATGCATATAATAATTTCCTTTTTGATGATTAAAAACATTCGCTAAATATTAGCATAATTTTTGTGAATGCGAATGCGAATATCCGTTACATCACTAGTACACATGGCCAAACTCAGGATTAAAATTAGTAATAAAGTAACAGCCTATATACGTCCCACTGTTGGGCACAGGCCTCCTCTCTTTTCTCAGAGGGTTTTAGGGCAAGGAATAGTCCGCCGCGCTGCCCCAATGCGTGTTGGCGAACTTCACATGTCTTCGAAATATTTTTTTCTTATTTCTCAGACATGCAGGTTTCCTCACGATGTTTTCCTTCACCGACGAGCACGTCGCATCTCAATCAGCACTTAAAATTGCAATTAACAATTTCATTGGTGCCGACGGGGATCGAACCCGGTTTGCTCGCGTATTGTGAAATTTACAGCGAGCGCTAACCATCTGAGCTACCACGGCTCAATTTGTGAATGTGGCCTAGATGAAGGATCTGTCAATCATCTGTTCTTTGAATGTCCTGAACTTTCTTTCTCTCTATACGATATCCTGCCCAATTACATCCCTCGTCCAGTAAATTTCCAATTTTTGCTGACCCTAGTGTATACTCCCTTCGTAAATATTTTATGTGCTTTTATTCGTACTAATAATATTAAACTGTAAAATTACTTAACAACTTTGGTGATGGTATTTTAAATATGTGACGTCTTTTGTTGTAGATTGTGAACCCACTCATTAAATTAAGAACTCTTATTTTAACTATTATTATCTTGTCACTTCCATGACTGACTTGACACTGGCAGAATTCTATCAAGACAAGCCATAATTTAAGAGAAGAAGAAGAAGAACTTTAGCACTACTATGCGTATGCCCCTGCCTCCCGACCCGTACCGTGCGATAGAGAGCGTTGCATGTCTTGGAAGCAATTGCCTACATTTCTTTATTGAATTATTGTTTCGGGCGATAATAATTTTACCCTCTTAAACCTTTACAAAATGAAATAATTTTGGTACCATTAGATTCAATACATCTTAGTCTAGGTTTGTACGTTTTTCTTTTATAGTAAATCAGTTTAGTTTAATTAAGAAAAATAAAAACGGTCGAGGAAGTTTTTAAGACAAAAATATAGATATTTAGATGCTAATAACTTAGGTCGTACGAAATATTTCTTTAAAATTGAAACGTACGGACCCAGTTTTTTGTTATATCTACAACATTTCCAAAAATTATGAAAATTAGACTAGGTTTACTGGTGGGAAAACGTTATTGCTTTTTGTATGAAAATTTACAGCTTCACAATCTCTCTTAATATCTGTGTCTAGCATATTCTAATCAAATCAAATTAGTTTAAGGAAAAACTAATTTGAGCAGTTTACCATTGTAAACACTTGGAGCCAAGCAAAGAAGCAGCGAAACAAACTTGATTTCCAATACACCCTATAAAAGTCTACTGCTGAACATAGGCCTTCTCCACATATTTCCTCACAGGGGTAAGTTCCTTATAAAATAAACTGGACGATTTATAAAAAAATCTGCAACCGTAGTGAAAAATTGATTACTAGTAATGCGATGAATCCTGCCCATCCCAAAAAACAAACCCTCTCAGAAATATAAAGACTAAGTTTACACTAAGATGTAATATATAAATATACAGGTTGTCCCAGAACGTAACGATAAAACGAAAGGAGGTTGTAGACCATGGAAGAACTGTTCGAAAAAAAAATTAAGTCCTATACCCAATTCGCTTGGTTTAAAAGATAAAGGCTCATTTATAAATTTTCCAGAAAATCAGCCTTTGCGTCAATATTTTTCATACTGCAGCTGCAAATGAGGACCGATTTTAATTCGTTTTTTGTTTTGTATAGCCTAATAATATACCTACTATACCTATTATTTTATTTTTGGTACCTATTACGGTTTGTTAGAAATAAATACACAAATGTTCGTAAAAGTGTAAAAATGTAACATTAAAGTTTTATTGAGCAAGTTGGACCCTTCATAGTGTAAAAAAAAATGTCCTCAAATGGACCTGGCAACTGTATTCAAAAGTTAGCGCAATTCATGTAGATTTCAAAATGGTATAATACTTGGTACTTTTACTTCAACTTTTTGTGGTATAATTTTTTTTCTGGCAGAATGAAGATTTTGTGCAAATTACCGCTAAGCATCCAGATGGTGTGGATGGTATCGGGACGTTTAATTTTTATCATATCATAATAGTGTTTATAATTCTATAAAATTCTCTAATCAACAAAACCCTCTCACTCCATCGATACCCTCTGTGCTTTTCAATCCAGCCAATTGTTTTTTCTCTTCATGAGATAGTGAAGGTAAGGAGGTTTAATTAGGAATATTATGGTGTACTCCAGTGGCTATAGCAAATTCTTTTACTAAGGTAGGATGGGGTAAGACAATCACGGGGGGAAGACTATAATAGTGTAATAACTCATTATACACAGCTTCCTACTCCAGTTTGTTATGCTAGTAAAGTAGGAAACACTCAAAAAGTTCTTGGCTCAAAACACAGATGTCACTACTTTACGTAAAAATGGTGAACGTGACACAAATCTAAGTTGACATTTGAGGAAGCAAAACACGAAGTCGCCGTTTAGTGATAATAATAAAATTTTCGTGTGAAAAAGTGGTGAATTTGAAACCTTACATACGTAAGTATAATTGCATTAATACTAGCTTTTAAGTAATGATATTGGTACAACGTAAAACCAATTGATTTAAAAAATATTGATAAAAACAAATACATAACCTCTAAATTGCGAGGTGGGGTAGGACTACCGGTCCACCTGGGGCTAGACTAACATATGGTAGTCTTGCCCCAAGTCATGTGTTGTAAACATTTTTTTAGGAACTATATTTTTAAAAATTATTATCCACAGTACTTATTTTTACAAATTGGTTTGACGTTTGGATGGTTCCTAATATTGCTATCTCTCTGCATATACACAAGTCATCATTCGCTTGCCCTTTTCCCATTATTTGGGGTCGGCGCAGTATGTCTTTCTCTTCCATTCCTTTCTATCAGCCGTCGTTTCCACACTAACACCTTTCACTCTCATGTCAGTCCACACAGTCCATCCATCTTTTCCTCGGTCTTCCTCTGCTCACGTATACGTATCCGTCCACTTTCAAATTCAACACTCGTTTTGTGACATACCTTTCATCCCTCCGCATCACATGCCCATCCATGTCAATCTACTTCCTCCCAACTTTTCTGTCACTGTTTACTTTCAGGTTCCCTCTTATAAATTCATTACGAATTTTATCCATCCTTGTCACACCATACATCCATCTCAACATTCTCATTTCATTCACATGCAAACTTTCTTCATCCTTCTTCTTGACTTTTCCAAAAAACATATTTTATCCAGATATATATTTACATTGGGAGCAAATAACTTCTAAGTTGTAAATAAATGTATTACCTACGTACGTGAATCAGAAATATTTATGATTCAAAGAGTAACGTATATATAAGTGCTTATTTGTTACTTTGTGCTCGCGGGAGGCCGATGGGGGTTTCAATTTGTCTGATTCTTTCACAGAAAGTTGTGGTCGGTGTCAACGGATTCTGTTCCGCAGCTTTCCTGAACTTGCGAAACGAAATCGGCTTTTCCATAAATATTGCGCTTGGTGGATATTTTTTTTTGTATGGGAAGCTATTTTGTTTCGCAGGTTCGGGGGAATTGCGGAGCGGAACTTATTGTATTGATAGCAACCCTCTGTAAAGGTATCGAGCTGAGTTCCCTGTTGATTTCTCGTGAGCGTGAATTGGTAAATAGGCGCATATATATACGTTATTCTTTTCCTTTAAAAAATAAAACAAGATTTTGCTATTTGTATTTCAGATGAACGCAAGATGGTACGAAATTATGTCCGAAAAACAGATAGAGCAACTAAATATACGCGTGATGACTTAGTTGGAAGCTATCGGGAAAGTAAAAAGTGGTGAATTGACGGCGTACAGAGCCTCTATTGCTTACAATATTCCTACACCAACAATAGTAGCTCGAGTGTATGGTAGATATGGCGATAAATCTGATTCTTTAGGAAGATGTACAGTTATTTCAATGGAAATAGAAACAAGATTGGCAGAAAACTTACATCAAATGGAAATATACGGATTCGGTTTATCAAGAACAGAAATAATGGAGCTTGTTGGACACTATGTAACAAAAAACAACATAAAAAATCCTTTTAAAAACGGCATCCCAGGAGAAGACTGGTTTTTGGCTTTCAAAAAACGACACAATTTGGCCGTCAAAAAATCACAAGCCGTGGAAAATTCTCGGAAAAAGACCTGCAATCCTTGGATCATATACTCCTATTATGATTTGCTGAAAAAAACAATGGACGAATTGGAATTACACGATAAACCTTCACAGATATAACAATACAGATAGGAACTTAGACGAAACGAGTTTTTGCAAAGACCCCAGTAAAACCAAAGTAGTGGATTTGAAAGGATATGCTTCTACTAGAACTATTGCATCACCTGGCAAAGCAACACTACGGTTTTACTGGGAATTAGTGCCGCTGGAGACAAAACTCCCCCACTAATTGTTTATAAAGGGAAAGACATTTGGGACCAGTGGATGACTTAGGATGACTATCCTGGGACTAGGTATGCAGCGACCAAGAATGGTTGGATGGAAACCGATGTATTTGAGAGATTTTTTGAAAAAGTGTTTTTGCCGACAGTGGGTCAAAAACGACCGATATTACTAATATATGATGGCCACTCAACCCATGTAGGATTAAACATAATAGAAAAGGCACGTGAAGCGGACATCACTATTTTGAAAATCCCAGCCCACACCAGCGACAATCTGCAGCCGCTAGATTTGGCAGTAAATAAGTCTTATAAAGACAAGTGCGATCAGGCCCTTGTAAAGTGGCAAAGATTGCATGTGGGTGAAGTGATGCCAAAAAAAGACTTCTCAAAGCTTATTGGCGGAATTTGGGCTCAAGTAGATCCTAAAGTTTGTGTTGCTGGGTTTCGCAAAGCTGGTATTTATCCTTTTAACAATAAAGCAGTGCCAGAAGAAAAATTTCACCCAGACCAACTTGCGAAATATAAAAAACAGCTTTGCCAATACAATGAACCACAAACTTAAGACCAAAGTACTCAGCCAACTCCTGGCCCCTCATGGGCCAAAGATTTATCCAAGAATGAAACTGAGACTCCACCCGTGAGCCACACAAGTATCGGTGTTCCATCGTCATTACCTTCATTAATTTCCATCTGTTTGAAAAAAGTAAATGATCATGATAAAAAATGCTTATCTGTAAAAGACAAACACCATTCTGACGCCAAAACTGCTGAAACTACACAGTCTAATGATTTCAATGCTAAAAAAATTACTCTTATAGATGATCGTCTGGTAAAGTGTAAGTATACTTTTGAAGAATTGTTGCTTCAGAAAATAAAATCAGGGTCACCACATAACAAAGAAAAACGTACAAAAGTTGCTTGCGGTGCCGAAGTAATTACAAGTGAAGAAGTATTTAAAAAGCAAAAACATACTGAAGAAGAAAAGATGAAAAGAAATAAAGAAAAGGAGGAAAGAATAAAAAAATTGGAGAAAAAATAATTAAAAGACATGAAATGAAAACTAGTAAAGAGAAAAATAAAGCAATAAAAAATACGACAACTGAAGGAGGCGGAAAAAATACTGCAAATGTTAAAATATTAGACAACATCAAAAGCAGAAAGTCTAATAAAAGTAATATAAAAAACGTAAAGAGACAAACTTCGGCAAACAGTAAAAAGAGAAAGGTAGACTATTATTCAACCAGTGAAAGTGATGCTGACTTACAACTAATGGATGCAAGTGATCTAGAAAATTTAGAAGATATGTTAGGTAATAAGGAAAAGGATCTAGAAAACTACAAATAAATTTTAGATGATGTGGAAAATTATCAAAATGACGATTTACAAACAGAAACAAATAATTCGGATGATTATGATGATCTGCCCACCAGTACTGTTGTTACAGGACAATGGGTTTTGGTAAAATTTACAACAAAATCAAGCTTAAAACATTATGTAGGAATAGTTTCAAGTGTAAACCATGAGGGAATACCAACGGTAAAGTACGTGAGAAAAAGTGCTTTTAGAGGCAATGATGATAATACTGAATTTGTTTACCCTGATGTACCTGACGTTTGTGAGCTCAGACATCTAGATGACATTGTGTGCAAGTTACCTAATCCTATAATTGGGCGGAGAGGAAAAATCTTTTTCAGGGTTTCCTTTAAAGGATATATATATATATATATATATATATATATATATATATATATATATATATATATATATATATATATATATATAAAAGAGATTTTTTTTAAAGAAAACTTGCAAAATTCTTATGGCGCGAGCAGGATTTAAAGCTGCGACCTTCGCTATCAGTACTAGTACTCAGTGTCGCAAGTTCGAATCCTGACCGCGGCATAAGAATTTTGCAAGTTTTCTTAAAAATTGTTTAGTTAATACAGTTTAGTGTTTTAAAATTGGTATTCCATACATAAGTAAGCACATAGATATTTTAAGTTCTCGTGAAAAAATTTAAGTAAATTGAAGTAACAGTCCTATTCATACATTATGGTGATAAATATAAAATTGAATACTTAAGTAAGTAGGTATAAAAAATTAGCCGTATGGTTATTCCAAAGAAGTAATGCAGTTTTCTTTTCTTTATTTTTTTGCTATAAGTACATTTTATGCCATTTTTTTAAACACATATTCCAAAGACGTAATGCAACGTTGATTTCTTTCTTTATTTTCTTTATCACCTAAACTATTAAATAAATTAACTGCATTATTATAATGTCAATTTATGTTCTGTCTGATATTAAAGGATTCTAAAATTTTTGGTAATTTTATTACAAGATTTCCCTGGTTCTACACTGAATTTCATCATATGTTAGTCTTCCCCCAAATAAAGAAAAAAGGTTCTGCACCTCTAATTTTTGTCATATGTTAGTCTTCCCCCAAACAAGGAAAAAACTGAGTAAGTACAAAACTGGACCTTATTCTGTATGGCATAAAGTTAAAATCTAAGTAACAACTTTAAATGTAACGATTTTTTATGACAGAAGTTAAAAAGTACGTTTTATTAGAGAATAAAAAACAGTCGTAGTCTTACCCCGTTTAGTGGGGCAAGACTAGCAGTTCGAATAGTCTTTAGATTTCCCTTAATAAATCAGATTTGAGTATACTTGCGTAAAAATCAAAACACTTGTGTAAACGTGTAAAGAAATCTTAATTTAGTGTAATTATTCATTTAACAGTCATCATCATCATCATCATTACAGCCCTTCACAAGTCCACTGCTGAACATAGGCCTCCCCCAAGTAATGCCACAAAGCACGGTCCTGAGCCACCTGCATCCATCGACTTCCTGCATATCTTACCAGGTCGTCACTCCATCTAGTGGGGGGTCGCCCTACACTACGCCTACCGGTACGAGGCTGCCACTCGAGAACCTTTCTTCCCCATCGGTTATCGGTTCTTCGAGCTATATGGCCGGCCCATTGCCACTTCAGCTTACTAATCCGTTGGGCTATGTCGGTCACTCTGGTTTTACTGCGGATATCCTCATTTCTGAGTCTATCACGCAGAGAAACTCCGAGCATAGCCCTCTCCATAGCTCGCTGAGCGACCTTGAGCGTCCTTATACGGCCAGCAGTGAAGGACCACGTCTCAGATCCGTAAGTCATCACTGGCAACACGCACTGGTTGTACAATCTAGTTTTTAGAGATTGAGGTATACCTAACGAGAAGATATGTCGTAATTTCCCGAACGCTGCCCAGCCGAGTTGAATCCGTCGATTGACCTCTCGGTCGAAGTTGGACTTACCTAGTCGGACTATTTGTCCCAGGTAAACGTACTCGTCAACAACTTCGAGCATAGTGCTCCCAACAACTACCGGCATAGGTGTGACATGGACATTAAACATGATCTTTGTTTTGTCCATGTTCATCTTAAGACCTATCCGTTGGGAGGCACTATTGAGGTCATTGAGCATAGTGCTTAAGTCCTCCAGCGATTCTGCCATAAGGACTATATCGTCGGCAAATCGAAGGTGAGTGATGTACTCGCCATTGATGTTAATACCGTATCCTTTCCAGTCCAGTAGCTTGAAAACGTCTTCCAAAGCAGCGGTGAAGAGTTTCGGGGATATAACGTCACCCTGTCTTACACCTCTCTGCAGTTGGATAGGTTTCGAGCTCTGGTTCTGTACTCGGATAGCCATCGTAGCCCTACTGTACAAACACTTCAGCACTTCGATATACCGACAGTCAACTTGGCACCGCTGAAGGGACTGCAGCACCGCCCAAATTTCGACGGAATCAAAGGCTTTCTCATAGTCCACATACGCCAGGCAAAGTGGCAAATTGTACTCTTCAGTCTTCTGTACAATCTGCCGCAGGGTATGTATGTGGTCTATGGTACTGAAGCCTTTTCGGAAACCGGCTTGTTCGGGAGGCTGGAAGTCGTCGAATCTGCGTGCGAGACGATTCGTAATGACTCTCGAAAACAGCACGTAGACGCGGCTCAGAAGGGAAATCGGTCTGTAGTTCTTCAAGAGAGCGTTGTCGCCTTTCTTAAAGAACAAGACCACTGCACTTCTGCTCCACGCCTCTGGAGTAGTGCCACCATGGAGGACGGAATTGAAGAGCTTCTGAAGGACTTCAAGTACCGGTGTTCCACCCGCTTTCAGAAGCTCCGCTGTAATTCCATCCTCGCCTGGTGCCCTGCCGTTTTTAAGGTGCTGGAGAGCCATTCTAATCTCGCTTAGACTGACGTCCGGGATATCATCGGAATAGTGTCGGATAAGACTTGCTCTTGGATCGTTACTCACACTTGCGTGTGGCTCCAACGATGATGTGTACAGCTGCCCATAGAACCTTTCAATCTCACTTAAAATCTCAGGTGTCCCGGAAACGATGCTGCCACACTCAGTCTTCAGCTTTGACAGTTGGCTCTTACGGGCAGACAGATCTCTGGCAAAGACTTTGGAGCCCTGGTTCCGCTCGATCGCTTCTTTAATACGAGCAGTATTAAAGTTGCGTAAGTCTCGCCGCATGCATTTGGAGATCTGTCTGTTCAGTTGCCTGTATGCTGTCAAATCTGTTGACGATTGCAGCCTCATCTCTCGTCTAACAGCCATGAGATTAAGAGTGTGATCGGAGAGTTTTTGTGTTCTTCTGCGGCGGGTCTTGCAGAACTTAGCTCCGACCGCATGGACAGTTTCCACGAGCTTGTCATTCATATCGTCCACTGCATTGCAATCTTGTAGGCACTGAAAGCGGTTGTGTAACTCGAGCTGAAAGTTTTCGGGATTCTGGATTAGAGCACGAGGGGGACGGAGCGTTGACTTCATTAGACGAGACCTCTCCAACTTAACGTTTAGGTTCAGTGTGCCTCTAACCATTCGGTGATCGCTGCCAGTTTTCACCCTTGCGATCACTGAGACATCACTGAACAGTTGGCGTCTGGTCGTCATAATGAAGTCAATCTCATTTTTTGTCGAACCGTCGAGGCTCGACCAGGTCCACTTCCTGTGGGGCCGCTTCTGGAACAAAGAGTTCATCATAAAGAGTCCCTCTTTCTCCATAAAGTCGGCCAGCTGCTGGCCCCTTCGGTTCCGTTGCCCTACTCCAAATTTCCCTAACTTCAGCTCACCGCTTTCTCTTGTGCCTAGTTTTGCGTTGAAGTCTCCCATCAACACCGTGTAGTGGGTTTTGGAGGAATGCATGGCTTTGGAAATATCCTCATACATTTCCTCCACCTCCTCATCGGGATGTGCCGAGGTTGGTGCATAAACCTGTATGACCTTCAGCGAATACCGTTTCGTGATTCTGAGTATCAGGTACGCGACCCTCGTCAACACACTCCCAATCTTTACAACGTTGTTGACGAGAGAGTTGTGGACGATAAATCCGACACCTCCTTGGGACAGATGGTGGCCCTCCCGGTGATAGAACAAGTTGCCGGATTCGAGAATCACCGTGTCCTCCCCCTCTCTTCGGACCTCGGATAATCCTATAATACTCCAGCGCAACTTGTCTATCTCTTCTTCCAGCTCCAGGATCTTCTCGTCAGTCCTCAGTGTGCGTGCGTTAAATGTTGCCAGGTCGAGTCGTCGTAGGTGGCAACCGAACCTCCACCGGAGATTCTTAGCACCCCCTGCCCCGCCGTTACCATGGTCGCCACCGTAGCCAGGAATAGCGGGGCCGCCGGGGACTGGGGGCCGTCTATTTGTGTTATTGTTCATGGGGGGTATATTCATTACATAATACATGTACATGGGGGGTACATTCATTTAACACTAAGATGTGAAAATTCACTTTAAGAACAGATCTTTCATTTCTTACAATAAACTATGTTAGTCTTAACCCACCTTACCTTATAAATTCATTTTTGCTGTTTTTGAATCCTTGAAGATCTACGATTATTGTATTGCTATTCATAATATTTTCTTTACGATATTACTCAGTGGTTTGTAAGCAAATCTTTTAAAATCAAGCAATAAGTGGTTGTCTGATCTGGTATTTATTGCTTTGTTTTAATTTCAACTCTCACATCGATTGATCCTTAACTCCCTTAAACCCATCAACGGCTCTGACCGACGTCCGTGATACGACTGTTGAAGTTGCGTGGTATGAAGTATGAGGAAGGAAAATATATAAGGTCTTTATTACCAAGTTTAAATATTTAATTAAACGAAAACTGTATAAATAGGGTTATTATGATATAAATGAATACATGGTCACCTGGGAATGAGGTGGTCGCTTCCAAGCTGTTTCTAAAATATATTTGTAAATAGTCCCATAAAAAAAGTCCCACTGGGTTTCTTGCTGCTTCTTCCCAGGACAAAGATTTTTTTGAACTAGTGGTAACGTAAAATATTGACTTTCAATATGAATTACTTGTAATCTATATTGAATAAAAAATTATTCTACACAACGAGTAATAGATAAGAGCGGCAATGATGGTGTTCAAGGAACAATAGATAAGAGGAAAGGCTGAACAACAAAGGAACTCTAATGAGGGTGCATGCCCACCGGATATCAATTAAACTTTAATTAATTGATCTGCACATCTCTGAAACCGCGCATCTTATACAAAAACGGACCGCAGATTCGTGATCTAACTAAATTATGCCAAAACTTTTTTTTAACTTTACAGTATGAAGTAATTATAATGAGTCCGATTTTGCGAATTAATAATTTTAACATAATATCTCCACGTTTCAAGGTCGAATAGAATAGTTTTTAAGAGGATATGCGTGTGTGCACATGTACGTATATATGTATGTATGTATATATTTACGTTCGGATTCAATTTTGCCTATATATATATATATATATATATATATATATATATATATATATATATATATATATAATAATCTCAGTTTTCTTTTTTTTTGCTTTGAATAATAGGTATTATAATCATTTCAAACTAGCGCACAACAGCCCGTTTTATTGAGACAACTTAGTGATCGCAGCGTCTCACTTATTTTGTCCACATTTCTAGGTCACTTCTTTCTACAGCGATCGTTCTCCTGTTCTCTAACCTCCATGCTTGGTGCAATTAGTCTGACAGCTGTCTGTGTGTTGTGTGTGACAAATGTATTTCTTAGATTTGGTTGACTACACTGATCTCTATATACAGTGTGTCCGGTCACGGACTAGCGATATTTTAGGTACTTATAATACAGCTATTTTAATATAAAAATACACTAAATACTGAGGTCTAATCCCCTCCCCCTCTATTTGGCAGCCATTTTGTTTTTTTCTTGAGATATTCTCTACGCGTTTACGAAAAAAGTCATATCTCTCAATGTTTTAGTCTTACTGAGATAAAAATTAACTCATTCGGATGTCAATAATATTATTTATCGTTTACATTATCAAAATTTTTGTTGACATACTTGTAACTTGGAAGAAAAAAAAATTTAACTTCAAATAAATATCAAAAAAATATGCTTATCGGCAAATTGTTGTAAATTACTGCAAAAACAACCCCGTTCACCCTTTTTATTTTTATACTAGATCGACAGATTTTGAGTTAAGCTACAATACAACATAAAGTTTACAACTGTATCTTTATTACTTTAAGAATTATTGTTGTTTGAACATAGCATATGCGCAAACACAAAAGGCTTTTGTTAAATGACAACTGGCACTGCCTGCCTAGGAGTAATAGTAGTCTGAGATTACTTATGATCTTCGATGAATTAGAGATGATGAATTAGAGATCAGAGAATCAGAATCATCATTTATAAGTAGTATAATTTGAGAGCAGGCAGCGCAGAACACTATTACTCCTAGGCAGGCAGTGCCAGTTATCACTTAACAAAGGCCTTTTGTGTTTGGGCATACGCCTTGTTCAAACAACAATAATTCTTAAAGTAATAAAGATACAGTTATTTAAATACAGTATTTTAATACAATATCGTTGCGCGCTATAATTAGCGCCTGGTATGTGGCGGCTGATTATTAGCGCCATCTGGTATCAAGCAGCAGAAATAGGAGCATCAAGATCTTTCTAGAACTCTCCCACTAGTGCCATCTAGTATTGAATAGAAGAACTAAGCTTTCTAGAAAGCCCCACACTCGAACTTTCAGCACCTGGTCGGTCGGAGCCGGTATTTGCTGTAATATTCTGGATGTTTCGGTGGAAAAAGCCTATATAAATCCGTTGAAAGCCGCAATCGGGGCAGTATTGAATTGGCGATACGAGCGAAGCTTTCGGAGCGAAATAAAGTGAACTAAAGTGTTAAGTGTGATTAATTATTAGTGTGATTTGAGTTTTAATTGGTGTTCAGTAATTAGTGTCAATTTTGGTAATTCAATCGGCAGTTTTTATTGTCACGAACCTTAAGCTCGTAACAATATTTTGCCCCCTATGCCCCGTAACCCGTTCCCCTCTGCCGCTATGTCGTACGTCCATATGTTCGTGTCTGTCATTAGCCGAGTGAACTTGTGTGTAGAGCGTATACTCTCGTTTGTACTTTACTTGTACGTAACTTTTCTTCATATAATTCACGAAAAAGTGAGCATATTCCTCTCTTAACTTTATACGGGTCCGTGGCGCCCTGGCTTAGCAATGGGTTACAGCGCTAAGGGCCGCGGTTTCTAATCCCGCACGGAACGAGTATTTGTATGGCCTACAAGTAATTGTTCCGGGTCTGAATGTTGTCCTTGTGAAATTTATGTTTGTAAACTGCCCCATGGTGGCAATAGTCCCGAGGCGTGGAGCAGAAGTGCGGTGGTACCTTGTTCTTCAAGAAAGGTGACAACGCTCTTTTGAAGAACTACAGACCGATATCCCTTCTGAGCCGCGTCTACGTGCTGTTTTTGAGAGTCATTACGAATCGTTTCGCACGCCGACTCGACGACTTCCAGCCTCCCGAGCAAGCTGGTTTCCGAAAAGGCTTTAGTACCATAGACCTCATACATACCCTATGGCAAATTGTACAGAAGTCCAAAGAGTACAACTGCCACTTTGGCTGGCGTATGTGGACTATGAGAAAGCCTTTGATTCCGTTGAAATTTGGGCGGTGCTACAGTCTCTTCAGCGGCGCCAAGTTGACTGTTGGTATATTGAAGTGCAGAAGTATTTGTACAGTAGGGCTACGATGGCTATCCGAGTACAGAACCAGAGTACAAAACCCATCCAACTGCAGAGAGTTGTAAGACAAGGTGACGTTATATCCCCGAAACTCTTTACCGCTGCATTAGAAGACGTTTTCAAGCTACTGGACTGGAAAGGATACGGTATTAACATCAATGGCGAGTACATCACTCGCCTTCGATTTGCCGACGATATAGTCCTTATGGCAGAATCGCTGGAGGACCTAAGCGCTATTCTCAATGACCTCAATGGTGCCTCCCAACGGATAGGTCTTAAGATGAACATGGTCAAAACAAAGGTCATGTTTAATGTCCATGCCCCACCTATGTCGGTAGTTGTTGGGAGCAACAACCTTGAAGTTGTTGAAGAGTACGTTTACCTGGGACAAATAGTCCGACTAGGTAAGTCCAACTTCGACCGAGCGGTCAATCAACGGATTTAACTCGGCTGGGCAGCGTTCGGGAAATTAAGTTACATCTTCTCGTCAGGTATACCTCAAAACCTGAAAACGAAATTGTACAACCAGTGCGTGTTGCCAGTGATGAAATATGGAACTGAGACGTGGTCCTTCACTGCTGGCCGTATGATGACACTCAACATCGCTCAGTGAGCTATGGAGAGGGCTATGCTCGTGGTTTCCATATAGCTCGAAGAACCGACAACCGTTGGGGAAAAAAGGTTCTCGAGTGGCAGCCTCGTACCGGTAGTCGAAGTGTAAGGCGACCTCCCACTAGATGGAGTGACGACCTGTAAGACATGCAGGAAGTTGATGGATGCAGGTAGCTCGGAACCGTGACCAGATACAGGAGAAAGTCCTTGTGTGGAGGTAACGTTTTTTAAAAGAAAGAAAAAGAAAAAAAAATAGTAAACTTTATATGATTTAGTATCCAGTATCGACGATTCATGTTTATACTTAAAAGTAACACGGGTTTATCGAATTCTGCATCATTTTACTCTGATGAACTGTCGAGGATATCTAGCAAAACAATATCCATTTTGTTTGAAAGACAATTTGGTTAGTAAAAGACGTGTGCGTTGTGATCCAATGACGAACACACACTGGCTAAAAGGTATTTCTCAGTGTGTGAAAGCCAATCGTGGAATATAATTTATATCTCAGGATATAATTTATTATATTATATCCCATAGTGAAAAGCGAGTTTAAGAATTTTACTAGATCTATGAAAATTTCAGTCAGTGCCGCGTGAATGTCTCTAGTTTGTTTGTTGTCATTGCTCATCTCATTCTCATCTTTGAGTATAGAAAAGTACTAATTCTATGCTCAAAGATTCTCATTGACACTTTAAAAAAAAGAAAGATACTCTATGATTGACACTTGACAGTTTGACAATTCAACTGGCGATAACCTCTCTAGCTCTCTAGTATAGTATATATACGTTAGTACTCTTATTAGTTTGTGAGTATATATTTAGGGTATGTTCCGAAATACAACACAGTACACTGTTAAATGCTAATGACGTCATTAATTGACACTATACTGTACTGGCGTGCCGCCACCATATTGCGTCGGATATCCGGCCACTATGGGTGCGTTTGGCAGAAAAAAGCGCTAGCAAGCGCTTGTAAGCAAAATCGCGATCGTAAGCGGTAAGCGCTGTCAAATCGTAAGTAGCTATTTTCCTCCAGGACACGATGTTGGTTTTAACCGGGGAATCTAACCCAATTTAAATATATTTTTGTAAAGTATTCATATTAAAAACTTACCAATCATGAATTTTTAATAGCATGTATATGTTTGTTCATGTCATTATATTACTTAAAACTAATATTGCACAAAACAACTTATAAACTCTACTTCAAAACCATTGAGTTATTATGTACTACGTACTAGAGGCGCCACTGCATTCAGCTACTCTGTTCCACTCAACTGCAGTGCGTACACCGCACTCAGTGTTGGGAAATGTACAATAATTATTGGATTCTTACAATAATTTGTTAAACGAAACTAAATTGTACCATAATATAATAAGCGTACAATAATGAGAAAGCTATGTTAGCTTTCTCATTATTGTACGCTTTTATACAATATTTTCCTATTTTTTTACACAATATAAGTTCAATACTGGACACACGCAACTTTAAAATGTACGAACGAACGCATTACGTACTTATACCAAATAATGTCTCTAAAGTGATCTACACGTCAAGATTTTGAACTCGAAGAAGAAGACGACTTCGAATTTTCCATTCCTGTTCATATTGTTAAATTCCGTGCCCTAAGTTTTATTATTTTAATAAAAAAAAAAAACATTTAATAACATGTTTTCAGTTTATGCAAATCCCATATATTTAAACGAGCAATTCTTATATATATATATATATATATATATATATATATATATATATATATATATGTGTGTGTATATATAATCGGAATCTCGGAAACGGCTCCAATGATTTTCATAAAATTTTGTGTCCAGGGAGTTTCGGGGGCAATAAATCGATCTAGCTAGTATTTATTTTTAGAAAATGTCTTTTTGTCCGTGTTTTCAGGCAATGAAAAACCGCTACAATATAAGAAGGTAAATTTTGACGTAGTGTTAACGATCGTAATAGCTCAAATGGATATCGAGGGGTCGCGAAATCGTAATGCCTTGATTCGCGTCAAGTCTTTGGTGTGCTTTTTTTTTTCAAGTTCCCTTTTTTGTGAAAAATCTATTATTTCGAGCCTTTTTTTTAGTATTTTTTAAAAATATTAAAATTTTAATTAAACTAATTGCACTCATGATTTTTTATTCAAATAAACAGTTCAGTTTTTTCAATTATGAAGATCAAAAAATGTTATTCATCAGTATGTAATTTGTATCTAAATGTAATTTAAAAAAACCGAGCAAAGCTCGGTCATCCTGGTACTATGAAGAAATAACAAAAAACCTTTTAAATTTGGATTTAGACAGCTTAAATAAATAAAAAAATCTTTAACTAAAATACAATAATTCTACCCAAAATACAATAGTTTTTAGCTTGGCAACACCATAATTTCGCACCAACTATTTCCCAACACTTCCGCACTTTAATCAGTCACTCCTTATACAGTAATTCAGTAATCTATGAGTCACTCGCTAGACGCTTCTAGAGTTGTCACGTGTTGTGTTGATTAAAAAAAAATCTCTTGATGAAAATATGCCGTCGTGTGTACTTAGATATTGTACAAATAATTCAAGAAATGTCAGTAAAAACCAAGGAAATACTTTTCATCTGTTAATAAGATACTTAATCAATAAAAAAGTATTAAGAATTAATAATAAAACAAATTATTCCTAAGACGCAATCTCGTGTCATGGAATATAGATTATAAAATTAATATGTTCAGATGCGACATTTCTGTAGGTACTTAACTATAGGACGAATATATTATTATACACATTTTTTTGTAGAAAAATATATAAGTTATTGTTATTATGGTAAATTTTTCATGTTTAAATCTGCTTATTATTCTTTTATTTTATTTTTAAGTTTCCACATCAAAGTCAAAGTGGAATAAATTCGTCCATTTTTAACTCTCGCATGCCCAGCATTTAATGAACGACTCTTATTCTAATTTAAATAAATACATTTGTAATTAAAATGTTATGTTAATAAGTTTTGTTAAACATACATACAGTATTTTTTATATTTGACATAGATACCTTTTAAAATATTCAGATAAAAATATCATTAAAATGTAATTGTGATATAATATTATGTAATATTATATTAAATAAGCAAATATAATATTACATAATAGATGACAAAATTTAAATATTGTTCTCGATAAAATTTACCAATTTAAAACAATACAATCTACTATTACCTACGGTTTTTTTTTTATAAAAATTGTGAACCGATTCTTAATAAAATCAAGTACATTACACATAACATAGTAATATTAAATGTATAATAAGTTTTGTTCCCTTTGTATTTGTGGTTGTATTTATTTTGTAATTGTATAAAATAATCTAATCTAGTTCCAGCCTAAAAAAGCACACTGCTGAAGGAAGGCCACCCACATGTATAACTTCATAAAAGGATTATGCTAGTAACCTTGTAGTAGCGGTGTAAGGATATTTCTACCCCACTTCGTGCCATGGGTGTCGTAAGAGGCGGCGCAGAAAAACTGAACTCATTCTACCTATGTTTATTCTATGATAAAAAAACAACCACGCGAACAGAGAGTAGCGCACATTTTTTGTTTGAGATAGCTGTTCTAGTACGTAGGTACATATTACTTCAATGTTCAAAACAAACAAATTAAATAAGCAAAATGGCGGATTGTGTCAGCGCTACTGAAGTAGCAATCGTGTCCTGGCCGAAAACTATTTTAGAGCTTATAAGCGCTTGCTAGCGCTTTTTTCTGCTAAACGCACCCATTAAAACAATTTTTAATTGTGTGTGCGCTGAATGAAGCATGCCAGAATTTGTTTCTATTTATTCAAATACAAAAAATTATAGAATAATTGCTGGTATATCCATTAGGAGGATATAATGATTTTTGGATCACAAAAGGACAAAATAATCGCCAACACTTTTCTAAATGGCGCAAAAGTATGACGTCCTATACTGCCCAATGTTTTGGAACGAATTACCAGTATAGCGTCGATTTATGACGTCATTTGCATTGGACAGTACACTGCGTTGTATTTCAGAACATACCGTAGGTAATCTATGCGATAACCGATAATTGATAAAAATCTGATCAGAAAGTCAGAATCAGAAACCTGAAACTGTTCCAGACAAGTGCAAAATGAACAAGTTCTGTAACCATAGGGTTTATTAATTTCATTTCGCCGAGAAATGTTCTTTTTTCATTTTTTACCATCACAGCAGCAAAAATAAATGCAGTGAAAACAATGAACTGTTAATAAGTTTCTAAAATATCGATTTAGGATATTTATAATCAGTCATTATAAATGGTGAGGAAAATATCATGCATATTTTGAGCATATTGATTTTTTGAATACGTCATATTAATTTTCAACAATCTAATATTTATGACCTAAAATAGTGAATATGTTTGACTAATGGCATCTAACAGCTGAAATTATAAATTCGTGTATCCATTTAAATAGTTTAGATTTTTTTCAGGCATCCACTGCAAGTGAGGAGGAGGATGATTCCTCTTCTTCTCTTACAAATGAATTGCTTGAAGCCCGTGATGCTTTGGAGAAATTGAGTTTGGCCAATGTCCAGGTGAATTTTGTATAACAAGTTCATATTATTTTATATTAATACGAGTAATGAAACTAGTCAACACATATGCTGCTGACAGTATAGAGTTATATTGTGATCTTGTAAATTTTAATTTGCAATAATATAGAAATAAAATTTTTGTAAGTGTTAGGTTGGGTTTGCTATAGACATCCAGTACTTTATTTTAATAATGTTTTTAGCTTAGGAGGCTTGTTTAGGCTAAGCTTGAACCTATTACACTACTTTTAGATGTTAGAAATGTGTTTTGAATTAATTACAATAGAAAAAAATTCACTAAAAATTGCTTATAAGGGAACGCAAATGTGTCAATTTGGTATAGTATTATAGTGCTAGATTTTTTAATTTTGTTCTCAACTTAATAAGTTTATCCTTTTACTCTGTTTTTTGATTTTGAAATTGCCTTTTAAATTAATTAGATCAAAATAAATTACACTAAAACTCGCATATAACGAAATGCAAATATAACTTTCAAATGTATTGCCCGTGCGCCCACGCACTCCAAAGCAACTTTAGAGCAAAGCCCAGCTTTTGGTTCCATAGTAATCATTAATAACAAAATCATTATAGAATATTTTGCCACAGGTTAGAAAGGGAGCGATCGTTTTCTCGAAAGCCCGGTAAAAAGCCAACGCGTGCGAGAGAGACGACTAATAGCTCAAATCAACTCCTTGATTTCATTAATTTTGACAGTCCATTGCGTGTTTGCTTTGAGACAGAGAACTCAAATCAGTGTATTTCGAATTGTAAGCAAACTGCCAAGTGTTGATGTTACATATATGCTAAGAGGTCATGACCTGTATAGAACAGAGGAGCACGCGGGAAATTTGATATAGTACAAACAGTTTATTAGTTATTTTATTAGTTGATATTATTGATTGAACTTTTTGGCTTCTATGAAGGCTTCGCCACTGCCCTAGAGTGTTTTTGTAAAGCTGTAGGCGCAGAGGGAAAGCAGCTCCAGCCCGCTGTAGCAAATTTCAGGCACCAGTGTGAGCCCTAGTGGCTGAGGCTGGTCGCTTAAGGCAACCAATAAGCCAAAGCTGCAGAGATGAGCATGGATGCCTACACTTCTCGCAACGCCGAAGCTGTTGCAGAAGTAACTTTGGGTCAATATTCCTGTGTAAAAAATGTGAGGTTATGATTGTACAAAAAAGAATCATTGCTCATAAACTATACATTTTCACAAGGAGGGAATCGTGGAAAAGTATTCTCTGGCACCCACCCCCTCACCTACCTCTTCCTACCCTGATACGCTAGTACCAGATGAATTAGAATTGTTACAAGAGGTCTTCAAATGTTGGGGTTCGTGTTGCGTAATTCTAAAAAATTTAAGAGGACCTCTACAAAAATATCCTTGTACAAGTCTTTAGTCCGTTCCAGCCTCGAATACTGTAGTCAGGTCTGGTCTCCATTTTATGACATTTACGTGAAACGCATAGAGCATACCCAGAAGCGTTTTTTGTGGTATCTTTCATACCAAACTTACAAAATAAAGGATTTACCCTCATACGAAGACCGACTGACGTATTTTAAATTAAGTACCCTGCAACAGCGGAGGCTTTTGCTGGATTTCATGTTGCTACACAAAATCGTCAATGGAACCGTAGACTGTCCATACCTACTAAGTGCAATAAATTTCAAGGTACCTTTTAAGCTAGTGCGTGTCAGCCGATACGTCCCCTTTTCAGTTGAAGGCAGTAAAACTAATTTGGGTCACCACGCCACCATAAACAGGTTACAGAGGCAATATAACCAGCTCTGCAAGACATGCGACGTTGATATTTTTGCTGATAAGCCTCAAAAATTCAAACGAAAAATTATGCAGTCCTTTACTTTTAACTAACATTTAGACCTAGTTGTAAGTTTATAGTTGTAAGTTTTAAAAAACATTCATTGTCCACATTGCATGCCGTGGCAACCTTTAATTAAGATGACACTTAGATATAAGCCTTCCTGTAATTTGTAGTATTTACATTGTGTTCGTGTACTTCTTGTTGGTTGTCCTAAATAAATCAAAAAAAAAGAATATAAATAGGCTTAAGTTGCGATGGGGCTAGATGTTCTAGCTCTGAAAACCAATGGACATTGCGAGAAAACAGGTTATCAAGTACTAGCTTCATAATAGCAAGCGCATTGTTGGACAATCCCTCACAAGATGGTGAGACGACTTGATGAAACATGTAGGTAGGTCAGGACTACTTTGAAACAATCTGTTACGCGCTCCAGTTGACGACACAACTAGCGCCATCTAGTGTCAGGAACGAGAGCGAGGGGAGCGTTGCAGTTTATGACATCACAAATCTTTCGACCGACAGCGCCGCCCGAAGAACTAAGTTTCTAGAAAATCTATACTCGAACTCTCGGTACCTTGCGCGTGTTTACTTGAACATTCCGGATATTTTGCTGATTTAAATAAATAGGTGGCGCAAGATGCGATCGAGACAGAGTTGAACTCGGCGACACAAGCGAAGCTTCGGAGCGGAATTAAGTGAATTAGTGTGTTTAATTATTAGTGTTTTAACTTTAATTTGTGTAAAGTAAATTAAAGTGTTAATTTAGGTAATTTTATCGGCAATTTTTATTGTCACGAACCTCAAGCTCGTAACAATTGGTGTCAGAAGTGGGATAAAATAATGCCGATTTTACCTAAGGAGGAAACGGAGGGTGTCCGTACCCGAAGTCAACGCCAGCAGGAGACGGACCAGAGGAGATTTGGTGGTGCAACGCCGCAGATGTCTGAGGGCCAGCCGCCGGCCACGGAAGCCGGTCCGTCAGCAGCTTCTACGTCTGTGGCACCTGACTTAGGTGCTCTGATGGTGATGCTGCAGGAGCAGGCTCGCCGACAGGAGGAACAGGTCCGTCAGCAGGCGGAACAGGCTCGTCGGTCGGAAGAGCAGATGCTCCTCATGAAGGACCTTCACGCTACCTTTGGGAAAGAGATAAGGCAGGTGAAGGATAGGGTTGCTCAACACGACAACCGCCTGTCGGAAGCTGAAACCCGAATCGAAGAACATGAAACCCGAATCAACCATGTGAACAATCGGGTTGACAACGTGATGGCTGACGTGAGGAAAACGCTAAACGACCTCAAACTTGGGGATGGAACTACAGCTCCCGTAGTAGCTGCAGCACCTTCGCTACGTGGATTCAAAGTGCCGCCGTTCGACGGGACCTCTTCCTGGTCGGCCTACAAAATCCAGTTCGAGGCCGTCATGGAGGCGAACGGCTGGAATAAAAGCCAAGCCATGACTGCACTCACCCTAGGCCTGCGCGACCAATCCTTAACTGTGTTGGAAGCTCTCGGTAAGAAAGTGACCTATGAGCAGCTTCTTGAGGCCTTGGAGGCGAGATATGGTGACGCTCACCTGGAACACGTCTTTCGCACGCTGCTTAAAGATCGCGTGCAACGCAGCAACGAAAACCTGCAGCAGTGGGCCCTTGAGGTGGAGAAGATGGTTCGTAAAGCATACCAGTCTGTACCTGCGCTCATTGGAGGGAACCTGGTGCAAACATTCATCGACGGCATCCGCGACCTGGAAGTCAGAGCTGCTGTGAGGCTCGGGCACCACGAGACGCTTAAGGACGCCTTGGCCCATGCACTGGAGGTAGAAGCCGTGCGGCAGGATCATCGTTCCCATCGCGTCAGGGAGGTTGCAGCAGCTACAGTTCGCGACCGCAACAAAGGATACAGCCCTAGGTGCTATGGCTGTGGGGAAAAGGGCCATCTTCGATCCAGCTGCCCTAAGCGAACCCTAGAAAGGGAAGGTAAACGATCCCAGGAGGGTAGTGCGGACAACAGCACCGCCCAGCAGCAGCAGGGAAACGAGTAAAAGCCAGAACTGTGAGGCGGGTGCTGGCTGATGTTAAAAGAGCCCCAAGGATCTCGATCTCACAAACCCATGATGGGAACAGTCTAATCATCAAGGGCGAGGTCAACGGAATGCCGTGTAAACTGACCATAGACACTGGAGCCTCTCGTACGGTTGTTAGTTCCCAACTTATAAGTCAGTTCCTTGGGGACTCCTTATAAGTTCCTCCGAGAACGTATTAATTTGGTAACAGCCACCGGTCAGCGTATACCCGTCCGTGGAGAGAAGGAGATGGAGTTGAAGCTTGGCAACGTGATCTACCTGCATAATGTCATCGTGGCTGATATAATGGACGACTGCATCCTAGGCCTAGACTTTATGAGGAATAATTGTTGTGAGATCGACGTTAAGCAAGGTGTTTTGAAATGTGGACAGGAGGAACTTTTTATGGAAGGTGCGTTACCAGGGAACGTGTACAGCATTAAGAAGATTGTTCTTCCGTCGAGATCGGAAACGATTGTTCCGGTTAGTCTTCCCCGAAACGCTGGGCAAGCTCACCGTTGTGTACTTGTGGAAAGGGTAAACAATGACCTTCCATGGAAAGTAGCTCGAACCTTGGTCAGGACCACTGACATCTCAGGAGTACGTGTGCTGAACCTTTGCGACCGGGACCAGATTATAGAAAAAGGCACATTAATTGGTACTTGTGAGGAAGTGGATTGGTTACGTCGGTGCCAATATATATCGAGTGGGACCCCCAGCAAGGATGCAGAAACGAGAGTGACCACACTTTTGGAAGACTGTCGCAGTGTTCTGTCCCCGAACGAATTGGTCAAGGCGAAGAAGTTGTTACTCGAATACGCCGATGTATTCTCATCAAACGATGCTGACATAGGAAAGACAGTTTAGTTCAACACAAAATAAACACAGGTGAAGAGTTGCCTATCCGTCAGCGGCCAAGACGATTGCCGGTAGCACGTGAAAAAGAAGTGGAAACCATGATTGAAGGAATGGTGAAGGATGGTGTTATTGAACCTTCCTCTAGTCCATGGTGTTCGCCAGTGGTGCTGGTGAAAAAGAAGGATGGCAGCATGCGGTTCTGTGTTGATTACCGCCGTCTGAACGACGTTACAAAGAAGGACAGCTATCCCTTGCCAAGAATTGATGACACGCTGGACATGCTTACAGGAGTAAAATGGTTTAGCACGCTGGATCTAAAAAGTGGCTACTGGCAAGTTGAAATTGACCCTAAGGACAAGGAGAAAACTGCGTTCTCGACGGGAAAGGGTCTGTGGCAATTCAAAGTAATGCCGTTTGGGTTGTGCAATGCTCCAGCAACGTTTGAAAGGCTGATGGAACTTGTACTTACCGGGCTAATTGGCGATGCCTGTCTGGTCTACTTAGATGACATCATCATCGTGGGCCGTACGTTTGAGGAACACCTTCAAAACCTGGAACGCGTGCTTATGAAGATTCAGAGTGCCAACCTCAAGTTGAACCCGAAGAAATGTTCACTATTCCAACGGCAAGTTAACTTTTTGGGGTTTGTAGTATCGGAAGAAGGTATCCGCACAGATCCAGAGAAAATCGCCGCTGTCAAGGATTGGCCGGTTCCAAAAGACAAGACGCAGGTTAGAGCATTTTTGGGTTTGTGCTCCTATTACCGGCGATTCGTGAAGAACTTTGCAGATATAGCCAAACCTCTGCACAAGCTAACCGAGGAGAAGCGACATTTCTGCTGGGATGAAAGTTGCAATATCGCATTCCAGGAGCTCAAGGACCGTCTGTGCAAAACACCTATTTTGGGATACACTGACGCAAGCAAAGAATTTATAGTTGACACAGACGCAAGTGATATAGGACTTGGCGGTGTGCTGTCTCAACGGAGTGGTGACCAAGAGGTCGTGATAGCGTACTTCAGCAAGTCGTTGTCAAAACCGGAAAGGAACTATTGTGTCACAAGACGCGAATTGCTCGCTGTGGTAAAGTCGTTGCAGCATTTTAGCAAATATCTTCTGGGACGAAAGTTTCACTTACGAACTGACCATGCTGCACTAAAATGGCTATTGCAGTTTAAAAACCCAGAAGGACAAGTTGCGAGGTGGATTGAACTACTGCAGGAATACGACTTTGAGATCGAACATCGCAGCGGGAAATCTCATGGCAACGCAGATGCATTGTCAAGATGACCTTGTCCTGAAGATTGCAAACATTGTACTAGGCAAGAGAGTAAGGAAGTGGTATCCGTGAGGATGCTCAGGGCAGACCACCTCAGCAACGAGTGGAAGGACAGCTTACTACATGCACAGCAGGAAGATCCGGAAATCAAGCCGATTCTGGAATGGATAAAGGCCAGTGCTCAAAAGCCCAAGTGGAGTGAAGTCTCAGTATGAGTATGAGTATGAGTTCGACCACTAAAAGCTATTGGGCCCAGTGGGACAGCTTGCTGCTTCATGATGGAGTTCTGTGTCGTAAATGGGAAAACGTTCGGGGAGACAGCTGTCATTTGCAAATGGTTGTCCCTAAAGCTAAAGTACCGGATGTTCTACAGCTGTACCATAATGATTGTTCAGGAGGCCATCTGGGAGTTAAACGAACTCTACTGAAGATCCGAGAACGGTTTTACTGGGTCCACTGTCGAAACGATGTCGAGGACTGGTGTCGCAAATGTACAAGTTGTGCGGCTGTAAAGGGACCTCAGACTCGTAGTAGAGGTGCATTGAAGTTGTACAATGTGGGTGCACCATGGGAGAGAATAGCCATTGACGTGGCGGGGCCGTTTCCGGAGAGTGAAAGCGGTAACAAGTATTTCATGGTTGTGACGGATTACTTCACTAAGTGGCCAGAAGTCTTCGCCATTCCAAATCAAGAAGCTTCAACAGTTGCAGATAAACTAGTTCATGAAGTCTTCTGTCGTTTTGGAGTACCTTTAGAGATTCACAGCGATCAAGGAAGGAATTTTGAGTCTCAAATATTCCAGGAAACTTGCCGAGTTATGGGTACTCATAAAACAAGAACGACTTCTTATCACCCGCAATCTGATGGAATGGTGGAACGATTTAATCAGACATTGGAGAGGTACCTAGCAAAAGTTGTAGACAATCGGCAACGAGATTGGGACAAGCACATACAACCGTTTTTGTTGTCATATCGAAGTTCTGTTCACGAAAGTACAGCAGTGACACCAGCTTTCGCAAACTTTGGAAGAGAATTACGGCTGCCTGTGGACCTGATCACCGGGATACCACTTGATGCCCCACGCAGTATAACCGATTATGCAAATGACTTGCGGAACAAAATGAATGACATTTATGAGCACGTCAGACAATCGGGCCAGCAAATGTCTGAGAAAATGAAAACCCGGTACGACCGCAAAATGAACAATAAAGGGTTCAACGAAGGTTCATTAGTGTGGTTGCACAATCCAGTCCGCAGCAAAGGGAAATCTCCTAAGCTTCAAGCTAAATGGGACGGCCCGTACCGGATTGTAACCAGGATCAACGATGTGACCTACCGGATACAGAAAGGCGCAAGAGGGACTCCTAAGATCGTCCATGTGGATCGCTTGGCGCGTTATTATGGGACCGATAATGCTCGGGACGAGCATGTCTTAGGAGGGGGCAGTGTTACGCGCTCCAGTTGATGACACAACTAGCGCCATCTAGTGTCAGGAACGAGAGCGAGGGGAGCGTTGCAGTTTATGACATCACAAATCTTTCGACCGACAGCGCCGCCCGAAGAACTAAGTTTCTAGAAAATCTATACTCGAACTCTCGGTACCTTGCGCGTGTTTACTTGAACATTCCGGATATTTTGCTAATTTAAATAAATAGGTGGCGCAAGATGCGATCGAGACAGAGTTGAACTCGGCGACACAAGCGAAGCTTCGGAGCGGAATTAAGTGAATTAGTGTGTTTAATTATTAGTGTTTTAACTTTAATTTGTGTAAAGTAAATTAAAGTGTTAATTTAGGTAATTTTATCGGCAATTTTTATTGTCACGAACCTCAAGCTCGTAACAAATCTATTAGGGAGGCCTATGTTCAGTACTTTAGCAGTGGACTTCAACAGCGTGAGCATGTCAGTACAACCTAAAATACCTAAATTTATGACTTAGGAGTGTTTAAGGTGCAATGTTTTTCTTGGTGATTTCAATATATAAGTGTAATCTCCTGAGAAGAATCACTAACATAACTATGACTAACTCATCCTTAAAAATATGGAACACCTATGTTATGTTTTTGACCTAAAAGTATAAATACATTTTCTTATAAGCTTTGGTTTATTCAAATTTTGACTGATTAATAGACGACAGATGGTGAAGATGAGCTGGCAGCATTTCGACAACAGTGGCAACGAGAGTTGGAGGCGTCGTCCCCTCAAAGAGAAGCACCACATCAACAGACAAAGTTGGAGCTTGAGGAAACGCTCTCTGATGAAGAAAAGGTTATTTTTTAGAGTTTATTTAAGGATTCCTTATTTAATGCTCAAAGGTTTATTTTGTTAACTTGCTTTTTGATATTATGAGCATATTGAGTTCATGGTGTTAACATTTGTTACACATTTTTCGATAAATCTGGTTGGTAAGTATTTTGCTTTAACTACGGATTTGACTTGTATTTATTTCGTTCCTGTCCGATAGTTCGTCGAATATTTACAATGGTTTGACTGTTATAATGACTAGAAATGGACCCAATTAGGATGATCGTCACTGAAGGACTTATTTTCCTAGCAGACTTATGGGAGTGGTATTCAAAAATAATTTTCGTACAAAATTGGTCAGTTTCCTATTCAGATATTAGTTCCCAGCAGTGCAACCTTAAGATATACATGGCCATAATGAACCTTCCCGTAAACCACAACTGCCCTAAACTATCTTGAGGGTCACCTGCGTAAACCTAAAGTACCACAAATTAAACTTTATGCCTATAATAATTACCTACTAAATAAAAAATAAACGATACTGGTATGTCAGGAGCGCTCTGGATTAGATTGTTGCTGTCTACCCCGCAAAGAAAAATTGAAAGCTATAATAGTAATCATAAGTCATGTTCTTAAAAAAAAATTATTTTTTACAATTACATTAACTACAAGTTATAAGTAACTAGTTTTATGTAATTTTCTATGGAATTGTAACGAAATTTTTACTAATCCAAGTGTATTCATAAGTTGGTCTATTACTTGTTAAATTAAATAAAGATGGCTTTCGTCCACCCAATCCCTAAGAAACTTGACCGCTCAGATCCGTTTAACTACAAGCCTATCGCCATCACCTCCTTGTTCTCCCAAATAATGGAATCCATTACAAACTGCCAGCTCATGTGGTATCTTGAGGATCACCAGCTGATTAATGACTGCCAATACTGTTTTCGTCGGGGTCGATCAGCTGATGATCTTCTAGCCACCCTGACTCATAGATGGGCGTAGGCAGTAAAATCCAGGGAGGAGGCATTAGCCGTTTTGCACATCGGAGTCTCAAGATCGTTGGAGACGGTGCTTGCAAGTCTATTAATTCTGGTGTTCCTCAAGGCTGCATGCTATCACCAACGCTGTTTTTTCTACATATCAATGATATGTTGCAAATCGGTAACATTCAGTGCTATGCGGATGACAGCACTGGTGATGCTCTATACACCGGCCGTGCTGATATTTCTTGGGAAAACGTCGTCGAGTACCGAAACAAACTTGTGTCTGAAGTAGAGTCTTTGCTGAATAAAATCTCGGATTGAGGGAGACTAAATCTAGTCCAGTTTAATCCTGAGAAGTTTGCGCGTTAACCGCTAAAAAGAATCCCTTTGTCGTATGTCCACAGTTTCAAGGCACTCTCCTTGTTGGCTCAGCCAGTATCAGAATCTTCGGCGTCGACATATCGAGTGACGTGCACTTTCGTGGTCACTTGGAAGAGAAGGCCAAATTGGCCTCTAAAAAGCTTGGCGTGCTCAGCAGAGCGGGACAGTATTTCATGCCGGCACACCGCCTGCAACTTTACAACGCGCAGGTTCGGCCTTATGTTTCCACGTTCTCATCTCTGGGCCAGGGCTCCCCAGTGCCAGCTCCTTCCACTTAACCGCGCAGCGCAGAGCGGCTCGAATTTTCGACGATTGAGTGCTATCTGATCGGCTCGATTCACTGACGCTGCGAAGAGATGTTGCATCCCTTTGCATTTTCTTTCGCATCTACTACGTGGAGTATTATGAGGAATTGTTCGGATTAATCCCAGCCGCCAAATTTCATGATAAATACATCGCGGCAAATCTTCAGATACCATCAACACCTTCTGGATGCTTCGCGGTCCACCACTGTACGTTTCACTAGGAGTTTTTTTCCGCGTACGAACTCTTTGTGGTATAGTTTACCACCGGCGATTTTTCAGAACCGATAAGACTTTCTCCTTTCTAAAAGGCCGGCGTCGCACCTGCACTTCCCCTGGTGTTGCAGTTGTTCAAGGGCGGCGTTGGTCACTTACCATCAGGTGAGCCGTATGCTCGATTGCCCTTTTCCTATAAAAAATAATATTACTCCTTAACTTGTTACTAAAAGCCTTATTTACTTATCTTTGATATTTTTCTTTTAACTTATCTAGTAGTATAAGTGCATACTTATACTACTAGATAAGTTAAAACAATAATGATATCTCAAAACTCTAACTCTCTAACTCAAAACAAGAAAAAAACTGTGGCTGCCAACAAGCGTGGCTACTATGGCAAAGTCTTCAGGCAGTCTATTGAGGAGGCTTATATTCAGCAGTAGAACTTTACAGGCTGTAATGGATGCATTCAACCAGATGTGGTACAGAAATAGGCTGTCGCCTGTTACATAGCGTAAAACATCAATTTCCATTTGTATAAATTTCTTTAAAGTTACGGATCCTGTTATATACAAAAAAATAATCAAGTTACTTGATGATTAAAATCAAAGCTTCCTCAATGACGACTTTTTCTGCGACTAGGGCACCACGCGGCACCACTTACACTTGAGGTGTAATATTAGACAGATTTCATAGCATGGAAGTTAATTTATCCAAAAATTTAACGTTTAATGTAGTTTAATGTTTCTATATGTACTATTAGTTTTATTTTATATTTGTTAGATTAAAAAAATAAACCAAACCAGAGATATTAATAAAAGTAAAAAAATAAAAAGAGCGTTAAAATGTGCAAAAAAATTAAAGAGCAAACCGCTGAGGCATTGTTTTGTGTATTAGTATAATACTCTAGAAACTGATAAACTTTTATTTAAAACTAACTTCTCAATTAAATGATATTGTGCAACAAAAAACTTCAGCTCAGTGTCGACTAGCGACACCTGGTGATCGGAAGGTTATTAGCCCTCATTGTCAGTATGTTCTGAATTATTTCTATATCATTTTTCTAGGCAAAGCAATTGTTTCTTCGCGGAGTAGAACTGGAGCGAAGTGGGAAACTGTATGAAGCCATCCAGCACTACAAACGCTCAATGCAAATCATTCCCGATGTGGAGACGCGCCTGTACGAGAGCACGGAACAGAGAGCCGAAACACCAATTGGTATATTGATAATAATGTTTAAATTAGTTAATTGACGACAAACCATAAAACTCTCAGATTGAGATCGGGAAAAATGTCTTTCGTATGCAGTGACGAATTAAGAGATTGCAGAATTATTATAGTGGTATATTTTTTTTCAGAGGAGTTGAAAGTGGAGGAAGTGAGACAAGTGGAAGATGTCGACAGCGATGAGGAAACGATCGAGGGTGAGGATTTGGTGACGCGTTTACAGAGGATCCTAGCAAAGAAAGGCACATTGTGTCAACCTGAATTTTCTACAAGGGTAAAGAGATATCACTTCTTTGCGTTGTACATAGCTTGGAGGTTACCGACAGACAGGATAATTTCATAAAGAAAGTTCTGAATAATTGATTATTTTTGTTTCTATTTATAAAGATGGTAAAAATTACTTTGCCTATGTCTGCTCAATGAAATAAAATGATTTGTCTTACCTATTTTGAATAGCACCTCCCTTAATTGCTCTTTATTCTTTATTGTAATGGATTTTCGCAAAGTAACGCCTGATTTCATTAATTTTTTTAAAATTTTATAATAATTATTTGTCTAGGCCGCTCACTTATCATGGCTGCCATATGAGGTAATCCAGCTGGTGCTTCGTTGGGCGGTGAGCTCTGAGCTGGATGCTGTGACCCTGGAGCGAATTTCCGCAACTTGCAGGGGACTTTACGTCGCCGCCCGCGAGCCTGATATCTGGCGATCGCTCTGTGTCAAGTGAGTTCCATTGGATATTATAGTTTGCTTAATAATTACGTAATTTCCTCCCCATAGATTCTAGTGGCTTCGTGTTTATTTCTCTCTTCCACCGATTTTATTGCCAAAACAAAGCCATATATGGTGATGCTTTAACTATTTATTTTTATAATAAGAAATAAGAATTTAATTTGTCTATAAAAGAACAGCCGCGGTAGATTAGGGATGTAGTGTCGACAACTAGAATTCGATTATCGCTGACACTACTGAAATTGTTAAGAGAGAATTTTAAATGTAATTCAATTGAGTAGGTACGAAAGTGACACTATATGTATATTCATTCAATTAAGTATTTTTTTCCCTAAATCTATGAATTGTGAATAACTTTGCTTTAAACAAGTTACAATAGAGATGGAAATATTATTTATTTAAAAAAAAAACGCCTGTTAGTCATAAAAATGTCAATGCTTCACTAATTTCAAATGTATGCAATTACTATTCGGAATAATTGAAGCCTTAGTATTAAGTTATATTTCACAATTTATTAATTAAGTGCTGTAATTTTTGTTATTGGATTGACATAATATTTTTATGAATTAAACTCAAGGGTAATAGAAAAACTAATTTATTGGATTCGTGTCGTCCACAATTCACATTCCGAGATAAATATTATAATAACGTAGCTGATACTTTCAACTTAAATTATAATACAGAATTATTATGAATAATTTAAATAAAACTATTTTGGCGAACAATTTATCTCGTGACCAGAAGCCACCGCTACTCCAACAGGAATGACGTTCCGACCGCTGGCTCAATCTCAAAGCAAAAACGTTTCCCCTATCACTTTTCTTAACTTGCTTCTGATTGGTGCGTGTAGGAATTGTCAGTTTCAAACCAACCAATCAGAGACAACAGATTTACTACCAATTTGACCGGAAATACGTATTCATTTTAGCAACTTATTTAAAAATAGATTGAATCATGACATTCGGCCATCCGCCGGAGTGCAACTCCTGGTGCACACTCAATATTAACTTACATATATGGTATTTAATAATTATCTAGCAATTAAGGTCTGCAATCGATCAACCAAATGCAGACATAAAATAAAATTACTCGATCACCAAATAGCACATACAACCAATTTTTGTTTTACTTCACGGTGGCAGGCAAATCATTGCAGTTTGAACCTTGATGTCAACGTGACACTGCCTGCCCTCGTGAAATAAAACAACTAATACATTAGTTCTTGTTATAGTGACTTTACACACACAGAAAACAGAAATAAAATAATACAATCTTATAACACGAGGTCAATTAATCATGACATTCTGTCTAGATAGGGAGCTTTAGATTTTTTTAAAATCTGATTGCGTCGCTGCAACTCGGCCAGAGGTATATCGTCTTGATCACTTTCAGCAGATTCGGTACTAGAAAGCTCGTCTGTTTGTGACTCTTTAAGATTTTGGTTTTTCCAAGGCCTCATTCTGTCAGCAGCAACGACGCTCTCAAATGACTTTTTCTTTTAATTTAATCCCGGAATATCTGCAATCTTATATCTGTCGTTTCCCAACGTTTTAACTATAATATACGGGCCAGTAAATTTTGACAAAAGTTTGGTACTGATCTCGTTTCTCAACTCTCTCAAATTCTCAAGTTTAGTATCAATATTGAGTTTGTTAGAAATACTATCACGGAGTTTGATACCGAACAAGGCTTCCGACGGAGTCTTTTGGGTTGAGCTATTGATAGTGGTGTTTAAGCCCCATTGTATTTTTCCCGTATACGTGTCCCAGTCACGTTCGTCACTGCCTGCGTTATACTTAGTCGAAGCTACTAGTATCGTCTGATTGAACCTTTCAGCTTGGCCGTTCGCTCTGGCACTCGCGACGGCATTTAGAGCATGTTTTATTCCGTGAGAATCTCAAAATCTTTTAAACGCCTTAGAGGTAAATGATGTTCCACGATCAGATATGATTCTGGACGGTAGTCCAAAATCATAAACAATATTTTCAAGAACCTTGAGCGTACTTTTTGTTTTTGTGGTTTTCACGGGCTATTCAAATACATATTTCGTAAAAGCATCCACGACAGTTAATATGTAAACATTCCCCTTCCTGCTCTTCACAAAGGGACCTTAATGATTTATATGGATTGTGTGTAAAGGAATTTCAACCTTCTCAATAGGAAACAAATGGCCCGATTTTTGTTTAGCAGCGTTGTCCTTATTGTACGCACACTATAAACAGGACCCTACATATTTTTTTTATAAACCGACGCATTTTAGGGAACCAGAATTGTGATTGAATTCGCTCAGTAGTCTTTGCTATTCCTAACTGACCTATATCGTCATGATTGAACCGACATATTTGGAAACGTGCACTTCGGGGAACTACGAGACGCAATTTGTCATCTCCTGTAAATTTTGTGATCCTTAACAACATAATTTTTCTTTATGTTCTTCAACTCCTCATCGTTATCAGGATTGACAACTTTAGATATTCGAGAAATATCAGGGTCAATCATTTGTAAAGTAAACAACCAACTGTCTGTCTCTATGCGGTAAACTGTGCAAAGGGAATCCTCTTTAGGATCAATCAACCTTGAATTTCGATGAGTCGACAAGCGTCTACATGAGCCATTTGAGTACCCGGACGGTATTCGATGTTGAATGAAAATTCACTAATTCACTAATTTGAAGCCACCACCTAGCTACGCGTGGTATAACGTCGCGTTTAGTAAGAGTTGTCTTAGGAGTATGACAATCAGTAACTACTTTAAAGAAGATACCTAAAAGGTACACTCGGAATTTCTTCAAAGAGCAGACTATATCCAGCGTCTCCAGCTCATACGAGTGTAAGTGGCTCCAGAGACGACTTATTTCTCTTAATTCTATTAACGTTACGAATATCTTTTTCGAAAAAGGAATTAGCCCTAGCTAAAATTGTATTTGGCTCAAACACAAGAGGGTCAGAAGCGAAACTTGTTAATATCAAATGTAAAAATTGACATCGTTTTAAGTTTTTTTAAATCTATTTGTGCGAATTGTTAATGGATCAAGTTTGCAGCTTACAAAATCATGACCTACTCTATGGCACTCTGGCACTTGGTAATGGGTTTGGAACATTTGTAAAATGAATCTCCTTTTTTCTTACAATTAAAACAGGTGATATTATCAGATGAAGATGTAGCAGAGTTAACGAGCTTATTCCCGGAAGTGCTTTCCAATTGGTTTTTGGAAATTGAAAAGAATCAGAGACGCGTTGCGAACTGAGATTATTTAGCAAGTCTTCTGGTTCCCTACAGCTTAATGCCTGAGCACCATTCCTAACAGATTCATTAGTAGCACCGTGAACTACACAATCTACGGCTTTCCTTCCCGCAATTTCACATCGATTTATTAAAGTTAGTTTGTCATAGAAATACTCGCGTAATTTTTCATTAACACGTGTTGTATAATTAAGCATTTCTTCGAGAAGCCGACCATAATTTTGCGCATAAGGAAATGCTTTACGAAGCTTCGCCTGCCAATCACTCCAACTATAAACTACCGTGGGCAAAGCCTCTAACCATTTTTTTGCAAGTCCTGTTACTTTCTGCAAAGCAAAATGAATGGTTTGCTTCTCGTCCCGGTCGTAAATACTACTACATTCGTTGACTTTATTTAACCAACTATCTATACTTTGACTTTTACTGGATGTATCAAACTTCGGAACAATATTATTTAGCTGGTTACTATTCAGTCTTTGAGAATTCTTGCTCTTATTTAAAAATGAAATCAGCGTGGCTACTTAGTCAGCGGAAAGTGCTGTATCTGCATCCGATGAGGGTACCTTGAGAGGTGCAGGTGTACAATTCTCTGGACGCAGCTCCGCTCCAGCGTCCACCTCCTCGATGACCCAAGACACCATCGCAGCAGCGTCAAACTCTTCGTTTTCGTGGTGCAGGCGATGGAATTAAAGTACTTTTCCGTTTCCTGTTGCGGTTTCTTAGTCGATCCCGATTCATCCTCGAAAAGAAGATCAATCATTAAAATTTTTTTAACAATAAAGCCCATATTCACTCAAGTCAGATTCCCTGGAATTCTGTGGGATGACCTAATCTTGGTCTTGAGGCATTAAGTTTCTTAATATTTAGTTAAGTTTTCTGATATTTTATTTTATTACCCTTTTGTGAAGAAATGTATAATTAAAATTAATAATGATAAGAGTTGTATCATTATATTAAGGAATTTATCTCATTAAGGAGGACAAGATACATTCAAATCAAACTGACAAGCACCCAATTTAATTTAGGTTTAGGAAGTTTTTTTTGTAAGTGAGGCGTCAGTGTACCGTTTACACCTTTGCCTTTCCAGATACTGGTGCAAAAATTCAAGTATGTAAAAAATAAGAAATAAGAAAATTTATGAAATTTTACCTATTGGGTGATGCGCATGATCACTTACGGACTCACATGACCCTTATTAGAGGGACACATGGCCACAGGGACACTTGGCCCTTACTGAGGCGCACATGGCCACAAGGACGCACGTGGCCCTTACTGAGGCGCACATGGCCACAAGGACGCACTTTGCCCTTACTAGGGGCACACATGGCCACAAGGACACACTTGGCCCTTACTAGAGGCACACAAGGACACACTTGGCCCTTACTAGAGGCACACATGGCCACAAGGACGCACTTGGCCCTTACTAGGGGCACACATGGCCACAAGGACACACTTGGCCCTTGCTAGAGGCACACATGGCCACAAGGACGCACTTGGCCCTTACTAGAGGCACACATGGTCACAAGGACACACTTGGCCCTTCCTAGAGGCACACATGGTCACAAGGACACACTTGGCCCTTACTAGAGGCACACATGGCCACAAGGAAATACTTGGCCCTTCCTAGAGGCACACATGGCCACAAGGACACACTTGGCCCTTACTAGAGACACACATGGCCACAAGGACACACTTGGCCCTTACTAGAGACACACATGGCCACAAGGACACACTTGGTCCTTACTACATACGATTCCCTTATGACATACTTGACACTAACAAAAATATTTACAAAACTTAATAAATTACTAGTACTTCTCTACCAACTGATAAGTATGATAAGTAATACAAAATACAATCGCAGTAGAACACTATTGAGGAGTAGCGTCAACCAAGTTTTTCACGTGCGATGCATTTCAGTATATCGCTTGTTCGAAATGGAATTGTCGAAGAGTTGCCTCGCCCAAATACCATTTCGACAGGAGTTAAAGGTGTACGTAAGTACCTATATCTACTAACAAATGCTAATATCCTCGCAGCGAACACTATCAAGGAGACGCCTTGACCAAATGTTCACTTGCGAATCAAAATGCTATTTTTATCAACTACTAGTAATTCAAATCGATAGCGTGGCTTTACAATGTAACACTAGCCGGGCAAATTATCGGAGAGTTGCCCCGACCAAAATGACCCCAGACCGTTTTGTCGCAAAAAGCGTTCAATCAATTTATCAAGTATGTCAAAAGGGCCACACGTATTTAAATGTAATAAAAATTCAATTGTACATACCTTCAAACAATGTGGGCAGCAGAGAAAGATTCCACTTCTGAGATTTTATGAATTAAACTCAAGGGTAATAGAAAAACTAATTTATTGGATTCGTGTCGTCCACAATTCACATTCCGAGATAAATATTATAATAACGTAGCTGGTACTTTCAACTTAAACTATAATACAGAATGATTATGAATATTTAAATAAAACTATTTTGGCGAACAATTTATCTCGTGACCAGAAGCCACCGCTACTCCTACAGGAATGACGCTCCGACCGCTGGCTCAATCTCAAAGCAAAAACGTTTCCCCTATCACTTTTCTTAACTTGCTTCTGATTGGTGCGTGTAGGAATTGTCAGTTTCAAACCAACCAATCAGAGACAAGCAGATTTACTATAATTGCCGGTACAAGTCGTGAGCACACTTTTTATTGGTCGATACGACGTTGACCACGCTGACGCTCAACGTGATTGGTTCATCAGTCGATTCTCGTCGTCTATTGGGTTCGAACGTATCATTTGGCTTCCGTACACTTGAGAGCAATTTTAGTGATAAAATAAAAAATATTTTATTCGTTTTTGTTATTTCTTGTTTTTAATTTTATTATATTATTTTTGTTGTTATAAATTGAGTATTCAGATTTTGGTCTAAACATGTAGAGAAGGAATAATTCGGTGTTAAATAGACAATCCCGACAAATGGTCTATTCAGTGTTTAGGTACATGAAAAAATTTGGTATTGCGAAAAACATCATAGACGTATATAAACAGACTGCTGAGGCGACTAATGTCTCAGTAGCTAATGTACGGCATATAGTTAAAGGAGTTGACTACTCAGAATTTCTGGTCGTATTTAGAACGCCAGGCTAGAAAAGACCATTCTGTAACAGAATTAGATAACTTTGACCAGGGGGTTGTTAAAAGATGCGTTCATAACTACCATCTACTAGTAAAGAAATGCCTATCACTATCATTGGAAAACTACGACAAAAGTTACGGGACGGTATAAACTTTCAAGGGTCAGAGCATAGTCTTCGCCGTATAATTAAAATGTTGGGCTTCGAGTTGATGTGTTCAAGTAAACATTTTCATAAAAGTCGGCGAAAATATTCAATTACGAATTGAAATAATAAAGGTACCCACTAATTTTGCCCGACATTGTACATACCTCCCACCACAGATTATCTGTGCTCACGACTCGTGTCGGCAACTATACCAATTTGACCGGAAATACGTATTCATTTTACCAACTTATTATTGAAAAATAGATTGAATCATGACAATATTATTATATTGAAATCTTATTGCTGACATTGTAAAAAACTAGGAATTGATAAACGCCGATACCGGTAAGACATGTAAATGATCCTAAAAGTTATAATGCAAGAACTTATTGTACCATGTCTCTGAAATAAATAAATAAAAACATGGGCTCGGCATTGTAAGACAACATTGTTAGGAAACCTGTATGAGAAATAATATATTTTGTGAACATGTGAGGACCATGTGTGAAGGCTGAAACTCGTACGGAGTATCGCGTCGAATTAACTACGCCTTAACCATCTCATAATTGAAAAGGGACCAGTGCCCAGTATTTAAGCTGTAACATTACCTTTTCTATAGAATAAGAGACAAACTAACACACAGTCCACCTAATGGTAAGTGGATGCTGTGGCCCATAAACATTATATCTTTAAATTAGAATCAAAAGGCAGATTCGATGATACCCCTAAGAACTAAGATGCAATGCCTCGTTTCCTGTGAAAAGGGGTCTCTGGTTCTCTACACTCGCTATATGAAACACAGTAGTATTAAGCTGCTATTTTGCGCTGGTATTCTGTGAGAGCGTGGTCCTACAACGGTCGAGTCGACCCATTCGTGCTATAGCCATAATATAGCTGCAATATGGCTCTATCACGAAAAAATACTTCTTTAATTTATAAAAAATATACCATTCTGCTATTTTACGCTGGTATTCTGTGAGAGTGTGGTCCTCCCTCGGTCGAGCTGACCTATTCGTGCTATAACCATATACTACGAAAATAACTTTTTAATTTATTAAAATTTACTTTACGTGCAAAAGTTGAGGAGCAGGAAATGTCCGCCAATCTACTCCGGTTTTAAAATATTTTTAACTTCTTTCGATATGCAGGTTTTTCATGTGATTAAATCGCGTACTTTCAAATTCAGGTTACATTACCTCCGCTTTATAAATGCGTTTTCATTGATCAGGACTTGGGGAATCGAGTGTGGCACTCCGAGGGCCCACGGTTTCGGCTCGTGGCGGCAGATGTACATTGAACGACCACGGATCCATCTCCACGGCTGCTACATTAGCAAGACGACGTACCTGCGTCACGGCGAGAACTCCTACCAGGATCAGTTCTACCGGCCCTGGTATTTAGTAGACTACTATCGGTACTTGAGGTTCGTATATTAAATTTTTTTAAGTTTTTTCTATAAACGTATAGGTAACAAACGAGCACACAATCCACCTGATGGTAAGTAAATGCTGTGGCCCATAGACATCTACATTTATCCCCGATTAAGAATCAAAACGCAGGTGCGTTGTCACGCCTGAGGAGTAAGACTAAGAGGAGGAGTAAATTAAATGCCTCGTAACCAGTAAAAAAGTAAATTTTTCTGAAAAAATACCTGTGTGCATCGTTTAATTTTGTGCAAAAAAATAACTATAAACTGTCGATAAATGTGTACCTCAAACTCTGAAAATTTGATTGTGCTCTGTGTTGCCAGTGATGACCTATGTAACTGAGACGTGGTCCTTCACTGCTGGCCGTATGAGGCTGCTCAAGGTCGCTCAGCGAGCTATGGAGAGGGCTATGCTCGGCGTTTCTCTGCGTGATAAATTCAGAAATGAGGATATCCGCAGTAGAACCAGAATGACCGACATAGCCCAACGGATTAGTAAGCTGAAGTGGCAATGGGCCGGCCATATAGCTCGAAGAACCGATAACCGATGGGGAAAAAAGGTTCTCGAGTGGCAGCCTCGTACCGGTAGGTGTAGGGTTGGGCGGCCCCCCACTAGATGGAGTGACGATCTGGTAAGACATGCAGGAAGTCGATGGATGCAGGTGGCTAAGGACCGTGCTTTGAGGCATTACTTGGGGGAGGCCTATGTTCAGCAGTGGACTTGTGAAGGGCTGTAATGATGATGATGATGATGATGAAATGTGTACTTTGAAATAATTGTTACTACCTTAAATTTTGTGTTTCGCCCGTACCACAACCACAACCATAACCACAACACGTGGGCGGGCGCATTTTGTATTGGAAATGAATAGTACAATTTACATGTACCCACACTTTGCTGTCATTATCGTGAGTGATACCGACCACAACGCAACTACGACGCAACCACTACGGGACCACTACGGAACCACTACGGAACAACTACGGAACCACTACGGAACCACTACGGAACCACTACGGAACAACTACGGAACAACTACGGAACCACACGGAACTAGCGGCTGGCCACATCGCAAACACAATATTGCGTCGACGCCACGACGAGGGTTGTAACGCAACCACAACACAACTGCATAAAGCTGCAGTGACACTATTCATACGTGACTATGGGCGAACTGGCTGGGAGATGCTTTGGGAAGATGTCGCGGTTTTCGGCATCTTCTTGGGGCATGCGCTACTCGGCTCTCCGTGTTCTATATAAGGGAACGTATGTTCCAATAGTCACATATGCTGCAGCCGTTTGGGTCAATCGGGTGGGGAATTATACAGTGCGCACGGCACTGCTGAAATCGCAGAGATCCTCGCTTGGCTTGTTCACGAAGGGCTACAGGGCGATAAGTACTGCGGCGCTCCTGGCATTGGCCGACGTCCTTCCGGCCGATCTGGAGGTAACTCGTTTTGGTTGGATTGAACAGATGCATAGAAACGCTGAGAATGGGGAGTTGAGCAGGTGTAACAGCCTGGCCACGGGACATTCGCCGTAGCGAAAATCGCGCGGCGCGAACGGCGAGGCGTCTAGCGACTAAAACAAATGTATAGAAATATATGAAGCATGCCACGCGTAGCGGCGAGTGGCGACGCGACCGGCGAAATTTACCGGGCGAATCGCGCGGGCGACTGGCGGCGCGGTGGGCGAATGAAACAAATGTATGAATCGGTACGGTGCAAGCCACGGAGTTGGGCGGCAGTCGCGGCGGCAGACGCGGTGAATAGTATAGGAACAAAACATTTTAGTTGTTTTCGCCGCGAAAAATGCCGGGCCGACAAAAACAACTTAAAATTCTATCCGCATTGACTTTTATCTCCAATTCTGGTTGAATATTAACAAGAGAATATAATCGCAGGTTTCAACACTCATTCTGGTATTTACTCGAATTTTTTTTTCTAGATGCATTCTATTTGTTGGGGAATTCTCCATCTATAACCCGATTCCTATTGAAATCAAGTACTCCGCAATCTCATCCAAATATCATGTCTTCAATCAAAAAACAATTACTTTCTAAACAATATCGAGATAACTTTGATAAAGACATTTCACTCTCGGCCTATCTGGTCGCGGCGGCAAACGTGACTTCCCGTGGCCCTCAAATCGCGCAGCGCGAATTTTCGCCCCGCCTGTCGCTTCGCCGTTCGCGCCGCCGATCCCCGTGGCCAGGCCGTAAGTAAGGTATTGAGAATTACCATTGCTGCTTTTGTTCTACCGTAATACACGACGCACGCGACGTTGACAAACTCGCCAAGCAATGTAATATGAAACATTAGATATCATTGTGCATTGCGTATGTTTATAATAAGGTTATGAATTTGGGCTGAAGTTATGAATGTATGGCAGGAACGATGGACGAACGAGACGAATAGTGGGGATTTATTCTGATTTTTCCCGGACGTGGCGGCGCGACTCAATGCAAATTGGGTCGTACCGGACTACCAAGTCCCACAGATCCTCAGTGGGCATGGATGTTTCAGAAAGAGATTGTACGATATGTAACTGGCTGAATCAAGTATGTGCGAGTGTGGAGCAGCCTACGGGGATAGGCACCACGTTCTGTGGGAGTGCTTGCTTTATGGTGACCTGTAGTGTAAGATGACGTATGGAATGGTACGCGGAAGGATTGGCCCGGTTTACTACCTGGAACTCGTGGACGGTCGGAAGAACTTTAGCCGGCTGCACGAGTTTGCGCACGAATGGCACGCATCAAGGACTGCCATGGAGAAGGCACTCGATTATATTAGCGAAGACCATCCCGGAACCGAAGGCGTGCTTTTGTATGTCCAACCCAGAAAGGGAGAGTGGAAAAGTGGGACAAGGAGTTGAATAAATAACTTGTAGAGAGTCAAGAAAGTGCACGCGGGAAAGAGCCCAGTGCGAGTACCGTGAGCAACACTCGAGATTCGGCCCGTATAACCGTAAAGTTGGTGGGGGCGTGGCAGGCGGAGGGTTGTCCCTATCTTAATTTGTTCATACGTGACCACATTCTGTCGCTGCGGTGTGGTGTGCTTGTGGTACGTGTGGGCCGACCCAAATGTGTAGTTTGGAATCATTGTCCCTCGCCCCCTTGCTGTAGTTTCGGTTTGAATGAATGAATGAATTACTTATGGTTTGATAAATGTGTATATATGTGATATATACACATTTATCAAACCATAATGTGTATATAATGTGTAAATTGAATAAAACTAAATTTACGGATTTTATCGCGTTTATTTCACTACTTTTACTTATTTTTAATTCCCGACGTATCGGGTGCTTTACAGCAACCATGGTCACGGGGGGGGGGGACTGAGATGTTTGACGTCCCAATGTCATAGTTAGTCCGGCTACCTTCAGTTTTTGAATATTAATTTTTGGTCCGATTTACGCAAAACGAGCTTATAGTATCATGAAGTCTTGCAGTGGTATGCTTAGGTTTGGGTTTAATTTTGTTAATTATTATTAATGCAAAAATAAACAAATAGAAAAATACCAAAAATTAACGATCAAATCAAATGCCAACCATCTAAGTCAACGTCAGAACGAAACACAACCGTTGACCACAGACGCAAACAATAAACAACGCACGGTCTATAATCTGTCAAAACATACACTGGACGAACCAACAATAAAGGTGTTAGCGAAGGGAATGAATTTCGCATTAACACCGCGAAAAATCTCGTACGAAGAAATTATCTGCAGCGTTGAGGATTGTCTGTTTAAAAATAATATTGGTAAGGAAGATTTGGAGGCTATACGTCAAGATATATCGTCCTTGTTACGTCGTAGTTCAGTGCCGAAACCAAACCTTCCTAAAGACGAACGTACAGCGTTGATTAACTTACGGAACAGACCAGAGCTAACGATTCTCCGCGCGGATAAAGGAAGTGCTACGGTAATAATGGACACGTCAGAGTATAATTTTAAAATACTACAGCTTCTATCGGACGAAAGTACATACAAAAAGGTCAAAACAGACCCCACAACTAACACGCTTAAAGCAACTAGCGATTTAATAAAGAAATACTCCGAAAAATTAAATCTCGACGTGAATTCGCTAATACCATCATGTACCAACCAAGGTTGTATGGGTTACCAAAGATACACAAACCAAACGCTCCACTATGTCCTATAGTGAGCCAGATCGATTCACCAACTTATAAGCTGGCACAACACTTGGCAAAAGTACTGTCACCACTGAGAGGACATACCAGAGCGCACACAAAAGATTCATACCATTTTGTTAGTGAGATAAAAGACCTACATCTCGCTGACAATGAAACTATGGTCAGTTTTGATGTTCAGTCACTATTCACATGCCTACCTATTGAAGACTGCATATTAATTGTAACTAGAAAGCTAGAATATAATGCCTGCTGAATATGCAGTATTACTCAAACACTGCCTCACATCTGGCTATCTTGATGTGAGGCAGTGTTTGAGTAATACTGCATATTCAGCAGGCATTATATTCTAGCTTTCTAGTTACAATTAATATGCAGTCTTCAATAGGTAGGCATGTGAATAGTGACTGAACATCAAAACTGACCATAGTTTCATTGTCAGCGAGATGTAGGTCTTTTATCTCACTAACAAAATGGTATGAATCTTTTGTGTGCGCTCTGGTATGTCCTCTCAGTGGTGACAGTACTTTTGCCAAGTGTTGTGCCAGCTTATAAGTTGGTGAATCGATCTGGCTCACTATAGGACATAGTGGAGCGTTTGGTTTGTGTATCTTTGGTAACCCATACAACCTTGGTTGGTACATGATGGTATTAGCGAATTCACGTCGAGATTTAATTTTTCGGAGTATTTCTTTATTAAATCGCTAGTTGCTTTAAGCGTGTTAGTTGTGGGGTCTGTTTTGACCTTTTTGTATGTACTTTCGTCCGATAGAAGCTGTAGTATTTTAAAATTATACTCTGACGTGTCCATTATTACCGTAGCACTTCCTTTATCCGCGCGGAGAATCGTTAGCTCTGGTCTGTTCCGTAAGTTAATCAACGCTGTACGTTCGTCTTTAGGAAGGTTTGGTTTCGGCACTGAACTACGACGTAACAAGGACGATATATCTTGACGTATAGCCTCCAAATCTTCCTTACCAATATTATTTTTAAACAGACAATCCTCAACGCTGCAGATAATTTCTTCGTACGAGATTTTTCGCGGTGTTAATGCGAAATTCATTCCCTTCGCTAACACCTTTATTGTTGGTTCGTCCAGTGTATGTTTTGACAGATTATAGACCGTGCGTTGTTTATTGTTTGCGTCTGTGGTCAACGGTTGTGTTTCGTTCTGACGTTGACTTAGATGGTTGGCATTTGATTTGATCGTTAATTTTTGGTATTTTTCTATTTGTTTATTTTTGCATTAATAATAATTAACAAAATTAAACCCAAACCTAAGCATACCACTGCAAGACTTCATGATACTATAAGCTCGTTTTGCGTAAATCGGACCAAAAATTAATATTCAAAAACTGAAGGTAGCCGGACTAACTATGACATTGGGACGTCAAACATCTCAGTCCCCCCCCCCCCCGTGACCATGGTTGCTGTAAAGCACCCGATACGTCGGGAATTAAAAATAAGTAAAAGTAGTGAAATAAACGCGATAAAATCCGTAAATTTAGTTTTATTCAATTTACACATTATATACACATTATGGTTTGATAAATGTGTATATATCACATATATACACATTTATCAAACCATAAGTAATTCATTCATTCATTCAAACCGAAACTACAGCAAGGGGGCGAGGGACAATGATTCCAAACTACACATTTGGGTCGGCCCACACGTACCACAAGCACACCACACCGCAGCGACAGAATGTGGTCACGTATGAACAAATTAAGATAGGGACAACCCTCCGCCTGCCACGCCCCCACCAACTTTACGGTTATACGGGCCGAATCTCGAGTGTTGCTCACGGTACTCGCACTGGGCTCTTTCCCGCGTGCACTTTCTTGACTCTCTACAAGTTATTTATTCAACTCCTTGTCCCACTTTTCCACTCTCCCTTTCTGGGTTGGACATACAAAAGCACGCCTTCGGTTCCGGGATGGTCTTCGCTAATATAATCGAGTGCCTTCTCCATGGCAGTCCTTGATGCGTGCCATTCGTGCGCAAACTCGTGCAGCCGGCTAAAGTTCTTCCGACCGTCCACGAGTTCCAGGTAGTAAACCGGGCCAATCCTTCCGCGTACCATTCCATACGTCATCTTACACTACAGGTCACCATAAAGCAAGCACTCCCACAGAACGTGGTGCCTATCCCCGTAGGCTGCTCCACACTCGCACATACTTGATTCAGCCAGTTACATATCGTACAATCTCTTTCTGAAACATCCATGCCCACTGAGGATCTGTGGGACTTGGTAGTCCGGTACGACCCAATTTGCATTGAGTCGCGCCGCCACGTCCGGGAAAAATCAGAATAAATCCCCACTATTCGTCTCGTTCGTCCATCGTTCCTGCCATACATTCATAACTTCAGCCCAAATTCATAACCTTATTATAAACATACGCAATGCACAATGATATCTAATGTTTCATATTACATTGCTTGGCGAGTTTGTCAACGTCGCGTGCGTCGTGTATTACGGTAGAACAAAAGCAGCAATGGTAATTCTCAATACCTTACTTACGGCCTGGCCACGGGGATCGGCGGCGCGAACGGCGAAGCGACAGGCGGGGCGAATCCTCCATGAATATGTCAGCGACTATGGGAGATACAGGTGAGCCCATCGCCACACCATCTACTTGCTTGTAAAACTCTTCCTTCCACAACTGATGTCCGATAACTCGGAACAGATGCGTTTTTACGACTTTGATCATACTCTCCCAGGCGCCTCCAAAATGAGGAGAGTTGGGACAGATGAACTTCCATGTTATACGATTCTCAGCACACTCTTGCTCAAGCTTTGGGCGGTATTCAACGTTTAGAAATTTATAGAGATCGCGAAGATACGAAGCGGCACCTTTAAAATTCGTTCCATTATCCGAATATAAAGACTGAATCGGCCCTCGTCTAGAGAGGAAACGTTTAAGCGCAGCGAGGAAACTAGAACTACTAAGATTTGTAGCGATTTCTATATGTACAGCTCGAGTCGTGAGGCATGTGAAAACACATAAGTACGCCTTCTCGCTGCGTACACCACGACGACGTACAGGAGTGTATGCGATAGGACCGGCATAATCGCAGCCCGTGTGTGTAAATGCCTTAATAGCTTGTCTTACACGACTATGGGGAAGATCAGCCATCAAAGGGTAAGTTGGACGGGGTCTAAGCCGGAAACATATATTACACTTGTACACTCTGCTTCTCACAGTGCGGCGTGCGGAAAGTATCCAAAATTTTTGACGGAGCAATGACAATAACAATTCAGGCCCAGCGTGTAAATTTTTAATATGATAATAGTCAATGATCATGTTCACTACATGATCACTGCGCGGGAGTATAATTGGATGTTTTTGCGTGTAATCTAATGCGGAGTTCGAAAGACGACCACCAATGCGGATTAAACCATTCTCAATAAAAGGCCTTAAACGATTGAAAGCGGGCGAGCAAGGTTTGTTACCTTCAATATTTAAATATTCCACTGCAAAATGCTGTTTTTGCAGGGCGCGGAGGATTATAACCTCAGAGAAACTGAGATCATCAGCAGTCACTACAGTAGTGTTGCGGCGGGGCAATAATTTAGCAAACTTACACACGTACGCAATTATACGTAGAAGTTTACTCCAAGAAGAGATGCGGAGTGCGAGCTCATAAATCGCAGAATTACAGACGGATGTGCACACAGTGTGCGACAAAATCTTCTTCTCAGGCATATTTACAATAACCTCATTGTCTAAAGTACGAAGAGGCCATTGAGATGGATCTAACGAAGTCCACTGAGGCCCATGGAGCCACAGGGGGTTTGAAACTAATTTATTTGGCGTAACGCCACGTGAAAGTATGTCAGCGGGATTCTCAGTACCTGCGACATGATAAAAGTTATCAGCGCGAATATTGTCGGTAATCTGAACAACGCGGTTTGCAACAAAGGTCTGCCACTTGTGTGGCGAACTCTTTATCCAGTACAGAGCTACTTTTGAATCTACAAAGGCATAGACTGATATTGCAAGATCAAGAGAATAATTGTCGAGTACTCTGCGAAGCAATTTTGAGAGTAAAACCGCTCCACAAAGCTCAAGGCGTGCAATAGATAGTGGTTTCGTCGGTGCGACTTTAGTCTTTGCACAAATCAACTGGACGGTGTTACCATTGACGCTCTTTACATGTATGTAGACTACGGCACCGTATGCGTGCTCGCTGGCGTCGGAAAACCCCAAGAGTGACGCAGTACAGTTTTTGGATACACCAAAATATCGCGGGATACGTAAATCATTAAGAGCTGGTAATTCAGCACAGAATTGCCTCCACATCTTAATAATTGGCGGTGGTGGTATGTCGTCCCAATCTAAATTAAGTTGCCAAAGCTGCTTTATTAACAATTTGGCGTACGCGACTGTGGGAGCAACGAAACCCATTATGTCCCATAGGCGAGCGACAGTAGATAAGATGGCGCGCTTAGTGCACGTCACATCAGCGGGAACAGATATCTTAAAATAAAAGGCGTCACTATCGGTAGACCAATGCAAGCCTAGTATTTTATGTGGCATTGATTTATCGAACTCTACTTCTCCTGTAATTTTATGGGAAGTAGGGAGGTCATCTAAAACAGATCGACGGTTACTATGCCATTTTATCAGGTCCCATTGGGCACCCTTGAATAAGTCTATCAGCTGCCGAGAGGTCTCACTGGCCTCGGATTCACTGGGCATAGAGAACGCGATGTCGTCCATATATAGCGAAGTAAATGCGATACGACTCGCAAGCGGATACTTTGCGCCGTCGTCATCAATGAGCTGTCTTACCGTGCGCAATGCATGGTATGGACTCGAAGTTAAACCGAAGCACACGCGATTGAAGTGGTATAACACAAGTGGGTCTTGTGGACGGAAGCGGTATAGGAAGCATTGGTAACGACGATCAGAATCGCGAACAACTATTTGCAGAAATTGTTGGCGACAGTCGGCTATCATAGCGATTGGATGTAAGCGGAAAGTTAAAATTATATTGAACAAGTCGCCTTGCAAATTTGGTCCTGAATGAAGAATATCATTTAATGATCGCCCAGTGCTAGTCTTACTGCTAGCATCCAGGACGATGCGCAGACGCGTTGACTTCTTATCTTCGCGTAAGACTCCATGATGCGGTATGACATATATTGGAGCGGGTTCATGAGAGTCATACGGCGGTGCGGGGGATATATAATTTTTAGCTAAGTATTCCTTTATGACGTCATCATATGCTAACCTTAATGTAGGCGAGGCTTGAAGTTTCCTCTCCAAGCACATGAATCGTCGTCGAGAGGTTTCATAAGAATCTCCGAGAGAGTAAACGTCATCTTTAAATGGCAGGCCAACAATATATCTACCAGTAAAAGGATCGCGGGATGTCGTAGATTTATAAAACTCTTCACATTCAATGTCTGAAGGACACTGAATGGGCGGTGCGGAGGGTGGCTGTTCAAGCTCCCAAAATCGTTGCACTAATTTGTCAACGATAGGAGACTCTAGAACTGAGCAGCACGTTAAAGAATGATTTACCTGAAGTGTCGGCACTGAGCCCATAATAACGTAACCAAATACCGTACTCAAAGCTGAGGGCCCGGACAAGTCGTTAGACGAATAAATTACGTCTGGACATAGTAAGTGCGGGAAAAGGGATGCGCCTATCAAAACATCAATTTTATTAGGCATGCTATAACATTCATCAGCGAGTCTTATGCCATGGAAGTGTGATAAGACAGATGTGTCTACCACAGCGGTGGGCAAAAGGTCGGTGATTTGATCAACAACTAGCGTTGAAATATTGAAGTTAATATTCGAGTCGAATCGTGAGAAAATTTTAATATCAATCGATTTCGATTTTACAATTTTTTCAACTCCACCGAATCCCTTTACTACAGTACATTCGGTATCGTGTTGTTGAACGCCTAAACGATGACAGCACTCTTTAGTCATAAAATGGCTTTGAGCCGCGGAGTCTAATAATATACGAATAATTTGTTTCTCTCCCTTAGCATCGTAAGCAAATACTTGAGCGGTTGATAATAAAACAGTTCTCTGCGAACGACTTGCGCGCGCGGGAGGCGGTGAACGTTGAGAAACATTCTTGAACGAAGTACACAGCGCGACGTCTGAACGCGCACCTGCGGTGAGGGGTGGCGAGTGTGCGGGCGCGGGGGTTGTAGACTTCAGTGTAACTGGCTGAAGCGGTGGAGAACGCGCCAGCGCAGGGGAAGCATTATCGCTTCTGCGGTGGAAGTGCAACAATGTGTGATGTTTAAATTTACAAACTCGACAACTATAATTTGAAGAGCAACTAGACACTCGATGACTTAAACTGAGACAATTCACACATGCATTGTTACTCTTTACGCATTTAAATCGTTCCTGCGGCGTCATTTTATTAAAGTCTGCACACTTAAATAGGTGTTGATGCACAATATTATCGCACAGACACTTTGAGCAACTAGTCGTCGTGCTTACGTACGCTTGATACTTCGGCGACGAAGTATTATTACAGCGACGATTATTACCGTTACCTCGTCGATTGTTTGGTGCGCTATTAGAATTTGTACTAGAATCGGTGCGTTGCAAAACTTTGGAGCGGGTCTTAATAAAATTTACTAAATCATCAAAGGTAGGTACCATCGAGTTATGACTATATTCGAAAGAGCGAATGGTATCCGGGTCCAGCTTCTTAAGCGCGATATGAAGAACAATTAAGTCCGCGAGATTATCTAACTTTAAGTTTTGTAAAGCGCGCACTGCACTTATAAAGTTATCAGTAAATAAATCAAAATTATTTGCGGTGGCCGATTGCAATGGCTTAAATTCGAACATCTGATTAATATATGTAGATGCTAGCATACGCCGGTCTTCATATTTGTCAACGAGTGCTTGCAATAAAATTTTATAATTTTCAGCGCAAGGAGTTATACCTGAGCATACAGATAGGGCTTTGCCCGTTAGTTTACCTAGCAAATAGTATAACTTTTCAGCGTCGGTAAGCGATGTGTTGTCATGGACGGTTGATTTAAAGCTAGCATAAAATAAAGGCCATGAGCGAATGTCACCCGAAAATGGCATAAGTTCGATAGGCGGAAGTGAGAATCTGGCTTTAGATGGTGTACTAGTACTTTGTGAATTAGATTGCGAATATTGTAAATAAAGCCTATTTATTCTACCGCAAAGAGACTCAAACGCAATGAGGCTGTTATAATCAGGTTTAGCAATAGGGTTTATTTTTAATAGATGTGAATTATAATTATCTAAGACCTGTTTAAACTCAATACGTAAAGCATTAATATTAGAACTTCCATCAAGAAAACGCTCCATCGTGGAAGTGTTTGTGAGGATGTCCGAGGACATATCATATATTTTTTGCACTATTTCAAATAAAGCATCTCGTTTAGCTAACAATAAAACCAACTCAGCATCAGGTGTGCCCTCATTATCCGAGGAATCGCTATTATTCGATGCTATTTGTTTTTTAGGCGGCATTACAACTTAAGTTATGCGGCAAAAATAATATAATTATAAGCGGGTAGTCTGTAAGCGACCTCGCTACGCGGTTGAATTATTAAATATTAGTTTTGTTAACGATGAACTTTAATTGTCAACTTTTATAATAATTATGAAGTTATTTATAACGAATATAATGCTTAAATATATGTGCAAATAATAAATGTAATTTAACAGTATAATCTATAGATGTAGTTAAAAGTTGATGACGTGATGTGAACATACAACAAATAATTTATATAGATAATTATATGCTTATTCATTCTATGAATATAGTTTTAAAATTACTATGAATGTCACCTATTAGGACCTATTCTAGTGTTCTAATAAGGGCGGGGTTAATCCGAAGTCGGATTAAAATATAAATAATTAATTATATAAACGCTTATTACGATAACGATCTAATAAGGGCGGAAAGTCAAGGTCAATCCGGCTCGAAGGACCATTAAAAATGGAGACGCCAGTAACTTAAGGTATCTTCGATAAAGATTTAGTGGACTGTAATTTTGGTGCATACGGCAAAGGGGAAAATAAATAGGTGGGATAGCACGCACTGACCTGATGAGGGCTGCCGCGCCTTCCTCCTGGAGTGTCTGCTATACAGCAAGCTCGCCACGTGGTTCGGCGCACACGCACTCTCGGTTAACAGTTTCGTGAAGTCCCACACTCTCCACCTTTGCCCTTACGGGGGCGTTTCACACTTTTATGAGTTACAAAGGCACAATGTCTGATGCGGTGAGTATTAAAGATAAACAGGAGAACTCAATGTTCGTCCTGCGCGGTTTGCGGTTAAGACGCGACGGGTGGCCGTGCGCTGCGGAGAACGTAATGTCACTTAGTATACTGACGCGCGCCGAGATCCTCTTTTTCACCTCGGCGGCAGCGCGTGCGGTAGGAAAGGGAAGGAAGGAAGGAAACAAAAAATATGCACTATTCATGTTGATAAAGTAGATATAACTTAGGACGAACTCAATGCGATATGTAATGTAATGTTGATAAAGTAGATTGTTAACTGGCGTTACCAGAGTTAGAGGCAAATAATTCTTTAGCTTTCTTAGATGTTTTAGTCATTCGAAATCCTAATAACACAATTGGTCACACTGTGTATAGAAAAAAGACCCATACCAACCGATATTTAAATGGTGAATCTCACCATCATCCTTCACAGTTAGCCGCCGTGGGTAAATCTTTGTTTCAGAGAGCACGAGGGATCTGTGACAGAAAACATCTGGCCGCCGAACTTCAGCATGTCAAGCAAGTATTGCAAGACAACAAGCTTCGGGTCCCGCGCCTACGTCACAGTGACCGAGTGAAGCCGGCCACAGTGGAGCGTGTGCCTGCTGTACTACCATATGTCAGAGGAGTCACAGACAAGGTTGGCTACATCTTGAAGCGAGCTTCCATTAAAACATACTACAAGCCGCCGAAGAAGATTAGTCAATTTTTACCATCCGTCAAGTGTAATATCCCTCTACAAGATGCAGGAGTGTACAAGTTAGATTGTGAATGTGGTCTCTCTTACATAGGTCAAACAAAAAGATCCATAAAAACCCGCGTGAAAGAACATATAGCTGACGTGAAGCACCGACGCTCCGGGAAGTCTGCAGTCTGCGAACATGTTCAAGATCGTCCCCACCATTACATTCGATTTGATAAACCACAAATACTCGCAAAAGAACACCGATTCCTGCCAAGGATGATACGCGAGGCTATTGAAATTAAAAAACATCCAAATTTTAATAGAGAAGATGGATGGGTGCTGCCACCTGCTTGGGATCCCATAATTAACAAAATTAAACCCAAACCTAAGCATACCACTGCAAGACTTCATGATACTATAAGCTCGTTTTGCGTAAATCGGACCAAAAATTAATATTCAAAAACTGAAGGTAGCCGGACTAACTATGACATTGGGACGTCAAACATCTCAGTCCCCCCCCGTGACCATGGTTGCTGTAAAGCACCCGAAACGTCGGGAATTAAAAATAAGTAAAAGTAGTGAAATAAACGCGATAAAATCCGTAAATTTAGTTTTATTCAATGTGTAGTGTTCGCGTAAATTTAAGAAATCATTATAATGTGTAAATTTAGAATAAAAAAATTAGATTTTTTTTATAGAATAAGGGTAACAAACGAGCACACAGTCCACCTGATGGTAAGTACGAGTAGATGCTGTGGCCCATGGACATCTACATTTATCATCGATTAAGAATCAAAACGCAGATGCATTGTCACCCCTGAGGACTAAGATGGAGTGCCTCGTTTCCAATAAAAAGGGTCTCCGGATTTCTACACTCATACGAAACAGAAGTATTAAGCTTTTTTTTCGCAGGTATTCTTTGAGAGCGTGGTCCTTCCCCAGTCGAGCCGACTCATTTGTGCTACAACCATAATATATAGTTGCAGCGTGGCTCTACCACGTATATACATATATACATAATTGTTACCATCTTTCCTTTTGTGTTTCGGTTTATCTATGAACCATACATAACGCGTTGTTTCCTATACACCACAACAAACACTATTACATTAAATAATATAAGAACAAATATTATTTGCTCAGTATTAATTTGAGATCTTTTAATTAGATAAAATTATCTTGGTATTACGTATTTACTACAAGTGCTTTTTGTAGGAAGTGACATTTACGAAGTGTCAAAATAATTTTATTGATATGAATAATTTTATGTGATAGTAAATTGCAACCGACAATAAATAATGAGTAAAACCTGCTCTTAAGAGGATACCTTGAAAATTAATCGAAGTTTTGGGGGCGTGACTTATTCCTTTGTCGGTGAAGCTAACGGACGACGGAGGGAGTGTCAAAATGAAAGTGACGCAATGACTTCATAGTACGCAAATTATGAGATAGACATACCGAGCAAGCGCTCGGAAAAAAACTACGTAACCGCCAAACAATATTTTCATTTATTTTAACAAAACTTCGTTATGGATTAAGAAACTAGTTTATGAGAACTTAGATATGATAATTTACTATGCCTTAAAAATAATTCCATGAACTTATTCGTAAGATAATTGCGGTGTCATTGAGAAATGTAAATAATTAAAGCCTACTTTGCAATTTTTTTCTATCGAGAAAATTACATGATATCGTGTTTTCCTTTTATGCAATACAAGGTTATATTGTCAAAAATCATATACCAAAATTTAGGTTTGTAATTTATAAAACTTAAAAAAATAGATTAAATAGAAAAACCACCAAATTTTCGAGGTATCACCTTAATGTCTCTTTCATAAATATTAATATCCCACAGAACCTGTCTCAACGGAGCTTAGACGGACAGAATTTTAGTGCCTGAGTGTATGCACGACTACATGTGCACTCTCTATTCCCTCACTCTCACAGTCCGATATGACGATAATTCGACACGACCGGAGGCAGATCAGGCGTAGGTCCTACGAATTTACGTGCTATCCTTGGGGGTGAAACACCGCCATTTTCTTAAATCCTGGCTGCTACTGAGAATTTTTTTCAGAAACCAATAATTGACTTTAGTCCATCCCGAGATTCGAACCCGGGACCGGTAATCGCATTAACAACCACTAGAACAACGAGGCAGCCAAACATAATCTCTCACTAGACATGTGTGTCAATCATTCATTTCTCGTGAGTGAATCATTCTAGTTTCTAGTACATTTCGTCACGCGTACCGGTACATTCGGATCGATCATTCAAATGGATTATTTTGGGCTTTAGTAGCCTAAAAACAGTTCATTCAGATCATTCGGGATTCGGTCGGTTTTCGATTCATTCACAATTTATACCAAGCACGAGTTAAAAAGGTTCCGTCACTTGTTTGTGATTGGTTGTACCAGAAAATTCAAAAACAAATGAATGAACCATCAATAGTTTTAAGTGTACCAGCTCGAAGGAATCATTCACGATTGACACATGTCTATCTCTCACAAATAATTATACTTTGTCCAGCTATTGATTACGTCATAAATAGTCGGGGCATTTTAACAGATTTTTCCATGATGGCGTCGTGTTGATGTGGACCACAGCTGAGGAGCCGTCGTCCTGTGTGGCTCAGCTGAAGTACCGCACGGCGAAGCCTAGTCTGGGCATCATGGCTGGACATTACCGACTCGTTGGAGATAAGGTAATAACATAAACTCTTGATACTTGAGGATTGATTTGTACTAGAATTTGTTTATGTTGTTAAATAAGAGTTAGAGCAAGAACCGATATGGCAAAACAACTTTTTTATATTCAATTTTGGTAATGATAAAATTTCTTCCAAGTGAGAAAGAAGAGGCGGAACTTCTCACAGACCTATTAAACGTAGACTTGCATCTTGCGTGGTCACTTCATTGTAAAGTAAAGTAAAGTAAAGTTACAGCCTATATACGTCCCACTGCTGGGCTCAGGCCTCCCCTCATTTCTGAGAGGGTTTAGGGCAAGGAAGTGTCCGCCGCGCTGCCCAAATGCGTGTTGACGAACTGCACATGCCTTCGAAATATTTTTTTTCTTATTCCTCAGACATGCAGGTTTCCTCACGATGTTTTCCTTCACCGCCGAGCACGTGGTAAATCAGCACTTAAAATTGCAATTAACAATTTCATTGGTGCCGGCGGGGATCGAACCCGGGTTACTCGCGAGCGATATTTACAGCGAGCGTTAACCACTGAGCTACCACGGCTCACTCACTTCAGTGTGACTCGCTTTATACAGTGAGTGTTGCCATCAAAATGCCAGCAAAATCAATCCATGACGTAAGTTTTTATTCATTCATTCATTCATTCATTCATTCATTCATTCATTACAGCCTATCAAAATCCACCGCTAAATATAGGCCTCTTCATAGATTTGCCATACTTGATACGCTTGGCAAGCGGGTTGGCAACAGTCGTTCTTTATTTGTTTTTTTAAGTTGTTATTAGGGCTAGATTTAGTTGCTCCCCAATCTCAGACTTTGTTTAACAAAGACTCGACTTCAGACACATGTTTGTTATTCTACTCAGCGACGTTTTCCCGAGAAATATTGGCTGGTGTACAGAGTATCACCAGTGCTGTCGTCTGCATAGCAATGAATGTTACCAGTTTGCAACATATCATTGATATGCAGAAGAAACAGCGTTGGTGATAGCACGCAGCCTTGTGGAACACCAGCATTAATAGACTGTAATTGGAGCTTGCACCGTCTAACACGATCTTGATGTCCCGATCATCCAGAAAACTGGTGATCCAATTGTACAAATTCGGGAAGCCCGTAGGAAGGAAGCTTCGAGAGAAGCGCTTTGTGCCACACTCGATCGAAGGCGTTCGCTATGTCCAAACTCATCGCCAAAGCCTTCCCCTTGGACTTGACTGTCTGCGCCTATCGGTGAGTTAGGTAAACAAGAAGATGACCAGTTAAGTGACCCCGACGGAAGATATACTGGCGATCACTAATCAGCTGGTGATCCTCGAAGTACCTTATAATTATTTCCATTATTTTAGAGACTAAGTAGGTGATAGCGATAGGCCTGTAGTTGGACGGATCTGAGCGGTCGCCGTTTTTAGGGATAGGGCGCACCAAAGCTGTCTTCCGTGAGTTCAGGACTACGTCTAGGGAGTAGGAGTACCTGAAAAGTGCTTACACTGTGTCAGACCATATGCCAAGGCAAAGTCATAAACAGATCTACCCGTATGATCGGTTAAATGAGAACCAAGCCATTCAGTATGGTGTGCGTTAAAATTACCGAGTATCACGATCTCTGCGGATGGGACCTGTTGTAGCACGGAATCTGCAGCCATTTGGACGTGATCGATGAGTCGGTCTGTGTCGAAATTACCGTTGTGGGACCTATAGAGGTACCCGTAGACGCTGGGGATGGTCGTCGCTATCTATGTGTAGTCATATGATGGATAGGTTCTAACCTTCAAGATTGCCGAGGCGTCGAAAACAGAAGTTCGCTGTGACGTATACGCAAACTACAGCCAGAGACACAAAAATGTTTTAATTTGTACCCCGGTTAGGTGAGATACGAAGTGTCAGCCGGAGAAAGGACAACTACGTCTCAATCATAGAATACTATAATACACAGTAGAATGGCTGTCAACTTTACTTTATACGAGAATTGGCGTCGCCAAACCCAATTCGCTGTGTTGACAGACTGAGTAAATTTACACATTTTAGACTTTTCATTAATGTTCAAGATCATTTTAATACATATTTATTTGTTAATAGGGTGCAATTTGGCATTTTCTAAATAATTTGCATGCGCAATTTGGAAAGGATTGTAACGTCAAAACACATCTCGTGTTGACATTTATACGTGTGAATTGACGTGCTAGTGACATGTTAGTGGCTATGCGGGCTCTGACCATTCCCCCGTTCTATTATGTATGAATTATAGTATTCTATGGTCTCAATCAAAAACAGTAAGGCCGGCTTCGCCGTATCTAGATGGTAGTGGACGGCGTTAAGTCCCGTGATGTAGAAATTCGTGGATTGCGGGGCAGCTGCCGCGTGGCTTTACCACCGGTTAAATAATAATTATTATTATTTATTCAGGCAACAAAGGCCCGTAAAAAACATAGGTACTTATAGGCTACAATAATAAAAAAATTGAAATAAAATAACACTAAAATACAAAAAAAGTCCTCAAATAAATTAAAACTACATCTTAACAAGCTAGACCAATATTTATATATTTCATTACAATGTTGCGTAAAATTTTGTATAATCGTGTTTCCGATTAGATTACTTCTAAATCTGGCTATGTCTTTTATCAAAGTATCGAGCACCGGCACGCGTATCTTAGGGAACATTGTAGATGTACTACAGAAGCTCGGAAGACGTAATAATATTCGGCACGAATCGTTATACTGAACCTTAAAAATTCGATAGTTTTCCCATTTAAACTTAGTCCAGACATGCGTCGTGTAAAGCGGTTGACAATAGGTTTTAAATAGTAATATTTTAGCATCCCGCTCACTTTAATTTGATTTATATGTACTAGATATGATCAATACTTCGTTTGACATTTAAAGAATTTTTTAAATTACTTTTTTGTAGCATTTAATTTCACTTGTTTCATTTCTCTTAGTTTTTCCTTTGTGAACCCAGGTTGTGATAGTTATAAAGAAGATAAACAGTGAGAAGAAGTCGGCGCAGACGACCAACACCAGATTCCGTTCACGCAGAAAAGAGACGCATGAACAACAGGAGCAGACATTTCATTTGGTAAGCTTGTTCGTGTATCAAACTTAGTTAGAGTTAATGAGAATTCATCACCCCATTTCGTCCTTTGGTTTCGTCCGCACAAACGAAGGTAGTTTACTAACTTTACACGTTTTAATAATCGGTTACTTAAGTTCCGTGTATCGTACATTATTTTGTAGTACAAGTGACTCATTCCCCGGTCGAGCCGACCCGTTCGTGCTACAACCATAATATAGCTTCAGCGTGGCTCTACCACGTATAAATGATTTAATATTTTGCTTGTAATTTAAATAATAGATGTTACTATTATAAATTTTATGCGTGACTTAAGTAAAACATTAAAATTAGTTTTATTAAATGTGTACAGTATGTATTCGCGTTTTTTAAAATAAAACTGAAGAGACAAAGGAACTAAAAATCCACCTGATAGTTTAGCAGTAAATTTTATTAGACTGAAACGGTAACGGGCCACAGCATCTACTTACTAAAGATGGGCCGAATATGGATTTCACCGAATACGAATATTCAGCCGAATGTTCGGTAAAACTTTTACCGAACCGAATATTCGGCCGAACATTATTCGGCAGCTTCACCTCGGTACCTAACCAATTTATGTCGAAACTTAAAACGCGCCAGATTAGCGCCGGTCCTGCCACTCGCTACCCCGCCACACCTGACAGTTATTGCATCATCTGGTACTGAGCAAATTACCGGCACATGCCTATGTTTTGACTGTTTTTGTGAGAAAAAAAGTATTTCGTTGTGTTATTCTTAGTGTAAATTGATATGATAAAAATGAGTGGCAGGAGATCTACTATTTGGACTTATTTTAGAAAAACTGACGACCAATGTAAAGTGAAATGTACTAATGTAATGGAGGTAATGTTTCTTTGTTTGATTCCAAAAATAATTTTAATAAGCTTTCTATTTGCTATAATTAGAAATATATCCACAGTGCCTCAAAAACATAACGCTATACAAGTAGCGTAAGTATATTACTTGTATACAAGTACAAGCTTGCATACAAGTAGTGTACATTATAAATAAAATATACTTTAAACAGTAAAATTATGAAAGACATGGCATTACTCAATTCGTACATTTCAATACAGTGGACACTGAGTATCACTTTAACGAATGTTCGGTGATTTAGCCGAATATTCGGCCGAATACGAGTATTCGGTAAAGCTACCGAATATGCCGAATACCGAATATGAAACGAATATTCGGCCCATCCCTACCACTTACCATCAGGTGGACTGCGTGCTCGTTTGTTACACAATAACAACAACAACAACAACAACAACAGGTTAAAACAATCGAAATTTGTATGCAGTGAAGTTCTATACCATTACGTTAGATTAAACAGCATTTACTTTTTAATTTAATAGCGAAACGTGAAAAACTTGGCAATTGGCCAATTTTGGTGTCCGAACGGGGGTTCATGCTATGCCTGTCGGCCAGTATTGGTTCCACTACTAAAAAAATATAGTTTCGAGGTTTAAATATTTTAGTTGTGCAATTGCTGATAAAGTGAGGAGTGATATTACGAAAATTTTAAAGCAGGTGTATTGTGTGTTTGTTTGTCGCCCTTATTCCATAAAACAAAATTAGATTTAAAGAGGTATTTATTATTCACGTCAAAAAGTTTAGATATGTGGCTTATATTGTATGAGGCGTGGTGCAGGAGCTAATTTTATAGTATTGTCCGGGGCACGGTGCAGGAGCTACTTTTTTAGTATTGTCCTGGGCACGGTGTAGGAGCTATTTTTATAGCATTGTCCGGGGCACGGTGCAGGTGCTACTTTTATAGTATTGTCCTGGGCACGGTGTAGGAGCTACTTTTATAGTATTGTCCGTGGCACGGTGCAGGAGCTACTTTTGTAGTATTGTCCGGGGCACAGTGCAGGAGCTACTTTTATAGTATTGTCCTGGGCACGGTGTAGGAGCTATTTTTATAGCATTGTCCGGGGCACGGTGCAGGAGCTACTTTTATAGTATTGTCCTGGGCACGGTGTAGGAGCTACTTATATAGTATTGTCCGTGGCACGGTGCAGGAGCTACTTTTGTAGTATTGTCCGGGGCACGGTGCAGGAGCTACTTTTATAGTAATGTCCGTGGCACGGTGCAGGAGCTACTTTTGTAGTATTGTCCGGGGCACGGTGCAGGCAGTGGCGAAGCCTCCATAGAAGCCGAAAAGCCAGGCTTGCCTTTTCAATCTGCTCAATCAATAATATCAACATAAAATAACTCGTAAACTGTTTCAAACTGTTTCAAATTTCCCGCGCGCCCCTCTGTCCTACACAAGTCACTACCTCGTAGAATATATATATATATATATATATATATATATATATATATATATATATATATATATATATATATATATATATATAACGTCAACACTTGGAAGTTTGGTTTCAATTCGAAATACGCTGATTCGTGTTCTCTCTGTCTTAAAGCGAACACGCAATGGACTGTCAAAATTAATGAAAGCAAGGAGTTGATTTGAGCTATTAGTCGTCTCTCTCGCACGCGTTGGCTTTTTACCGGGCTTTCGAGAAAACGATCGCTCCCTTTCTAACCTGTGGCAAAATGTTCTATAGTGAAATATAACTACGAAATGTTTATATAGCAATTACTATGGAACCAAAAGCTGGGCTTTGCTCTGAAGTTGTTTAGGCGTGCGGGCAATACGTTTGCAAGTTCACTTCACATTTCAATGTTTATGTTTGTTTATGTTGTGTCTGTTGAAAATTTATACTTTTTCAAAGATATTTAGTGAAAATAGAGGATAATATTAGAGTATATGTAGAGGAGTGTTCCTTGTGATGAATTAAAGTGTGTTAAAGTGCTAATCGGCGAGGAAAAGGTAATATCTTTAAACTTTGTTGAGAAAATATACAAGGTCAAGAGCGTCTTTCAGACTTATCAGTTGTCGTAATTGAAAAACAGTTATTGTTACAATTAAGATATTCACCAACATTTTACGCGGGTAATCAAATCTTTCTCTAAGAGGACCATTCAATTTAGAATATAAATAATTTGTTTTTTTTTAATAATTTCGTATATAGGGTACTTTGTTCATGTATAGTATTGTATGTAAATATCTTTTTCTTTCGCTCAAGCAAACCCAAACGGCTTTTTTCATAGCCACCGAAGGTATACAATTGCTGATATGTCATACAATCTATCCAGCAGTAGTACGCCTTCTGAGTTTTGTTAAACACGTCCTCGACAGCACTGAATATGAAACTGAAGAGTGGAGACAGATCAAGATTGGAGTATTTTTATAAAACTGCTAAAAACAACAAAACCACATTTTTGGGCTGGCCCTATTTAGGAGCCCTAGCTTCGCCACTGGGTTCAGGAGCTACTTTTACAGTATTTTCCTGGGCACGGTGCAGGAGCTACTTTTATAGTATTGTCCGGGGCACGGTGCAGGAGCTACTTTTATAGTATTGCCCGGGATGCACGATGCAGAACTATTATTACGGTGTTGTATGATATTGTGTGGGCAAGGTATAGGTAGGAGCTGCAACGGCATATTAGCTAGTTATTTTCCGTAGAGACTGTCTGCCGTGACCGAAATTCGGTCTTGAGGACATTATTATTATGCTAAAAGTAAAGTTACAGCCTATATACGTCCCACTGCTGGGCACAGGCCTCCCCTCATTTCTGAAAGGGTTTATTATGGTATTGTAATAATAATAATTGACTCAGTGGGATGCAGAGCCGAGAGGTTTATCGGTGTCGGTGACAAGAGGCTGTTGAAAATTAAGCTTCACAACTTAGCTCATCGCCGCCAAGTTATCAGATTGTACTTTGTAGATCATCATTCTCCTATCGAAGAACACTTGGTTGACATTCCGAATATTTGCACTAAGCGCTATAAGTCATCTTTTGTAATGCGCACAGTCTAGGAGTTGTATGCCTTGGTGGCGTTTGTATTTTGAGTGCCTATAATCTGAATCTCTTCAAGGTGCGTGTGAATAGGTTTTTCATGTGCAAACGTGTTCCATCGTAGACTTCATCTTTGCCCTCGGGCTAAATAGTGGTCTAGAGTGAGCCTATTTTTAATAAAAAAAATATTGCGTGTTGGTCGGTGCAGGAGCTACAGTTGCATGCGGTGCGGTCGCGCCGCAACTTGCGTTTGTTTTTTTGCGCCCGAAGCAATTAAGGGCAATCCTCCGGTAACGGGGAAGGGAGGTGGAGAATGCTCATAGCATTATGTTATGTGGAGGTTTATACCCACTAAACACCACCTTTAGGGATTGGCTTACTGATCTGACGAGAGATCTTTAAGACGTAAACGGACGAGACTCTCCTTGGCAGAAAGGAGGGCGCAAGCGACAAAAAGCCGCTTAGAAGTGTGCCTAAATAAGGCAGATCAAGTGATGTGTTAAGTAGGCTCGGCCTGAGCCGCCAGGAGGCAGTTCAGGTCAGCCGAAGGTTTGTTGGGGGGGGGGGGGGGTCCGAGAGAGAGTTTCTCGATGTGCGCACACTAGGTATAAAAAATTATTGTGTGTGGGTCGGTGCAGGAGCTACAGTTGCACGCGGTGCGCTCGCGGCGCAATTGGCAGCTGGCGTGGCGGCGCTACGCGGTGTCGTCCCGGCGCGAGCAGTGGACGCAGTTCGAGCTGGCGCCCGCCAAGTTCCCGCCGTTCGCATTCAGCCGCGTGCGCGCCTACACGGCCGAGGCGTACGCGCCGCTCGCCACGCACACGTGCGTATACATTCCCTACACACACACGTTGCTTTTTAGGGTTCCGTAGTCAACTAGGAACCCTTATAGTTTCGCCATATCTGTCTGTCCGTCCTCGCTTAATCTCTATGACCGTTAGCACTAGAAAGCTGAAATTTGGTATCAATATGTGTATCAATCACGCCGACAAAGTGGTAAAATAAAAATTGGAAAAAAATGTTTTATTAGGGTAGCCCCCTTATATGTAAAGTGGGAAGTGATTTTTTTTTTAATTTCAACCCTAACGTGTGATATATTGTTGGAAAGGTATTTAAAAATGAATAGGGGTTTACTAAAATCATTTTTTGATAATGTCAATAATTTCGGAAATAATCGCTCCAAAAGTAAAAAACAATGTGTCCCCCCCCTCTAACTTTTGAACCATAAGTTTAGAAAATATGAAAAAAATCTGGAAACTAGAACTTTATAAGGACTTTCTAGGAAAATTATTTTGAACTTGGATGGAAACAACAGTTTTTGTACAAACTCATAAGTGGGAACACTTACTGTGACGGACGGGAAACTACGGAACCCTACACTGAGCGTGGCCCGACACGCTCTTGGCCGCTTTTTTTGTTATAGTATTGTTACGTGCTTGAGGTTCGTGACAATAAAAACTGCCGATTGAATTACCAATTATATAAATTCACACTTTTATTACCGAAAACCAATTAAAACTTAAAAGACACTAATAATTAATCACGCTGATTCACTTTATTTCACTCCGAAGCTTCGCTTGTCTTGCCAAATTCTATACTGCCCCGATAGCGGATTGCGGCGGCTTTAAATGCACCTTTTAAATTGAAACACCCAGAATATTCCAGTAAATACGGGTGCCGAACGACCAGACGCAGAAAGTTCGAGTGTGGGGCCTCTAGAAAGCTTAATTCTTCTGTTCGATACTAGATGGCGCTGTTGGTCGAAAGAGCAAGATTGAAATTTTCTAGGAAGCCCTCCTCGCTCTGGTCCCCGACACTAGATGGCGCTAGTGCCAGGTACCTGACGTCAACAATGTGAGCCAATGCCACTACAAAACAATACTGTTGCGCGCCTAAGTAAACAAGGCCTTCAGCCAATAAAGTACATCAAACGCTGCAATATTATACTCGGTATAATACCCAAATACTCATACGCTGCTTAATTTTAAGATGCCGTAAAGTCTCGTGCCGTCTCTTATCACTTTAAGTCAAAATAACTGTGTGACACTTGTGTGTGACACTACGAGACTTAAAGACATCTTAAAATTGAGTAGTTAGTGTTTGAGTGTTTGGTCATAAATATGGTAACAAATTTAAAGCAAACTATATTAATGCGTCAATATTATTTACAATGTCTTTTAATGGCTACTTAAGCTACCAGGCAAGTTCAAAGTCTAAATAAGCATAATATTAAGTAGGTTGTATATATTATAAAGAACGGTGGTCCCAATATTGATCCTCAGGGCACGGCCATAATTAGTGATGCTTCATAAGAGACAGCTCCATTATTAACTATTAGAGCATACAGTCCACCTGATGGTAAGTGGACGCTGTGGCCCATAGAAATCCACATTTACCCTCAACTTAGGATCAAAATGCAAATGCGTTGTCATCCCTGAGGACTAAGATAAAAAGGGTAAAAAGGGTAAAGTGAAAAGGGTTTCCGGTTGTCTACATCCACCATACAAAACGCAGCAGCATAACGCTGCTATATTACGCTGGTATTCTGAGAGAGCGTGGTCCCGCCCCGGTCGAGCCGACCCATTCGTACTACAACTATAATATAATATACCACGTAAGCTACTTAAAACTGGTCAATACAGTCGATTTTATAAGTTTAACCTATAATTTTAGACACCATAATGCCTTATATTTGTTTAACAATGTATTATGATTTACGCAAACGAACGCTTTGGATGGGTCCAAATACACCTATATAGCATATCATCCTATTTACCCTCCCACGCTTGAAGTATGTATTTCCGAAGTGCATGCCTGTATCAATATACTTTTGCCTTTACAAAAACGACACCAGCAACTTCACGACAGTCGGTAACTGTCGTGAAGTAATTTGTCAAGTGAAATGAGATAGATAATTATAAATCACTTTCTCTATAACTTTGCGAAGTGCTAGTAAAGTCCAGTGGCGCAGCAGGAAGAATTTCGTACAATGACCAATGCAATGACAAGGCCTACTGCCTACTACTGCCTACTGACAGTGGTCACGAACATTTTTGTGTTAAGTGTAATTTGAAGGATAAAAAATAAATTTACTATCCTATTAAATAAATAATTGGTATTATATATATATATATATATATATATATATATATATATATATATATATATATATATTATGTTAGTATAAAAACAGTTATAAAATCGTGTTAAAATTGCTGTCATATTTATTACAAAAGAATCAACAGTTTTGTCTACATTAAACTTAACAAATTAACAAAACCTCTTAACAATTAAAACAAGATAACAAAAACTGACAAACAACTACAAACTAAGAATAGATAACTGTGTCCAAAAACTGAGCGATCACTAACGCATTCCAAGATGCAATGTAGTTTATTGGTTATTAAAAAATTATTAACTAGACCAACAAGAACCACATGCAAATAAGAACAAAACTTACAGTCTCAGGTAAAAGGTTTACAATCCCTGAGGACGGCGGTCATTGCATCTGTGCGATCGAGACGCTTTTTATTTACGCGGGAGTGACAGAGACAGGTAATAAAAGGTTAACGTACGAAATTCTTCCTTCTTCGCGTCCGGACTATAGTTATAGGTCGAAAATAGTGAGTTCATATTTTACTGATTCATTAAATTTGTAAAGTACCATTGTCATCGCATTTAGTAAAAATATCGCTTAATTGCGGTGCAATGATTTAATAACGGTTGTTTAGAAACCCAAAAGATCTTCAGTTTCTTTGATCTTAACAGTGTTTAAAGTTTTGATAATTATGTATATCTATAGATCTTAACTGTGTAGCCTGTATATGTCGGATTTAGGGGGATCTTGCCATAGCTTGGCAGGCGGATTGGCAACTGTGTTTTTTTATATTTTGCCTTGTTATCAGGGGCATGTTGCTGCTCATCTCCTATTTCAGTTTCCTTCAGTCGTCCCTTAAGACACCATAAACCACCCTCACACGGGACCATCAATGTTAACATGTCAGAAATTGAAGATAGTATGGCACTCTTGTATCAACACTTGACTCTCTCTCTCTCTCTCTCTCTCTCTCTCTCTAGGAGGGTAACAGCAACTTTCTAGTTTCTTTCGTTTACATTACACATAGTATTCTTCCGAAAAGTCTATAGTCGATGCTTTTACGCGGCCATTACACTGAGTATTTGTTAATAATACTAAACAAAAACACTTTTTGAAAGCTTAGTATTTTTTTATTAAAATCCACGTATTTTATCAAAATATAAAATTCAATAATGTGTTGTATTTATTTATATTTTTGTTCATTTCAGGTAATGATTTCCACTCTTCAGTGCAGGGTGTAATATGTTTATATATCTATATCATACAACACTAATTTGTATTTATAAACTCAGCTAGAAACTGCACTATAATTACTGATATTTAAAATTGAAAAGGAATGCTGTCAATTGTCATAATAATATGTTTATTTGACATAATTTCACTTAATAAAATATAATATAATAAGAAGACAGAAGAAAAACAGCCCAGTGATAGTAAGTGGATGTTGTGGCCCATGGACTTGCACTTAACCTCGATTTAGAATCACAATGCAGAGTGATAATTAAAACAGGACTAAGTTGAAAATGTCTCCTTACCAGTAAAAGAGTAGGATCTTGTAATTCGTGATCACCACGACTACCTCGTAACACGTACTATAAAAGAGCATCGTACAATAAGCACGAATACATTTTTAATTATTAAAATACTTTTTTTGTTGTATTTGGCAGACCATGTACTGTTTAAAGATAATGAAAGTATAGACTAAATTAAAATGGGGTCATATACACGCCTTTGAATTAAAAATAGCTTTCTTAGGAATAGTAAAAACACAATAACGAATTAAAATTAGCATGTTGTTTGTTATTGTTTAAATGATGCGAAATAATTTGTAGTAAAAATGGGCCTCGTAAACAATTTAACTTTTAGGCTAATGTTGAATATAATGGTGGATAATAAGACATGTCCTTTTAGGATTTTGACTAAACGCCACAAAATTAATCAAGATCTTTGCGTTTTATCTGTATTTACCTAATAATAATATTTTTACAGTTGACTTACTATACGCAATTAATAGATGTTGACTTAATAATTTTCTTATAATAAACGCGATAAAATGTGTAATATTAGTTTTATTTAATGTGTTGTGTTCGCGTAATTACAAATCATGTTATACAGGGTATTTTTGAAACGCTCCCGAAAACGAAGACAGATAATATTACCAACGATACCTTTGGACTTGGCACCAAACGAAGATGGATCTCAATTAAAAAAAAATCAAATCAAGTTTTCACAATGCTTTATTAGCTTTATTCACGCTCCATCATGTTAGTACAGCTAAATGAAACAATAATTTCATAAAAGAATTCATGAAAATACTGAAAAATATAGATTTTTTTCAACGGGATCGATTTCCTTTTGGTCCCATCATCAAAGGTATCGTTATCACTATCGTCTGTCTTCGTTTTCGAGAGCGTTTTACAAACACCCGATATATATATATATATATATATATATATATATATATATATATATATATATATATATATATATATATATATATATATATATATACCAGGTGTCTCAAAAGAAAGTTCACATTTAAATCTTTTTTTAAAAGAAAAGTCTTAGCTTTATTGAAAAAATGTTTATTTTATATTGAAGTACACTGTTTGGGAATTTATTTTTTAAAAATAACATTGTCCAAATGTAAACCGTTGCGCTCTCGGCATTCATTTAGTCGGGCACTAAAATTGCCTATGACAGCTCGGCAGGTAGTCTCCGTGATGGCTGCCATTTCATGACGGATATTTTCTTTTAATTGTGCCAGGGAAGTCGGTTTATTAGCGTAAACTTTTGATTTGACATAACCCCACAGGAAAAAATCCATAGGCGTTAAATCGGGACTCCGTGGAGGCCAATTTATGTCACCTCGCCAGGAGATTAATTTGTTCGGAAAAATTTCTCGAACTCGAGGCAGAGATCTGTTGGACGTGTGTGAAGTTGCTCCATCCTGCTGGAACCATGTTCTTTGGTTGTAACCAGGAAAGTTTTGCAGTTGGGGTACGAAAAACTCGTCTAACATCTCCACATAACGCTCTGAATTCACTGTGAGTGTGCGTCCCCTTCCATCTTCAAAAAAGTAAGGGCCGATAATTCCTCGCGCCGACATCGCTGCCCATACGGTGACTTTGGGTGAATGTAGCGGTTTCTGATGTTTTTGTTTTGGGTTGGTTGCACTCCAGTAACGACAATTTTGCTTGTTTACATGCCCATTCAGGTGAAAATGGGCTTCATCGGAAAACAAGATGTTGGTGAACGTTGGAAAGCGCTCAATCATCTGATTTACAAAGGCAAGCCTCTGACCAGCATCTTGAGGCTTCAGTTCTTGCACTAACTGAATTTTGTACGGGTGCAGCTTTAAATCTTTGTGTAAAATGCGGCATAATGAAGATCTGTGCACATTTAAAGCAACAGCACGCTTCCGAATCGAGAGGTTTGGATCATCTCGAATAGACTGAGTAACACTGTCCACGTTTTCGGCTGTTCTTGATGTTCTTGGTCGCCCAGATTTTGGTTTCTCCAGAGTTGACCCAGTCTCTTCAAACTTCTCAACCCATTTTGCAATGAGACGAGTGCTAGGCGCATCATTTAAGTGACGAATATGTCGAATACTGCAGAATTTTCTACGCGCTACAGTCGCCGAATTACCGTTTTTGTAAAACTCACGTACGCACAACGCACGGTCCGCACCAGAGAAACGCTCCATAGCGACTAAATTCCCAAGAGCCAGACTACCGACTGACATACCCCCCGCGCCCCTCAGAATAGTTGCTTTCGCGTAATAAGATAAGCAAATGTGAACTTACTTTTGAGACACCTAGTATATATATGAACATATGAACGTAAAATTCGTAAAAGTACAAATAGAGTAATAAATTAATACAAAGATATTAAGAAAATGATCAGATTTGATAAATATATTTTTATTAATATAATTTATAATTTATTAATTATAATATAATTAAATTTATTAAAAGAAGCCAAGTACGTATCATACAAAATTACTTGCAGAATGCATAATTTTTGTCAGCATATAAATCTTTTTTCAATTTTTTTAATAATGTATGTCGTCACATTCGACAGTGAAATAAAAAATATGATATTTTTTCTATCGTTGTCATTGTACTAGTGAATGTAAATTAAGTAATTATTGAAACATCTTTTTTCAGGGTTGGGTAAAAAATATGAGGTTACTAGATGTAAGTTAAACGTCCATTTTTATACTACCTTTACCGTACCTTTGCTTACTCCTGGCTTACACAGCATTTTCGTTTCCAAATTTTTGAGTGAACGTCTTACGAACCTGATCTCATTAGTAAAAAAGGAGATTTATTTAATTTTAGCTAAAAAACTGGTGAAAAAAAATCGATAATACTGATGCCAAAAACATTTTTTAATAGTCCGTGGTTTCGTGTCAAACATAAAAAAATATTTACGAGAAATAAACAACAGCTGCATGCGTATTTTTACGAGGGCGTTAAGTATTCCTTGAAAAATAAGTTAAAAGCAAACAAAAGAATAGTTTTTATTAGTATTCATGTATTTATTTTGTTATAATCAGATGTTTGATGAAAATGAATGCTAAAATGAAAAAATAAACGAAGATTTAATGTATTTGTTAAAGTCTTATACTACCAGACAGTGATTGAGAAATTAATTAATTAACTTGATGTGGAAAGGTTTTATAAGTAAGCCTGTGATTTTTAATTAAGGTACACGCTTGTTTCTATTTGTCTAAGAAATATAGAATAAAATGTTTTTTGTGACTACGTGTTTCATTCATTGCCTTCTTTAATACCTTCAATTGAATGTTAATAGTTAATAGCTTGGCTTGCTTTTGGCTCTCGTATTTAATTAAGAGCCGTGGTAGCTCAGGAGTTTAGCGCTCGCTGTAAATTTCACAGTACGCGAGCAACCCGGGTTCGATCCCCGCCGGCACCAATGGAACTTTTAATTGCAATTTTTAGTGCCGTTTTGTTACGTGCTCGGCGATAAAAGAAAACATCCTGAGCATACCTGCATGTTTTTTTAATAGGATAGGGTAACAAACGAGCACACAGTCCACCTGATGGCAAGTGGTTGCTGCGCCTCATAGACATCTACGTTTATCTTCGATTGCAAATCAAAATTCAGATGCGTTATCACCCGTGAGAACTAGGATGGAATGCCTCGTTTCCAGTAAAAAGGGTCTCCGGTTCTCTACACTCACCATACGAAACACAGCAGTATTAAGTTACTACTTTACGCTGGTATTCTGTGAGAGCGTGGTCCTTCCCCGGTCGAGCCGACCCATTCGTGCTACAAAACTATACTACTAATATAACTGCAGCATGGCTCTACCACGTATAATATCGCACATATAATGTCTGAGAAATGACAAAAAATATTTCCAAGACGTGAAGTTCGCCAAGAAGCATTGGGGCATTTATTTGCCCTAAAACCCTTTCAGAAATTAGAGGAGGCCAGTTGTGGGACGTATGTAGGTTGTATTTTTTGACTTGCTATTTTTTCTATCATTGACTTATTTAATCAAACTTCCAATCAAAGGTTATTGGTTCTTATTCATCCTTGTTACTTCAGGTATCCCTCAGAGAACCCATCTCGGTCCTTTTCTATTTAATTAATTTCCTTTGAAGCGACGTTTGTACGTGCGGAATTTTTCCCAGGGATTTGCAGGCGGGGAGGTTCTTAAATCCATGTACCACTGGTGCTCAGAATCTGACTTCAAGGTGATAATTTCTCACACGTAGAGTGAACAGTGCGGAGATTTTGCGCTTGGTAATCTACGCTGAAGAAGTGGAAAATGGGTGGCACGGGTCACTCGCCTTCCGTCTGGTGCAGGATCTTTTTGGGTATGGGTGCTTTGATACCTGATTCTGTGTCTATGCTGTACTGCTGGAAGAGAGCCGATAACTAAGTATCACCACCGGCGCGACGAGGACACAGTGCAGCATACGCCTGAGCCCTGGCCTTCTGCGAGCAGGTGATGTCGCAAGAGGGTGAGGAAAGTTAAGCAAAAATTAAAATAACGCCGGATAGCCCAACCCTTCGAAGAATCGGGCGCCAGAGGACATATCAAAACATCTTCCATCCCACAATTGAGGCCTAGATGGCGGGTGCAGGGGTTGTCCGTTGTCTAATACGAAAGGCCTCGAACTGGTGGGTATGCCGTTTGTCCCGAGGGCCAGCATATAAATAAGGGTCAGAGAGCAACTTGCTCCACTCTCTCATCGAAAAGGATAATATGTAGCGGGGCTGTAAATAAAAGGCTACATATAGACTACTATAATAAACAGTTATCTATGAGCGTTTTCCCCACGTTCATAAAAGATGCCCTTCAGAGATCCCATCTAGGTCTTCTCCTTTTTAATTTCTTTATTAATGATGCTACGTTTCCATCATTCTGAATTACAGCTTTACTCAAATGACAAAAATTATTTAAACATTAAATCAAGCTCTCCGCTCTTGATGAATTTACTGTTACGTATTTATACCTACTTAGAGGAGTAAATCAGGTTGCCTTTTTGATTTTGTTAAAATATTATTAACCGAACTGCGCAGTGAGGGGTCTGAGTTTGCAAATATTGAATTTGTCTCGTACATTAACCACTAATCGTGCACGTTGTACTTTAGGCTTCGTCCTTCGAACTTCTGGAGATTGTAAGCGTTTTTTAACCTGGCACTATCATATTTTTTTAAGTAAGATCTTCTAATTCTAAAATATCACACTGTAGTTTTAAGTCCTAAATACAATAACTACAGAAGAAAAATTAGTTAAAACAAATTAAATGAGAATTACTATCAATATATTCAGTAATAAAAATATATCAGTACTTATAGAAATGCAATAATAAAATGTAAATACTGTATAATGTAATAATAAAATTGCGTGGCCCAGTGCTTAGATTATCGGGTTGTATAAGTTATAATGGTGGTCAATATAACGCATAGCGGTATATTATAGCGCGCTATCTCTTCATAACACATAGCGCGTGTTATGTAAGTAGTCGCCATGGCGCTATTACGCTATGGCGCTTTGGCGCTATCAAGTATTATTAACTAGCGGCAATTAGTTCTAGCAGCAGCGCCTCTCTATAATATAATTTTTTTTATAGTATATACACAGTAATCTACGAGCAGCGCTGTTGGGAGAGGACGTGTGACGCACATTTGATCTCGTAGCGCGCTATTCATCGCGCGTAACCTAATTCAATGTCAGACGTTGTTTAGTTAGTGTATACTGTATATTTATAAATGATCAAAGGACACAGTTGTGATAAAAGAAGCCTAACTAATGTTTTTAAATGTAAATAAAATATATAGATACAAAAGTGTATATAATAGTGTATGTAAATAATTGATTTTTATAAATACAATAAATAAACTTTTAAATACACCTTTATTTGATTTATAATTTATATTAGGATTAAAATAAAGTAAAGTAAAGTTACAGCCTATATACGTCCCACTGCTGGGCACAGACCTCCCCTCATTTCTGAGAGGGTTTTAGGGCAAGGAAGTGTCCGCCGCGCTGCCCCAATGCGTGTTGGCGAACTTCACATGTCTTCGAAATATTTTTTTTATTATTCCTCAGACATGCAGGTTTCCTCACGATGTTTTCCTTCACCGCCAAGCACGTGGTAAATCAGCACTTAAAATTGCATTTAACAATTTCATTGGTGCCGGCGGGGATCGAACCCGGGTTACTCGCATTCTGTTATATTTACTGCGAGCGTTAACCACTGAGCTACCACGGCTCATAATAATAAATAATTAATTTTATTTCAATTCTAAAAATAAAATTAATTCTATTTTAAATAGTAAATAACTTAAAAATATCTTTTAGGATTATAGAAAGTAGTAAGCCTGAAAAGTATGAAAACGCGTGCATTGGTTTTTCTTTACCGCTTTATTTTATTTTAGTCTAAAATGCGACTTATTACGAAATAATGTTCTTATTTACAAAAAAATAAAATAAAGCGGTAAAGAAAAACCAATGCACGCGTTTTCATACTTTTCAGGCTTACTACTTTCTATAATCCTAAAAATATTTTTCAGTTATGTACTACGAGGGTGGATTGAAAAGTACTCGGCCTAACACAGATCCATTCAATTCTAAAAATCAAATCTACCCACATTATTTAGTTCAGTTCAGACTAGTTCATTGTGTGAAGTTCGAAACGTGTGCGATAATTAGTTGTGATTTTATAAATTTATTAACAAAGTAATCGGACATAATTTCCGCGAATGGAGCAAATCGAGCAGCGTGCCGTCATTAAGTACCTCCATAAGAAGGGGCTATCATCAAAAGCCATCCATGATGACATGGTCAGTACATTAGGCGATTGTGCTCTATCATATTCATCCGTCAAAAAATGGATAGCAGAATTTAAGCGTGGTAGAGAGAGTGTGAAAGATGAACCCCGCTCTGGAAGGCCTTCGACGTCAATTACTGACAAAAATATTAAAAAAGTACTTGATTTAATAATGGGAGACCGCAGATTAAAAATTAGGGAGATAGCCGAGATTATAGGCATCTCTTATGAATGAACTCAAAACATCATTGTCAACGAGTTGGGTTTCCACAAGGTGTCTGCGAGGTGGGTTCCGCGACTGCTTTCAGTTGAACAAAAAAGGACGCGATTGACTATTTCACGCGACTGTTTGGAGTTATTTGAAGCCGATGCAGATGATTTTTTGAATCGTTTTGTTACTATGGACGAAACATGGGTTCATTACTGTACACCGGAAACAAAACAACAATCAAAACAGTGGAGAAGACCTGGTTCACCACCCCCTAAAAAGGCTAAGTCGATTTTGTCGGCAAATAAGGTGATGGCTTCAGTATTCTGGGACTCGAAAGGTGTGATTATGATTGATTATCTTGAAAGGGGTCAGACTATAAACTCTGATTACTACTGCACCTTACTACGTCGTTTACGAGAGGAAATAAAAGAAAAACGTCGAGGAATGCTCAGAAGAAAAGTCCTGTTTCATCAAGAAAACGCCCGTGTTCACACGTCAGTACAGTCAATGGCTGAAATTCACAACTGTGGCTTTGAACTGTTACCGCATCCGCCGTATTCACCTGATCTGGCACCATCAGACTTCTTTCTGTTCCCTAACCTAAAAAAGCACTTGGGAGGTCAAAGATTTTCGACAAACGACGAGGTCAAAGCAGCTGTAGACGCATATTTTGACTCTAAGGAAGAATCATTTTTTTTCAACGGTCTAAATGCTTGGTTGCAAAAGTGTATTGAACTTGATGGTGATTGTGTAGAAAAATAAAAATATAACTGATATAGTATGTGTTTATTTTCTTGGTTAGGCCGAGTACTTTTCAATCCACCCTCGTATTTAAAATAGAATTAATTTTATTTTTAGAATCGAAATAAAATTATTTATTATTGTAATTGATGTAAACGTTATTTTAATCTTAATATAAATTATAAATCAAATAAAGGTGTATTTAAAAGTTTATTTATTGTATTTATAAAAATCAATTATTTACATACACTATTATATACACTTTTGTATCTATATATTTTATTTACATTTAAAAACATTAGTTAGGCTTCTTTTATCACAACTGTGTCCTTTTATCATTTATAAATATACAGTATACACTAACTAAACAACGTCTAACATTGAATTAGGTCACGCGCGATGAATAGCGCGCTACGAGATCAAATGTGCGTCACACGTCCTCTCCCAACAGCGCTGCTCGTAGATTACTGTGTATATACTAGAAAGGCGCTGCTGCTAGAACTAATTGCCGCTATAATAGCGCCATGGCGACTACTTACATAACACGCGCTATGTGTTATGAAGAGATAGCACGCTATAATATGGCGCTATGCGTTATATTAACCACCATTAATGTACAGGGTCACTTCTTACTCGAAACTTCGGTCCTTTGACTCGGGCGGAAAAAACCGACAACGATCGGAAGTCACCTGAGGCGAGGCGAGGTTGCCCGAAGTGAAGCGAATGTCCCTGTACACACTCGACTTTACACAACTCCGTTCTTTGCGAGCAGTGTACTGCAGGCATTATAGTTTTTAACGCTGTGTACCTAAATAGTGTTTTGTAAATACTTGTTGGAGCGGAGCTCACATGACGCAAGAAAACGACCCTTTGAAATCTATCTCCGTAACCCGTAGGCTAATTTACATATTTTTTTCTGTAATACTTGTACCTCAACGGAGACAAGGTTTGTAAACAATAAAAATCTGAATTTGTATTTTTTTATTCTTTTACCATCTAATCAATTTGCTAATTAATTGGAGCGAAGAGAGCGGAACTACAATAACTTAGCGAATTGATTAGATGAGCTGATTCATTTGAATTGATTGGATGAGCTGATTAATTTACATCTGCGCAATGTCACACCATTTGATTGAATCTTTTGTTGAAATAAAGATAGTTATGAGTGTAGACTTTTATTACTCCGCTCCGTTTATGATGTTAGGTTTTACCTTTGCATCTGCATCGGCCCTAGTTAAAATATTTTTTGTTTAGTGTTTAGTATAATTAATTGTAGGATAAAATAGTTGAAAAAGTTATATATTACCTGTTTGATCAACTGTGGCAAGAAGTCGTTCCTACTATAACTGTTGCGTTGATAAATGCTAAATGACCAACACAAGGTTTCAGATATATCATTATTTAAGTTACAGAAGGATCTTAGTTGGAAGTTATGAAAGGTGAATATATTACGTTTTAGGTACATACAGCAAAAAATAAATAAGTATAAGTAATATTTTATGTACAGAAGTAATACCTACGTACTTTATTACAAAGTTGAGTTGAAATTTGAAACAGAAACTTTTTTATTCAATATAGAAAGAAACCCAGCGGGACTTTTTTTTTTAATAATAGCTTCATCATTCATCTTCATTACAGCCCTTCACAAGTCCACTACTGAACATAGGCCTCCCCCAAGCACAAAATGCCACAAAACACGGTCCTGAGCCACCTGCATCCATCGACTTCCTGCATGTCTTACCAGGTTGTCACTCCATCTAGTGGGGGGTCGCCCTACACTACGCCTACCGGTACGAGGCTGCCACTCGAGAACCTTTCTTCCCCATCGGTATTCGGTTCTTCAAGCTATATGGCCGGCCCATTGCCACTTCAGCTTACCAATCCGTTGGGCTATGTCGGTCACTCTGGTTTTACTGCGGATATCCTCATTTCTGAGTATCACGCAGAGAAACTCCGAGCATAGCCCTTTCCATAGCTGGCTGAGCAACCTTGAGCATCCTCATACGGCCAGCAGTGAAGGACCACGTCTCAGATCCGTAAGTCATCACTGGCAACACGCACTGGTTGTACTTTAGTTTTTAGAGATTGAGGTATACCCAACGAGAAGATGTGTCGTAATTTCCCGAACGCTGCCCAGCCGAGTTGAATCCGTCGATTGACCTCTCGGTCGAAGTTGGACTTACCTAGGCGGACTATTTGTCTCAGGTAAACGTACTCGTCAACAACTTCGAGCATAGTGCTCCCAACAACTACCGGCATAGGTGTGACATGGACATTAAACATGATCTTTGTTTTGTCCATGTTCATCTTAAGACCTATCCGTTGGGAGACACCATTGAGGTCATTGAGCATAGTGCTAAGGTCCTCCAGCGATTCTGCCATAAGGACGTCGGCAAATCGAAGGTGAGTGATGTACTCGCCATTGATGTTAATACCGTATCCTTTCCAGTCCATTAGCTTGAAAACGTCTTCCAACGCAGCGGTGAAGAGTTTCGGGGATATTACGTCACCCTGTCTTACACCTCTCTGCAGTTGGATAGGTTTCAAACTCTGATTCTGTTTTTTTTCTTTCTTTTTAAAAAAAAAAAATATTAGTAATCCTATTAATTAACGTTACTAATATTCCCTTTAACCACCCCTGGTAAGCTGAAAATGCTTGTGTTAAGAGTGGTTCACGACAGTAGTCGAATGGTGGATTCGAACCCGCGACCTTTAAAGTTCGCGGTCCGCGCCCTGCCACTAGGCTACTGTCGCTGTCTGTACTTGGATAGCCATCGTACCCCTACTGTACAAACACTTCAGCACTTTGATATACCGACAGTCAACTTGGCACCGCTGAAGGGACTGTGGCACCACCCAAATTTCGACGGAATCAAAGGCTTTCTCATAGTCCACATATGTCAGGCAAAGTGGCAGATTGTACTCTTCGGTCTTCTGTACAATCTGCCGCAAGGTATGTATGTGGTCTATGGTACTGAAACCTTTTCGGAAACCGGCTTGTTCGGGAGGCTGGAAGTCGTCGAGTCTGCGTGCGAGACGATTCGTAATGACTTTCGAAAACGGCACGTAGACGCGGCTCAGAAGCGAAATTGGTCTGTAGTTCTTCAAGAGAGCGTTGGCGCCTTAAAGAACAAGACGACTGCACTTCTGCTCCACGCCTCCGGAGTAGTGCCACCATGGAGGACGGAATTGAAGAGCTTCTGAAGGACTTCAAGTACCGGTGTTCCACCCGCTTTCAGAAGCTCCGCTGTAATTCCATCCTCGCCTGGGGCCCTGCCGTTTTAATAATAGCTTACAAATATAAATTTACTTAACTATCCAAGAGATATACATCTACTTACAAACCTATACTTGTCTTTTGTAATTAAAATATTTTAAGTTATAAATAACACAAAATACTGAAATTAACACGATGGATCTGGTCTATGGCTCCGCCGCCAACCAAGATTCGGCTGCGGAGGGTAGGGCGAGCGGCGCCTCGCAATACCGACAATCCTCTCCCCCCGCAGCCCCACCACCACCGCATCAACGGTGCGGCCCCGTTTGAGTCGCGGAGGATAGGGCGAGTGGCGCATCGCTATACCAACACTCCTCTTCCTCCGCGACTCCACCTCGGCTGCAGCGGTAGGTGGGGAGGACACACCTCTCACCGCAGTCCACCAACACACATCCGAAGCGGCAAGCAGTCAACATCAAAGGAGTGCTACTTCTGTACGTAGTATTTATTCTGTGGTTTTGGTATCAGCTGATCCCAGCCTACTACGTATTAAGCGTTACATTAGACTAGGCTTGGATAAAACATATCGATATTGTCTCGTAAAAATATCGATATATTTCACCGATATTTTTAAATCACGATATATCGACATTTATTTTGGAGTATCGAATTTATATCAATTTCGATATATTTTAAAATCTTGTATAAAACCATCCCTACATTAGACACTGGGTTTTAGGTTACTGATGAGTAGTTAGGTTGTACCAGTTCTGGCGCACTTGTAGAAAGGTTGTACCAGTTCTGGCGCACTGAGTCAGAAGTGGTGCAAGTACGACGTTCGTCGACTCACGATCCTAAAAAAAAAAAAAAAAAAAAAAGGTTTTGGCATGCTCTGATCACGAATCCATTTTTGCGTAGGATGCACGGTTCCGGAGATGTGCAGATCAATTAACTCTTATCTAATTGATATCCGCTACGAGCCTCCACCGTCATTAGCGCTCCATTGTTCTTATTTACTTATCTATTGTTCATTCAATACAGTCATTATCTATCCTTCCTCAGCGTGGTGCTATTGTATTGCACTCCTTTGTTCCTATCTACACTAATCTGACTCATTAATAAAACACATTACCCAATTTTGTTAAAATTTTTATTTATAAAATACAAAATCTTATTACTTATTATCTATAAAATAGGAGCGAAACATCTCATCCACTAAAATATCGTTGTACAATGTGTTCCCTGTAAATATACTCGTAAAACTATGCATTGAACATCCCTGAAACTTATATAGCAAATACATTAAGCAATATTCGCCACAAACTGAAGTCCACTCATTCTGAATCCTATCAACATTCCAGTTCCATCTTTTACAATTTCTTTTAAAAAACTCTAGATGATATCGTACAGGTGCCCATCCGAATGAATCAAAATATTGACCGACGTCATTCGTATCGATATATAAAGCTACCCAATGTGACCCTGGTTTATCATCTGTACCCAAATTGCATATTACCTAGTCAGGTCATAAATTCCATCACATGTTTAATATAAAATAATTGAAACAAGTTTATTCATTATGTAACCATTTATATACCAAAATGAACTTAACAAAACATAGATTCTTATGACACTATAGTTTATTCAAAATGACCTCCGTAATTTTGAATACAGGCCTTCAAACTGCGCGGCCAGTCGTCTATCGCAGCCCGAACGAGGTCCATGTCATATCGGCGGCTGCATTAATCAAGGATGTCTTGAGTGACTCCTAATTGGGATGAGGCTTTGAGCACGCCTTTTCCTCCAAGTGTTGCCATATCTTGTAATCTAACGGATTCAAATCTGGACTGGTCTTTGTGTCGGATGAAGTCGATTTCACGCGCCGCCAGCCAGTCTTTTTTTTTGTTTTTAAAGAACGTTACCTCCACACTAGGTTTTTCTCCTGTATTGTGGGGGCAGTTTACAAACACAAATTTCACAAGGACAAACATCAAAACTCGGAACAATTACTTGTAGGTCGTACAAATACTTGTTCCGTGCGGGATTCGAACCCGCGACCCCCAAGCGGAGCCACTCATTGCTAAGCCACTACGCCACGGAGCTGTCAAAAGTCTTGTGTGCTCTTCGCTCTATGAGCTGACGCCGAATCTTGTTGGAATACCCAGTGCCTGTTATTGAACATGGTATGAGAAACAGGTTACACAAGGTTCGTCAGGACTGTATTTTGATACACAACTGCATTCGTTTTTAACCTTTCTCACAAAAATGTACCTCTGTTAAGCCCCAATAAGAAACTCCCAACCACACCATGAGCGAGGATGGAAAATGACCCCTTTGGACACGCGGAATACGGTTGCTCGCTTCTTCACTACTGTGTACGTACACCTTATCATTTTGTTTGTTGTAGCTCTCTTCTACGGTAAAAATTTTTTTATGCGAAAAAAGAATTTCCCGATATTTTTTTCCCGCGTACCACTTCAACAAAGCGCGGCATCTCTTCAGTCTCAGATCCATTAGACGAGCATTCAAACGATGTCCTGTTTTTCTTCGATATGCCCGAAGCCCTAAGTCTTCATTTAACGCCGTGGTTCTGCTTAACCCCATCTGAAGTATTTTTTAACTTTTTACTTTCTGCTATTGTCTTTGTATTTATGGCTAGGAAATGTCCGCGGCGCGGTCTCAATGCGTGTTGGCGAACTTCACATGCCTTCGAAATTTTCTCAGACATGCAGGTTTCCTCACGATGTTTTCCTTCACCGCCGAGCACGTGGTAAATCAGCACTTAAAATTGCAATTAACAATTTAAGTGGTGTCGGCGGGGTTCGAACATGGGTCGCGTACTGTGAAATTTACAGCTTGCGCTAACCATCTGAGCTACCACGGCTTAATCATATACACACACAATATTTAAATATAATTTGTTAACACTAAATCATACACACGTAAGAAAATAACAGAAAGAAAAGTAAGTGTGTCAATAGAATAAACACTTAAAATTGCAATTAACAATTTAATTGGTGTCGGCGGGGATCGAACCCGCGTTACGTACTGTAAAATTTACAGCTTGCGCTAACCATCTGAGCTACCACGGCTTAATCATATACACACACAATATTTAAATATAATTTGTTAACACTAAATCATACACACGTAAGAAAATAACAGAAAGAAAAGTAAGTGTGTCAATAGAATAAACACTTAAAATTGCAATTAACAATTTAATTGGTGTCGGCGGGGATCGAACCCGCGTTACGTACTGTAAAATTTACAGCTTGCGCTAACCATCTGAGCTACCACGGCTTAATCATATACACACACAAAATATTTAAATATAATTTGTTAACACTAAATAATAATAATAATAATAATATTCCACAACTATCACACAACGCCATCTAGTCCGAAGCTAAGCAGAGCTTGTGTTATGGGTACTAGACAACTGATAAACATACTTATATATTTCTAAATACATAAATATTATAGATAAATTACACCCAGACACAGAACAAATGATCGTGCTCATCACACAAACATTTGTCCTGGGTGGGAATCGAACCCACGACCTCCGGCATAACAGTCAGGGTCACTAACCACTAGACCAACAGGCCTGTCGTTCAAAATCATACACACGTAAAAAAATAACAGAAAGAAAAGTAAGTTTGTCAATAGATTAAACACTTACATCTATGGCCTTTGATGCGTTGAAGTAACACAAATGTATTATTGATAGATACACTGCGGTCAAACGACCATACACTAACTCCATGACTGCAGTTGCTTGGTCTTATATAGTACCAGTAAGTAATAATTCTATTCTAAAGAATTTCTACAGTAAAATTGATAATAACTTTATGCGTCAACAACCTTATCTCACATTCTTCGTGTTGCGTCTTATTCAGTGTATTGATGACTCAAATAGGTTTTGTATAACAGAAAAAATGCAATTTAATATTTAGAAATCACATAATTGATCATTCCTATGTTAGTCATTGAGTAGATTGTACTGTAGTAATCTACTAATAGCAGTAATATCATGGATACACTAGATGTACAACAACATCTGAAAAAGATTCACCCCAGTCTAGAAAATAATGTTTATGCTGCTAATAATTGCCCATGTCCACCCACGTACCAACGTATATACCTAGTCAGGTCATAAGTATTGTCACACAGTAAAAACTTTTCTTTTAGAATGCTGCCCACAAAAAAAGTTTATTGAATTCGAATTATTCATGAAAATAAAACTGTATACTTTTTAGAATTTTACTCATTTTTACATATGGAGTGGACGCTTAAAAAAGACCGTGTTGCAGTTGCGATTACGCGCCAATTAAATTTTTTGATATACTGAAAAATTTGAATATAACCATAAGATTCGTTTATCGTACCATCAAACGATACAATGAAGACTCTAGTGTAGATGACAGGTCAAGAAGTGGTCGCCCTCGATTTGTTAGGACTCCAGCAGTGATAAAAGCTGTAAAGGTGCGAATTCAAAGAAATCCCAAACGTAAGCAGAAACTGTTGGCCCTTCAGATGGGGTTAAGCAGAACCACGGCGTTAAATGAAGACTTAGGGCTTCGGGCATATCGAAGAAAAACAGGACATCGTTTGAATGCTCGTCTAATGGATCTGAGACTGAAGAGATGCCGCGCTTTGTTGAAGTGGTACGCGGGAAAAAAATATCGGGAAATTCTTTTTTCGCATGAAAAAATTTTTACCGTAGAAGAGAGCTACAACAAACAAAATGATAAGGTGTACGTACACAGTAGTGAAGAAGCGAGCAACCGTATTACGCGTGTCCAACGGGGTCATTTTCCATCCTCGCTCATGGTGTGGTTGGGAGTTTCAAGCAGAAACTGTTGGCCCTTCAGATGGGGTTAAGCAGAACCACGGCGTTAAATGAAGACTTAGGGCTTCGGGCATATCGAAGAAAAACAGGACATCGTTTGAATGCTCGTCTAATGGATGTGAGACTGAAGAGATGCCGCGCTTTGTTGAAGTGGTACGCGGGAAAAAAATATCGGGAAATTCTTTTTTCGCATGAAAAAATTTTTACCGTAGAAGAGAGCTCATCATCATTCCCTAAACCATTTCCCATTATCTGGGGTCGGCACAGTAAACCTTCTTGTTCCATTCCTCTCTATCAGCCGTCATTTCCATACTTACTCCTTTCATTCTCATATCACTCTTCACACAATCGATCCATCTTTTATTCGGCCTTCCTCTGCCCGTGTGTCCCTCCACATTCATATTCAACACTCGTTTTTTGACATGACTTTCATTCCTCCGTATCACATGCCCAAACCATGCCAATCTGCTTCCTCTCACCTTTTCTACCACTGGCGCTACTTTCAGGCTTCCTCTTATATACTCATTCCTTATCTTATCCATCCTTGTCACACCACACATCCATCGTAACATTCTCATTTCATTCGCATGCAGTCTATTTTCATCCTTCTTCTTGACGGCCCAGCATTCACTTCCATACATGACGACAGGTCGGATGATCGATTTGTAAATTTTCCCCTTCAGCCTTATTGGCATTCGGAGATCGCACGTTGTGGCTGTGACCTGTCGCCATTTCATCCACCCTGCGTTAATCCTATGCTGCACAGCTCTATCTATTCCGCCGTCGCCTTGAATGAGGGAACCGAGGTACTTGAAATCCGAGCAGGTAGGCAGTATAGCGCCATCCAACGACATGGGTACAGGACTGGAAAGACCGCCGAAATCACAGCACAGATATTCGGTTTTGGATCTGCTGATCTTCAAGCCAACACTTTCCAGCCTCTGTTGCCACCCCGTCAGTCTGCTCTGTACCTGATGCCTTCTTCCCCGACAAGCACTATGTTATCGGCAAAGAGCATGCACCAGGGTGCCTCATCCTGCAGGTCCGACGTCAAAGCGTCCATAATCAGTAGGAAGAGGTAAGGGCTCAATGCCGACCCTTGGTGCAGCCCTACCGCCACATCGATACTGCCCGTAGTTCCCGCGGCAGATCGTACACATGTACGGGATGCTCTGTACATAGCACGGACTAACCTCACATACTTCCCAGGCATACCTTTCATCTTTAACGCCCACCACAAAACCTCACGGGGAACCCGATCGTACGCCTTTTCAAGGTCGATAAAAACCATGTGCAGATTTTTATGCACGCGCTTGTACTTTTCGCACAATTGGCGTAATGCGAAAATGGCATCTGTCGTACCTCGACCGGGCATGAATCCGAACTGGTTTTGTGTTATCTCACACTCTTCTCTCATTCTTCTCTCTATTATTCTTTCCCAGACTTTCATCGTATGTGACATGAGTTTTATTCCCCGGTAACTGCTGCAGTTTTGAACGTCTCCTTTGTTTTTATAAATGGGGACCAGTATACTACTGCACCATTCCTCAGGTATTTGTTCTTCCTGCAACAATTTACCGAAAAATAAACTCAACCACTTCCATCCATCCGCACTCAGCAACTTCCACACTTCTACTGGTATTCCATCTGGGCCGACTGCCTTCCCATTCTTCATATTCCTAACAGCCATTTTTACTTCTTCCACACTAATTTCTCTCACTAAGCCCATATTCACTGGTGGGTTTTCAAGCATACCATTCCATTCATTCTCCTCATTCATCAATTTCTCAAAATACTCCTTCCATCGCTTCTTTATACTTTCATCGTCAGTCAACATCCTTCCAGAATCATCTTTTATACATTTCACATGTGAAACATCTCTTCCATTCCTTTCTCTCGCTCTTGCAATTTGAAAAAGTCGTTTTTGACCTTCGGGGCTTTCAAGGGACCGATATAATTTATCTTGCGCCTCTGCCCTACAAATAGCAACTTCCTTCTTCGCTCTCTTCTTACATTCTTTATACGCCCCTCTCTTACTTTCTTTTATGAATTCATTCTGGTCTTCTACGCTCTGCCATTCTTTAAAGGCATTTTTCTTTTCTCTCAAAACTTCTCTAATACTTTCACTCCACCACCACCCATCCTTATCTATCATACGCTTGCCTTTTGTTTCTCCTAACACCTTCCTTGCCACACTTCGGATACAATCAGCCATTTCCTTCCAGCACTCATTCACACTCATTCCTTCCATATCACCCATCTCTATCATCTTCTTCACAACTAGCTCTCTAAATTCACTTGAATACTCCTCCTTATGCAACAAATGCCACTTTATTTTGGGTGGGGGACGATCCTTATGTTTGTTGAGGCGAACAGTTAAGCAGATGTCAGCCAGCAGAATTCGGTGCTAGGATACTAAGTCTTCACCTGGAAGCACTTTGCAGTTTTTTACACTCTTGATTTGGTTCCGTCTTAACAGAAGATAGTCGATCTGTGTCGCGTGGTGGCCACTTTTATAAGTAACAAGATGCTGATCTCGTTTTTGGAACCACGTGTTTACTACAGCCAGGTCGAATGCACATGCTGCTTGCAGAAGAACTTCCCCCTCACGGTTGCGCACTCCGTACCCCCATCCACCGTGTACTCTTTCATACCCGTCATTCACTCTCCCTACATGTCCATTAAAATCTCCTCCCATATAAACATCCTCACTCTCAGGTATTCCCATCATCATACAATCAAATTCCTCCCAAAACTTCTCTTTCACACTCTCTTCACAGCCTGTTTGCGGAGCATACACACTTACAACATTCACTACTTTGTTTTCAATCATTAATTTAACAACTATCATTCTGTCATTTACTCTTTTCACATCTGTCACTCGTTCTTTCATTCCACTATCTAACACAACTCCTACTCCATTTCGCTTCCCGTCACTTCCACAGTAATAAAACTTGTATCCTTCCCCAATCTCTCTTGCTTTATTGCCCTTCCATTTTGTTTCCTGCAAACAGGCAACATTCACTCTTCGTCGTTTCAAAACATCTGCTAACTCTCTTCCTCTTCCAGTCATCGTACCTATATTCCAGCTTGCAAACCTCACTCTGACATTCTTCTCTCTACGGGCTCGCCTCTTACGTCGCACCCGCTCCGTAAGGTGCGACAACCCTTGCCCACTTCCCACAGGAGCCGGGTGCTGCCCCTGCGCGTCGCCTGCGGGGTACGCCCTAGCCCTGTCATATATCCCACAACTCGTAATATTCATAAGTTTACTGCATGGGATTTGGCAAAAGTTTTACAGTCGGCCGCCTGCCTGACACCAACCCTCTTTGGAACCGTAGAAGAGAGCTACAACAAACAAAATGATAAGGTGTACGTACACAGTAGTGAAGAAGCGAGCAACCGTATTACGCGTGTCCAACGGGGTCATTTTCCATCCTCGCTCATGGTGTGGTTGGGAGTTTCTTATTGGGGCTTAACAGAGGTATATTTTTGTGAGAAAGGTTAAAAACGAATGCAGTTGTGTATCAAAATACAGTCCTGACGAACCTTGTGTAACCTGTTTCTCATTAAAATGATAAGGTGTACGCACACAGTAGTGAAGAAGCGAGCAACCGTATTCCGCGTGTCCAACGGGGTCATTTTCCACCCTCGCTCATGGTGTGGTTGGGAGTTTCTTATTGGGGCTTAACAGAGGTACATTTTTGTGAGAAAGGTTAAAAACGAATGCAGTTGTGTATACAGTCCTGACGAACCTTGTGTAACCTGTTTCTCATACCATGTTCAATAACAGGCACTGGGTATTCCAACAAGATTCGGCGTCAGCTCATAGAGCGAAGAGCACACAAGACTTTTGACAGCTCCAATACAATAGCATAAGCCGACCCACACGCTGACGAATAATAGATAATGACGGTAGTCAATCAACAATAGATAAGTAGATAAGGACAATGGAGCGCTAATGACGGTTGAGGCTACACCGGATATCAATTAGATAAGAGTTAATTGATCTGCACATCTCCGGAACCGTGCATCCTACGCAAAAATGGACCGCAGATTCGTGATCAGAGCATGCCAAAACCTTTTTCTTTTATTTTTTTTTTAGGATCGTGAGTCGACGAACGTCGTACTTGTACCACTTCTGACTCAGTGCGCCAGAACTGGTACAACCTTTCTACAAGTGCGCCAGAACTGGTACAACCTAACTACTCTGATGGTTACCGCCACTCAACATACAAAGCACAGCAGCTTATGCTGATATGTTATGTGAGACCCTGGATCTTCTTCGGTCGAGATGACCTATTCGTGGTACAATCAAATTACGTTGTAGCGGGACTCTATCACGTATTATAGAATGTTTTACTTTTATGCTGGTACTTATAACGGTGTTACCGTTACATCCTATTAAAGTCCACTGCTGAACATAGGCCGACCCCAGAAATTGCTCATAGGGCATTGTCTCATAGATACTTGCCATAGTTGCCACGCTTGACAAGCGATTTGGCAACCATAGTTTATTTTTATTTTTTAGTAGTTATTAGGAAGACGCTGCTGTCCATCCCCCGATTTGTTTTCCTCTGTCACGTCTTACGACATCCACGGCATGATATGGGGTAGTTGATTTGTTGTGATGGTTTTAATATTTATGTAAAGGTGACAGGGTTGTAAAAATAAAAACCCATATTTACATATTGAAACGTTTATTTATACATTGTCAAAATGTTCTCACCTAATAAATGAAACAACTTCTAATGACTATAAATTTATTTATTCATTATGTTATATAGTTATATCTGGATCAATATTTATTTACATCGCCACCGCTTGAAATGCCAACTACGGACAGGTTGGCGAGCGCCTCCGCAGCCGTGAGCCCGGGGCGGCTTCAGATGAGGCGCTCGCTGAGCCAGATTCAGGAGTCGGGGGGATGCGGTGGCGGCGGCGGAGGGTGCGGGGGCGGCGGCGGCGGAGGCGGCGGGAGGCTGGGCTCGGTGCTGCGCCGGCGCACCTTGCCGCGCTTCTTCAGCATGGTGGCCTGCGGAAGCGCGCGCTCAGCTACGGGCCGCCCGGGGGGCCACCGCCGGGGCCCGCGGACCCCGAGCCGCGCTTCGTTTTCTTCAGCATCGTCGCCTGCCGGCCACACCACTCAGCCACGCCGCCACGCCGGGGGACTTACGCGTGCCCTAACTCCTTCCCTATTCTTATATTCTTTTTATAACCTAACTTTTATTTTGGTCGGATAGCTTCCCGCCATTTTTGTCATTTTCGACATATTGTTTTTTTTTTAATTCGACCAGTGATAAAATTCTAAGATTTATTATAAAGGTAGTAAGAGTTTTAAAAACAACAATTCTCATCATTCGTAATAATTGTAAGCAAATGATTGTGTTTCATTATATTGTTAAGAGGAGTTGATAAATAATGGTAATCTTAAATTTATTAATTCTTTAGCTAGATATACTGATCTATTTCTGTAAGTATTATATTTCAGTAATGGACACTTTACTTATTGTTGTTTAACATTAATCGATAAAAAATTTGTAATATTCATAGATCAAGGGATTTTTCTTTACACAACTCATCAATAAGATTGCATAACATAATAGCTTAAATTGATTTCACTACTGCAGTTATTAATCTATATTTGATTCCCAAGCACGTAAGTCCCACGTTTCGGCTTATTATACTAATTGATTAATTTCAAGTACAAAAAACTGAATTTGAATTGTTAGTTAAGTGTTAACATGGAATCGGGCTAGCTGTTCGCGTTTCCACTGAACGAACATTTTCACTTGCGAACATCTAAAGCAAAATGTTTGTTCAAGCAGCGCCGGCTCTAGGCGATGGGACCGGCATGATGTGGCGAGCGCCAGAAAACGGTTTCCAATACGTATACATACATATATTATATATATGGAGTATATACATATATAGCTTACAAATGTATTTATTCTTAATATAAAGCAGCTGAAAGTTATAGCAACAAGAGTTTATAATGTACACACTGCTTACTGCTACACACGAAACAAACAATGATCAATATAGGTAAGAAAATCTAAAGAAATAGTCTGTTAAAATGGTACCACCTTGAAAACAAAACAAGCCAATTTTTCAATAATGTATGTATGTACCTAAATTTTTCTGTCACAGATTGAGAATAAAATGAAAATTAAATTCAAATGAGATAAATTCAGGCCATGCAAAAGACGCGGTGCGATGTTGCAAGAGTTATTTTACAACGATAACATGTTAAGGCGACACCGCGAAAAAATGCACCTCCTATCATCGAATAGTGTAGGACTATCAGTGGAGAAGCCTCCATAGAAGCCGAGAGGCCGGGCTTGCCCTTTTAAACTGCTCAATCAAAAATACCAATACTGATAAAATTTATTGAGCACTGTTTCAAACTATTTCATATTTCCCGCGCGCTCCTTTGTTTTACACAGGTCATGACCTCGCAGCCTTAGCGATACTGCTGTCATTAAAAAAAGGAGTTGAATTGAGCGATTAGTCGTCTCTCTCGCACGCGTGGGCTTTTACCGGGCTTTCGAGAAGACGATCGCTCACTTTCTAACCTGTGGCAAAATATTCTATAGTGAAATATAACTACGATTATTTATATAGCAATTAGTATAGAGCAAGCCAAGCTTTAGGTACGAAGTTAAAAGAGCGCGGGAGTGCGCGGGTGATACGTTTGCTTAACATCACAAGTTCACTTCACATTTCAATGTTTACTCTGTGTGTTTAATTTGAGTTGAAAACCTCTCAACCTTTTAGTGCCCGCCGTTAGTTTAGTGTTTAGGCATAAGAGATGCTTCTAAGTCTACTCAAATACAAATTAGCAACCAAACTGTTTTTCTTTGTTCAACTACTATTAAAGATACAAAATTGTTGGACTAATGAATATTCCCATAACTTTGAGAGGCCATTGAATAGATGGACTGAATCGACGGCTAGTAAGTAATGGGTGTTTATTTACACCTATTTATATCTTTGAAATTATATAAATATTACAATGAAATCTTAGTTTAGGACTAGACGAATATATCATTCTGTTATAGAACTGTTTCGTGCAACGTGCTACCTCAGACCAACAAAGAAAGAGACAGAACACTACATTTCACAAACGATGCCGACCCCGACCCCGACCGGAGTAGGACCACGCTCTCACAGAATACCAGCGTATAATAACAACTTAATGCTGCTGTGTTTCGTATGGTGAGTGTAGAGAACAGGTGACCTTTTTTATTGGAATTGACGCATTCCACCTTAGTCCTCAAAGGAATGCATCTGAATTTTGATACTTAATTGAGTATAAAGGTAGACTGTGCTCGTTTGTCACCCTTATTCTATAAAAAATAAAGAAATAATGATTTTAAATGAATATTTGTGCATCAGTTAGTGTTTTTTTCAATAAGTTGCACATGATTTCGGTGGTATTTAAAAAAGTTGTGACTATCATTCTTTGTTGGTATGAGAGTGCTGCGAAAACGAAGTGTAAAGCTCAGTACGTCAGACGTGAAGTAAACGAGCGTCATGCAGAGTAATATTCTGAGAAGGCTATACCTTGAGGGCCGACTTGAGCACCACGACTTCACTGGGCGCTGCGACCCACGGCTCTCCGTCTACTTGTACCGGAATCTCGCTCTTGAGGTTTATTTTTATATGTCCGCCCTGAAACACGTAATGTACGTACAAATTGAGTAGGTAAGTAATAGGCTAATTAGTGTATGGTACACGGCGTAATACATCACCTAATTTTGGGATGTCAAATCCGAAAGAGACTGTGGGAAATTCCAGAAAATCGTTTTGTCTCTTTTATCTCAGAAGTTTATATCCAGAACTGGCATTGTCTTATACTAAGTATTAATAATGTCCTCGAATTCGGTCTCGAATTTCGGTCACGGCAGCCAGCCTCAAAGGAGACCAGCCATCATCGCAGGACAGGATTATAGAACCCAAGTGTATGCGCCAGCACAGATGCACTTTCTATTCCCTCACTCTAATCGTCCGATGGGACGGTAAATCGACACCACCGAAGAGAGATCAGGCGCAAGACCAACGGCTTTACGTGCATTCCGAGGCACGGGGGTGAGTCACCGCCAACTTCATTACCCCGGGCAGCTACTGAGAATTTGTTTTTGACGGAAAAACTCTATGATCTAATTTTTTGACCAGACCCGAGATTCGATCCCGGGACCTCATCATCAGCAGTCGCATCACTACAACCTCTAGACAGCAGTCTTATATATAAAGTATTCATTAACATATTCAATCAGTCATTGAACACTCGGGCACAGTGTCTGAAATTTCGTCCACCCGTAAGAGGTCCGCTCAAACGTCAATCACCTCATCTAGTAGCTGGTCCTCGGACTCAACAGAATCCGATCAATCAGTTATTGATACGACCCCCTTCACGGAAGTGAAATCCAAGCGCGGCTCGAAACGCGCTACGACCTCTCGCACACCTTTCGTCCCGACGGCCCCGCAGCTGCCGCCGCCGCCCGCACCCCCGCAGCCCCTGTTGCTACCCGCGCCCCCGCAGCCTCCGCCGCTGCCCGCACCCCCGCAGCCTCCACCGCTGCTCGCCACACCGCAGCCCCCGTCGCTGCTACAAAGAAGCAGGTCCAGCCCCCTGTCTTCTTCAGGGACACGGCGCAATTTACCAGACTTTCTAAAGCCTGCTACGACGCAGGCTTTAAATATGACCAAGCCACCAACCTTGGCGAGTCAATCAAAATCGTCCCGCAGTCAATCGAAGACTTTCTTAATATGACCAAACCCTTCACAGCCAAAGGTGTGCCCTATCACACCTACTCTCTCCCTGAAGAACGTAAAGTCACGCTGTCCTCCGCGGAGTTCCTTTTAAACTCGCCAACGAGGAGATCCTAGAGGACCTTAAGTCCCAGGGATTCCCAGTTGAGGCTGTCCACAAGATGAACAGCAGTAGGGGCAAGAGGTACTCGCTTGCGCTCCTCATTCTGTCCAACGTGCCGGAGGCTAAAGACATATTCCGACAGGTACACACTGTGTGCGGCCTGTCGAGAGTCAAAGTCGAAGCCCTCTATAGGCGCGGTTTTCCGGCGCAGTGCCACTGCTGCCAACTCTACGGGCATGCGGCGGCCAACTGCTCAGCCCCTCCCAGGTGCTTTAAGTGCCTAGACCCGCACAGCTCGAAAGAGTGTCCTCGGCCCCGTGATACCGAGTACCTACCCGCTTGCGTCCTCTGCGGACAGACTGCCCATACGGCCAACTTCAGAAGCTGCTCTCGCGCGTCTCGCCCCAATCTCGGCAACGAAGCTGCCAAAAAAGCTCCACCACCAGTCAATGACCGTACATTCTCGGCTCTCCCATCCAAAATGCCCCTTCAGGGCAACTCTCAGCCACCTCAGGACCTATATCCGCCCCCTCAGGGACCCTACAGGACTCATCACCTTCGCCCACTAGGGCCCCGTCATCAGGCGGAACCCTCTTACACCGATAACGTAGATACAGTATATACTGCTATCCGCAATATCGACGTAAGAGAGATCGCAATTTTAGCACGTAAACTGCGCACTTCTCAGTCCCCTCAGGACCGTCTGCTCGTGCTTACCGAGCACCAACACCTTCTAAATTCAATATAATTAGTCATTCCATTCGTAAGCTGCCTTAATTAGGCAGCAATTCTTCCCAGCGGCTACTCGCCGCTAGCGCCCCCCTTTCACCCAAGGGGGTCGCGTTCGATACGACTTAAAGATCTCTAGCTAGATCGTTAAACCAGTCCCTAAAAGCGGTGTTTAGTAGGTAAAAGTCTCCACATAACCACGCAGCCGCAGTGTCGATTTCTGTTCTACTTGATTGTTCAGTTGGAGAGTAGACTTGCACAATCGACCACTTTTCGTTTTTCGGAGGTAGTTTTATATTAAGTATAACAATACGCTCTGAGACGCTAATGAGGTCGTCAATAAATGGTTTTAATTCATTTTTTATTAAGAATCCTGTTCCATATAAGCCTGGTATTTCTCCTTTATAATAAAATATAAAATGCCCATGGTCTTCTATACTCTCCCCTAGTCGTCGTACTTCACTCAAACCCAGTATTGACCACTTTACATTTTCTAGAGCTAGTATTAGTTCCGTTAGACTCTCATTGGTTCTTAAGGACAACGTGTTGTATGTCGCAATGTGTATTTTATCTGCCATTTGGCGATGTTTTTTAGGAGGAATGTGTAATTGGAAATTAGTTGGAGGGTAATAGTCTTCTTCCCCCACGGTGACTGGCCGGATTGGGGTGCCTTTAGAAAAAGTTTGTTTTATTGATGTTGTGTTGTCTCGATTCCGGGTGTCGATGTCATTTACAGGTTTTTTGGTATTTCTGATATCAAAGCTGAACTTCCTCTTTCCACATAACTGAGTATGTTAGGTCTTATAGTGTCTTTTCCTACAGTTTTGGTCGCTGAGTTGATTTGTGTCTTGAAAACGGTAGTAGTAGCTTTCTTTTGATTTGAATTGTTTGGCGAACCTGACTCTTCTCTTTTTCTCTTTTCTGGGTAGCTATCTTTGTTTTTCTTTACTACTAATTTATTGTATTTTATGAATGCTACATTTCCTTTTTTCTTTTCTTCTTCAACCTGTAACTGTAGCTGCTTGCGTTTTTCTAGCATTTCTTTAGAATTATCTTCCTTAATGTATATTCCTTGTGGAAGTTTGGACTTGTTTCTCAATATCAGGTGCTTTTTCCATAGCGTAGTAATAGTGACTACGACCGGGCGGTTTTTGCTGTCGACGTGTTTCCCAATTCTGTATATTTTACTGATTTCATTACTATCGAAGTGTATTTCCATGTCTATTATGACGTCATTGATGTAATCCACAAGCTCACATTCGGTTTTTCCTATTTCTTCTATTCCAAAAAACACTAAATTATTTTTCCTTTTTTCATCTTTCAAAAACTTTACTTCCATTTCTAATTCAGATATTTTTGTTTTGAGGGTACTATTTTCTTCCATAATAAATTTCATCTTTTCATCAAACGCCTCCATTACATTTTTCGTAACTGAAGTTGTTATTAGAAGAGCCTGATTATTAAGTTTCTTATCTAGTATTGATATTAGCTTTTCCATATATTTTTCCTCCATTTTTAGGGAAATTTTACTGTTATGGCAGCACTGTATTTTAGTTGGCAGCCCTAGATTCTGTTTGGCAACACTAGGTTCCGTTAAGTAACACTGAATTCTGGTAGGCAACACTTTTTAATGTCACTTCTTGAAAGTTGTCTATGGTGTTTTGTTCACTTCCCTTCAATGATTTTGCAGTTTTAGGTTATGTTTCAATAATGTTTGTTGTACAATTTTTCACTTAATGTTGGTTTCCACTGTTTTTACTTCTGGATTTTGCCCGTTATAGTTTTCTTCAGCAATCTTAGGCAAAATACGGTTGATTACACTTGTTTTTGCACACAATTCGAGTATATATTCGCGGAGAACGTTGACGCACGTCCAATCAGTTCAATGACCGGAACCGGAATTATAAAATTAAATACATAGGCTGCACTAAATGTATCGGGAATGGAATATTTCTACCGTTCCTGTCATATTAAAATCATTTTAATTGAAAACTCCTTGGTTTTAAAAATCGAATACCACGTATTTATTTAAAAAAGATTCTCAGTCTTGTCACAAGGTTTTGTCAAACTTGTTTAGTCGTTGAGAAAATGGAATTGACTCGAGAAAATTCAAGAGCGATAATTTATTATGACTTTCAAAGTGGTTTAACACAAAAACACTGTTGACCGGATGATTTCTGCATTTGGCGATGAAGCCCCATCCAAAACCACAATTTATCGCTGATTTGCTGAATTTCAACGTAGACGTGTCAAGCTCAGTGATGATCCCCGTCAAGGTCGTCCAAAAACTGCAGTCACCCAAGAGAACGTTGATGCTGTGCGTAAGCTGATTGAGGAAGATCGACATGTGACATTCTGCGAAATTCAGGCAACTTTAGACATTGGCATGAGTCAAATACAAATAATCTTGCATGAACAATTAGGTGTAAAAAAGTTGTTTTCCCGACGGATACCGCATTCGCTCTGTGAAGAGCAAAAAGCGGCTCGCGTTACTTGGCGCGTCAGAAATCTCGAAAGATTCCACGCAGGATCCTCAAATGCTGTATACAACATCGTATCAGGTGACAAATCCGGGATATACGCGTACGATCCTGAAACAAAAAACCAGTCACGAGTTTGGGTGTTCGAAAATGAGTTAAAGCCAACAAAAATTGTTCGTTCACGGAGTGTTGCATAAAAAATGGTGGCCACGTTTGTCTCCAAAACTGGCCATGTTACGACTATTCCTCTTGAGGGACAAAGAACGGTTAATGCAGAATGGTATGCTAGCATTTGTTTGCCACAGGTCGTTTCTGAACTCCGTAAAGAGAACTGCAACCGCTGCATCATCCTCCATCACGGCAATTCGAGTTCTCATACCGCACACGGAACAAAAGAGTTTTTAGAGCAAGAAAACATAGAAATATTAGGCCATCCGCCGTACAGCCCCGACCTAAGCCCTAATCATTTCTATACTTTCCCTAAAATAAAGAATAAATTGCGTGGACAGAGATTTTCATCACCTGAAGAAGCTGTGGACGCCTACAAAACGGCCATTTTGGAGACGTCAACTTCCGAATGGAATGGTTGCTTCAATGATTGGTTCCATCGTATGGAAAAATGTGTCAAATTTCGTGGAGAATACTTCGAAAAGCAATAAATACATTTTTAAATAGTAATGTTGTGTCACTTCCTTGATTCCCGAAATTTTCAGTGCCGCCCTCGTATATACGTCAAATTATCTCGCATCGATATACAGCCCGCAATATCTCAGTAGCCGGGGATAATTAGGAAATAAATGTTTTTTTCGCCTTCTGTGTTATGGTAGCAGCAGGGTACATATTATTTATTGCCGTTTACGGTTGACTAGCCTGGCTGCTACATGTGTATTTGGATGGGTCCCTGGATGGTTTAAAAACTCTATATACCTGGTAGGTGGTGCTGTTGTCGAGATCCAGGAATCACCCGTGTAAAGCCGGGGCGCACCGTCAATAAATGAATAAAAAAATATTTGGGAGATGAGTAACCTGCGCTATCCGCATGGCGCCGCGCAGGCCGGACTGTATCTGTCCGAGGTGCACGACTCCGGTGACGCCCACTACTTCCAGCATCCCGTCCCAGTGGTTGGGCTTGTTGAACTGGTCGTCCTTCTCGGGGCCCCACGGGTTCGCTCCGGAGCCCCAGCTGCGAACAAATTGAACGATCAACCGTTTTAGATTGTTATGTAATATTTTATAGTATGTCCTACAACGACGGTTAAATCCAACTGAGCCAAGAGACACTACACCTATCTCAGTAATTACAGTACCCGGTTGACCGAGCTTTGCTCGGTATTTTTCGCTCGATTTTTTTAATTCGTGTGTTTTGGAAATTATATTTAGATACAAATTACATACTGATGAATTATAAATAATATTTTTTGATCTTAGCGACATAACAGAAAAAACGGAACTGGTTATTTGAATAAAAAATCATGAGTGCAATTATTTTTATTTAAATTTTCGTGTTTTTAAAAAATATTAAAAAAAGGGCTCGAAAAAAATATATTTTCTCAAAAAAGAAAGAAACTTGAAAAAAAAAATAAAAAAGTCGGTCGGTCGGTCTGGGCTCGAACCGGGGTTTTACGATTTTGTGACCGCCCATTATACCAATAAGCTATTTATAATCATTACCAAACTGTCAAAATTTACTTTCTTATTCTAACTATATTGTAGCAGTTTTTAATTGCCTAAAATCACGGACAAAAAGACATTTTCTAAAAATAAATCTTAGCTAGATCGATTTATTATCCCCGAAACTCCCTGGACACTAAATTTTATGAAAATCGTTGGAGCCGTTTCCGAGATCCCGATTATATATATATATACATATATACAAGAATTGCTCGTTTAAAGGTATAGGATATACAACAAAATAAATAGGCTGTTATCTATATATCCTCTTTCTGAACACGAATGTAGAAAAAACACAATAAAATGGCTCAAATCTTTAACATACGAATCCACTGAAAGTTTTTTACATCCTCAACTTTAATATCACGCACATTATATATATTTATAATATTACTATGTACTTTAATCTAAAATATGTATCTATATAATTTAATTAATTGGCTTTGTTATATTACCTATCCTTCAATTTACTAAATGTCAATTTTCTCATAACCAATTAAATGAAAATAATGATGTCTTCAATATACTATAAAAACGTGTAATTTAAGATGTACAATCCGTGAGGAGGGACCTGGTGACCTACAGAACAGGTATTGTTTAATACCTTTATTAGGCACCAGTCTCTCACAAACTAGGGTTCAATACGTTTATAGTTTAACATGTTTGTCGACAATAGTACTGTATCTGTTTGTAATGAGAAAATAAATATAATTTCTATTCTATTTCTATTCTATTCTATTATTTTATAGTAATATTACTATATTGTATTTTTTTTTAATAAACTAGCGACCTGCCCTATCTTCTGCCTGGGTTAGTTAAGGCGGCGTTATTTTCATTTGAGATAAACATCAAAAACCATTTTTCGATTATCCATTTTTCGATTTATCAAAAAAATCTTAAAGCATTTCATTTGAGGGCCACAGGTTCAAATTCTTAACGGAATAAGTAGTTGCATGGGCTACAAATGTAGTACGGGAGGGTGATATGGTCATCCGGTTAATATTGTCACTTTCTTATAACTCAAAAACTACAGCCTTGTTTGTATAGAAGGCTATATGATACGATAGCTCTTCATCAGTCAATGAAATAATAAAGAGTCAAAAGGACGCAGCTTTATCGACGCCATTTTAACAGTTATTATAGTGAATATTTTAGTCCATTTTAGTATGGCATAATGTAGTTAGTTTATACTCGTATAAATATAAAGTTAATTTTCGAAGTGTTCCTAAGTATTTCCAAAGCTTATTTGTTATTTTTTTATTAATATATTAGTTATAGTATACGACTTTGTGTTTTTGTAGTCCCAGTTTGGGTTTTATAGGGCGCCAAAGCTTAAGGTGATCATATTACTCTCACGTACCTTAATTGTTCCGTGTCAGTATCCACGTTCCCGTGAAATGTGTGTATGTAAATTGCCTCTACAGTACAAGAGAAAATCCTAGTAACGGAGTTAAACGTTTTTTAAAAACAAATAAAAACATAATTTTAGATCTAATAGTTAATTGAATAAACATTGGTTTCAGTACTCGTCTCCAGGACGATTTGAGGAGTCTCCAGAAGTATATGTCGTCACATACCTGAGTATATTCAATATGATGATGCCCTCGACGGCGGGCAGTTCCACTGGCTTTCCGTCCACCTCGAGCTTGACCGCCTTGTGCAGATCTTTGCACATTTTCCGACCGACCATCTTACGGAGCCCCATCTTCACGTACACGCCCTTGTTGCGTAACCTGCACAACCGAAAATGTTGAGGTTTTGTTGAAAGCTATGCGAATTTAATAAACACAAACCTATCTACTGCGGTGCAGCTTTTGAACTTTATTTATTGAAAATTGCAACTATCATTACAAGAATTCCTAATGCGACAGTGTAATCCTTTTTATGATTATGAAATAACTTAAATTAAAAATTTAATAAGCTCCCCAAACAAAAAGAGCTGACGATCTTCAAACGGCTGAACAGATCTTTTTGAAACCTAGCTAACAACACTCTCGATTAAGAAACATTTCAAACGAAAAAACTTTATCAAAATCAGTTCATCCGTTTAGGAGCTGTGATGCCACAGATAGACGGATACACAAATATAAACTAGACTGCCTCGTTGGTCTAGTGGTTGTAGTAGTGCGATTGCTGATCGTGAGGTTCTGGGTTCGAATCCCGGGTCGGGCCAAAAAAATTAATTATTGAGTTTTTCCGTCAAGAAATTCTCAGTAGTTGCCCAGAGTCAGGAAGTTGGCGGGGTCTCACCCCCGTGCCTCGGAAAGCACGTAAAGCCGTTGGTCCTGCGCCTGATCTCTCTCCGGTCGTGTCGGTTTACCGTCCCATCGGATTACGAGAGTAAGGGAATAGAGAGTGCACCTGTGCTTGCGCATACACTTGGGCACTATAATCCTGTCCTGCGCCGATGGCTAGCCTCCGTTGAGGCAGGCCGCCGTGGCCAAAATTCGGTCTGGAAGACATTATTATACACTAAAACTTATAACGTCCCCCTGTTTTCGTCGGGGTTTAAAATAATTCTTAATTTTCACAAACCTTCAAAAAGTGCTTTGTGAAAGTCAATTTCAAAATAAAAATATTCTGATCTTGACACGATTTCGTTTTTTTATTATTGTTGCCGTGTATAACATAAACACAAGTCGATTTTTCTCTCATCACAAATTCACTCGTTTAGTTATTTTCGTAAGTTACTTAATTTACGGTTTTTCGGCATCAATTATCTATTATGGTGGGGATTTGTTGGTATTGTGATCGCTAATTGATTGAATGCCAGGTGGTATTTCTAACTAGTTAGTATATAAAGCTTGGAAGATTTGTTCAGATGTACAATGTGATTGGCGGTGAAGGAAAATATCGTGAGGAAACTTATATGTCTGAGGAATAGAATATTTAGATTGTATAGTGAGTAGTTGCATGTGCCTAGTAGTGGTACGTATTATAATCATCATCATCATCATCATCATCATCATCATCATCATCATCATCATTACAGCCCTTCACAAGTCCACTACTGAACATAGGCCTCCCCCAAGTAATGCCACAAAGCACGGTCCTGAGCCACCTGCATCCATCGACTTCCTGCATATCTTACCAGGTCGTCACTCCATCTAGTGGGGGGTCGCCCTACACTACGCCTACCGGTACGAGGCTGCCACTCGAGAACCTTTCTTCCCCATCGGTTATCGGTTCTTCGAGCTATATGGCCGGCCCATTGCCACTTCAGCTTACTAAGCCGTTGGGCTATGTCGGTCACTCTGGTTTTACTGCGGATATCCTCATTTCTGAGTCTATCACGCAGAGAAACTCCGAGCATAGCCCTCTCCATAGCTCGCTGAGCGACCTTGAGCGTCCTCATACGGCCAGCAGTGAAGGACCACGTCTCAGATCCGTAAGTCATCACTGGCAACTTGCACTGGTTGTACACTTTAGTTTTCAGAGTTTGAGGTATACCTGACGAGAAGATGTGTCGTAATTTCCCGAACACTGCCCAGCCGACTTGAATCCGTCGATTGACCTCTCGGTCGAAGTTGGACCTATCTATTTGTCCCAGGTAAATGTACTCGTCAACAACTTCGAGCATAGTGCTCCCAACAACTACCGGCATAGGTGTGACATGGACATTAAACATGATCTTTGTTTTGTCCATGTTCATCTCAAGACCTATCCGTTGGGAGGCACTATTGAGGTCATTGAGCATAGTGCTTAAGTCCTCCAGCGATTCTGCCATAAGGACTATATCGTCGGCAAATCGAAGGTGAGTGATGCACTCGCCATTGATGTTAATACCTTATCCTTTCCAGTCCAGTAGCTTGAAAACGTTTTCCAGAGCAGCGGTGAAGAGTTTCGGGGATATAACGTCACCCTGTCTTACACCTCTCTGCAGTTGGATAGGTTTCGAACTCTGGTTTTGTACTCGGATAGCCATCGTAGCCCTACTGTACAAACACTTCAGCACTTCGATATACCGACAGTCAACTTGGCACCGCTGAAGGGACTGCAGCACCGCCCAAATTTCGACGGAATCAAAGGCTTTCTCATAGTCCACATACGCCAGGCAAAGTGGCAAATTGTACTCTTCAGTCTTCTGTACAATCTGTCGCAGGATATGTATGTGGTCTCTGGTACTGAAGCCTTTTCAGAAACCGGCTTGTTCGGGAGGCTGGAAGTCGTCGAGTCTGCGTGCGAGACGATTCGTAATGACTCTCGAAAACAGCACGTAGACGCGGCTCGGAAGGGAAATCGGTCTGTAGTTCTTCAAGAGAGCGTTGTCGCCTTTCTTAAAGAACAAGACCACCGCACTTCTGCTCCACGCCTCTGGAGTAGTGCCACCATGGAGGACGGAATTGAAGAGCTTCTGAAGGACTTCAAGTACCGGGGGCCCTGCCGTTTTTAAGGTGCTGGAGAGCCATTCTAATCTCGCTTAGACTGACGTCCGGGATATCGTCGGAATAGTGTCGGATAAGACTTGCTCTTGGATCGTTACTCACACTTGCGTGTGGCTCCAACGATGATGTGTACAGCTGCCCATAGAACCTCTCAATCTCACTCAAAATCTCAGGTGTCCCGGAAACGATGCTGCCACACTCAGTCTTCAGCTTTGACAGTTGGCTCTTACGGGCAGACAGATCTCTGGCAAAGACTTTGGAGCCCTGGTTCCGCTCGATCGCTTCTTTAATACGAGCAGTATTAAAGTTGCGTAAGTCTCGCCGCATGCATTTGGAGATCTGTCTGTTCAGTTGCCTGTATGCTGTCAAATCTGTTGACGTATTATAAGGCTGTAATTTTTTTTGACATCAATAAGTTACTTTATGGCCTTGTATATTTAGCTCATACCCCTTCAACGGTAATGCTGCCTCCAATAACATGTTTATGAAATTTGGCTTAAAAAAAACGCTGTTTTGATAGATTCTCTGTCGTCAGACTTGAATGATTGTCTTTACTTGAAGTGGATTGATGAAAAATTTTATATTATTTTCGACGTTTATTAAATATCAAACATTATTTATTAATAACATATAACGGTATATTTTAATACTAACATAGATATTATCGTCAAACTAAGAAAAAGGGACAAACATTGTCTATGAATAAAAGTTTTAATATAATTTAAATTGACCTGCTGTTAAACTTGTTGGGGTTCTCCTCTCTCGCATTGTGGAAGTCGAGACAGAGGTCTGCGTCGATGCCAATGCCGAAGTAGTTGTTCATGACCAGTATCTGCGAGTTGTCTTCGCTCTGCGACCCTGTGGTCACAGATGCTGTAACGTGAGTGCGTCGCTCCAGATGACTTCGCTTACAATTTGTAACGATTGACGATTATGCCACATATTCACTTGTAAACTCCATATGTAAATATAGTAGCAGAAAGATATCTTTAAATATTTATGTAGAATAGTCTTCGTTTTCATATATGAAACTAATTTACATTCTATTCAATATGATGTATGGCCATGTTGTTATCTAAGTTCGTCTTGAAATCGCACTTGACGTTACTAAACTTTTTCGTAATAAAACATCCTTGTGTTGTATGAATCGTATTTTACCAAGAATTTATTGCACATTATATCTTTCAAAACATTTATTAGAAAAATAAGAATTAAGCCACACCTTAAAAAATCTACGTGATATATCTGAAACTATAATTTTATGCTTACATCTATAGCTAATTTTGTTTACTAGTGAATACGTGGCTTTATACCGAATTTAAAAGTTCAGTGATTTGCTAGAGATTTAAGTCCTCAAATCCTTTCCATTGTTACTATAATTATTGGTGGTATTAGAGAAGTTTGTTAACGAAATTTCGATTTCGACCGAGAATTGTTTTTTGTCATCAATTCACGAGCTCTAGCCTATAATAGGAAAGACACCTCGATAGGACTTCAAAGTACATTGGTTAACCCGTCGACGGTTTGCAGTTCACAAAAAAGAAATGGAGTCTTATGCGAATACTAAACATTGAATAAAACTATTTTTACGGATTTATCGCGTTTAATTTTACTTTTTTTCAATTCCCGATGATTCGGGTGCTTTTTGTGGTTGCACACGGTAATCCCTAAGGAATTAAAAATAAAGACAATTAAACGCGTCAAAATATTTATTAGTTATAGTTTTATTCAATTGACGTCTGTTATTTACTGACCGGGTAGCTGTTTGGAGAGCTCTTTGGGCTCGTCCTGCTTATCCTCAGGGTGGAAGACGACGGTCCAACGGTCGAGACGGATCTCCTCGGCGTCGATGACGTCGCGCAGCAGCGACAGCGGGTCCTCGCAGCCGGTGTAGCCCGAGCCCCAGCGTAAAACGCGGGCAAGGTCATTACCTAGCATGTAAAGTAAAAGTAAAGTTACAGCCTATATACGTCCCTATGCTGAGCACAGGGCTCCCTTCGGTTCTGAGAGGATTTTAGGGCAAGGAAGTGTCCGCCGCGTTGCTCCAATGCGTGTTGGCAAACTTCACATGTCTTCGAAAAATTTTTTTATTCCTCAGATATGCAGGTTTCCTCACGATGTTTTCCTTCACCGCCGAGCACGTGGTAAATCAGCACTTAAAATTGTAATTCACAATACATTGGTGCCGGCCCGGCGGGGATCGAACCCGGGTTACTCGCGTTCTATATTTACAGCGAGCGTTAACCATCTGAGCTACCACGGCTATTTTTTTAAATTCACTTTTCGGATTAGATTTATCAAGTCCGCATAGAAGGGTAAAAACGATAACTTTCGATAATATCAATTGTTCAACTCAATCTATTTTTAATCTCTTCAAGTATCATGTGGGAAGTCACGGGATATAAATGGCGGTTTAATTTTGTTTTGCTATTCATTAACACTAACAATTTCATTGGTGCCGGCGGGGATCGAACCCAGGTTACTCGCGTTTCCATCCAGGTTCCATTTACAGCGAGCGTTAACCATCTGAGCTACCACGGCTCATTGCCTAGTACATATAAATAATGTAGTGTAAACCAATAAACCTCAAGTATAATAGGTGAGACTTAAAAATAAAGATAACCGCAGTAGACAACCAGAATAACCGACATACCAACACAACGCATTAGAAGATATACTTATAGAATCGATGAAAATAATTACATTTTAAGGTATACTAGACTAGACTTAGAAATGAAGATATCCGCAGTATAACCAGTGTAACCGACATAACAACAAATAAATTAGCTAAAAGACCAATGGTTCAGTCATATAGCTATAGCTCAAAGAACAGATAACCGATGGGGAAGAAAGGTTCTCGAATAGCAACCTTGTATCGGTAAACGATGTGTAGGGTGGTCCCTCACTAGATGAAATGACGAGCTGGTAAGATATGCAGGTAGTCGGTGGATGCAGGTAGCTCAGGACCGTATTTTGTGGTATTCCTTGGGGAGGCCTATGTTCAGCAGTGGATTTGTGAAGAGCTCTAATGATGGTGATAATTACACTTCAATGTATTAATATTCTTTTGATTAACGCTTTATATATTCAATAAGAGTTTCGTTTTCCTGTAGAAAAATTTCATTCGACATTGTTATGATAAAAATTTTTGTAAGGATTTGCCTGAATCACCACGCTTGATAGGTGGTTTGGCGCATCACCAGATGTCTCCGCATCTTTCATGCTGATCCCCGTTGGTCTGTGAATTTAACGTCTGACGTAAAGAAGTGGTTACACCTATCGAAAGCCATAAAATTCCCATGAGATTGCCATAGTCAACAGTCAATTCTTGCAACACCCACGGGCGTAACAGAATGGCTTATTCTCTTTCGACGAGCGAAGGGTGAAAGATCAAAACAAAACAAAAGAAAGTGATCAGTTACCAGTGCCGAGAGGGACGATGGCGCACGGTGGGTTGGAGCACTGCGAGTCCTGGCCGACGTTGTCGAGGCACTGCAGCACCCAGCCGATGGTGCCATCGCCGCCGCACACCAGGATCTTGTAGTTGGGGATGTGCCGGAACACGTACAATCTACCAGAACATACATCGTTTTTACTTATAAAAGTGGTTTTGAGAAATTGTCTAAAAAAGCAGAATATATCTCCAAATACATTGTAATTTACAACAGCCATGAAAAATGTAGTTTCTAACATGGTAGAGACATGCTGCAGCTATAGTTTCAGCACTTTCACAGAATACCAGCGTATAATAACAGCTTAATGTTGCTGTGTTTCGTATGGTATGTGTAAAGAACCAGACAATCTTTTTACTGGAAACGAAACATTCCATCAAAGTCCCCAGGGGTGAAAACGCATCTCCATTTTTATCTTAGTCGACGAAAGATGTAAGTCCTTATGGGCTTTTTTACTGAAAACGTGGCATTCCATCTTAGTCCTCAGGGGTGACAACGCATCTACGTTTTGATAAATGTAGATGTCTATGGGCCACATCATCCACTTACCATCAGGAGGACTGTATGCCCGTTCGTCATCCTCATTTTATAAAAAAGGCATCCCGCTCAGCATTATGCTGTAGCAGTTATTTTTTATAGAATAAGGGTTACAAACGAGCACACAGGCCACCTGATAGTAAGTGGATGCTGTGGCCCATAGACATCTACATTTATCAAAACGTAGATGCGTTGTCACCCCTGAGGACTAAGATGGAATGCCACGTTTTCAGTAAAAAAGAGTCTCCGGATCTCTACACTCACCATACGAAACACAGTACTTTTAAGCTGATATTAATTTACGCTGGTATTCTGTGAGTGCGTGGTCCTTCCCGGTTGAACCGACCAATTCGTGCTACAACCATACTATAGCTGTAGCGTGACTCTACCACGTTTGAAACTATTGTTGCAGTATTCCCACGGCGCTATTAGTCTGTTTGTAAAAGATAAAAAGTAAGTAAAAGAGTATTAGGTATCCATTCAGTCTGGGTTCTGTCTAAAAGAGGAGGTCACAACTTAGCCGTTCGCCATCATCACCAGCTCGTAAAAGTTTCACTACATTATTGGTACGCTGGCAGTCACATACGTCTTTTACGCTGCTGCCAATCTGGTTATATTACGTCGGGGGTAAAGGAGGTGGTTATTACGCCATCTATAAAGAAGGAAGTCTTGAGCAATTTTTGTCATGCCCCATAGTCTTACTGCAATCCACGGGATGAAATGATTCTCATAGGTCATTGGACACACGGTGGAACTAGTAAATTACTTAATCTAGATATGTGAAAGATAGTATTCAGGTACAATGAGGTTATAAATAACACGTAAGATTTTTTTATTAAATACAAAATTATATTATTGTATGAGTTGGAATACAACAAAAAAAATTGAAATCAAGTACTCACCCTGGCAGGGGGCCGCCGTTCTCAAGGTCGAACACCTGGTAAGGGTTGAGAAGCTTCCGGAACGATGAGATAAGTTCCAGACCTTGACAGCCACCCGATTTCACATTCACGAAAACTAGAAGTGGTTTTACACCCGCCGGGACCATTGACGGTTCGATGCTCGGCAGTAACATAACTACACAGGAAATTATGAGGTATGAAATAAAAAAAAATATTTTGTATTTGATAAAACTACCAATTTTGTATTTAAACACTTCCAAAATATACAAGAGAAAAATGTGTTAAATGTACGTAAGTATATATATTCGTAGCTTTGCGTTTTAAGAATTTGGGGCGTACGTCAAGCCGCTGGGTGTGTGCCCAATGCGTCCTCAGGGCTAAGGCCGAACTGGGTATATCAACAACGAAACGATGGAAAACCCCCGTCCAAAAAAGGGATGTCGGAAAGATTTTGTTATCGAAATCTTCACGAAATTTCTGCATCCAATGATTTCTCAGTTGTTATTACAGAGTACATTTTTTTATAATTGAAATTGGCTTTGTAAATTACTTTAAATTTACACTACTAAGATTAAAAATATGGCTTTATAATACTCTAAAATTAATCAATTAACAGCGTAAATAAAACTTTGTATAAAATATAATGGAAAGGTTGTCTATTGTTTTGTTGTTATTATTGATAAAATACTTTGTTATTGACCTTTAATAGATTCATAAAAATTATTTCTATTTATACAAAGCTTCCGAATTCTAAGTATAACAGCTTAGTTTTTTTTTTCAGTTTTAGAAGTTCCCGAGCAAATCCGTGACTTAAAAATAGTAATAAATAAAAATATAATTTGCGTTCTTCAGACCGCAAGACGTGATAACTTGCCCACTTCAACTGATTGAGGTGCCACTGCCATTATTTCTCGTTCGTGCAAAATGTTTACTTATGTAGCGCATAGCAAAAGGGTATACTTTAAATTTCGATTGTGAATATACAAGTTGTCACTTAAATAATTCATTGTTCGCGCTTTACTTACCTAATAAAGGTTTATCTTCATATTTGGCCTCTCGGAGTGCATAGAGCGCACGCACAGCTTTGCTGGCGTCCTCGTACGTGATCACCATCGACCCGTATTCATAGTAAATCGGACCGATCGATGTAAACTTGTTTTCTGAGAAAGAAGATTTCATATTAAGAAAACAGAGTAGCTGGAACAGCAAGAAGTATTTGAGATTAATTTTATTTTTATTAATTGATTTTATTTGTTTTTATTTTATTTATTTATTCTTTATCGCATTCCTTAAAATAAAATAATACAAAGGGCGGACTTAATGCCTTGAGGCATTCCCTACCAGTTAACCCATGGAGTGGTGAGAATTTGACGTAAGTATATATAGATACAAACACATGTAAATAACTATGCGTCTGGTATAAATGACATGGATGATTCAGGTAAGAAGCATTGTTTTTAATAGATGATTAAACGCACCGACTTTTTAAAAACAAACTTATTGAGAGATTTTCTGGTGTAAGCGGGCAAGGAGTTCCAAAAGCGTGTAGCCTGAACTGCAAAGGAGTTACCATAGAATACATATTTTGTTGTTAGCAGGAGAACGTAGAACCCTATCATTTTTAACTCATTAAAAATGTTACATAATACTAATAATTAAATTCTCTAATCTAATTCTTAAAAAGCGGTAGTATTAATTTATACTATGTAATACGACTGGACTTATTCTCATAGCTTTTCCAATCAACGTGATCGAACGTGATCAGCATCATTTCAGTCGAAGACAGGCACGGAAAAAAATGTATTTCAAATAGATTGTCACAAAGCATGGTATACATTACTCTCCACATGTTTCATTACGTCGCCTTGCGATAATGCGTGTAGAGGGCTGCCATAACTATAATATGTCTTGAATGCTTTGATATCTGAAATTACGATTGCCATTAATATCAAGGAAATAAGAATATATAGAAATAAAGATTTAGCGCATGAAGTCGCTATCATTTATATTTAGTCCATATCTATCATTTCTATCATTCTTGTTACGAGTATTCACTCCCTCATTTGGTCCTCAGTGTTGTATGGATATTAATTATCATATAGTAAACTTAATGTTGGCAACATAACTCAAATAAATCTGAAACTGATTAATGAAAAAACCAACAGCAAGATTGAGAGGCGCTTGTGTAGCGAGAGAGCTTATTGTATATTCAAAAAATCCCGAAAAGGGCGAATGTGAACATATGATAAGCGTTCAAGCCTTCGAAGTAGTCAATGGATAATAGATTTCTGTGGATAATACATTTCAATTTATGCATGGCAAGATTATAATGCATGAGTGTGCGCAAACACAGGTGTACTTTCTAGTACCTCACTCTCATAGTCCGATGAGACGGGGATCTGATTCGACGGGACAGAGACCAAGCTTGGGACCAACGGTTTTACGCTTTTCGAAGCACGGAGATTAAATACCGCCAACTTACTGACTATGGACTGCTACTGAGAACTTCTGGAATATAAACAATGAGGCAGATAATATACAAATAAATACCTTGCGATGTAGCGATTTAGACAAATGGTGTCTCACCTAGAGGATAACATCATCACGTGCGTCGAGGAAGCGGACTTGCTTGCTTACTTGCGCGTTAGCAGATTGAATACTCGTAACAGCAAAACAAGAAAGTATGTAAGTGAGCAGAATGTCGACTTACCGGTACCGAGGAACTCCACGAGAATGTTCTCGTAGTTGCGCTCGGAGAGGCCGGGAGGTAGAGAGGCGACGAACAGCGCGAGTGTGGGCCCGTGGGGGTCTCGGCGCGGCTGCAGGTAGAAGCGAGCCAGCTCCATGCGCCGGACAGACTCGCGCGCGAGCCGCACCACTATGCGCCAAGGCCTTTCGTCCTCCTCGAGGACGCGTTCTGATACCGCTGTGATTGTACATGATTTATTAACTAGTTGTAATTATTGAAGATATTTGTGCGGACTATATGGAACAGTTTCAACCTATGCATGTCTCTCTATAGACCACCTATTATTTCGTTTTAGGGCGTGTAGTCAGTCTGACGGTGGTTGTTGATATTTTGTTCCGCAGACATGCAAGTTTCCATTCAATGTTTTCCTTCACCATAATTTTATGGGATCAACGGGAATCTAACTCGGGTTACTTGCGTACTGCGAAACGGCTCTCGTGTGAGGTGTAAGGGATAATATGCTCACTTTTGCTCTAAGTGTAAACTTTACTTGAAAGCTGCACACGTATTTTTCGTTGAGTGATGAACGAGGTCCTTACGAATGGCCGATCGTGGAAAAACACTGAACTTCGATTTCATAGACTGGTGACCAGAAGAAACAATATCAGTACGAGTGTAAAGACTCTGTGCTCAAGAACTAGCATATGGATTAATCTAACTAAACATTATTTAAAAGATAAAATATTCATGAAACCCTGTCAGCAGTTGACTCAAATAGGCCGATAGTATGTAGTTTAATTAGCGTCTCGTATTTAAGTATAATCACTCGAAATATCTGTCGTGAATTCAAGAAGTTTCCGTTTCGCACTCAACCAATAAAAAGCACTAATACTTAGCTAATTTTAAACGGTTATCCCTCCGTCACTAGTTATAGGTTATCCTCGATATTGCATTTAGTAACTTTATCGACACCCGTGAGTTTTTATTTAATTGACCTTAATTGTTTGAATTACGATATATTTAATGTTCAATGTGGGAAGATCCGGATACATTTCTTCATTTAATTTTTTCAGTATGTTTAAAAATAATCAGATCTCGTAATAGTTTGAGCATTGTCGAGAAAGTTGCAGCTGTGTTACATCTGCAGCACAAATGGGGTCGCTTTGATCTGGGAAAGATCATACTCTCACAGAATATCAGCGTAAAATGTAGCATAATGCTAGTGTACGAAACACTTATGAAGTCTTTGCACTTATGAAGAGAATCGGAGACCCTTTTTACTGATAACGAGTAGACAATTAGTCCTCTAGAGCAGTGATTCCCAAAGTGGTCTATATCGACCCCTAGGGGTCTATGACAACCTGCAAGGGGTCTACGTCAGCGAAAAAAATTTTGGGGGTCCTGAAATGAAAATGGGGGTCCACGATAATGGATCTCAACACATACACTGATAGTAGCTATTTACTTACATCATACTATCTTGTAATATCAAAACATATACATTATTTATAAAAGTACCTATGAAGTAAAAAATTTATTATATATGTTTATAAAATTGTGTAAGTTGTAGGATGTTGGTATTCGCTTTGTGGTCTTGAACTTGTAAAAACCTGAGAGTCGCAGTCTCAGAGCTTCACTACCTTGAACTGACTTGTTCAATTCGTCACTCCATAAATACGAATGTGGGACGAATACGTTTATTCGTTTCCTGAATCTTGAAAAGGAAAGTGCTAAGAAAATATTAAAAAAAATATAAACAGATAGTATATCACACAAATTATAGTGAGTCAGTGTTATTTTGTTTGAGAGTGCTGGAGAAAAGTAAGTACATTATTTATTATTAAACTTTAGTTTTGTACTCGTAGTTAGCAAAGATAGATAAATTACGCCAATCATGACTTTAGTTATTAATAGTTTAATATTTAATCATGCAAAATTACATGAGTACTCCTCAATAGTTTCTTTTTGAAAGTTTTAGCAATCGGTATTATAATTACAGTGCAATCTCCGTAATTCGAGCTAATTGTTGCAAGAAGATGTTCGAATTATGGAATGTTTTCGGAAAAATCAAAAAATATTTTTAATATACAGCTGCTGGATTTTCTGTCTTATTTAAATAATTTAATTTTGCCCACAGATGACTGATGCCATGTCCGAATCTAAAAAGAAATGTAGACAGTACAGTATCGATTATTTGAAATTTGGCTTCATTCCATCATTGCCGGACAAACAATTGCCTATGTACCCTTTATGCAACAAAGTTTTGGGCAATGACGCTATGAAACCATCTAAACTGCAAGATCATCTGAGAAGATCCCACCCTGATAAAACAGAGAAAGATTTGAAATACTTTCAAACACTCAAAGATAAACTTCAAAAGAGACCTACACTGGACAGAATGTTCGCTTCGACGTCACAAAGAAATGATGATGGTTTGCGGGCGTCTTACAATATCTCGTTACTTATAGCACAATCCGGAAAACCGCATACTATCGGAGAGAAGTTAATTTTGCCAGCCGTTGAAGAGGTTTTAAAAACTGTTTTACACAAACCTGCATCTGATATCATTAAAAGAATTTCCTTAAGCAACAATACTGTTGAAAGACGTATTGATGAAATGAGTTCTGATTGAGAGCTTCTTGAAAGCTTCTTATGTAATTATTTGCAAACGACCCATTTTTCTATACAATAGGACGAGTCAATTTTACCTTAATGCAGCATTATTATATGCATATGTTCGTTTTATTATGAATCAAGAAATCTACGAAGAACTGCTCTTCGCAAGAACTTTGATAACCGACACTAAAGGTGAATCAATATTTTATGTTTTGAAAGATTACGATTAAGTCATTGAAAAAGCAATTCCTTTATTAAATATAATATCAGTAGCTACAGATGGAGCACCTGCCATGGTTGGACGTTATCGTGGATTTATAAGCTATTCAAAACAAAATGTGTCAGTGGTGTTAGCAATACATTGCGTCATCCATCGACAACATTTATTTGCTAAAAATTTGAGTGTTAGATTGCATGAATTACTTAATTTAGTCATTGATGCAGTAAACCGAATCCGAAGCAACGCGTTGAATACGCGGTTATTTGCGCAGTTGCGTGAAGAAAATGACGAACACTTTCAATAATTACTCCTTCACACTGAAGTACGCTGGCTGTCGAAAGGCTTATGTTTGACAAGATTTTTTGCACTTTTTGAGACTATTTTAGAATTTCTGGATACTAAAGATAAAATTTTAAAAGAAAATTTAATGAAGAGGAAAACAGACATCACCTATTTAACAGATTTGTTTACAAAATTTAATATGGTTAATTTGCAATTACAAGGCGACAGTTTAAATTTGATTAAAACAAAGTCCATCTTATCAGCGTTTCTTGCCAGAGTTAAACTAATGAAGCAAAATATTGGACGGGGCGAATTTTCTCAGTTCCCCAATTTGTCACAGACAAGCTGCCAGGAAGACGAAGTTTAAACTTACGTTCAACATTTAAATGCCCTCTATTCAGATTTTGAATCTAGGTTTGAGGATATTTTGACTATGGTAATACCACCGTGGATAATTAATCCATATGGTGACGTAGAAGAAACGAATGTCATGATACAAGAGGAACTGACTGAACTAAGTACAAACGAAGAACTTAAGGTTCAGTTTAAAAACGGATATCAGCAATTCTGGCTGCAAAACAACATACCCGTTACTTATCCCGTATTATGGAATATAGCGAGGAAATATTTAATTTCCTTTCCATCGTCATACCTAGTGGAAATGGGGTTCAGCGCTGTTACCAATCTCCTAACGAAAAAAAGAAACAGACTGGACATCATTAGCCGAGGAGATTTGAGATTAACCCTTCCAAAATTGACGCCAAATGTTGATAATTTATTATTAAAGCATCAGGTTCATCCTTCTCACTAAAAATATTGACTTATTGCTTATGTTGTTTTATTTATAGTTTGTTTAATGCTACGTATATTTTACATAACAGATATAAAATTTTATTTTGAGTATTTTTAATTTAAATTCAATTAATAAATGTATACATTAACATGTGTTTTTACTTTAAGTTTTTAACACTAAACTTCACTACAGTTAGAAATTTGCAGGAAATTAATATCGGGTAAGTAGGGGGTCTACCCAACACGGAAAAACATGGCAAGGGGTCTATGACACAAAAAAGTTTGGGGAACTCAGCTCTAGAGTAACAAACAGCTTATCTCTATTTTGATTCTTAATTGTGGATATTTACGTGACTATAGATCACAGTATCCACTTATCATCTACTATGCTGTGTGTTTGTTTGTCACTCTCACTGGTATGTTGGTATGTAGTTACAGACTATACGTCCCACTGCTGGGCACAGGCCTCCGCTCATTTCTGAGGGTTTTAACGCAAGGAATTGTCCGCCGCGCTGCCCCAATGCGTTTTGTCGACCTTCACATGTCTTCGAAATATTTTTTTCTTATTTCTCAGACATGCATGTTTCCTCATGATGTTTTCCTTCATCGCCGAGCACTTAGTAAATCAGCATTTGCAAAATTGCAATTAACAATTTCGTTAGCGCCGTCGGGGTTGAACCCGGTTTGCTCGCGTACTGTGAAATTTACAGCGAGCGCTAACCATCTGAGCTACCACGGCTCTTATCTTCTGGTATGAGAAAACAATATTTAAAACTGCGAAAAATAAAGATATCGGATTACATGTTTTTTTCTTCTTTACTTTATTGGCCCCCAAATTCTACTGCTGAACATGGGTTAGGATTGGCCAAACCATTACACTTGGCAGGCAGATTTTAGATCACAGGACTAGACGTCTCGCACCTTTGATGCTGCTGCCCGTCGTCGGTCAGAGTATTTCACGCCTGACGTAAACGAGATGGTTATACTGCCATCTATCGGAAGCCATATATTTTTGGCATTTACCACAGTTGACGACACCCACGTGACAAAATGGGGTGATGGATCCTTTTACGCTGCTGTCACATACAACATGATACAGCATGCCTAATGGGGCGAAGACTTATGTGTATCACTAAAACGGCAATTCAGAAAAAAGCTATGTCATAGCTCTGGATCGCACGGGCGAGAAGCTGGCACGGTGAATATGCCACGCAGTTGTGTTTTCATTAAAGAGAGTAACTTGAAGAAGTGATTCAAAAACTTTAAATCACGTGGACGAGTACACACATAAATATTTACAGCATTTTCTTAGTCACATTAAACAAAATCAGTGTAGAATTGTCGTAAAGAACGTTCACGGTTTACAAAACAAAGAATTAGTCATCTCGGCCTCTCGCAGTCGACTAAAGGAGTTACGGAGAACAAACCGTAACTTGCGCGACATATAAAGGCCGCAGAGCCCGTCTAGTAGTATTACTATTAGGCCCGGTTTACATTTTGAGAAGTGACAAGTGCGAGTGGCAAGTACAAATGACAAGTGCTTAGTGATAAGTGGGAATAAAATACGCACTTGTCACTTCTCAAAATGTAAACCGGGCCATATTTATTCTTATAGTATACTAACCACCGCGATCAAGTAGAATCTCTGAGCAGCGGTAGTCGTGCACGGCGCGCTCGGGGTCGAGGCCGAAGCGCTCGAGCGCGGCCGCCATGAGGTCGGCGACGGCGTGCTCGCCCGAGCACGCCACCGTCACGAACGTGTCGCCGGCGCCGGCCACTCGGCCCGGAAACACGCGCACCTCGCCGCCGCCGGTTTCTGGCTCCCTTGTGTGCGAGCGCTCTTATCAGCGTTGTTATAACAATGAAGAACATGTAGGAGTTTTCGCGGATACTTAGTTGCTGGCGGATCGCTGCTCACATGTGGACTATTAGTGGAAATAGTGAAACGAGTGCTCCGATGATGTTGTGAACCTCAAGTTATTGTGCTTGCTAAGGTGCCTTAAGATACTATCGTCACCGACTATTTTCAAATAAAGTTTTCAAATAAATTATTTTATGGAATTATTTCATATTACTTGACACTGGCAAAAGTACAACCGTCCATTACCAAAGAAAGAAAGAAAAATGAACATTGAGTTTTGACGGGAACTTGACTGGAGGCGGATTGCTGCTCTTGTATATTTTTTAAGTAATGGTTTGAAGTGGATTTGGATATATAAAACTACCGACTCGAGCTACCGTCAAAATCTGTCATGAAATTCGCAACATATAGTGAAGAAGTTTTTAAATAAATTATTCTATAGGATAATTTCCGATACTTGACACTGGCAAATGTACGAGTCGTTTATCTAAGAAAAAAATATAGATAATTATTTGAGGAAGTAATAATCCTAATGTAAAGATATTTTTAAAACGTGTTAATCTCTGACAACACGCAGTACACCGTAAAATATTGTATTTAAAAAATATCGTTATTTATAATAACATGACTACTTTTTTTTAATACTATTTTTAATCTGTTTTATTGAACAGTATTATTGTCTAACAATTATTATTAATGGCGTGTTTACGTATAATAAAATAGTAAGAGGAATAATCCATATTAAGTTACAATAAAAAATCTTTTTAACATTTCACTTACTTGAAACGCAGGAAGAGCGAAGGCCTTTTATTAGGTAAGCGTGTGACCTTAGCCAGAGGCGTTGGATCCTTTAACGGAGGTTCGTCACCAGCTAGGGCGTCCGTTAATTCAAATTGTTCGGGGTCTCGGGCCACGTGGAAGGCCCGTAGTGCCGCCGAAACCAACTCCCGCTCATTCCAGTTCCGACCCACCACCACCGGCCGATAGAGGCGACGTGTCCACGCCGCTTCACCGTCGTACACTTTGATCACTTCTGTTTTCATTGACAACAACGTAAAACTTGTTATTTGTTGTTATAAAAATATATTATTTTTAAGAGAAACCATAAATTAGCTAAGAATAATGAAAATATTTTTTAATTATTTATCGGGCTCGAAGGACCAACATTATCAATGTGAAATAAATAGCTTTAGAACAGATATTGAAATTTCGTAAGAATAATATTTCTAAAGATCCATTAATTAGATTTAATTCTTTGTTTAAGATATTATAAAAAAATATATTTCCGTTTTAGTTGAATTGACAATGGCCTCTTTTTTGTACCTATTTCTGAGAGGGTCGTGGAGCAATAGACTGCTGCGTTCCTAGCCTGAGTTACTACGGCTTACGGTTTATATTTATTGTTATTATTGTCATTTCCATAAAATATTATCTACTTTAAATAAATGAGCCACAGGCCTTAGTACTAAAACAACGAAACAAATGACATATTCCAAAAAAATTGAAATAGTAAAAAATTTATTTGTGATATCATGTGGCAACACAAGACTCGCTATTAGGTGTTTCAACAATCATATTACTCAAATATATTTTAAATTATAAATAACAAAAATACTAGCTAGGTATATTGCATGCACTTGTTCCGATTGTTGAGTTGTACAGGCCTGACATTTATTCTGAGAAACCGAGGGCACGTTAGTTCCACTTCCGTTTCTTACCTTCATCTCTATCATCAGGGGTCCTATCACGATGTTGCTTGTGGTCGGGTCGGTGTTCCTGATCGGCAGGCGCTCCTGTTGAGCCGCCGCCGGAGGTTGAGCGGCCCTCGCACCCCGAGCTGAACTCCTCGCTCACGCTGCGCGCTGCAACACCCCATATCGCTTACATGCGACCCCCAGTGCCCCGTTAACCCACCCATAAACGCTGGTTTACGTCTTGTCAGTTGGCTGGTCTTGATTTACAATTTTTTTTGTAGTCGCAATCATATTTAATTATTATATGTGACGATATTTTGGCATATACTCCATTGGATATACAATATAAAATATGAATTGATTTTGGAAACTATTAAAAATTTATAGTTTTTTATTTAACGTTGGTTCTCTACAAGAAATTGTATTAGCACTAAGTTAGTTTTAATTTTTAGTTACAAGAACATTTATTTATTAGGGAGGACATTCCTAGATTTGCAACAGACTCAGAATTTTTAGCAAGGTCTAATGCCTTTTAAGTTTTAAGCATATTTACTTACGTGCTTTCACTTTGCTTTAAGTGTTACATACACTTAAAGTAGTAGCGAAGACTAATAAGTTCTAAAAGCTTTTTAAATAGTTGGCTTAAAAAGATATACAATGTCTTTGATTTATGTTTTGGAATATTATGGCTTAAAAAGTTGTATGATATAATGATAGTCTTCACAAAGGTAATGAAACCAGCTGTCTTTCTTACTGGAGGGGAGTAGAGATACAAGTAAATAAGTGGAGTTGTTTAGCAGCTTCGCAGGCCTTCACACCTTTTTTTTAATTTATTGAAGACATGCAGTTGACAATTAGTGAGGAATTTATTTAAATGTTAAGGAAAACTACCCATAGTTATCCTTAACATTTTTAAGAGAAAACTATATATAGTTTTCCTAAGCATATCGGAATTATTTATATTCTATCAAATAAAAATACTCGTTACTTTCACATATGTTGCATCAGTCGGCTCTATTTTAAGTATTACTAATAAATATTCGAAAACATTAAATGTTCTCAAGTTATATAGATTAATGAAATTATTATACTTAAGTTTACTTATTATTTTTAATATTCATACAAGCTGTGCAAATAAGAACTTTAACTTTTATTTAGACTATATGTTTTAATTTTAAAAAAGAGTACCTTTATAGATAAGCAAAGTGAACTTTAGGCACACTTTTTTCACACTTTTTAAAATGTGTTTTTTTTATTTATTTTATTTTAAACAATCGATGACAAAGAACTACGATATAAGTATGTACGTACTTTTATATTAATAAATTACTTATTTTTGTTTAAACAGCCGTTGCAAACCTGAAAAAAATATTTAATTTGAATTGGAAGTATTACAATAAATAAATAGTAATACCAGGTATAACAACCGGCTTTTTGGGGTATTGTCTCGTTTAAAATTGGTAATTTTAAAGCGCATCCTTGAAAGATTTAGAAAAAATACTCTCTTTTCAACCATTCATATAACAAAAAAAAAACTATTATGTATAATCCTAAATGATGGCTTTTTAGTGTAACATGATAAATTAGAAAAAAAGTTAAGTTATTCATTTAAAAGTACGTACATACAAAAGTCGCCTTTTTGCTATAGCAACACAGACTAAATATGTTAAGGACTATGCTATGGCGGCACATATCAAACCGAATTATTGTTACCTTATACTGTTGGAATACTGCGTCCTGAGTATTCTTGTGGCGGCACCGCGACTCAGATGTAAATAAGACCACAGGCGTAGCTAGGATATCCTCTAAACTTTATTGAAAGTCCAAATAATGATGACTCCTTAGATTTTCATATATATATATTATAAATTCAGAACATATTTGTGAAATGAACGTAAATTTCGGGACGTTGAATTTTTGAATTTTGCGAAGATTTCCTATCTACGCCTTTCTAGAATACTACACGTTTGTTGACACCGAAATTTATACATGGCTAATAATTTATCACGAGCAATAGATAACGTTGTTAAAACCCGTTAAAACTTTTTTAAAACTTCTTGTGTCTCATTGAAAACGAATATGAATCAAGCAAGCGTTCAAACATGCATTTTCTTTTAGATTATTTTAGTAAGTACAGTTTCGATTTAAGTTTAATTTTTAAGAGCTTTGTATTTTTTTGGTGTTTATGGATTTATTGTTAACTTCAATTTAGCCAAAACGTTAAAGCGTTAACTTGCTGACCGTAACAGAACTACGATTAATCATTAATATAATATTTTCTTTTTATTCGCTCCTATAAGGCATATGTGTATAAGTGATATTTAGATTTGAAAGTACGGGTATTAAGAGCGGGCGGCCATGTTGTGTAAGACAAGAAAACAAAATGGCGTCTAAAACACACCACCTGGCTTATACTATAAAACTATTAAGAAGTCGGTAATAATTTTCGTGGAATAGTATTATATTGGTAGTAGTTCGGCTCAGGTCAGCGGCGAGTCATGCTGTCGTTGCATGGGCGCAGTCGGGCGCAGTACCTCTGGAGTAGGGGGGCGAGGCACCACCGTGCGGACTGCAGGCGGCCGGCAGCAGGCGCCGCGCCAGCCGCGCCAGCCGCGCGCCGCCCCAGCCGCCGCGGTGCTCCCGCGCTGCCCAAACACACGCTCTTACCCACCTCCACGCGTGCCGCGCGACCCCACACGCACTACCTTACCACCCACGCGCTCGACCGTTCGCGTACCGATATGTACCAAATTAACCGACCACTAACTAATACGGCGTAATAAAAAGCAAACTTCGATCTATCTATTACTCGATACATAAGTACATTATAATAAAAGGCATAGGTGGAGGAGGAAACAATAACGATGCAACTGTTCTTTCTTTTACAGAACTTATGTTTTGTATCGTTATGTCTGAATTTTTAATGTTAAATAGGAGATGCAATAGTCAAGAAAGGAGGATACAGTGCTATATAAATACAATTTGATTCGTGAATCATGCTTTCATTAGAATTATTATGAATACTATACGATATAAGTATAATAAAGTAATTATGAAAGAATCAAATTTAGAGCTGTAGGTTACTAAAAAAAGATTATACAAGACCGAACATACACTAATAAAAAAATTTAGAGCAAAATTTTTCGTTCTGTTATACGATATATTTTTATTTTAGTAACAATGACGTTAAGTTTTTATTTTTAATGTTTCTTTCGAATTGAAGGCCAATTTCCATTAACAAATTCTAGAGGAGTAATATAATCAAACTAACCTACTTGTACAGATGTATAAAATGGATCAAGAAAGGAATAGTTTGGTTTAATGCTTTCTACTTATGTATAATACTTAAATATACCTAAGCGGAAGAAATGTATGGACTCTGAAAGTTGGCAGATATGATTCGATCAAGTTGCGAGCGAAGCTGAATCAGCGAGGCGATGTGTGGGGCCAAAAGCACGGGCGCGGGCGACGTTTCGGAGCACTGAGGAGGGAATAGAAATACTTACGGCATCCAAAGTCCCGCTGTGAGGGTGGGGGGCGCACGTGCACGCCGATTATAGCTTCCATCGGCACTTCCGTGCGAGGTATTGAAACCGCCGATGGAGGAAGGAAGATCGGCTGCAGCATCCCGAAGTTGCATTCTTCAGGGATCAGATTACGGCATCCAGCGTGGCACTGTTCGGTAACATATAGGATTGTCGTGTGAAATAGAATATCTTTTTGGGAGAACGAACTCGGAGCATCGAAGTTGATGCACTCACAGGTACAGTTCGAGATGCAGTTCCTCACGGTTGACAACGCATCTACATTTTGATTCGTAGTCAAGGAAATATGTAATTAGATGTCTATGGGCCACAGCAACCACTTAATATCTGGTGGACTGTGTGCTCATTTGTCACCCTTATCCTATAAAAAAATTTGACTTTGACTACATTGATGGTGTTCTCATTTTATTTATATTGAAGACGGTTGTACAAAATTTTTAATTTTACCACTTGTGTTTCATCATCATTATCATATTCATTACAGCCCTTCACAAGTCCACTGCTGAACATAGGCCTCCCCCAAGGTATGCCACCAAGCACGGTCCTGAGCCATCTGCATCCATCCACTTCCTGCATGTCTTACCAGGTCGTCACTCCATCTAGTGGGGGGTTGCCCTACACTTCGCCTACCGGTACGAGGCTGCCACTCGAGAACTTTTTTCCCCCATCGGTTGTCGGTTCTTCGAGCTATATGGCCGACCCATTGCCACTTCAGCTTACTAATCCGTTGGGCTATGTCGGTCACTCTGGTTCTACTGCGGATATCCTCATTTCTAAGTTTATCACGCAGAGAGAGACCCCGAGCATAGCCCTCTCCATAGCTCGCTGAGCGACTTTGAGCGTCCTCATACGGCCGGCAGTGAAGGACCACGTCTCGGTTCCGTAGGTCATCACTGGCAACACACACTGGTTGTACTCTTTAGTTTTCAGGTTTTGCGGTATACCTGACGAGAAGATGTGTCGTAATTTCCCGAACCCTGCCCAGCCGAGTTGAATCCGTCGGTTGACCTCTCGGTCGAAGTTGGACTTACCTAATCGGACTATTTGTCCAGTGTATCAGGTAAACATACTCATCAACAACTTCGAGCTTAGTGCCCCCCACAACTACCGGTATAGGTGTGACATGGACATTAAACATGATCTTTGTTTTGTCCATGTTCATACTAAGACCTATCCGTTGGGAGGCACTATCGAGGTCATTGAGCATAGTGCTTAAGTCCTCCAGCGATTCTGCCATAAGGACTACATCGTCGGCAAATCGAAGGTGAGTGATGTACTCGCCATTGATGTTAATACCGTATCCTTTCCAGTCCAGTACCTTGAAAACGTCTTCCAATGCAGCGGTGAAGAGTTTCGGGGAATAACGTCACCCTGTCTTACACCTCTCTGCAGTTGGATAGGTTTTGTACTCTGGTTCTGTACTCGGATAGCCATCGTAGCCCTACTGTACAAACACTTCAGCACTTCGATATACCGACAGTCAACTTCGCACCGCTGAAGAGACTGTTGCACCGCCCAAATTTCGAAGGAATCAAAGGCTTTCTCATAGTCCACATACGCCAGGCAAAGTGGCAGATTGTACTCTTCGGACTTCTGTACAATTTGCCGAAGGGTATGTATGTGGTCTATGGTACTAAAGCCTTTTCGGAAACCGGCTTGTTCGGGAGGCTGAAAGTCGTCGAGTCTGCGTGCGAGACGGTTCGTAATGACTCTCGAGAACAGCACGTAGACACGGCTCAGAAGGGATATCGGTCTGTAGTTGTTCAAGAGGGCGTTGTCACTTGCATTGAAGAACAAGACCACCGCACTTCTGCTCCACGCCTCGGGAGTAGTGCCTCCATGGAGGACAGAATTAAAGAGCTTCTGAAGGACTTCAAGTACCGGTTTTCCACCCGCTTTCAGAAGCTCCGCTGTAATTCCATTCTCGCCCGGGGACTTGCCGTTTTTAAGGTGATGGAGAGCCATTCTAATCTCGCTCAGACTTACGCCCGGGATATCATCGGAATAAAGTCGGATAAGACTTGCTCTTGGATCGTTACTCAAACTTGTGTGTGGCTTCAACGATGATGTGTACAGATGCCCATGGAACCTCTCAATCTCACTCAGAATCTCAGGTGTCCCGGAAACGATGCTGCCACATTCAGTCTTCAGCTTTAACATTTGGCTCTTACTGGCAGACAGATCTCTGGCAAAGACTTTGGAGCCCTGGTTCCGCTCGATCGCTTCTTCAATACGAGCAGTATTGAAGTTGCGTAAGTCTCGCCGCATGCATTTGGAGATCTGTCTGTGCAGTTGCCTGTATGCTGTCAAATCTGTTAACGATTGCAGCCTCATCTCCCGTCTAACAGCCATGAGATTAAGAGTGTGATCGGAGAGATTTTGTGTTCTTCTGCGGCGGGTCTTGCAGAACTTAGCTCCGACCGCATGGACAGTTTCCACGAGCTTGTAATTCATATCGTCCACTGCATTGCAATCTTCTGGCACTGAAAGCGGTTACGTAACTCGAGCTGAAAATTCGGGATTCTGGATTAGAGCACGAGGGGGACGGAGCATTGACTTCATTAGACGAGACCTCTCCAACTTAACGTTTAGGTTCAGTGTGCCTCTAACCATTCGGTGATCGCTGCCGGTTTTCACCCTTGCGATCACTGAGACATCACTGAACAGTTGGCGTCTGGTCGTCATAATGAAGTCAATCTCATTTTTTGTCGAACCGTCGGGGCTCGACCAGGTCCACTTCCTGTGGGGCCGCTTCTGGAAGAAAGAGTTCATCATAAAGAGTCCCTCTTTCTCCATAAAGTCAGCCAGCTGCTGGCCCCTACGGTTCCGTTGCCCTACTCCAAATTTCCCTAACTTCAGCTCACCGCTTTCTCTTGTGCCTAGTTTTGCGTTGAAGTCTCCCATCAACACCGTGTAGTGGGTTTTGGAGGAATGCATGGCTCTAAAAATATCCTCATACATTTCCTCTACCTCCTCTTCGGGATGTGCCGAGGTTGGTGCGTAAACCTGTATGACCTTCAGCGAATACCGTTTGGTGATTCGGAGTATCAGGTACGGGACCCTCGTCGACACACTCCCAATCTTTACAACGTTGTTGACGAGAGACTTGTGGACGATAAATCCGACATCTCCTTGGGACAGATGGTCGCCCTCCCGGTGATAGAACAAGTTACCGGACTCGAGGATTACCATGTCCTCCCCCTCTCTTCGGACCTCAGATAATCCAATAATATGCCAGCGCAACTCGTCTTCGTCAGTCCTCAGGGTGCGTGCGTTATACGTTGCCAGGCCGAGTCGTCGTAGGTGGTAACCGAACCTCCACCGGTGATTCTTAGCACCCCCTGCCCCGCCATAACCATGGTCGACACCGTAGCCAGGAATAGCGGGGCCGCCGGGGACTGGGGGCCGTTTGTTTGCGTCGTTGCTCATGGGGGGATATTTGCCATAGTTGCCACGCTGGGCGAGCGGGTTGGCAACCGCAGTTTATTATTATGTTATTGTTGTTATTAGGAAGATGCCGCTGCCCATCTGCTTTCTGTGTCCCTCTGTCGCATCTTATGACACCCACGGGAAGATATGTGGTAGAGGATATTCACAACCGCCACTACACGGCTACACTTGTGTTTGAGTAACATAAAATGTTTAAATGTCATTTTATCAATCCCCCTAACATAAATAATATTAATTACTTCTCTGAAATACTCAAGGAGTCGCCTGAGGGTTAGTGGACAGCAGCCTATAGACACCTGTAACCAACTTCAAAAGCAGAAGGCTCCAAATGCGTTCTCGCCATTGAGTTCTAAGACGGAAGGCCTTTTAGCCTACAATTATACTGGCTATTTACCTTTCAGACACAGCAGTGTGCGCGCCTCCGCTTGACAGAAGAAATAAGTAAGCGTGCGGTACCTACTCAGGTACCTAGGTAGAAAAGAATTCCTTCTTTTTTTAGAATAAGTGTAACAACACTAAAGAGTACATCGTCCACTTGATCGTAAGTGGTTGCTGTGGCCCATTAACAAATTTACATTTATCCTCGATTAAGAATCAAAATGCAGATGCGTTGTCATCCCTGAGAACTAAGATTGAATGCTTCGTTTCTAGTAAAAAGGGGCTCCGGTTCTCTACACTCACCATTCAAAATATAACAACATTAAGCTGCTATTTTACGCTGATATTCTGTGTGAGTGTGGTTCTTTTCCGGTCAAGCCGACCCATTAGTGTTACAACCATAATATACCTGCAGCGTGGCTTTACCACATAAAGGGTTTCGTTAAGTTGCTTACCGTGCTGCCGCACCACTCGCACCGGTAGCCGGTGAGGCACTCGGTGGACCAGCAGGCGCGGCGGCAGGCGGCACACTTGGAGTTGGCGGGCAGGTTGCCCTCGCGCCAGTGGTGCACGTGGCGCGGCTCGCTGCCCGCGCAGTACGTCGCGTTCTCCTTGCAGTCCGCCGCCGCAAAATCCACGCACTCGCCGTGGACGTAGTACTCGCATACTTTAATCATACAGTAATAAATAAATAATGCTTCAAGATATTTCAAAAGATTGATGATAACAAAAGCGGGGCACACAGTTTGCTGTTGCAGCTACATATCTATGGTTTACATCCAAAATTCAATTACACCACTCGAGAGCATTAAAGAATTCGTCAAGTTTAGTGCCGACTGTGACACCGCCATTGCAAGGTCGTTTTGTTATGTTCACGTATTCACGTAAAACACACGGCCGTGTCCGTGACAAACACATAGCCACACCCCGATATTTTTTCCTCTTTATCAGAGTGTACACGTTCTTCTAGACTTGGGTCTAGTGAGAAATTGCTTTAATCGTCATCGTCATAGTTGTTAATTGTCTCAGACGTTACATACCTATGACGCTCCTGCCCATCGCAGATCTGGTTAATTTAAGGCTTTAAAGAAATAGTTTTACCGCCATATGTCGGTCATAAGAGTTTTTGGTATACCCTATAGTAGCCTCTTACGACACCGATGGGACGAAATGGAGTAATGGATTCCGTTATGCTATCACCACTTGGCAAATAAATATTATACAATTAGTCTTTTTTGTGCGAGCAGTTATGCAGGTCTAGGGAAAGAGACCAGTATCACTGCGACCTAAAAGATCTATTGTGATCGCTGCTATGGCTATAGTTCACTGCTAAGCCCTATTTCATCAATAAATAGAAGGAGTTGCTTAGCTGTGAGCTATTTAACTTCTTCTGGGCGGAGTACATAGTTTCCCAGATGAGTTACACTCTATTATACTCGTAATAAGTACAAAAGATATTTAAATGAATAAAATTTTATGTTAGCAACACTGGGTCTCATTGACATCAGCGTTATATATATAAGTAGAATATATTAAGAATTTTCATTATTATTAAATGTGAATAAAGACACGCTACTGACTCTCGAAGGCTTCCCTCTAGATTAAGTATAGATTATTTATTATTTGTTGCACGCACCGCTTGCACGAAATAGGGCTGCCTACTTATAATTTCTTAACTACTGTTACGCGCTCCAATCGACGATATACTAGCGCCATCTAGTGTCAGGAACGAGAGCGAGTAGAGCGTGTAAAGAATGACATCACAGATCTTTCGACCGACAGCGCCACCCGAAGAACTAAGTTTCTAGAAAATCTATACTCGAATTCTCGTTGCCTGGCGCGCATTTACGTGAATGTTCGGGACGCTTCTTTGCTAATTTAAATAAATAGGTGGCGCAAGATGCGATCGAGACTGAGTTGATTTGACTAAACAAGCGAAGCTTCGGAGCGGAATTAAGTGAATTAGTGTTTTTAATTATTAGTGTTTTAATTTTAATTTGTGTAAAGTAAATTAAAGTGTTAATTTAGGTAATTTTATCGTCAATTTTTATTGTCACGAACCTCAAGCTCGTAACAATTGGTGTCAGAAGTGGGATAAAATAATGCCGATTTTACCTAAGGAGGAAACGGAGGGTGTCCGTACCCGAAGTCAACGCCAGCAGGAGACGGACCAGAGGAGATTTGGTGGTGCAACGCCGCAAATGTCTTAGGGCCAGCCGCCGGCCACGGAAGCCGGTCCGTCAGCAGCTTCTACGTCTGTGGCACCTGACTTAGGTGCTCTGATGGTGATGCTGCAGGAGCAGGCTCGCCGACAGGAGGAACAGGTCCGTCGGTTGGAAGAACAGCTGCGGGGCGGACAGGACGAACAGAGCCGCCGACAGGAGGAACAGGTCCGTCAGTTGAAAGAACAGCTGCAGAGCGGACAGGAGGAACAGATGCTCCTCATGAGGGACCTTCATGCTACCTTTGGGAAAGAGATAAGGGAGGTGAAGGATAAGGTTGCTCAACATGATAACCGCCAGTCGGAAGCTGAGACCCAAATCAACCAAGTTAAGAAAACGCTGGATGAACTCAAACTGGGTGATGGAACCACAGCTCCCGTAGTAGTTACAACACCTTCGCTACGTGAATTCAAAGTGCCGCCGTTCGACGGTACCTCTTCCTGGTCAGCCTACAAGATCCAGTTCGAGGCTATTATGAAGGCGAACGGCTGGAATAAAAGCCAGGCCATGACTGCTCTCACACTAGGCCTGCGCGACCAGGCCTTAACAGTTCTGGAAGCTCTCGGTGAGGAAGTGACTTATGAGCAACTCCTTGAGGCATTGGAGGCGAGATATGGCGACGCTCACCTCACGTCTTTCGTGCGCAGCTTAAAGATCGTGTGCAGCGCAGCAACGAAAACCTGCAGCAGTGGGCTCTAGAAGTGGAGAAGCTGGTGCGAAAAGCATACCGGTCTGTACCTGCGCTCATTGAAGGGAACCTGGTGCAGACATTCATCGACGGCATCCGCGACCTGGAAGTCAGAGCTGCTGTGAGGCTCAGGCACCACGAGACGCTTAAGGACGCCTTGGCCCATGCACTGGAAGTGGAAGCCGTGCGGCACGATCACCGTTCCCATCGCGTCAGGGAGGTTGCAGCAGCTATAGTTCGCGACCGCAACAAAGGATACAGCCCTAGGTGCTATGGCTGTGGGGAAAGGGGCCATCTTCGATCCAGCTGCCCTAAGCGAACCGTGGAAAGGAGAGTTGATCGATCTCGAGAGGGTAGTGCAGCTAACAGCACTGCCTGGCGGCGACAGGATCATCGTTCACCTCACGCTAGGGAGGTTACAGCAGTTACGGTTCGCGACCACAATAAAAGATACAGCCCTAGGTGCTATGGCTGTGGGGTAAGGGGCCATCTTCGGTCCAGCTGCCCTAAGCACACCCTAGGAAGGGAAGGTGAACGGTCTCAGAAAGGAAGTGCGGCTAACAGCACCGCCCAGCAGCAGCAGGAATACGACTTTCCTATCAGACACTGCAGCGGGAAATCTCACGGCAACGCAGATGCATTGTCAAGAAGACCTTTTCCTGAAGATTGCAACCATTGTGGTAGGCAAGAGAGTAAGGAAGTGGTATCTGTGAGGATGCTCAGGACAGACTACCTCAGCAACGGGTGGAGGGACAGCCTACGACATGCACAGCAGGAAGATCCGGACATCAAGCCGATTCTGGGATGGATGAAGGCCCGTGCTACCAAGCCTAAGTGGAGGGACGTCTCAGCGATGAGTTCAACCACGAAAAGCTATTGGGCCCAATGGGACAGCTTGCTGCTTCAGGATGGAGTCCTGTGCCGTAAATGGGACAATGGTCGAAGAGACAGCTGCCGTTTGCAATTGGTTGTCCCTAAAGCTAAAGTGCCGAATGTTCTACAGCTGTGCCATAATGGTCGTTCAAGAGTCCATCTGGGAGTTAAACGAACTCTGCTGAAGGTCCGAGAACAATTTTACTGGGTCCATTATCGTGACGATGTCGAGGATTGGTGTCGTAGATGTACAAGTTGTGCGGCTGTGCAGGGACCTCAGACACGTAGTAGAGGAGCACCGAAATTGTACAATATTGGTGCACCACGGAATAGGACAGCCCTTGACATTGCGGAGCCGTTACAGAAAGGCGTAAGAGGGACTCCTAAGATCGTCCATGTGGATCGCTTGGCGCGTTATAATGGGACCGATAATGCTCGGGACGAGCATGTCTTAGGAGGGGGCAGTGTTACGCGCTCCAATCGACGATATACTAGCGCCATCTAGTGTCAGGAACGAGAGCGAGTAGAGCGTGTAAAGAATGACATCACAGATCTTTCGACCGACAGCGCCACCCGAAGAACTAAGTTTCTAGAAAATCTATACTCGAATTCTCGTTGCCTGGCGCGCATTTACGTGAATGTTCGGGACGCTTCTTTGCTAATTTAAATAAATAGGTAGCGCAAGATGCGATCGAGACAGAGTTGATTTGACTAAACAAGCGAAGCTTCGGAGCGGAATTAAGTGAATTAGTGTTTTTAATTATTAGTGTTTTAATTTTAATTTGTGTAAAGTAAATTAAAGTGTTAATTTAGGTAATTTTATCGGCAATTTTTATTGTCACGAACCTCAAGCTCGTAACACTACCAACATCAGTATTCATTTCACCCCGTTTTATTGGGCAACTTTAAGTATATTGGATGATTTAAGCAAGTAAAACATTTAGTCAGCTACAATATATTACATTGTTGTTCTGTCATGTTGGTGTTCTCGATGTAACACCATTTTTCCCTCACTTTACAGAATAAAAGCTACAGATGGTACGAATAGATGCCTGTTTTTCTAAAAAAAAAAGAGAAAAAAAGTATGCTTTAGAAAAAAATATGCATAGAAACTAAACATTGACGAGGAAGGGAATGTGGCAGCGATGTTCTCTACACCCCTCTGCCCCCAATGTAATGGGTAGGCGACTCTTACATTTCTATAAAAATTTATAAAAATTAAATAAAAATATATAAAAGTTGTATCTAGCAATGATGAAATAAGATTATTCTGTGTAAAAGTTGTGAAAATATAAAGCGAAAATAATTCGATACTAAATAAAATCAAAACAGTATAAACTACTTTGAGGAATAAAATTTCTTTATTATTTTATAGCTTACACTAAAAAAAATGTTTATATTTCATAGTTAACTTTGAATACAATGGTGCTAGAGCTGGCAACACTACAGTTAGTGAGCACATATTTTCATTACTAGCAACACTACTCAATTATTATCAATAATAAGAGTATTAATACTTGTTGGTTTTCATGTGTCCCTTCGTACGTCTATAAAACGAAAACATTTTTATAAATAAAATAAAACAAATATTAATAAGCAATTTATTTAATTTTAGTGTTTCTGTTGAACCCAACAATGAATTTACGAGTATTTCTATTATTTCTCGTTCCCTTTTTAGGCAAACTAAGTTTCTGTCTCAGACTCGAACCCTACACACGTACTCAAACATGAAATACTTTGACTTTAGTTAAAGGAGAGATTAAAAAGTTAATTATAAAATAAATTATATGTTAAACAAATGCCCTTCGACTCTCTCTGGCCCTGGGAACTCCTCTTTCACTAAATATGACTTAACCATCTCCACTAACTTCTTGTTGTTTTTAAATATAGAACACTAATGCATGATCTTTGTCATTTATATAAAATTTACCAAAATTATATTAAACGTATTTATAGAATTCAGACACGGGGCACACAAGTAAAGAATCGGCACGTGAAATAATCTCTCTCAAGTATGTTGAACACAGGCCTCGATCACAAATTTCCGCAAAGCACGGTCCTGAGCCACCTGCGTTAATCGACTCCCTACATGATTTATAGGTAGTCACGCTTTCTACTTAAATATATATAATTATTTGAATATGGTAGCTCACTTTAAGAAGACGTAGTATACTTACTCATACAATGTAAAGCTGGCAGTTCATCGAGCCGTTTCCGACACACTGTGCAGAACTTCCGCTTGTGGTGTGTCGGCTCGGACCAGCAATGAGCCACCGGGTTCTGCCAACACATAACACAAATATTAAGGCCGATTTATACTTATTGATACGTACTTATTAAAAATACACAGGATAAAACAATTACTCCAGATTTACTGTAATATAATGTTATGAATCCTTCGTAATTCTGAACTGAATAAATTAATTGATAGAATCAGGTGTCGCTTTGCGCAAATCCATTACAATTAAGATATTAATAGTTATTTTGCAACCATCCGCTAAATTAAATAAAATGATGTGTCTTCCCTAGTTTGAAGAGCACCTCCCGCCCTCCCTCAATTGGGCGACTCTACGGCGGACTCTACGGACTCTACGGTGGCTGACCGCTAAGTACTTAGCCGCCGTAGAGTCAACATCACCTAAAGATGCCTCGTGTAGAGGCGAAACACGTGCCCTATTATCGTCGATGGTGTGTCTTTCCTAGAATAGTAGTGTTGGGAGTAGTGGTGCTGGAATTAGTGGTGACGGGATTAGTGCGGGCAATTGAGGGAGGGCGGGAAGTGCTTCCCAAACTATGGAAGACACATCATTTTATTTAATTTAGCGGATGGTTGCAAAATAACTACTAATATCTTTATGAATAAATTATTTTGACTTTGAATTTATCAGATCATTTATATAACTTTAGATTTTGTTTAAATGCCATTGGTTTAAAATTTTATTTTACTACATTTTCGTATTTCGAATCGTTTTCCAAATAGATGTCATCTTTTATGGGGTACATAGATATTTTACAAAGAGAAATGGTTTTGCAGTAAGATTAGAAACGTCACATAAGTAGAACCATCACATAAGTTTAAACATTGCCCCAGTGAAAAAATTGCGCACATACAAAGCTTCGGGTAAAAAGGGTAAGCTTCCTTTGTTCGAAGTCGGTTAATAAAAATAAATAAAAATGATAATAGCACATAGATTACCTTGATAAGGCTCGGCGCCACCCCACAGCACGGCGTCACCACTTGCCCCACGCATCGCTCGTGCACTATAAAGTTGCACACTGAAACAAAACATTCAGTATAAAAAAAACTATTATGAATTTTTTTATAGGATAGGATGACAAACGAGCACACAGTCCACCTGATGGTAAGTGGTTGCTGTGGCCCATAGAAATCTACATCTATCCTCGATTACGAATCAAAATTGAGATGCGTTGTCACCCGTGAGAACTAAGATGGAATGCCTCGTTTCCAGTAAAAAGAGTCTCCGGTTCTCTACACTCACCATACGAAACAGCAGCATAAGCTACTATTTCACGCTGGTGTTCTGTGACAGCCTGGTCCTTCCCCGATTGAGCCGACCAATTAATGCTACAACTACACTACTAATATACCTGCAGCATGGCTCTACCACACATAACGTCTTCATTTTGTATTATTACACGCTTTATATTATCTTCACAGCGTAAGGGCGGTGTTAGAATATTCACTACCCCATATCATCCCTTGGATGCTGTAAGAGGCGAGAGAGAAACTGAAAGAGACAGCAGCATCTTCTTGATAACAACTCAAATTTATAAAAAACTGCGGTTGCCAACGCGCCTGCCAAGCGTAACAACCATAGCAAAATCCAACATATGAGGCATTCTATGGAGGTATATGTTAAGCAGTGGATATATAGACTGTAATGTTACATCGGTTTGACCTGTAAGTTTTTTTTTAATAACATTAGGTGACAAACGAGCACACAGACAACCTGATGGTATGTGGATGCTGAGGCCCATAGCTATCCACATTTATCCTCAATTAAGGATCAAAATGCAAATGCGTTGTCAGCCCTGAGGACTAGGATGGAACGCCTCGATTCCAGTAAAAAGGTTCTCCAATGCTCTACACTCGCCATATAAAACACAGCGGCATTACGCTGCTATTTTACGCTGGTATTCTGTGAGAGCGTGGTCATTCCCCGGTCGATGTATATGTATAAATGGAAGTGTTCACGTACTTCCAGGCATCTGAATAATCTGCAATACTGCAGACGTATTAAGAACCGATAACAATGCAATAAGTTCATGACTATGATCTGTTAATTTCCATAAAATCATTATACCTCATAATGAATGAATGTTTTTTAAGATTATTAAATTCTTATACTATTTCAGCTCATTTAAAGTCAACGAAGCAAATATCTAAGTAGACCTTTCTTACGAATATAAAAGACACAGATGATCGCAAGGTCAGAGTGCCTACCCCACCAGCTGCAGCCAAAATTTATTGAAATACATAAACTAAAAGCCTACCTCCGATGTTTATTACATGAGCGTTACACGAAATAAGGACACGTAGACTTGCTGGTTTCAAAAATACTCCGAATTTGTTGCCGTGGTCCAACACAAGCAGCAGATCAATTAACGATCATTATTACAAATGTTAATTACAATAATAAGTGTTAATTATCACCACGGGCTCGTTGTTAAAGGAAACGTCACAAGGAAACCGAAAAAGAAATTAAAAAAACATTTTCAAGGTCATGTGAATTCAACCAATACACAACTGAGCAGCGCGGTCACGGTAATTTTATCTACACAGTATTCCAACTTCATACAAACGGACGAAGCGAGAGCTATACCTACGCGCCTCGATCTCGGCATGCGCTCGGCATGCAGACAGTCGTGACTGTGCCGCAGTGATGATTTTGTGGAATATATAAAAAAATGGAGGAAATAAATAATAGAATAGAAATAAAGAAATAATTAATCCGTACTTCATTTAAAACCAAACATATAAATTGTAAAGTAGCTGCAGGTATCTATAACCAAGTAAAAGATATTCCTTTTCTCCACCTTGTCCATGTTTCCCAAAACAAATTTTAATTAAGCTTTATAATAGAATGCGTATTTTTTATACTTAAAAATTTAATAATAAAGCATTTCGTACGTCTCAGCCGAGGCGCAAATATTTTTCGGTAGCAAATTTATAAGACGATTTGTTATTCTAACATAAACATGTTTTTTTTTTTAAATTAAATCTACCCATCAAAAAACGACAAGCATTTTTAGGGTTCCGTAGTCAACTAGGAACCCTTATAGTTTCGCCATGTCTGTCTGTCCGTCTGTCCGTCCTCGCTTAATCTCTGTGACCGTTAGCACTAGAAAGCTGAAATTTGGTACCAATATGTGTATCAATCACGCCGACAAAGTGGTAAAATAAAAATTGGAAAAAAATGTTTTATTAGGGTAGCCCCCTATATGTAAAGTGGGAAGTGATTTTTTTTTAATTTCAACCCTAAGGTGTGATATATTGTTGGAAAGGCAGGCAGCCCTATTCAACCCTATTGCATGTTTACGTACCGCGCGGCTGTAGGCATTTATTTCAAAGATACGGCCGAGTTACAATACTGTATAGATAATATTACCGTGGCGCGGTGGACCAATGAAAGGAGGTTGAGTATTTTGTTATGTCGTTCCTATTAACAAAACGGATCATCGAAGTATTCAATATGATATTATGATTATAATATTCGCTCATATTACGTTTGTTGATTGACAACGCGCAATGTGCTCTTCGATTATGTTCTCAATGTGTGTCACCATGACATTAACTCAACACGATTCAGGAGCTACCACAACAAAACTTGGCGTAATGCAAAACGTCGCGTAGACTGCACGCGATGCCTTACTTTCGAGTTCAAAGTCAAGCTAATTTAGTTATTTAGATTTTAGAAAACATAAAAATGACTTGACTTTTATTAGCAAAGTTTAAATAAAAAGAATGAATAATATTCGATAGTCATAGGCAATTGATAGAGCCGTGGTAGCTCAGATGGTTAACGCTCGCTGTAAATATAACAGAACGCGAATAACCCGGGTTCGATCCCCGTCGGCACCAATGAAATTGTTAATTGCAATTTTAGGTGCTGTTTTACCACGTGCTCGGAGGTGAAAGAAAACATCGTGAGGAAAGCTGCATGTCTGAGGAATAAGGAAAAAAATGTTTCGAAGACTTGTGAAGTTCGCCAACACGCATCGGGGCAGCGCGGCGGACACTTCTTTGCCCTAAAACCCTCTCAGAAATGAGGGGAGGCCTGTGCCCAGCATTAGGACATATATAGGCTGTAACTTTACTTTTTACTTTATAGGCAATTGCAGTGTTAAGTAAAAGAAGCTGTGGCAGTGTGTGTCAAGCGAAAGATCTTATCAAGCGTTCATAACGCTACGTCGAGAGTAAGGGTAACATCTCTTATATAAATAAAATAAACATAATATAATTAATAAAATCAAACGTATTTGCTGAAACCGAAAAAATATCGTTTTAATGATAAATTTTAAATTTAGAAAGACAATGAAATATTTTTTAAAAACGTAGATTTATATAGTTTTATTATTTATTATAGTTTAGATAGTCTAGGCACCTACAAATTTTTGGTATTTGATATCAAAAAAAAAACCGGCAAAGAGCGTGTCGGGCCACGCTCAGTGTAGGGTTCCGTAGTTTCCCGTCCGTCACAATAAGTGTTCCCACTTATGAGTTTAAAGGTGGGGTATCCATTATGTTCGCGCTCCAGCAGCGCTCCGCGCTCCTGCAACTGCTCCCGGTAGTGGGTACTGTATTTTCCATCCAAGTTCAAAATGATTTTCCTAGAAAGTCCTTATAAAGTTCTACTTTTCAGATTTTTTTCGTATTTTCTTAACTTATGGTTCAAAAGTTAGAGGGGGGGGGGGGAGGGGCACATTGTTTTTGACTTTTGGAGCGATTATTTCCGAAATAATTGACATTATCAAAAATGATTTTAGTAAACCCCTATTCATTTTTAAATACCTTTCCAACAATATATCACACGTTAGGGTTGAAATTAAAAAAAAATCACTTCCCACTTTACATATAGGGGGGCTACCCTAATAAAACATTTTTTTCCAATTTTTATTTTACCACTTTGTCGGCTTGATTGATACACATATTGCTACCAAATTTCAGCTTTCTAGTGCTAACGGTTACAGAGGTTAAGCCAGGACGGACAGACGGACAGACAGACATGGCGAAACTATATGGGTTCCTAGTTGACTACGGAACCCTAAAAAGGAGTGTACTAAAAGAAACTTTGACATTTTATTAATATTTGAATACTTTCGCGGTAGTATAAGAATAAATATGAAATAATTCAACATTATTATAAAGTTATTTAACGTTTGGTTGCAATAATTCGCATAGTTTAGGTAGTCTAGGTACCTACAAATTTTTGGTATTTGATATAAAAAAGGAGTGCACCAAAAGGAACTTTGACATTTTATTAATATTTGAATACTTTCGCGATAGAATAAGAATAAATATAAAATAATTCAATATTATTATAAAGTTATTTAACGTTTTTAGTAGGCGAAGGCATAGCCTCACCTACCGCTATTTTATCCAAAACATGCGATCACTTATTGCCCAAGACTCGGGAGCTACGCACAAGGCTCGGACCAAAGTCTGCCGGGCGATCGATATGCGCGCGCATGTTATCTACAACTTCGTCCTCTATAACGGTCTGTCGCTTCTCCTTCAAAAGGCTACTTGTTCGCACCAAACAAGTAGCCTTTTGAAGGATAGTCCTGTTTGTATTTTATATTGTCCCGACTTTTCGTCATTTCAAATGCCTTTTGTACATTCGTAACAGTCCATTGCTGAATACAGTCCTCTCCCATTTTTTTTATAAAATAAGGGTGACAAACGAGCTCTCGTCCACCGGATGGTAAGTGGATGCTGTGGCCAATAGACATCTTCATTTATCCTCGATTAAGAATCAAAACGCAGATGTGTTTTCAACCCTGAGCATTAAGATGAAATGCCTCGTTTCCAGTATAAAGGATCTTCGATTCTCTACACTCACCATACGAAACAAGCTGCTGTTTTACGCTGGTATTCTGTGAGAGCGTGGTCCTTCCCCGGTCGAGTCGACCCATTCGTACTTGATTCTTAATCGAGGATTAATGTCTTTGGACCACGGCGTCCACTCACCAGCAGATGGGCTGTGTCGGTGTTAGTTTTCTATAAAATAATTGATGTTGAGTAGGTAGCTCGTTATAGAATACCTTTGATTTGTAGCTTACATATCTGTATTATCACAGCTAAATGGAAGCGGATCTCTATTTTATCTATTAATAAAACGCCTTGCCATTCTTTTAATATCCGTTTGGAAAGCAAAACAAATGGCGCTATTTTTATCGCACTTGTCAATAAAGACGGTTTCAACACGGAAGGGCACGGGCGTATCAAGGAAACTAAGGTGGGTACACACTAAGGGTAATAGACTACACTTCGGTGCTTTTTCAGGTATCTTCTAATATTTGATTTCTTTCGCAAGCTTTTAAACAATCAAAAAGGGATAGTGAAACGCATAAGTACTGTTCCTTACGTAACTATGTATATAAATGAAAATTAATTTTTCTTTGTTCGTATTTTATGCGCTGCAATACCGTTCATCAGATCGCGGTAAAACTTTGTCAACATATTGCTTGCACTTTCGCGAAAATTATACGAATAGTTGGACTCACTAGGTGGCGCTGTTGTAGAATCCAGATGTCACCCGTGCGAAGCCGGGGCAGTTCGCTAGTTTAGTATAAAATTAAGCGATGCTGGTGAAAAATCAGAGTTATCAAAAATATTTCTCAACTGCTTAATATAGGGGATATCCTCTTTATCAAATTCTTTAGTCCAGACCATATTATTTAGGAAATAATTTTAAAATTTAACTATTATACATATTTTATATATATATACCAAAATATCTATGATCAACAATGATTGTAGAAGTAGTTAGATTTCACCAAAGTAACTTTAATCTTTGTTAGTGTAACACTTCGTTCGCATTCGTTACCCTATTGTACTGGTAACATAAGTGGTATATTACTGGCTGGCGTCAATACATCGGAGTATATTTAAATAACATTGGGGAGGTCGTAAAGACACGCTCGCAGCCCGCGCGGCACCACTTTCAACGACTATGACACATCATACTAAAAATAGAAAAAGAAGAAGCATTAGTCGATTAGTTAAAATATATGTTATAAGTTATTAAATAACACGCTAACATCCTATTATAATCTACCATTTATGTTAATAGGCATGAGAACCTTACAAAATTTTTAAGAAAATATTAAGTAAATGCTTATATACGTCCCACAGCTGGGCACAGGCCTACGTGTAGAAGTACGTGTTGACAGACTACACCTCTTTGAAATATTCAATTTCTCAGATATGCAGGTTACCCCACGCTGTTTTTTTTCACCATAGCGTGGTAAACGAGCACTTTTGTTTAGTTCAGTTTACGACAGGCTATTTTCCGCAATTCGAGTTGATTGCGTACAACGAAATTACGGCCAGTGCTTGGGCCCTGAGCTATCAGTATACGACTTTTTGTTACAGCACTATATGTTATGGGTGCAAATGCAGAAATAACTATTTAGAAAAAAAAATATTATTTAATTTTACCTACCAGTGTAAAGGTGCAAACAAACCTGCGCAAAGGAAAACAAAATAGAAACAAATTAAGCGAACCTTTCGATTAATCGCTCTAAACCTTTTTGATTTTTTCGTAAAACCTATATAAAATCGTATTTGTTCCGTAGACAAGCGTGAAGTGAAATTTACTTCTTGCCATCTAAATTTAATGTGATTACGTGGAGAAGACCAATCCGCATAAAAGAGGTCTTTTGCGACCCCTGGGACACTTTACTGGCCCTCGCTAGTTGAGAGAGGGGTTGGAGTATTAGAGGAAACTTTGAAAGTCCACTTTGTACCTTTGCACCGCAACCGAAAAAGATATATTGCCTCTATTTATTATGACATTACGAGTAAATAGTCATTACTGCCAAAAACAACAAACAAAATATAACATTAAATCATCATCAATGAAGTTTTACACGTGGTACAGACACGCTGCAGTTACATTATAATTGTAGCACGAATAGGTCGACTCGACTGGGGCAGGACCACGTTCTCACAGAATATCAGTGTTAAATAGCAGCTTGATGCTGCTGTATTTCGTATGGTGAGTGTAGAGAACCGGAGACCCTTTAAACTGGAAACAAGGCATTACATCTTAGTTTTGAGGGAACAACGAATCCACATTTTGATTCTTAATCAAGAATAAATGTAAATGTCGATGAGCCACAGCATCCTTTTACCATCAGGTGGACTGTGTGCTCGTTTGTCACTCTTATATAAAAATATATATTATATAAAAAAGCATATATGCAGTTCACACGCGGTAGAATTGATCCGTTGGGAAAGTTGACGAGATTGGGGAGGCAACGAAGCACCGAATACCGCAGTATTCTATCTCATTCTCGTGCAGGCTAAATTTTAAAAAAATTTTTTTATATAGGATAGGGTGACAAACAAGCATGCAGACCACCTGATGGTAAGTGGTTGCTGTGGCCCATAGACATATTAATCTAACCTTAAGATTCTCTTAAGCTGCCACCAGATGGCATAACAAAGTAGTCGTAGTTATTGAATTAGAAATCATGTTATTGAATTAGATTTTTTATCGTGTATATTAATTAATATTTAGATCCTTATTATTTACTGATAAGCAAAAAAAAATCAAATAAGTAATCTTTTTGTGCACCAATATGCATGCAGTGTCGAAGGGAGCGCTAAAAGCTTTCAACATGAGAAATCCACGCCTTACTGATATTGATAAGTTATTAATAAAAAATCGCCGGATTAGCTAAGGATCTAAGTCATCGTAAATTTCATATTACACGACCAACCCCGATTCATTCCCGTCGGCGCCAACGAAATATTTTAATTAAATTTTGAGTTCTGATTTACTACGTTACTTTTTATAAGCCAGTGCTTGATCACAATCTCACTTGGTGGTAAGTGGTGATGCAGCCTCAGATGGTAAACCGCACTGTCTTAGCATAACAAATGCCCATTAACTCTTCCCTTGAAGACGCCCAGATTGTATTGGGACGGAAAGGCAGACGCCTTCTCTTAGATTATTCCGTAACGAAGTTACCCTAATTTGAAATGAATAATTCAACCGTATGCAACTTTTACAACGCATTTGAATCTCCAGTTTTACGTGCGTCGGTTAGTTTATTTCCGTACGTACGTGCGTTCGTAATCTCTCGATTCGCGGCGTTAATTAGGCACATGAGTCAGTCGACTGCAAATAGTGCTCTCTAGCACTGGTGTTAGATGCGTACACGCGTCTTCACTTTGCCTTTAATGGGCACCAATTATATTTTCAAGCGTTTAATAATGTTAGGTTAGGATAGTTTAGGTGTTAGGTGTACGATATGGCTAAAAGCTGAAGTGCGGTTGTAGAGTTTAGCCGGCTACAAATTGGTGAGACAAATTCGGTTGGTTGCACTTAGATGTGTTCGATTTGTCCGAATAATTTGTGTATGTACATGTAGGTATATATAAATAAAATTGAACTGTCTATCTTGAATATTGAAATAACTGCCTTATATTTAGTTGAGAAGGTTATTTGCATTCCATTCAAACATGAATAACCCCTTTTTTCTGTCTTTAGAATAAGCTGATCTTTAGAATAGCTTGATCGTTTGTAATGAAACTAAAGAAAAATACAGAGTAACTGCGGGAGTGATCTACGCTATATTATTTTTGAGAAAAAAAAATCTGGACAAGTGCGTGTCGGGCCACGCATAATGTAGAGTAGATGGACCTTCTGATACTATGAGCATATGAAATTACTTCGCGGTTTGACCGCTATAACGACCAAAAATAGGCCTAAATGTGAGGATGGTAACTGAAGGACTTATTTTTCAAGCAGACTTATAGGGGTTTGTATTTAGAAAGGATTCAAAAAATTCGATTTTGAAAATAATACAATCTACATGAAATCGTTTACATTTTTACACAAATTTTATTTTACAACTTTGTTGGCGTGATTAATACCTATAGCTATACCAAATTAGAGCTTTATAATATAAATGTCAGCGGCTTTGGACCGCCGCATTTCAACCTACTATCGCTGATATTACTTGATATGTGTTCTTTCGTAATTTTGACAACTTTAACTGTACCACTTTTGTCGCCACACCCAGTTTTAGCTATGAATAAATCAAATACTCCTAAGTTTAACCAACGGCAAACGACTGCAGTTAGTTGTAGTCGGCAAAATTTTGGCGTAACTGCAATTCGGCTTTTAACCATGACATATGAACTTACAATCTTGTTCACATGTCAACTTTGTTCACCCGACCTCCCGGTTTCCTCGAATATGTTTTTTAATTACGCTAACATTTTCTTTAGTGACCGGCTTGTCTTTACTTCAATTTAAAAGCTTACCTTCCTCTTTTAAATTCAGTAAACCAATTAAAACTGTTGCTAGTAGACAACAAGTAGTACTCTCACCAAAAGCAGTGGCCAAAAATCAAAACTATTTTACTGTTTTATAACTTTTGTAAATCACAGCGCGAAAATCACCTTAACTGAACTATATTGCTACTAGCTATGAACCACAGAAATCTTATTACTACTATTTCTGTACTACGAGCTAATTAGATTCTTATGAAATAATTATTTTCCAAATAAATACATCAATATGCTAATATTCCATTTTCAAACCCATTGGAACGTATCCCGCCTCTTTGATGATGTATAACTTGGCAATCTTCGAACATCGAACATGCCCAATGACCTCAATGGTGTCTCCCAACGGACAGGTCTTAAGATGAACGTGGACAAAACAAAGATCATGTTTAATGTTCATGTCACACCTATGCCGGTAGTTGTTGGGAGCACTATGCTCGAAGTTGTTGACGAGTAAGTTTACCTGGGACAAATAGTCCGCCTAGGTAAGTCCAACTTCGATCGAGAGGTCAATCGACGGATTCAATTCGGCTGGGCAGCGTTCGGGAAATTACGACACATCTTCTCGTCAGGTATACCTTAATCTCTGAAAACTAAAGTGTACAACCAGTGCGTGTTGCCAGTGATGATTTACGGATCTGAGACGTGCTCCTTCACTGCTGGCCGTATGAGGACGCTCAAGGTCACTCAGCTAGCTATGGAGAGGGCTATGCTCGGAGTTTCTCTGCGTGATAGACTCAGAAATGAGGATATCCGCATTAAAACCAGAGTGACCGACATAGCCCAACGGATTAGTAAGCTGAAGTGGCAATGGGCTGGCCATATAGCTCGAAGAACCCATAACCGATGGGGAAGAAAGGTTCTCGAGTGGCAGCCTCGTACTGGTAGGCGTAGTGTAGGGCGACCCACCACTAGATGGAGTGAAGACCGGGTAAGACATGCAGGAAGTCGATGGATGCAGGTGGCTCAGGATCGTGCTTGGTGGCATTACTTGTTGGAGGCCTATGTTCAGCAGTGGACTTGTGTAATGATGATGATGATGAAAAGGCAGATACCTTATGTGTGATGTTAACCTGGATATGTTGACGTATCCACGTTGCATGCGTTTATTCATGGTTTTTTTTTATAAACGCGTAAGGCGACTTGCAATGAATTACTTCTAAACCGAGTTCTTATTTTTTATTAATGTTTTTTTTTAATTTAAGTCCAATTTTACAATTAATAGAACAAATATCTATAACGAGGATGAGCTAGAAAAAAAATGGGAAGGGTCTGGTATTGTAAAGGCTAATCTACTTACCCAATATATGGGCAATGGCCGGTAGCAATAGGCCGGTTATGTGGCTCGAATAATATTCACAACCGGCGAGGAAAGAAAGGTTCCAGTTCAAGGCCAAGTGTAATGCTGGGCGATGCCCCACACTAGACAGACTGATTGAATATGCAAACAGTCGATGAACGCAGGTATTTTTTACAGAATAAGGGTGCCAAACGAGCACACAGTCCACCTGATGGTAAGTGGATGCTGTGGCTCATAGACATCTACATTTATCCTTGATTAAGAATCAAAACACAGATGCGTTTTTACCCCTGAGTACTCAGTAAAAAGAGTCTCCGGATCACATCATATGAAACATAGGAGTATTACGCGGCCATTTTACGCTGGTATTCTGTGAGAGTGCGGTCCTTCCCCGGCCGAGCCGACCCGTTCGTGCTACAACCGTAATATAGCTGCAGCGTGACTCTACCACGTATAAGATTGATAAGGGCCGTATTTAGTGGACGTGTGCCATCCTATATACAGCAGTGGAATTGTGGTGAGCTTCGTGATGCGTGATTTTCCATGACGATAAAACACACAAATTTTCACGCCCAAGGTATCATTATTTTAGTCAGCTATGGTCTCCAACTGTTGTTAAGTCTCGCAGGCAGAATAAATTAAATAAAAAAAGAAAATTCCTTTATTTTCAAAAGTCTTATTAAAAATATTTGTCGAGTTTACCTTTAAGTAGTCACAGACATTCGTGTTGGGAATAACTCGCTACTTCCCTTACGGTTTTCTAAAGACTATACGAGTATAAACTATAATATATCTAGAAGGTTAGAATGGTTAACATGCATAATGGTGTGGTTTAATTTAAATTGCAGCTCTAGTGACGGACAGAAAATTAATTTCTTGATATAGATTAGTGGTAAAATAAAAAAAATTGTACAACCGACTTCCATATAAATAAAATGAGAACATCATCAATGTAGTCGAAGTCAATTAAATACGCATTATTAAGGATAACTCAAAAACTGCTGGTCAGATTTCGATCATATTTATATGGGACCATGTGAGAAGCAACAGCTTTCTAATGAAAAAATACATAAAAATCGGTTCACCTAGAAAAAAGGTCTAAGATAACACACATAAAAAATACTGTCGAATAAAGAACCTTCTCCTTTTTTTGGAGTTGGTTGAAAAACATTATATATCTACTATAATGCACACTCATTATACAAAATATGTGACAAATACAACTGGTCAAATTCAGCTTGATATCTCAAACTTTTTGCTTTGCTTTCATTTTTGCTTTTTTTTTAAACGTTACCCTACACTAGGATTTTCTCCTGTATCATGAGGGCAGACAAACATCCAGACCCGGAACAATTATTTGTATGCCATACAAATACATGTTCTGTGCGGGGTTCGAATCCGCGACTCCTAGCGCAGCCACTCATTGCTAAGCCACTGCGCCACGGAGTCGTCAAAGCTTAAAACTATCAGGACGTAACTAATACATACTTTATATACTGAGGATCGTGCTTTGAGGCATTCCTTGGGCTGTATGTTCACCTTTAAAAGGCTGTAATAGTGATGATGGTGATAAACTAATTCTTCAAGTTTAATAATATACCAAATCTTAGGTCAGATTTTCACACAAAGTTCGCTGATTTAATCACTATTTAATCACATCGAAATGTTGATACTTGAAACAGAATGAGCTGAACTATGAATGTACCTTCCTTACCTTGTGGCTGGAGGCCGAGAGATGCTTTTGATTTCCTTTGCTTGGCTAAAGAGCCGTACTTTATGACATCTAAGGGATGATACGAAGTAGTGAACATCTCAGGTCGAGACTTCAGCTCCTAAGTTTGATGAAATAATTTTTTTAATCGTGCTTGACTTGCCTCCATCTTTTGAATTAAATGTTTTCATGAGGTTTTAATGCAGTTTTACAGGCTTACAAGAAACGCATACTCTTTTCTCTGTCTATGGTAATTGTTCATGAGAAAAAAAAAGCAAAAGAAGCTCGTAGCCTCTTCTTACCTCTCTTTTAACCATTATAGGCCAGTGTTTGTCTACTACCCCATCTGATGGGGTGATGTAGCCAAAGATAGCAAAGCGCACTGATGTTAATCAATAAAGCCTATTTACTCTTGCCTCGAAAACACCCACCTTGTAGTCGGATGGGTAGACAAATACAGGAGAATTATTTCACTTCTTTGTGACACATATTACAAACAACGAAGCAAACCTATTGCTACAAATGCGTGGTATGCCGACCACAAAGGAGTGGAGATTAGTCGGACTTTTAGTTGTCTGATGAAGGAACAAAGAGTAAGAAATTAAGACATGCAGTTCACACTCTCACAGAAATGACAGGCTTTATATAAAGCGGGGTTTATATATGTATGTATGTATGTATAAAGCGCGTTGATAAGTCTCAGTCGTTATGTGGGAACAATACTTGTTCATAAATAAAACAATATCTAACTTAGATTACACATGTATCATGTATGTATTGAGTAAACATTTATCAAATTCTTTCAAAATAATGCTAGTAATGCTATGCAAAAAAATTCAAACGAACATTTTTGATAGATATAAATAAATTATATTCACGAAAATCAATAAGAAAAAAACTTCATAAAATAATTGAAATTTTCTCGAATTAATCGTTATTGATTTTAAACTGTTGACTATATACAAAAGTTAATTTACACGCAATTAGTCATTCTTTGGAAATGGGAGAATCAACTTAGCGTTCGTAGTTAGCCGTGTTCAATAATATTATATTTAAAATATATGTAATATATTATATATATATATATATATATATATATATATATATATATATATATATATATATATTATTTTTTGTATATATACACACATTATGTTTATATGTGTATATCTATATGTTTATATATGTATGAGTCTATATATATGTGAATAATCATTTCTGTACATACTTCTTATTACACCTACCTCTTTTATCTCCGCAATACTTTAAGGTAGACTGGTAGATAATGCCTCAGGCATTAAGTCCGCCTATATACATCTAATGTGTATATAAAATTAAATAAATAATTAAATATCAGTAATGAAAACCAAGCTTGAAGGATACTTAAGATGTTGTGAATATAATATTCGTGCGTATCCAAATGACAGTACTGGAAAGCCCCCCATATGCATACTCTGTGCTGAAAATAATAAGAGTCCGAAAATCGTGTTATACTTTTCGTCGGCGAGGCGCGGCCTTGGGGGTGCGGGGAGCGGAGAGCGCGGCGGGAGGTCGCCATTGACGTCACCGAGCGTGGGCCAATTGCGCGCCGCCTTATACGCTCCAATTTGACTTAATCTAGGCCCACCATGCGCCCGGCAGCCCGGCTTTCGTTCAGATCCAAGTTTTGATTGTAGCTATCATGTTTACATAAATGTTATAATATTGTGTAATTTTGGAACATGATTTTATGTCGCATAATGACTAATAAAGCAATACACTTGTCTTAAGACCTAACTTTAGAACTTTTGGTGTAGTGAAAAGTCTGTTTTTAGTATTTTACATTAATTTTACAGTCACAGGTCTTTTTCTCCCATTATAGTTGTTATGAATAGCTTTTATTCTGCTGAGTTTGGAGTAATAGTTTTTGTTTAATAATAATAATGTCCTCCACACCGAATTGCAGGAATAGCCACCTGCGTAGGGCGTGTTAATAGTTCACGACTTGCGCCCTCCTTTCTCCCAAGGAGGGTCGCATCCGATTGCAGCTTAAAGATCTCTCGTCAGATCGGTAAGCCAATCCCAAAAGGTGGTGTTTAGTGGGTAAAAACCTCCACGTAACCACGCAGCCGGCTGCGTGGTATGCTATGAGCATTCACCACCTCCCTTCCCCGTTACCAGAGGGTTGCCCTTATTTGCTTCGGCGCAAAATAAATAGTGCACGAGTGTATGCGCAGACATAGGTACTCTCGGCACTCTCAATTCCCTCATTTCCATAGTCCAATGCAACACAACCGGAGAGGGACCAACGGTTTTACGTGGTTTGCGAGGCATAAGAGTGGAACACCGCCAACTTCCTGACTCCAGGCTGTTACTGAGAGTTTCTTCTCAGGTAAATCCAATAACTCATTTTGGCTCGACCCTGAATTTGAAACACGTACCCCATAATCACCAGGCGCGCTTAACATGAACATGTTATCCACGTTCTTATGAATCAAGACAAATATAGGACTAATATTATTATGTGCTTTCCCAGGTCTTTAGCTCGGGCCCAATGGGGCCCGGTCATTTAACAGGCTTCCGTGGGTACATAGGTCCAACACGACGAGATATTTTGGGGAAACTTGATATATATTGTATTGTGGTGTACCTACTTATTATTATGATTGCATTTGTATTGTATTTTAAGTCAGAAATAATAAATTAAGATCATTGTTTGTGTCTATGCGCGTTTTAACATGTACTAAAATAATATAAGCTTTTTTAAATATAGAATAAGAGTGGCTAACGAGCACACAATCCACCTGGTGTTAAGTGGATGCTGTGGCCCATAGACATCTACATTTATCCTTGATTAGGAATCAAAATGCAGATGCGTTGCCACTCCTGAGGACTAAGATGGAATGCCTCGTTTCCTGTAAAAAGGGTCTCCGATTCTCTACACTCACCATATGGAACACAGCGGCATAGAGCTGCTATTTTACGCTGGTATTCTGTGAGAGTGTAGTCCTTCCCCTGTTGAGGCAACCCATTCGTGCTACTACTATAATATAGCTGCAGCATGGCGCTACCACGTATAAGCTGGTTTCAATATTTTGCACAATACGCAAACACGGTCACTGTAGGATAATTAATGTCCTCCTTCCTCGCTTACTAGTCCGCCACTTTTCCTTGCATGACAAGAGGCGCGATGGAATCACTATCACGCCGGGTCACGGTACGAAGAAATTCAATATGCTAATGTATTCTAACGTTGGCAACCATTATTTAATCCCAAGTTCTTGGAGAGTAAAAAACAGAGCCGTGGTAGCTCAGATGGTTAGCGTTCGCTGTAAATTTCACACTTGCGTAGTGTGAAATTTCAAACCGAGTTCGATCTCCGCCAGCACCAATGAAATTATTATGTGCTGATTTACCACGTGCTTGACGGTGAAGGTAATCATCGTGAGGAAACCTGCATGTCTGAGAAATAAAAAAAATTCAAAGACAAAATTCGCTAACACGCCTTGGACCAGCGCGGCGGACAATTTCTTACCCTAAAACCCTTTTAGTAATGATCGTAGGTCTGTGGCCACTTGTGGGATACCATGCTGTGGGGTAACATTCCGGGAGTATGGAGAGGTTGGCTGTTCGCTGACGTATGGCAGGTGCTTTGTCACTTTTAAGGGCTAATATAGATGGAATACTTCACAGCCTGTAATTATACGGGCTTCCTGTTCCTTTTTTTTTTAATAAACTAAAACTTTCCTTTAATTTACCATTGATCAAGAATTTCTAGTTAAATTTAACGTAAATGTTCTTACTATAAACTCCATTAATTAAGGTTCTCAAACCGCAATCGTCAGTTCACATATGGTAAAGATATTAATAGTTACTTTGCAACCATCCGCTCAATAAAGTAAAATTATGTGTCTTACCTAGTTTGAAGAGCAATCTTTCCTCAAATACTGCACTAAACCTTTTCACGCAATTGAAGAAGGCCGGGAGGCGCTCTTCAAACTAGGTAAGACACAACATTTTTTTATTCAGCGAATGGTTGCAAAGTAACTATTAATATCTTTATTATAGTGGATTTCCGCAAAGTAACGCCTGATTCTATTAATTATAGTTCACATATGGTTTAAAAAGCGAACGATTTCAATTAATTTTGCTTTCAAAACAAGAAAAACATAACTAATCTCTACATATAAAACAACGTCGCTTCCCGCCGTCTGTACGTTTAGATCTTTTTAACTACGCAACGGATTTTGATGCAGTTTTCATCAATAGATAGAATGATTCAAGCGGAAGGTTTATATGTATTACATGAATAATGGGTGCGTTTGGCAGAAAAAAGCGCTAGCAAGCGCTTACAAGCGCTAAAATAGTTTTCGGCCAGGACACGATTGCTACTTCAGTAGCGCTGACACAATCCGCCATTTTGCTTATTTAATTTTTTTTTTGAAGTAGAAATTATAAGTTGTTTTGTGCAATATTAGTTTTAAGTAATATAATGACATGAATAGACATACTTATACACGTTATTAAAAACTCATGATTGGTAATTTTTTAATATGAATACTTTACAAACATATATTATTTAAATTAGGTTAGGTTCCCCGGTTAAAACTAACATCGTGTCCTGGAGGAAAATAGCTACTTACGATTTGACAGCGCTTACCGCTTACGATCGCCATTTTGCTTACAAGCGCTTGCTAGCGCTTTTTTCTGCCAAACGCACCCAATATGTTGTCGAGATCCAAAACTCACCTGTGCGAAGTCAGGGCGGATCGCGAGTACATGATATAACTGTAGATTGATTTTATTTCTATCACTACTACGGAGGTTATGACCTAAACGAACCTATTCATGTTTCCGTTCCTATTATTATCATGTCACAAGACTATTGTTATGTCAAATTTGACAAAACAATTGGGCATCGATCTAATAATAATTACCGTTGATATTATTGTTTCTAATTAATAATTTAATGGTTCTATTTATGTCATACATCATAATAGACCTCAAGAATAGAGGTTGATCTAGATTAACTATATTACGTATAAATCTTAACAATTGTATCCAAAAATATACGTAGTTTATTAATTATTGTTAAAGTTGTTAAAGTTATGCTATGTTTTGAAAAAGGTTTTAAAGTCCCGCTGAGTTTCGTGCTGGTTCCTACCAGGACATAGGTTTCTTCAGAACCAGTGCAATGGTAAAATAAAAAAAAATAATTTCAATAAGAATTACATGTATCCGATACTGAATAAAAATGATTGTTTTCTGTATTAACGAATAAGTGTATTGTGTTGCTTATTACACTCCTATCTGATATCAATAAATTTGATTTTAAATACTTACAATAAAAGGTACGTTTTTGTTTACAAAAATGATTTCTCAACTGAAATACGTATAGCTATTTAAAATTATTTTAACTTTACCTTTACTTCAACTTTTTTGTTCATGGTAGAGTCACGCTGCAGCTATATTATGGTTGTAGCACGAATGGGTCGACTCGACCGGGGGAGGACCACGCTCTCACAGAATACCAGCGTAAAATACCAGCTTAATACTGTTGTGTTTCGTATGGTAAGTGGAGAGAACCGGAGAACCTTTTTACTGGAAATGAGGCACACCATCGTAGTCCTCAGGGGTGACAACGCATCTGTATTTTGATTCTTAATCAAGGATAAATGTTGATGTCAATAGTCCACAGCATCCGCTTACCATCAGGTGGACTGTGTGCTCGTTTGTTACCCCTATTCTATAAAAAAAGTTACATTATGAATAATTATTTTGTTTAAATAATGTTTCATAAAACCCCTACATAAATACGTGTCCAATTCACTGGGTAGAGTTCTTGCAAATCACGAGTGCGGTCGACCTTAGGATGTGGTTCGACATGCACGTCTTTTTCTTGATTCAATCAGGATCCGTACATTGCCGCCTATATTGCCTTACATATAATGTCTACCATCACCGACGAGCAGTATAAACAAGGCGGTGTTGAAGTACCAAGTGGGAAAGTCAATATAATTAAAAGATGTAAGGCATTCCATTTCAATGCTTAGACGTTTAACGTGGTAGAGCCACGCTACAGCTTTATTATAGTTGCAGCACGAATTGGTTGACAGACACGACCGGGGAAGGATCATGTTCTCACAGAATACCAGCGTAAAATATAGTTATTTTTTCAAAACTTTATCCCAAGATTTGGATTTTCTTCTGTATGTGGAGAAACTTTACATACATAAATTGCGTAAGGACTAACATTCAGTCCCGGAGTTTTTTTTTTTTCAAAAAAATAAATAAATACATAAATTGCGTAAGGATAAACATCGAATGTTATTAATATTTTGTACACCCAGAGTAATTATTTTTAGGCTACACTGTTATGATCCGTGCGTGATTCGAAACCGCGACCCTCAGCGCCGACACTCAACGCCAAGCCACTCCTCTGAACTGACATAATAGAGCTGAATAAATAAAATAGATGCTTACTGCTACTATGTTTTGTATGTTAAGTGTAGAGAACCGGAGACCTTTTTACTGCTAGTGAGACTTTTTCTTAGTCCTCAGGTGTAACGCATATACATTTTGATTCCTACGTTGGTATCTATGGACCACAGCATCACTTAGCATCTTTAAATTAGGATATATTAGTGAAAGACGAGTGGCGAAAAAAGGACTGAATATGAAAAACCTGGTTGGAATTTTTGAAACCTGTCGTAAGTTCATTTCTAACGTTCCGATTTTTTAAATATTACATTACATTTCTTAGCAAAAATGCTTCCCAGTCACTCAAATCATTTTGCAAATAACGATAGCCAGACTTTGTGAAAGGCCAAAAAGTGGAAAAAAGCTAGCTTGACCTAAGTCAAGACAAAATTTAGGGTAAAATAACAATTTATACGAGTTAGTGCGAATGGGACGTTATCAGTTATACAGTTGTCCTACCTGCGAGTGGCTGCAGATATTATGAAATCATTATTTTGAACTCGCATTCAACAAGTTGGTTGGTTGTTATAAAGAATAGGCGAACTGAAATCAGTTTACAATATACCTCTAACGTCAACCATTGATCTACGAACCGGAACTACACGACACCTGTTTTCTGAATGGCGTAAACAAAACTAAATATATTCAGCAATTATTTTCTAGTAGGTTTACTTTTATTCGACTGTCTACCGAGTAGTGGATGTTGGATCTGCGTTTTTGTATTGAATTTTGAAAAATATACGAGTAGATTAAAGCGTATTCGTAGCTTCACCAGTACTATAATAGAATGAATAGAGTGCGTCGTTTCCAGTAAAAAGGGTCTACGGTTTTCTATACTCACCGTAAGAAACACAAAAACATTTAGCTGCTATTTTTCGCTGGTATTCTACGAGAGCTTGGTTCTTCCCCAGTTGGGCTTACCGACTCGTGTTAAAACCACGTATTCACCATCATCATTAGCCTATGGCAGTCCACTGCTTGACATAGGCCTTTCCCAAGTCACATCTAGTTTCTACCGGCCGCCTACACGCGGTCTCCACTCCATAACACGTCTCACTCTACCGATTGTCACTTCTGCGACAAACATGACCAGCCCATAGCCACTTCAGTTTAAAAACATGGAAGGTTTTAACAGTAATTTTTGTTCTTCGACGGATTTCTTCCAACGAACTTCATCCACCAAAGAAAGTCGGAGCATTGCTTTTTCTATCGCTCTCTGAGTGACTTTAAGCTTGTGGCATAACCGTATCAACCATGTTTCACGTCGCATCAATAGTAGTGTTTTCCATCATTATCGAGTACGTATGGAGTAGTAGAGATCAAGATAAAAGATACCATAGCCATGTTTATAGACACACGCTCAGATTTCTGCTAATTGCACAAAGTTAAGTAGTTTTTTTCCGAAATTGAGTATATTACCGAGTGTTGGCGGTATAATTATCCACTATCCCATATCTTCCCGCGTTTCGTAAGAGGTGATACGTGGAAACAAATCAGAAGATCAGCAGCAGCGTTGCCAACTCACTTGCCAAGCATGGTAACTATTTCAAATAGCCCCCTATGAGGCGATCTCAGCAGTGGCTGTACCGGTAACGGTAAGTAGTTTTTCAAGTGTTTAAATTCCTTTCTCTCAATATTACTGATTTATTAGTAGTCAATTTTTTTACTATTCTCCTATATCTTCCGTAATGTAATATTATGTTCCTTTTTCCTCATACTACTTACTAAACAGTATTTACCAACAGTTTTTTTATTCGTGGATTTTCACTACATAACAATTCATGTATTAACTTATTTATATTATTATTATATATTATTTGTTTACAAAATTTATTTAGTTACGTGTAGCTAAAATTAAACCGGCATAGATATTTAAATAGAGTTTTTAGTTGGCAGTTCAAGGATTATTTTATAATTAGCCGACGTAGATCCGGCGGGAGCATTTAATCCTTAGCTTAACCGCGTACAGACTGCCAGGCCACGGCCGAACCACTTTAATATAGCGCATGGTTAAATGTTGCGAGAGTGTCATTAAGATATTTTTTTCCTAATAAATTTCAAACTTGGCGACAACAATCGAATACAAAATGTTGAGAGAAGGTGTAAAATACGAAGTGTATATAGTAGTGTCATATATGTTCCTTCATGATGTTACACGTAAATGAAATTGCAAAATTCAAGGCAAAAGAAAATATTTTTGGCTGATTAAAATCACAGCGCTTGATGATCATCATCATCATTACAGTCCTTCACAAGTCCACTGCTGAACTTAGGTTCCTCCCAAGACGTGCCACAAAGCATGGTCCAGAGCCACCCGCATCCATCAACCACCTACGAAAAATCAAAATTCAAGTCATAGTGCTCATTACTATTAAAAATCTGTGATGCCTTGCCGCATGCAAAGACTTTAATAACCACTACCTTTTAAGTAAAGTAAAGTAAACAATGAGTGAAGCATTAAGTACATAGAGGAATGTAAAAGGAATAATTTATTGGCCCGCGCTTCGACCGTTCGCGTCCCGGAGCTGTGACGTCACCGGTGACACAGTTCCGTGCGCTGGAGTGACCCGTTTCAATTTCTTTCGCCCAACTGCGCCAACATCGCAAAAACATCTTTATTAATACATCATAATTTAAAACATAATTGAATATATTATGGATATATTAATTCATGAATATTATTTTTATCACATAAAAATTAAGAGCATGGCATTCTAATTAAGCAGAGCTTCCGAATCTAAAGCTTTATATTAACTGACCTCTCATTGCTTCGGGCATACTACGGTACTGTGACGTCAACAGTGACACAGATTTGTGCGTTAGGCTGACCTGAATCAATGCTGCGATCCACAAACATTTGTATAAACACAATATCAGTTGTGTGTTCGCTGTAAAAGTAATACAAGGTTGTGCAGGAACGTTATTAAACTTTAAGAGAAAATATTTTTAAAACATTCTAAAGTATGTTAAAGAATATGAAGAAAAACATGTGATCTGACTTTTGATTATTATTAAAATAATATATAATATATTTAAAGGGAATTATAGATAAAATCTTCGAAATTAATTGTAGCGCCGTAGGCAAACTGTAGCAGAGGCGTAGTAGCCTACGAGATATGTCTACGCAGACCTTGCTACGCAATGCTACGAAATTCGATAAGTTGTCACAAAAGTGAGTTATTTACGAAAATTAAATGTTTACTAACAAGCTGCTATTTTATAATTTATAGAAGAATTAATATAACGTTTAATAATAATAACTATTTAAATTAGTAATCGATATAAAATATAACTGATATATCCTATACTATTAAACGAGCAATTCTTGTATATATGTATATATATATAATCGGGATCTCGGAAACGGCTCCAACGATTTTCATAAAATTTAGTGTCCAGGGAGTTTCGGGGATAATAAATCGATCTAGCTAAGATTTATTTTTAGAAAATGTCTTTTTGTCCGTGTTTTTAGGCAATTAAAAACTGCTACAATATAGTTAGAATAAGAAGGTAAATTTTGACAGTTTGATAATCCTATACCTTTAAACGAGCAATTCTTGTATATATGTATATATATATATAATCGGGATCTCGGAAACGGCTCCAACGATTTTCATTAAATTTAGTGTCCAGGGAGTTTCGGGGATAATAAATCGATCTAGCTAAGATTTATTTTTAGAAAATGTCTTTTTGTCCGTGTTTTTAGGCAATTAAAAACTGCTACAATATAGTTAGAATAAGAAGGTAAATTTTGACAGTTTGGTAATCCTATACTATTAAACGAGCAATTCTTGTATATATGTATATATATATATATAATCGGGATCTCGGAAACGGCTCCAACGATTTTCATAAAATTTTGTGTGCAGGGAGTTTCGGGGGCAATAAATCGATCTAGCTAGGATTTATTTTTAGAAAATGTCTTTTTGTCCCTGTTTTTAGGCAATGAAAAACTGCTATAATATCGTTAGAATAAGAAGGTAAATTTTGACGGCTTATTAATGATTACAAATAGCTTAATGGTATATTGGGCGGTCGCAAAATCGTAATACCATGGTTCGAGCCCAGACCGACCGACCGACTTTTTTTAAATTTTTTTTCAAGTTCTTTTTTGAGAAAATCTATTTTTTCGAGCCCTTTTTTTAGTATTTTTTAAACACACGAAAATTTAAATTAAACTAATTGCACTCATGATTTTTTAAGCACTCATGATTTTTTAATCAAATAACCAGTTCAGTTTTTTCTATTATGTCGCTACGATCAAAAAAATATTATTCGTATTTCATCAGTATGTAATTTGTATCTAAATATTATTTCCAAAAGACACGAATCAAAAAAAAACCGAGCGAAAATTACCGAGCAAAGCTCGGTCAACCGGGTACTGATTATAAATAGCTTATTGGTATAATGGGCGGTCACAAAATCGTAAAACCCCGGTTCGAGCCCAGACCGACCGACCGACTTTTTTATTTTTTTTTCAAGTTTCTTTCTTTTTTGAGAAAATATATTTTTTTCGAGCCCTTTTTTTAGTATTTTTTAAAAACACGAAAATTTAAATAAAAATAATTGCACTCATGATTTTTTATTCAAATAACCAGTTCCGTTTTTTCTGTTATGTCGCTAAGATCAAAAAATATTATTTATAATTCATCAGTATGTAATTTGTATCTAAATATAATTTCCAAAACACACGAATTAAAAAAATCGAGCGAAAAATACCGAGCAAAGCTCGGTCAATTGGGTACTGATTATAAATAGCTTATTGGTATAATGGGCGGTCACAAAATCGTAAAACCCCGGTTCGAGCCCAGACCGACCGACCGACTTTTTTATTTTTTTTTTTCAAGTTTCTTTCTTTTTTGAGAAAATATATTTTTTTCGAGCCCTTTTTTTAGTATTTTTTAAAAACACGAAAATTTAAATAAAAATAATTGCACTCATGATTTTTTATTCAAATAACCAGTTCAGTTTTTTCTGTTATGTCGCTAAGATCAAAAAATATTATTTATAATTCATCAGTATGTAATTTGTATCTAAATATAATTTCCAAAACACACGAATTTAAAAAATCGAGCGAAAAATACCGAGCAAAGCTCGGTCAACCGGGTACTTTTATGAAAGCGTTGAAATCAGCACCAATTTTAACTTACCTACATCGCTAATCTCAAACAGAAACATAATACGTAAAATATAAATAGTTCATAGTTATTAGTTGTTATTTGTCACAATTTATATAAAACTATTATACTAGTGAAGTTAATTTGCTCGAACACTTTTTATCATTATTAAGTAACACAGACAAACAATCGATTTTGCTTAATATTAAATTTATAAATATATGTTTTTTTCCTTTGATCTCGTTTTACTATTAAATTAAACGTGATAAAATCCGTAAAAGTAGTTACATTCAATGTGTAGTGTTCGCGTAAATATAAGAAATTATTATAATACTTCTTTAAGTTACAATGAACAGATACCTATAAAAAAACCCAAATAATAAGTTCTTTGTATTACCTTTTAACAGTCTCCGGTTTAGTATCAAGCGAGCTTTATCGTTACGTCACAACTTTGTATACTAGAATCACAATTTTACTACGGTTAATCCTGATGCAAAAATTTGACGCGCAGTTAAACAGTCGAGGGCAAAATCACGTAATACTAACAAAACTACATATAGTGCGTTTATTTCTGTCCGTGCGTACAGGAATACTAGCATGTTATTTTAGATTTACTTGATATAAATAGAGGCATTGTGTGTGACCCACATAATGTTGTAAATTTCGGCGCATGGATTACCAAAGCGCTTAGTTTTTGAACGTTTGTTGACAAGTTGGAGAGTAGCGTTTTGATTACTAAAGAGTGTTGTACAATTTTTTAATGAAAGTGATGTTTAAAATTCAAAAGGCCTACATCAACTTCATTATACTGACTTTACGGTTTAGGTTTCAATTATTTTTAAACCAACTCGGTTCTAAGTTTTAGTTTCTGGGTTCTAGGCCACCATTTAAGCTAAACCTGAATTGTTGATTTTCGGGCCTAAGCGTGTTTTTATTATCCTCATGTCTCCGACACTGCCTGCTTCTGACCTCATTTACTTTTTATTCAATCCACAGTAATGATTAACAGGCTCTAATACACCACGCTACATTACGCTACGCTAAATTATTACATATTAATACTTTAGTTGGAATAAATTCCCATAAATTGAATACCAAAAATCGACTAACAAACATACGGACACAAATGTAATGAAAACAAAAGAAGTTATTCATAATACATACATACATAAACACTCACGCCTGTCACCCAGAGGGGTAGGCAGAGACTACGGACTTCCATTTGGCACGATCCTGACATACCTCTTTCGCCTCCTTTACATCCATATATCTATGCATACATGCTCGTCGGTTAAGGGTACTTCTAACGTGGCCCATTTTAAAATATCGCCAAATTGGTCGATAAACTTTTTTCTAGGGCGTCCCTTCCCGACTCGGCCGTTCATATCTGCCATATAAATTTGCTTTGTCACTCTTTCCTCATTCATTCTTTCTACGTGACCAAACCACCGAAGCATTCCTTTCTTAATCCTGGTCACAATATCATCTTGCATACCATATTTGTCTCTTATCACGCAATTTCTCACCCTGTCATTCAGATTCAACCCTAGCATATTCCTTAAAGACCGCATTTTTACAGCATTTATTCTACTTTCGTGTTTCTTCTGCCACACCCAGCTTTCACTACCATACATTAAAGTAGGTACTAACACAGCATTATGAATTACCATACGTGCCTGTTTTGACACATTCTGGTTCTTCATAATAGAGTGTAGTGCCCCATTCTCTCTATTCCCTGCATTTACTCGTCGTTCTATATCCCTATCATATCTACCATCCCTGCTAAATACACATCCCAAATACACAAACTCATCCACTTGCTCAATTAACTCTCCTTCTATTCTTATTTCACATACCGTTTTGCTTTCTTCTCTTTCAAAAACCATCACTTTCGTCTTACTTGCGTTCACTTTCATTCCCCTTTCTTTTAATTCCCAGTTCATTAATTTAACCATCATTTGCAACTCAGCCGCCGATGACGCAAATATGACTTGATCATCGGCATACAAAAGGCATTTGACGGTTAACTCGCCCATTCTTAACCCACATTCTTCATCTTTCGAAGTTTGCAAACATCGGTCCATAAAATAGGTTGAACAGCCAAGGGGAAGCTACACAGCCCTGTCTGACACCTGTTTGGATGCCAAACCAGTCCGAGTAGACCCCATTGATCCTGACACAAGCACTAGAGTCCCTATAAAGAGACCTTAATGCCCGTATCAAACCAGCGCTCAACCCAAATGAGTTCAGTGTTTGCCATAACACATTCCTTCATAATAATTTCTTATATTTACTGGAACACTACACTTAACTTATTTTATATATCGCGTATTGTAACTCATTTCATAAGTTAGTCATGTATATATAAATATTTTAAAGAAAAAACCTATTCTGTCAGCTTATATACGGAATTAAGAAATTCTCGCCAAGTTCTAAATCTACCGGGAGACGATCATTTACAATTATATTGGAATATGTTGTACGTTTTCAATATAATAAGAAACTGCAAAACCGAAATTTATTTTGTAGAATCAAAATGCAAATGCACTGTCACTCCTGGGGACTAAAATGGAATGCCTCAATACCATTAATGGGGATCACTATGAGACGTAGCAGTATTAAATTGCTATTTTACGATGATAATCTGTAAAAGCGTGAGTAAATTTCATTATTGAAATAACGATGTCTAGGTGTCTATAACATGCAAGTCTACAACAAGACAAATTAATACATGAATTAAAGAATAGTGACTGTTCTAAAATGTTTTAAGTATAGTCAAATTATTTATAAAGCAACAAATACGATTAAGTAGTAGTAGTAGTAAAGTAACAATCTAAAGCAGCTTTGAAATTTTCGGATATTTAAACAAAATCTCAGAAAATTTTAAAGCTGCTTTAGAATGTTACTTTACTACTAATATATGAAAAATATTAGTAGTAAAGTGACAGTCTAAAGCAGTCTACTACTAATATATGAAAAATACTATTGATAATACGTTCATCATATTATTGGTAGTTTCTTAAGTGGTAGAGCCACGCTGCGGCTATATTGTGGTTATATTACTAATGGGTCGGCTCGACCGGGGTGGAACCACACTCTCACAGAATACCAGGGTAAGATAGTAGGTTAATGCTACTGTTTCGTATGCTGAGTGTTGAGAACTGAAGACCCTTTTTACTTCAAACGAGGCATTCCATTCCAGTTCTCAGGGGTGACAACGTATCTGCATTTTGACTCCTAATTGAAGATAAATGTAGATATTTGTGCTCCTTTGTAACACTTGTTCTATAAAAAAGAACGAACACAGAAGAGCAGTCTCAAATCGGCCATTAGTCATTCTTCAACTCTTTTATTGTAGAATTTCATAGCACACTCTTCTGGATCGTTATTCTGTTTCCTTAGCTTCACCCCAAGGGGCTTTTAGTTCGAAGAACTTCTTTATCATATCTTTCAACAGATTTGTATAATTCAACAAAAGATTAGTTCAACAGATGATGTCACTTTTCGCGTAGCTTGTGATGGAGGCCATTATGACGTCGGCCCCTGCTTTTTATGTAAAAAGCGGTGGTGAACCATTGTGTAGCCATCTCTGCATGTACCACGGCGATGCCTAGTTCGTAAGCAGCGGATGCAGATTCGATGTTTTCTCGCTATTTCTCAGCGTTCGCTGATATTAGCATCATGAAAGCATTTGCAATCAGGTATTATATGTTCTTCCTTGCATGTTGGGCATTGTTATTACATGCTTTTGTCGGTAGCGAAGGTGTGCTCTAATCTTTTCTTGACAGAGATTCGGGCAGTCGGGTAAAAACGCAATAGAAGTATCCCAAAAATAAAATTAAAAGTAATAAACCCATGACAAAAATATATAAAGGCGCACTACAAATTCAGCCTGAAAATCCAGCCCGAAAATAGGTCGTGACAGTTACAGCATTATAAAATATTAAAGTTTATGTTACTTGAAGCGAACTAACGTTAAAAGGAGTCTATGAATTTATATTTCACAGACAGGGTGCCGCTGTACAAGAGTTCCGTACCAGATATGAATAATTGATACCGACTGCGCCAGCGCAAACGTCCCCTTTGTTCCGTCCCCATTGTCGTCTGCTCACAATGTTCGTGTTACGTATGTTAAACAAAGGAAAGCTTTCTTTGCACTGTAAAACGGTAAAAGAACTTCAATGTGACAACTGTACGTGAAAAATTAATGTAACTCATTAAGCGCTTTTTTGGGGCATTTTATTATAAAGCTATTTGATTTTTTTTAATAGTATAAGACTGACACACGAGCACCCATGATGTAGATGCGTTAGCCCATAAATGGGCTTAGATACATCTATCTATATCTGCATTTATTCTAGGATTGAAAATCAAAAAGTTGCGTTGTCCTGAGGACTATGATGGAATGCCTCGTTTCCAGTGAAAAGGGTTTCTAAAAGTCTCTAAAATGGTAAATAAAAAAGATATTCGTGGTGTTATTTTTGGATCGTATTTTAAAGTCATTGTTTAAGAACACAGATCAAACAATATTTGGTTTAAATCTAAGAAAATGGCGATATTTTGTGGTTTAATCGTCCATCAAAGCTAGAGTTTGACTACTTTTCTACCTAATTGTAAGTTGTGATGCTGTCGAAGATAATAAAACATACTAACCTGCGCTGTAATCAGACATTGAATGATTTATTTAATCTTTATTACAAAGTATAATGGAATTGTATACAATATTATTAATATAATATAATAATTGCAATCAGTGGGTGTCGTAAGAGGCGTCAAGGCAAAGCAAGAAAGACTTTTTATCTCTTGTTGGTCTCCAATACATTTTGGTATACAATCATCAATAGTAATAAAACTGTAAATATATAACCATCGTTCTTATCTTCATGTTTAAGAAAAATTTAAGCTTTTTTTCTAATTTTGTTTACATTTTACTGTTTCTATGCAGTCATGCCAGATCTTTACCACGGCCCTTTAATGACGTATGCAAGGGGAGCTTGCTGGAGGTGAGGGCACCATTGACGCGCACCTCTCAATGGCAGCAGATGTAGGTCACACCGAGCGACGTCACTCCTGGCCTACATACGCCGGGCGTATCCCGGACGTTCGATGTTTTCGATTTTCAAATTTTGTAAGAACAAGGAGATCTAAATATAGATCTATGTTGAAAGGATTACATTGAATTAATAGTTACTTTGTTTAACAGAAAATCAAAGTGATTGTTTTGTGCGCTAGTTTTGTCTTAAGAGTATAGAAGCTTTATGTGACCTATTTTACTTATAATTAATTTATTAAGACTGTCAGTTACCTTAAAGTAAAAGAATTCTACAACCTTTTTCAATAACTGCCAGACAGAAATATTCTAAAAGAATTATTATAGAAGCAAAACACGCCTTTCTTCGTATAGGAATCATAATGCGCCTAGATAGATGCCTAGAACATACGTATTAGGCTCATCACGCCCACTTGGAGTGGTTGGGCCAGCCTTGTGGGTTCCTCTTTGTTCACTTCCGGTGACCAAGCCATGCCTAATAAGTACCTCCGCCACGACAAGGCAGGAACCCGTTTGGGGGGGGGGGGAGTTATATCAGTACCTTACCCAACTTTACAAAGTCAGTAATTCGTTAATGGAGAAATATTCATCATTAACAATACTGACCAAAAATATGTACGCATTTGCAACAAACTCCTATTACTAAGTTTTTTTTTGTTAACCAAAGCACATGTAAAGGTTTACCGTTACCGTTGCAGTGTATTATAGTCCAGTGCTGAACATAGGCCTCCTTCATAGATTACGTAGGGGGGATAATTGTTATTGTTGCGTGAATAAGTCACCTAGCACCATCTAGTGTCAGGAACGAGAGGAGCTTTGCAGAAAATGACATCACAAATCTTTCAACCGACAGCGCCATCCGAAGAACTAAGTTTCTAGAATAGAAACTTAGTTCTTCGGATGATTTGATGATTTCTAGAATAGAAATCATCAAATATGCATGCATGCATGCATATGCATCGTCTTCTCTCTGAATTAAGACAGAACACCTTGCTTCAGCAATTATGGTTTCCGGTTATCGTTACTCGTAAAACGAACCACTGTAGCATTATGTTGGTTTTTAATGCTGCTGTCTTGTGCGAGGGTAGTCCTCCCCAGTCGAGCCAACCTGTTAGTGCTTTTCCACGAAAAATTCGATGAAGTGAAGCTGAGTGCATATTTTGTGAGGCATTCCATCTTAGAACTCAGTAAGAATGTTTCAGTAGCCTCCTTTTTTAAAGTTGGTTAAGGCATCCACTGGTCGCAGTAGACATTTAAGATCAAATTGGCTGTAAGTTTGTTTGCTTTTTCAATTTTATAAAACAAAATATAGTTTTGAATTTCAGTCGCATTTCAATTTTATAAAACAAAATATAGTTTTGAATTTCAGTCGCATTTCCCCATAGCAAAATTCTGTAAGACATTACGAATGGAAATTAATAAAAAAAAAACAATCTAGCTAGTTTAAGATTGGTAAGATTTATAATCTCTGACATTATTAAAGTTTTACGTGGTAGAGCTTCCTCTTGTTATACCAGACCACACTTGCCTAGAGTACCAGCTAGAAATAACAGCCTGTATTGCTGCTGTTTTTCATAGAGTAAGTGGCGTGAACCGCAGATTCTTATTATTTTATAATTGTAAAACGGCATTTCATCTAAGTCCTCGAAGGTGACAAGGTATCCTAATCAAAGATAGATGTAGGTATCATGGGCCAGAGCATCTACTTTCTATCATTTTGTATTTAGTATTTTTTATAAGCTGCAGCTATATTGTGGTTGTGGCACGAAAGGGTCGGCTCGATAGGGGAAGGACCACGTTCCCACAGAATACCAGAGTAAAATAGCAGCTTGATGCTGCTGTGTTTCGTATAGTGAGTGTAGAGAACCGGAGACCCGTTTAACTGGATTCGAGGCGTTCAATCTTAGTCCTCAAAGGTGGCAACGCATCTGCATTTTGATTCTTAATCGAGGTTAAATGTAAATGTCTATGGGCCACATGATCCACTTATCATCAGATGGACTGTGTGCTCGTTTGTTACCCTAATTCTATATAAACAAAAAAAATCTTCCCATCAGATGAACTGAGTGTTCGTTTGCCACAAAATCTATTTTATTATGTATTTAAGCTAGTTTATTTATTACTAATGGTAGTATATTCTTTGTCTATAAGTTACTTGTGACATAAATTTTTTAATATGTCTGTTACGGTTACAGTCTACTAAAGGTCCATTGCTGAACATACTCCACCTCCATTGATTACCTCATAGGGGTGATATGTACCATAGTTGCCAGGCTTGGCAGGCGAATTGGCAAAAATTTTTTTTAGTTGTTATTAGGAAGACACTGCTATTCATCTCCTGGTCTGTTTTCCTGTGTCGCCTCCTGCAACATCTACAGGATGATATGGGGTCTGTCGGTTAATAGATTATAATTTACAATTAATAGTGAGTGTTGCCAAATTCAAAGATTTCATGACGTGGTCTATTTTAGATTCTCAAATGATTATCCATAACGCAACTGTATCCCCCGGGGAAATACCTCCCGCTATTTAATTTCGTAAGTAGGTGACATTTGAAATAGTGTGTCAACGCTAACATATGTTATATTTGCGATGTTAATTATGATTAAAGGAAATAAGCAACTCCAAAGGCTATTAACTATATTAATAAAACGGCCACGACCGAGTAACGACATGTTGTGTATAGTGTAATAAATTTATTGCCGTATCTCAGCGATCTATGAGAATCCGTGATGGATTTCCAATTTCGTTCCGTGCAATATTTAGTTTGATGGGCTTCGATAAAATTTGGTAACTGTCTTTTTACACCAGACGTAAATAGATACCTAGAAAGGCGACCGGTAGTGTAAAGGTGCTTACGTCACAAAGAGTGTCGAATAAGCAAATACACACCACAACGGAATCGGATCATATCCAGTAGAAAACTTTTACGGCCTGATGGATCACGAGGAAGAGGTGTAATTATGAAATAAGCAAGCTAAAATGAAATGATTACATGATTTTTTTTTACTTTTTATAAGCCAGTGCTTGACCACAATCGCATGCAGCCTCAGATGGTAAACCGCACTGTCTTAGCATAACAAATGCCCATTCATTCTTGCCTTGAAGACGCCCAGATTGTATTCGGACGGAAAGATAGACGCCGGCAAATTATTCCACTCCTTTGCTGTACGCATTAAAAATATCGAAGTAAACTGTTTGGTTCTAATTCGTAGAATGTCGACAACAAAGGGGTGAAGGCCCGCCGACCCCCTGGTCATCCGATGGTCGAAAGGAGAGGGAGGAATTAAAGCGTGCAATTCCTTCGCACAACGTTGCGTGTTGAATGTTATAAATGTAATTTGAAGTATCTGGCACGCGAGAAAGTAGTAAGATCTCACTACAAAATTTATTTAATCTCTAAATTCACATACAGAAGACACATTATTAGTAAATTTGGTTTAATCTATTTCCATCTGTTCCTCACCGGTTAACCATACCAACAGTTCCTTTGCAGTTGCTAGGCTGCATGGCGATAGTGATTTACTTATTTATGTACACTTTATTGTTTACACCAAAACAAAAGAACAATTTGCCTTTAACTCTCGCAATTCAAACCACCAGTTAAGTTTTAACGACAATTAACTGAATCAAATCAGGACCACTAAGTTCTCCCGCTGTCGCCGAATTATTACTTAAACAAAATGTAAATGCATGTACAAAGAATTTCCTTAAATAATAATTAATTAAATATTTCCTGCCAATGAAACACTAATATTTAACAAAGTTATGAAAGTATGTGAGATGAGAGATTGCTAGACGACCACAGCTAGAAATAAAATACGTAATTGGTTGCTTACGCTAAATTATGAACAAACAGAAGCCGCTCGAAGCAATAATAACTATTTGCCTAATATTGATATTGTTTTTATTGTATGTGTGTGTATGTATGATTCTATGGATGTACATGTGTATGTACATATATCAGATATGTTTAAGTATAATATATTTATGTTTATAGACCATAAATATATTTAGGAAGACATTTAAAGTAAGGAAAAGTTTTGTTAGGTCATTCTATTTTGTTAATAATGTGTGTGGCTCTCACGATATAAGCCTTCGTGGCTAATGTGAGAACCACTACTAAATTATTTGTAAAGGTGCTAACTGTCAAATAAGAAAGAAAGAAAGAAAAATATTTATTTGGTACACAAACGTAAAAAACACATAAAAGACATAAACACAGTAGTTTAGTTACAGAGAGAAAAAAATTATTTTATGCTATTAGTGCACCAAAAAGGTTTCCACTCAGCGTTAAATTCTTGAAGTTTAACACTAAGAAACTTCATGAAAGCTGATTTTCAGTGGAACCTATATATAAGAAGGTAGATGGCGATAACGTCAGCTTACACAAATATCTTAAAAACCAAGTAACAGATCTTAAAATATGAAATAATGATAGTAAAAACAACAAAAAACGAAACAACAGGGTTATAAATATCGTAATAAAAACAAACAAAGGTACATGTGTGTGTGTGCGTGTGCGTGTGTGCGTGCGTGTGTGCGTGTGAGAGAGGGATGTGGAGACAGGGATGAAAATGATGAGTGACAACTAAGTGCTAGACTTTTGTAAGGAGAGCAAAAACTGAGAGAGAGAATTTATGGTTTTCGAGTTTATTATCGGAGGGGGGGGGGTATAATATCATTCCAGCACTTAGTAGCGGAAAAACGAAAACTGCCACGGAAAGCAGCTCTAACGCAACGCTGTGAGAAATTGAGCTTGTCGTATAAGTAAGAAGGTTCCCCACTCCGAAGAGCAGGGAGGCGAGGTGAAGCTTCCGTCTGGTGGACATGTTCATCAAGTCGCGTCGGTTTAGGAATGGAGTGACATGAGATCGAGGTGGTATTGAAAAATAGAAACGTGCGCAAGCGTTTTGTATTCGTTGTAACAGTTTTTTAGTTCTTGCCATTAAGCATTCACCAAAAACTGCGTCACTATACGACAACTTTGACAAGATGAGAGTTTCACACAACTCAATGCGCATATCCACAGTCAAGTACTCGCGAATTTTGTATAAGACTTTAAGTCTATAGAAACAGTTACGCATTGTACAAATAAAATATTTTTTATTTTATTTTAATGCATGGTAAAATTCACAGGATGCTTTAGGTATATTCTTTGACTACTACTATCCAAAGCCTTCGATTGTGTTCACCATTAAAACATTGGCCAGGAAACTTCAACACTGCGGTGTCAGAAGTGATGCTCTTAAATTATTATTTCATATTTAAGTAACAGATCGCAAAAAGTGCAAATAAACGTATGAATTTATATATTATCGTTGTTTTATTATCTTGGTTGTTATTAAGGTATACGTATAAGAAATATGTATTTTTCTCACTCCTTCAGTCTTCAACAGGATTATAGTAATGTAAAACATCGGCTTAACACGCGATATCTTTACTCGTGCTCCAGTTCGAATTCCGGAAGCATGGGTGGCCATTGTCTATGGTCTATGCCCTGTCAGATCTGACGTCCGTGTGGAATGAATGGAAATGAACATTATTATCGTTTTCTCTCGACAGGTGTGAAAAGAAAATTGAACAAAGGCTGTTTTCCCATCTACGTTATTAATGCTTAAAATGCGCTTTTGTACGCGTGCTTTTTAGTTGCCTACTTATGTAAAAGTATAATATTATGATTTAAAAAATATATCACACGTCACATATTGTCGTGAATGTTCCAAGTTTAAAATATTCCGATTATGAATAGATTTTTTAAAGTGGCTTAAGGCTATTAGTAGGTCGTTCCTGATTGAACATTCAACGAAAAAATGAACTAACATTTGAGCTTTTTTCACAAAAATTTGTATAAAATAAAATAGTCAACGATTAGATAAATATGTAAATATTATTTATTAGTATTAACATCAATCATTGATTTTTTGTGTATATTAATAAGATAACAACAATATTAGTAAATTAAGACAATTTCCAAGTGTGTATAGTATTCTTGTCTTACGAGAGCGGCTTGGTTTTACTTTTAGTGAAACTATACATGCGCATTGTTTTAGTGTGCGTAAGCTTCAGAAACTAAAATGATAAGTCAAGTAGCGTCGAAATATAAAATAAACGGAGAATATTTGTTGGCAGTGGGTAATATATGTAAGAAAACAATTTGTGGCCGTAGAAGGAAAAGGGGAGATCTCCCGCCGGGCAAGGTGTTCTGCCCGGGGAGCGGCCAACACTCCTTGTGATAGTTCGGAGATGTTCTATATATACTGTTTATGATTCGGAATTTTGATAGCGTGATTTAGGTTTCGGTGTGTTTCGCTTGCGGCGCGACGACAGCGCCGCCACAAATTAATGTTGTCCTTTGCTAAACAGGAGAGTAAGGCTCGCCCGTCTTGTTTATATAAAAGAGCCATACGTGCGTCCTTCCGTTTAGATTTGGAGATGTGGTGCACACTTACGTACCTTTTAAATGGTGGTTTCTACATAATCTTGATTCCATAATAACCAATTCCAATTTCTTTTAAAAGGAGTAAATACTTTTATTTTATAGGATAGGTGACAAACGAGCACACAGTCCACCTGATCGTAGGTGGTTGCTGTGGCCCATAGAAATCTACATTTATCCTCGATTACAAATCAAAATGCAGATGCGTTGTCACCCGTGGGGACTAAGATGGAATGCCTCGTTTCCAGTAAAAAGGGTCTCCAGTTCTCTACACTCACCATACGAAACACAGCAGCATTAAGCGAGCGTGGTCCTTCCCTGGTCAAACCGACCCATTCGTGCTACAACTATACTACTAATATAACTGCAGTATGGCTCTACCACGTATAGCTGATGAATCTTCCTATAACAAAACCACAGAAATGCGAAATAATTATTGATAACATGCATCTCATATATTTTGCCATTGACACTAATGAACAGGTTGCTTGAAGTAGTTTTCGATTCTTCATTCATATTGTTAAGTATCCACGGTGTTCGTAGGCGTGCCAAGTTGTAAGCTATGCCACAGTGTTTTATACATGTCGTTGCAAATCGTGGCATCATTACATATATATCGTTGCACATATAAGCACAAAATATCATGAGGTTATAGCGTTAAGTTAATTAACTATTTGTATGTGTTCATTAAAATGATAGATTGGTAGATAATTGATGCTTGAAATATTTACAACTAAAGAGAAGATTTTGGGTAAATAACCTTTGGAAGCAAAGTTTCAAAGCGGCCATCGGCATTTCAGCATACCTCGGCATACCAAAGGCAACCGGAATATTCTGCAGGCTGTCGAGACATTCCAGCGACAAAGCGCCCATAAGCTTACCGCGGCGTTGTTTTTGTAGCTACGGCCAGTATCGTTAAATTTTCAACTAAAATGCTAAAATGCCACTCGTACTACTTGTCACCTAAAAATTCTTTACAATGCCTGGCAATAGGATAGAAGAAAAGAACGACGTTATAAGGAATCCTTGTAAAAATACTGTCGACATCCCGTTTTATGACAAACAAGGTAGAGTTTTTTTAATGAAAAAACTCTAAACCATTTAACACATTTAAAGTGGCGATACCTCTTAAATCTCCATCAACGCAGACGAGTTTTATTTTTCGTAATATGTAAAAACGTGCAGGGTATCCTGTCACGGTTATCTCACAGACGTTACCCGAAGCACTCACTATAAATATTAGATCAGTTTCAAATTTTTACGGATTACTTTAAGAAGTTTTTTAAAGAAGAATATTTAAAGAAGCAAGAGTACCGACGATATGACTTTGGACTCCTAGGAAAGAAAAAATACTTTTGCGTAAAACGCTACGTGCGTAGCCTAAGCTTAGACGCTTCTCTTCGTGATCTCTTATCTCAAGTTCTCAAGACTACCTTCACTAAAGTTGGCATGTGAGGCGGCTGAGCTAATAAAATACCAAAACGTAGCGATGACTCATATTTTCATGTAGTTAAGAGAAATAACTGGCCGCTTACTTGAGACTATCGGTCGGCGAAATTCGTAAAGGAATTGAAAATATTAAATTGATAACTAATGAAATTGATTATTTATGAATTAATGGCTTAGTAATCGGAGATAGCTCATTGTTATCTCAGATTATTCTACTCTGGATATTTTTATTTTGGGTTCTATTGCGCAGAACACTTCAAGTATAGTATGTAAATCCCTCGAGTAATTGCGATCTTTTTTAATAGTGAAGCAGAAAACAACTTACTAAACGTAGTTAAAGAAATGTCAGTTATTATTTAGACTTTGTTTTCTGACTATTCGACGGTGAAAGGGGATTCCTGGAGAATCCGATGGGACACCGATAGTGAAGGAAGGGGTGAAGGGGGACGGCACATTCCGAAATGCATCCTGTAGAACACCGAAAGGCTGGCTACTCTGCTTTAGTCTATCTTAATATTCAATATTGTTTTAATTTTGTATAGTTTTTTAAAATGCCTTTATTGGCATGACTTGTGTATGTATGAATGCATTGGAGTTTTTTTTCACACAGTTTTCTTCCGGACATTTGAGTAATTAAGATGTAATGACAATATGTTTATTTCGCTACTTTAACGGTTATATCTATTAATTTAGCATCTCTATGGGGAGGGCCATTGTTATTAATATTTGAAGCGACGAAATTTTGTTAGGTTGTAATGATGATGATGAAATTATCACGATGATCATCACTGCTCATTATCAATGCGTGTTACAATTTTTTTTAACTCTAATAATACCCTCATAATTTTAACGAAGTCAGACATACAGAAGTAATTCACTAAATGAAATATAATTTTTTGGTAGCATTGGGTGACTAACGAGCTATTTCTGAACGAGCGGTGGATTATGTCTACTTGATGGTAAGTGGTTGCTGGGGCACATAAACATCTACATCTATCCTCGTTTGCTAATCATAATGCAGATGCTTTGTCAGTCGTGAGAACTCAGACGGAATGCCTTGATTCCAGTAAAAAGGGTCTCCGCTTCTCTACACTCACTATACGATATACAGCAGCGTTTAGCTGCTATTTTACGCTGGTATTCTGAGAGCGTGGTCCTACCCCGGTCGAGCCGACCCATTCGTACTATAATATAGTTGCAACATGGCTCTACCATGTAATTTTTGGAAACATGGCTAACAGTGGTAAAGATAATCGTACAGATAGATTAAAACCTCCATTCTGTATATAAGAAACATTTCGCTTTCTGTGACGATCTGTGAACCGATGATCTGTTATAAGGTTGATGATGAAGTTACAGCGACATTTCCGGGACACCTGAGTGGTCATTGGAGGCGCACACAAGTGTGAGTAACAATCCAAGAGCAAATCTCATCCGACACTATTCTGATGATATCCTGGACGCCACTCTGAGTGAGATTAGAGTCCTAGGCGAGGATGAAATAACAGCGATGCTTTTGAAGGCGGAAGGGAAATTGGTGCTTTAAGTCATTCAGAAGCTGTTCGTTTTCGTTCTCCATACTGGCTCTATTCCGGAAGTGTGTAGTAGAAGAGAAGTAGTCTATTGTTTTTTCAAGAACGACGACAACGTTCTGTTGAAGAAATACAGACCAATTTCTCTTTTTACCGTCGTCTACGTGCTACTTTCCAAAGTCATTATACGAATCGTCTTGCACGCAAACTCAACCACTTGGAAAAAGCCGGTTTCTGAAAAGGTCATAGTACCATAGATCACATACATATCCTTCGGCAAATTGTTCAAAAGACCGGAGTACATTCTACTACTTTGCCTTTCGTATGTAGACTATCAGAAAGCCTTTGATTCCGTCGAGATTCGGAGGGTAGGTAGTCCCTTCAGCGGTTACAAGTTGACTATCGGTATATAAAATTGCTGAAGTATTTGTGCAGTAAGGTTACAATAACTGTTCAAGTACATGATCAGAGTACGAAACCTATTAAACTGCAGAGTGATGTAGGACGCGGTATATTACCAAAACTCTTCACTAATCCTTTGCAACATATTTTCAAGCCACTAGACTAAAAAAGATACGCTATCAACATCAATGGTGAATAAATTTTTAAGCTTCGTTTTGCCGACGGTATAGTCACAGAGTAACTACTATTAAAAGTCGGTCATCGAAGGGGCTTAGACTGGGCAATCGTGTGGTGCTAGACGCTGACGAGACGTTGTCCTGTCACGCAATTATATTAAAATGGTTCACACTACATGTGCGGTAAAAACAAACAAATTCAAATGTTAAATGACGACCCTAGCCATTTATTGTATATGTCGGTTTTTCCGATAACGTCAACGCGATGACTGATTGTACGTTCTTCTTAGTCTGTAGTATAGTCACTATAGCAGAATTGCTGGAAGACCTCAAAAGTATAATATTCAAAGACCCCACAATTTTTTTATAGGATAAGGTGACAAACGAGCACACAGTCCACCTGATGGTAAGTGGTTGCTGCGGCCCATAGACATCTACATCTATCCTCGATTACAAGTCAAAATGCAGATGCGTTGTCACCCGTGAGGACTAAGATGGAATGATTCTCATCCAGTAAAAAGGGTATCCGGTTCTCTACACTCACCATACGAAACACAGCAGCATTAAGCTACTATTTCACGCTGGTATTCTGTGAGAGCGTGGTCTTTCCCCGGTCGAGCCGACCCATTCGTGCTACAACTATACTACTAATATGACTGCAGCATGGCTCTATCACGTATACAAACTATGCCCGATAGTGTCTCTGAAAGGATCTTAAGATGAACATGGGGAAGACAAATGTTTAACGAATGTATAACGCACATGTCATACCCATTCTGGTAGTTGTTGGTACCGTTACGCTCGAAGTTGTTGGCGAGTACGTTTACCGAGGACAAATGATCCGAACAGGTAAGTTCCAACTACGACCGACCTCCGACCTAAATGCTGGTCAGTCTAGGATCAAATTAGACTGGCCAGCATTTAGAAGATTACGACTCATCTTTTCGCCACGAATACTTCCAAACAAAAGTGAATAGCCAGGGCGTGTGACAGTGGTGACATATGGATCGGAGTGTTCCATCGCTGCTGACTGTATAAGGAAAACCATGGTCACTTAGCAAGCTGAACTCGAAATGAGGTGTAAAACGTGGTAATTATATTATAATTTTTGACGAGGTGGGCCCTAATATTAGAAACTGGTTATGTGTCCCATTTTACTCGACAGGAAAATAATCTGAACCTACTGTTATTTTCGACAAATTTTACAATTTAATGCAAAATGAAAATAATAAAATACTAGTACGGATCTGAATCTGTCACTACTTTCATAAATAAATTTATATTGCGTGACGACCGTGCATCCTGCGATGTTTATTAAGTGTGGGATAGGGATTCCTACATACAGTACAGAGAGCTTTAAGTGATCCCTTACTATATAAGGATTTTTTGTAATAGCCGTTACAAGTCTGCGGTAAAAAATAACACACGAATACAGTAGAGCCTTTAAGCTTTGAACAGTTCACCGTACTAACACAACTGCTACGCGTACTGGCTACAAGCTACGAACGACTCAAGGATAGTATTTTTTTTTTCAGATCCCAAAGTTATAGACTTTTAAAGCGAAGGTTTTATACGTGGTAGATAGGGGCATTATCGTATTTTGGCTGTAGCACGAATGGGTCGGTGCGACCTGGGAAGTACCACGCCCCTACAGAATACCTATACTCATTCCTATACGAGTATACCTATATTCATCTATAATATACATATCTTTATTAAATTATAGTGCGCGTTGCTAGTGATGATATTTGGAACTGACGTGTAGAATAAATTACCTTCACATGTTAGAAAACCGACTTCTGTTGCTGCCTATTAGAAAATGGTATTAGATCTTTACTTTTTTTTACAACGGCTAAACTTCGTAAAAATGTTCTGCTTATGTATAGGTTAATATGTTTTCTTTTAAAATTATATTATGTTATATATAAATATGTTTAAAATGTAGGTGTAATAATACATAATTGCTTAATCATGCATATGCAATCAGAGTGTAGAGTGTAGAGCGACTCCACTAGATAGAGTGGAGAAAGTCGATGGACACAGATGAGATCCGCGCTTTGTAGCATTACTTGGGAAATACTTATTTTCAGTATTTGCCTTATTAAGGACAGTAACCATGATGATGATGATATAATTGGAACACATTGTTACGTTACCTTTCATTGTTAACAATACACTCATATATGAGCTACGTTGCCTAGAAATATAATGATTTTTTAATGATCAACTATTTTAATATGTATTATAGACAATGACAATATATCTGTTTTAATACATTACACAGAGTCAAATGTTTTCGCATAAAGAATTTAAAATCCAATAGGTCAATAGTTAATTAATTGCAAGTTTGATTAGCAACACCGCAAAAACACGAAAATTTTCTAGCATTATTTTTCTATGTCTACCCATATGAACCCCTTCAATGAAGATGGTTGGTTTATAGCTCAACAACTAACATTGTTTGAAAATTCTAAGTTCGTCTTAAAAGCTCATAGCTGAAATGACCTATCATTAAGTAATAAAAGGATTATTTAAGTAGATATTTTTATACGTGGTAGAGCCATACTGCAGTTATATTAATAGTATAGTTGTAGCACGAATGGCTCGGCTCGGCCGGGGAAGGACCATGCTCTCATAGGACACCAGCGTGAAATAATAGCTTCGTGCTGCTGTGTTTCGTATGGTGAGTGTGGAGAACCGGAGACCCTTTTTACTGGAAACGAGGCATTCCATCTTAGTCCTCACGGGTGACAACGCATATGCATTTTGATTTGTAATCGAGGATAGATGTAGATGTCTATGGGCCGCAGCAACCACTTACCATCAGGTGGACTGTGTACTCATTTGTCAACCTAGCCTATAAAAAATATATATTTAGGTAGTATGGAGTCTCCTTGACGATGTACCGCTGGGAGGAGCTACATGATAGTAATTAAGTTTTTGTTTTTTCGTTATGGTAATAAATTTTGCTAAATAAATCGTTCTAGAAATATACGAGTAATATAATCTTTATAAAAACAAACAGAAACCCTGTTTGGTTTTATTATAATTCACATATTTTCCATTTTCATTTTTAATTTTCCTTTAATTTGTACAATTCAACAACGACCATAGTTTAACAACTGTAAGTATTTATCCTAGCATAAATTACCAAGCCTAAAAGGCCTTTACTAAGTATTTTTATGTACATATAACAGACTCAATCACACATTAAAATTCAAAAAAGCTTCAAGAAAGCTTATTTTATTTTCTAGCCAACAATTTATTTATTTTAAAAAGAAAAATACTACCAATGCTATTAACATGCCCTATATTCCTTTTAACCACTCCTGGAAAGCTTAAATGCTTGTGTTAGGGGTGGTTTACGACAGTAGTTGAAGGGCGATTACGAACTCACCACCTTTGAATTCGCAGTCCGCACTGTCGCTTATTATAATATAACAATAATAAATCTGAATAAAATTAAGTTTATAATTATTGTTAAGTAGCTAATTATTTTTACTCATTGTGTTCTATCAATTCTTTAGCACCAATATCTCTGTAGACTTTCGTAATTCAATTGGAAAAACAGGCATCTAAAGGCTACCATTTACCAAAATGCGATCTGGGCTACCTGCATTATTTGACGAGGTCGTCAACTGAAAGGGTTCGTCTTACACGGAGTTTTCTGTTGTGGGCACTGAAAACTTTTCTGTCTCTTCAGCAAGTTTTTTTTTTATATCTTTTGCATTTTTTTAATATAAGACCTAAGAAAATGTTGTATATTACATAGTCCCATTTAGAGTTATTGTTATTTATAGTAAAATAGATTGTTTACAATTACTGTTTGGCAATAAAGTTCATTCTTATATACTTATCACTGAATCGACAGTACGTGACAGCCCTTTATTTAAAAAAAATATTGTGCTTGTAAAGGCGTGGTCGAGGAGACTGAAACAATAATACACAAAGTATGTATTAAGATTGCTTCTTAATTCTTTGCAAGGTGAACGCTAAAAAGAATTTGTGTACTGCGTTTAGTTGTGTGCTGGGTTTAGGTAATAAGTTTTAACCTATAATTAGTGAAGTAGAAAATTGACGATATAAATAATATTTTTTTTATTTGATACATCCGCTTATAAAACAATAAAAAGCAAAAAATTCAAAATCTTAAGATCTACGATATCGGGATCGTTTTTCTGAAAACATTACCATCGGTTTTATCTGTTCATAAAGCATATAATAAAAAACATTGTATTTATTTAATTACAATTTAGGAGGAAAAGTTTCAAAAATATATAAACTGTTTTATTGATGATACTTGTGAAAACTGAAATTGCTTACAGTATAGAGAAAATTAGATAAAGAAACTAATTGTATGAATAAGTCACAACAATATGCAACAGCGTCAATGTGTTTATATCTACATAACGTTATTGATTTTACAATGACAGAAGCTAATAAATACGTTTGGGTTGAGGAAAACATGACATCCTGCGTCATCGCTATATAGTAAGGCCGGTAAAACAACAAATTTCGACATGTAACGATTTCACCCTCGCGGTACAAGTAAAAAAGTGGGCGTTCCGCGAATATAATGATCACTTACCACGACGGCGGATTGAACTACCAGCGTGGGATCACCACGATTTAGATAGGCGGAGATGTGACGCCCCGCCCCGCGGAAAAAAACTCGCGCGAAATAAATTAATTGATCGATATGAAAAGCTCAAACGTATCATATATGCAGATTGAAGGATGAACAGGGTTGTGTAAATATTCAAGAGTGGGATGTTTTGAATGGGTTTTTCGGGGATGATGGTATAATGGTGAGGATGGTTTCCGGGGCGCGGGGCGGGGGCCACGCCCGGCACGTTGCATAACGCTGGTCGTGCCGGCGGGCGGCGCTATCGATGCGCGAGGCGCGCATGCGCGGCGTACCTTCGCAGCCGTAGCCCTGGCCGATGAGCCCCCACAGCAGGTCCGAGCAGTGGTGGCAGTAAGTGGGCTTGTGGAAGGTCTTCTTGGCGAAGGAGTGGGTGCGATGGGGCGCGGGCGCGGCCTGCGCCATGGCGGGCGCGCGGGCCGGGCCGAGCGGGCGCGCTACTCATGCCGCGGCGCCCAGGGGCGCGCCGCGCTCTCCGAGCGGCTGTCGCGGCCCACCATCGCGGCGCGTCTGCCGCCCGCGCCCCACGCGCCCCGCGCACGCGCGTCCGCGCTTCCCGCACCCCGCCACTGCACGCCTGCCTCGCACCGTCACTCCGCACGCGCGCGCCACGCTCCCGCACCCGTGCCCCGCTCCCGATCAATGATGTGACTTTGTAAAAACGGCCCTCATGAATGTAACGATCGATGCTGTAACTTTCCGCTGAAAATGCTATCAATCTGTAATCAATACGACTGAGATGGATGGATTTCTATTATATGAATTTTGCAGTAACTTGCCTTTGCTTTAAATTATATTGATTTTGCATTGTATAGATATAACAATAGCAATAGCAATTTTATTTTATTTTTATTAAAAACGTTTCAAATGTAAAATAAATTTTATTTTCTTTTCAAATGGCTAACTTACTCTTTATTTTACTTCTCTGTTTTAATATTTATTATAACAAAATAGAGCACCAATATCCTAATGGTCGCCACACACAGTCAGTTCAACTGATCAGTTCCAACTAAATCTTTCTATATATCGATCATTATAAATATATTAATATCAGAATTTTACATATAAGTTTATTTATCGATATATCAAAAATCCGATCTTTTAAAAAATATCAACAGTTTTAGTTTGAACTGATCAGTTGGAACGATCAGTTGAACTGACCGTGTGTGACGACCATAACAGTCCGAACTTGAATCCCGCGAATCAATTAAATTATAAGTCACTATTTTATGTAGATAATCATTACCAAAGATTCGATGTTTTGATAATAAAACTGACAGAACTGCCATCAAAACGTTTTTCAAAACAAATAAAAAAAATACTTATACACAGTATAACAACTTTTATAAATTAATGAGGAAGCTTGTGCTTAATAACTTATGAATATAATAATACAATTACATTTTCATCAGTATATATAATAAAATAAAATGTAAGCCGCTTGTTCAAGCTCACATCGTTAGACGCTCGCGCGTTAGCGCCTTCCAATCGAAAAAGCTCTTGTTTACAATTAGGAGGCGCAGCATCCTCGCGGATCGGCCCGACCGACAGACGCCAATTCCTATAGCTTTACACACCATAAAGCTCTAACATACTAATTATATTTTTGCAAAGTCAAACATTTCGCTTTATACGTTTATTAGTAAATTAGGAACTGTAATTTAATAACAGCTTACGAAACGTTAATATTCTATTTCTATGGTACCTATGATACTTATATTATTACTAAATTTTAATATTATGTAGTACCTACAGTACCTAAATAGTTACAAAACTATTATAAAGCCCCTATGTCCTCCCAAGACTGCCTCATAGAGGCAATCTATGGTGCAGGTAGGGTCGTCAGATGGTCGGGGATCTTCTGGATTCTCCCGACATTTTAGATGATCTCCAGACTCCCGACAAAACTCAAAATCTCCATATAAATTGCTCCTTAGATAGTAATCGTATGGCCTATGACTTCATGAAAGCTGAGATAGTAATTAGACTAAACTTTGAAGTAAATAGTTTGAATTTAAATATTTTCTGAATACTAAAGGATTCAAATTGGTGTACTCTAGTAAAGTCTAATGCCAAATACATGTGGTTTCCTAGAGTACTAAAAGTACTTTTTGTAGCCTCTTAATTAAAAAATAAACTTTTTTATTTTTAATATTTATTCCTCCCTACAACAACCCCAAAATCCCGACTTTTTCAGTCTACTGACTTTCAGACTTGTCCAGATATTTTGGTCTACCGATCTGGCAAATCTATGGGCAGGCCTATATTCAGCCCCCACCCCCCCGAACGGGTTCCGGCCTCGTCGTGGCGGGGGAGCTTAGTAGCCGTGGCTTCGTCACCCGCGATAAACTAAGAGGAACCTACATGGCTGGCCTGAAGATGCCACTCCGAGTGGGCTTTGCGAACCCACAAGAGGAGTCTTGGTATGGCGATGCGCCACTCGCCCTATCCTCCGCGATTCTGACGGGGCCGCACCCTTAATTGATGCGGTGGTGGTGGAGCTGCTGTGGGGATGGATGTCTGTATTACAAGGCACCGCTCCCCCTACCCTCCGTAGCTGAATTGGCGGCGAAGCCATAGAACAGATCCGTTGCTGGACTCGGGAAGGCTTGTGCTTCTGAGTGCTCGTTTTTCCTGGCCCCATGGCCTTCTCGCATCGGACATGGGGGCGTCTGTTGAGCATGTGAAGTTGGAGGCCGTAAAGGAGGGCGCGCTATGTGTTCTGGTGCACCTTATCTGAGAAGGAGATGGGGGAGAAGTGGTCCTCTCCCGAGCAGAGGCCACCATGGGACGGTCAGAGCTGGTGGGGCCGCGGATGTTGGCGAAACCGTTCCCGTGGCCCTGCCAATATGCGACGTAGGTGGAACACCATGGAGATTTAGTCGGTGCGAGTCCGACATAACCCGTCCTTGCCCGGCGAAACGGGTATGCATAGGTATTTCCCCATGTTAAAAAAGACCTATGTTCAGTAGTGTACTTTAACAGGCTGTAACGTGACGGTAACAGTATCTATAATATTACGGTATCTATAATATTATCTATATCATTATGTTATAAAGGTATCTAAGATATGTAAATAATATCGTTATAATACATGTAATAAAAAGTATCTACTATTTAGTATTTAAGACTAATCATGCTTCAAAAAAGAAAATTGGATAGAAAATTTGTAGAGGATCTATCAGAGCTCTTATAGTTTAAATTTTCGTTTACTTAGCGGGCATAGTACTATTATTTATTCTGTGGCCGGGCGCGTAACACATTGGAACACAATACCCAAATATTGACAACGCATTTGCATTTTGATTCTTAATTGAGGATAAATGTGGATGTCTATGGGACACAGCATCCACTTACCATCAGATGGACTGTGTGCTTGTTTGTCACCCAGTGCTATTAAAAAATATTTCCAAAAAAAAAACTATAAGTGATTTATGTTTTCGGGCATTTCAATCTTCGCCTAGTCGTCAGTCACGAGTTTTTTCCAAAGCTGCTGCATATTTAATACAGTCTTTAAATTAATATTAAAACTAAGATTGCCTGGCTTAATGCTAAAATTTAAATCGATACCTACATATGTACCTATTAGGTATGTAAAATACCTTTATTGATTTCGGACATGGCGGTATTGCGTTCCATAACGGTATCTGACTCGGTTTTGAATATCTCGTTGATCTAGTGGTCGTACCCATGATTGCTGGTCATCAGGTCCCGGATCCGAATACCGGGTTGGGCCAAAATTAGGTTTTTCTGACAAGAAACTCTTAGTAGCAATCCGGAGTCCGGAAGTTGGCGGTGTCTCACCCCCGTGCCTCGGAAAGCACGTAAAGCCGTTGGTGCTGCGCCTGATCTCTCTCCGGTCGTGTCGGATCGCTGCCCCATCGGGCTATGAGTGTGAGGGAATGGAGAGTGCACCTGTGCTTGCACATACACTCTCGGACTATAATCACATGAGAAAAGATACCGACCAGAGGGGAAGCTACATACAAACGGCTCGCTGCGACTATACCCATACATAGCGCAGCGATGTGTGCGTGTGCTCTCACCGACAGATTCACCCATGCTCGGTCGGGTACAAACCGGTTTGCGCCGGCTCAGTCAGAGTATCTATGAAAGGGCTGTGTTAGTCGTACACATTTAAATATATGGAAGAACAATACCTTAATATATCGTAATTTTATAAATTATTTTTTTTATTTTTTTACAATTAGACTTAAGTTTAGAGATTGTTTATTATAAAATAAGACATTATAGAGTTATATAAGTACCTAATATTATTAGTGTTCTGTATAAATTAATGCCTATGTAGTATGTAATTTTTCAATTGCCAGACAGTGGTGAAGGTGGTGTTACCAACATGTATTGCCAGCTTTAGAAGAACATACAATCAGTCATCGTGTTTGATGTTGTCGGCAAAGCCGACATAAACAATAAGTTGCTAGGGTTGTCAGAACCGGAAGTAAGGGTGAATAATTTTAATTATTTGCGTGACAGGATAACCCTAGCGGACAGTTCTAATTCTAGGGAGCTCTCTACCCGCGTCTCGCCCCGCATTACACCGCACGATTGCCCTGCCTAAACACCTTCAATGACCCACTGTTAGTAGTAGTTGGACTCTGGTTAGCTTATAAGTACAATGTGTAACACTATTTATATTTTAATATATAGAGTCAACTTACAAATACACGTAATATAGAGACTACTCCGTCGTTACAGTATCTGATCACAACACAACGAATACTTGTTAAATCTCAACCGAATAGAAGCCTTGTCGATATCATTATCATCATTATTATTAGCTTCACCAAATTCACTCTGGGTCAGAGGCCTCCCACAAGTTTGCTGTATTAGGTACTGTCCGGAATTCTGCAGACTTCACTACCCTCCACTATGCCTAAAACTTCGTGCTTGATTCTCCTTTTAATACCGGTTTTAAAATTGTATGACGTCACGTAATGTGTGTAGAAGAGCCATGCTGCAGCTATATTATGCTTGTAATAGTATGAATGGGTCGGGTAAGGTGCGGTAAGATATAGAATTCTACCCATTGCTATGCCAGTACAAAGCACAACAGCTGGGTTAACCAAGTTGACTTCCTACAATTGTTAACACATATCCCAATGATCCATATGTAACTATCATGTGACAACTTTGAATTGAATATAAAATGTTAATGAACACGTTTGAATGTACTATTTCGTAACCTAAAATTCTCCTATTGGAAGCGTAAACAATCCATCCATATCATCACGCTAAAGATTTGCGCTGTATGAAGAGTCCTAATAAAGTGCAACAAACTCTAAATAGTGTTTAGAATTCGTTTAATGAGGTTTTATGGGCTATAAATAGTTATTGCAAACTAATTTATTAGCTAATAATATAAAATAAACCAAGTCATGCAAAATGGAGCTAAGCGTGAGATTATTTATTTTAGATTTTATTTATTTTAGATTAAGTTACTTTGAAAAAAATCATTTATTTACAACGGCACAATTTGGATTTAGAAAAGGACGATCAACCGAAACGGCCATAAGAAAAGTAATTTACTTCATTCTAGAATCTTTGGACAATTCCAATAGATGTGCCAGCGTCTTCTGTGACCTATCAAAGGCTTTTGATTGCTTGCGACATGATGTAATGCTATTAAAATTGCAGCATTATGGTTTTCAAGGAGCTGAATTAAATATGATCAAAACTTATTTAAGTAACTGTAGCCAAATTGTTTCAGTAAATTAGCAAACTTCTTTAGCGAGTTATGTGTCAATCGGAGTACCACAAGGCTCGATCTTGGGTCCTGTTTTGTTTTTGATCTATATTAATGATCTTGGCAATGCAATACCATATTATACACATTTAAGTTTATTTGCAGATAATACACATATTGGTTTAAGAGACAAAAGTCTATCAAATTTAGACGATAAAGTTAACAATGTTATGAGCTTGCTAAAAGAATGGTTTGACGCAAATGGTATTATTCTAAATTCTAATAAAATCATTGTAACGAACTATCAACCGAGGCTAGGCATTCGTGATAACTCGAATATGAAAGAAAATGTATTTTTAGGATATACAGTAGATAACGCAATAAACCATAAAGCTCATATTGAAAAAAAATTGTAAGAAAATGGCTAGCGGTAATTATGCATTATTTAAGCTAGAGCCATTATTAGATAAAAAGACACTCATATCTGTGTACTATGCCTACATTCATTCTGTAATAAGATATGCCATTACTATTTGGGGTAATGCTCCGGATGTTATAAAAGTTTTAAAATATCAAAAACAATCTATAAGAATAATCAATGGTCTAAAAAAAGTAGCCCGGCAAGAAAACATTTTAAGAACGACCAAATAATGACAGTGGTTTCGCTTTATATATAATAGTTTATTAGAGGTACATGAGGATAAAGAAATACCGAAAAAGAAAGACATAAATCAGCACAATCTACGTAATAATGAAAAACGTGTTCTACCCATGAATAGATTAGTGAAAGTAAAAAAACAGGGGCGTTACTCAAAAACATTGATGTATAACAAATTACCAAATAGTTTAACCAACCTACACTATAGCAAATTTAAACGGAAACTTAAATATTTTTTTGAGGACAACCCATTTTACAAATTAAGCGAATACATGTCAATGCAACTCATGGAATCATCATTCTTGTGTAACAAACAAAATAAATTATCTAATTCTATGACGTAAAGCGTCAATGTAACTAAATTAAGATACAATAATATAATTTTTCTTATAAATTTATAAAAACTTTTGTAACCAATGACTTGCCTGTAACGATTGTTATATTATGGTCAATAAATATTTTTATTTCTGATATTTTGAGGTAAGCTTCAAAACTACACCTCTAGTAACACACAAAAATTCAGATCAGACATAAATATGTAATGTATAGCTAAGAGATGCCTCAGGTCACAGTCAAGAGGGTATGGGTAGTGGATATTCATAGTGGATATTCATAGTGGATATACATATAAATGAAGCATATACAGAAACGGAAACACGGCACCGTGGCGCAGTGGCTTAACAATGAGTTACAGCGCTAAGGGCCGCGGGTTCGAATCCCGCACGGAACAAGTATTTGTATGGCCTACAAGTAATTGTTCTGGGTCTGGATGTTTGTTCCTGTGAAATTTATGTTTGTAAACTGCCTCCACGATATAGGAGAAAATCCTAGTGTGGAGGAGGTAACGTCAGAAAAAAGAAGAAGAAAGAAACAACTTTTTTATTCAATGTAGATTATAACAATACTTATTGAAAGTCACTTTTTTCATTTACCATTGGTTCGAAATAAAACCTCTGTCCTAGAAAGAACCAGCAAAAAAACCCAGCGGGATTATTTTTTTTTTCAATAACAGCTTACAATCGCAACACAAGACAAATAAGAAATAGCTTGGTAGCGATCACCCTTCCCAGGGGTTATTATCATCCATATATTCCTTAATATTATAATAACCCTTTTTATACAAACTTAGTTTAGTAACATTTTTGAACTTTGTGTATGAAACATCTTGTATATTTTCTGGGATTTTGTTGTAAAAGCGTATACATCGCCACAAGAATGAATTACTGACTCGGTGGAGTCGAGTAGCTGGTACTATAATACTGCTAGCTAATATAATATACTATTAGCTTGTGTCTGTTCCTAGTATTTACAGAATGAATATCACTTATTTTTGCAAAACTACTTTTATTTTTATTTTCATAAATGTATTGAGATGCCAGAGTTAATATATTAATTTCCTTAAATTTTTGTCTGAGTGACTCTTTTGGTTTTAAATTATATATTGCTCTAATGGCCCTCTTCCGTAAAATATATATAATTTCAGTGTCAGTCGCGTGTCCCCATAGCAAAATACCATACGACATAATACTATGGAAATAACTAAAATAAACTAATCTAGCTGTTTCAACACTGGTAGAGTTCTTATCTTTTTTACAGCATATGCTGCAGAACTAAGTCTGCTAGCTAGTTTTGATGTATGGGGGAGCCATTGAAGCTTTGCGTCTAGTGTGATTCAACTACTGTGTATCAACAAGACTCAGTTCCTCCCCATTTAAAATTACATTAGTATTAATATGTTACACATTAGGAGTTACAAATTTCATACATTTAGTTTTAGTTCCATTTAAATGCAAATTATTAACATTAAATACATACATACATAAACACTCACGCCTGTCATCCAGAGGGGTAGGCAGAGACTACAGACTTCCATTTGGCACGATCCTGACACACCTCTCTCGCCTCCTTCACATCCATACACCTACGCATACATGCTCGTCGGTTAAGGGTACTCCTAATTTGGCCCGTTTTCAATAAATCGCCAATTTGGTCGATAAATTTTCGCCTAGGACGTCCCTTTCCGACTCTGCCATTCACTTCTCCAACTTAAATTTTCTTTGTCACTCTTTCCTCATTCATTCTTTCCACATGACCAAACTACCGAAGCATTCCTTTCTTAATCCTGGTCACTACATCATTTTGCAAACCACACTCTTCTCTTATTACACAATTTCTTACCCTCTCATTCGGATTCAGCCCTAATATACTCCTTAACCGCCTTTCTTCTGCGTTCATTCTACTCTCGTGCTTCTTCTGCCACACCCAACTCTCACTACCATACGTTAAAATAGGGACCAACACATCATTGTGAATTGCCATAAGTGCATTTTTCGACACATTTTGACTCTTCACAATAGAGTGTAGGGCCCCATTTATTCTATTTCCTGCATTCCCTCGTCGTTCTATATCCTTATCAAATCTCCCATCCCTACTAAATACGCAACCCAGATATACAAACTCATCTACTTGTTCAATCAACTCCCCTTCTATTCTTATTTCACATATCGTCTTACTTTCTTCTCTCTCAAAAACCATAACTTTCGTCTTACTTGCGTTCACTTTCATACCCTTTTCTTTTAATGATCTGTTCATTAATATGACCATCATTTGCAGCTCGGCCGCCGACGACGCAAGAGTAACTTGATCATCGGCGTAAAAAAGGCATTTAACGGTTAACTCACCCATTCTTAATCCGCATTCTTCAACTTTCAAATTTTGCAAACAACTGTCCATAAATAGGTTGAACAGCCACGGGTAAGCCACACAGCCCTATCTGACACCTTTATGGATGCCAAACCAGTCCGAGTAGACCCCGTTGATCCTAACACTAGCACTAGAGTCCCTATAAAGTGACTCCAATGCCTCAAGATTAAACCAATTGACTAACATAGCTATAGCATTATTAACTTCGTCGTAATTTAATAACTGTCGTTTTAATTTGAAAATTAATGAAGTATCATCAGCAAATAATACTATATTCAAGAAACAGGAAGGGGTCGAGAATTGAGCCCTGAGGCACGCCCATTTGTACAGTCGACCCGGAAGAACTCATACTATTAATGGCAACTTTTTGCGTTCTGTGTTCTGTCACTTAAATATGAAATAATTAATTTAAGAGCATCACTTCTTACACCGTAGTGTTGAAGTTTCCTGATTAATGTTTCATGGTGAACACAATCGAAGGCTTTGGATAGGTCACAGAATACACCCAAAGTGTTCTGTGAATTCTCCCATGCATTAAATATATATTTAATCAACACCAGCATCAGTTGTCGAGCGACCCTTTGCGAAACCTAATTGATTTTTAATAAGTAAATTATTTACATTAAAAAAAATTTACATTTGATCAAGAATAATTTTTTCGAAGAGTAAGTGTTGGTAGTACAGAAATAGGTCTCTAAAATTTGCGGGGTCCAATGTACTACCAGATTTAAATAAAGGTATTACTTTAAGGCTTGAGATATCTTTATTTCTCATAAGAATTTACAATAATTCACTTACATGAGAAAGTTAAAAACACATACAAACAAATAATAGTCTTATCCTAGGCGTACACTAATATTAACGAATCAATTTCACTCAAACAGATTCAGTTGTAATTATACATTTTTTTAGCAATTTTTTATTTCTAGAACAAACAAAATACTAATAAACAGGGTACTTTTAAAGACTTTAGTCAAGGCGTAAACAATGCTTGGACGCGCACCTTACACAGACCGAGCGTAGCTAGAAGCGACGCGTAAAATAGTGAAATCAAGGTACGCTCAGGTTAAAATTTAAATAATATTTTAAGTGCTTTCTAAATGTTGGGATTGATTTTGCTTCTTTACTATGCTTCATTAAATCAGGAAACACACGAGATTCGATACTAGTATTAAAAATAATAGATAGCTGAGGTGCGATTGTATCTATTATAGACGCAATAACTTTAACGGAAATCCCCCACAGATCGGCGGTTTTCTTAATATCAATAGTCTTAAAATATTTTACAATATCTTTTGATGACACTTTATGAAATGTAAAATTCTTTGTACAAGCATTTACATTTTGTTTAAGTAACGATTCGGCGACGGCAGGAGAAGAAATCAGTGACTTAGTGGTTAAGATCTGAATATCAGTAAAATATTTCTCAAAACCATTGCAACGTCCTGATCTGATTTAATTAATTTAATGTTAAAACTTAACTAGTAGTTTGAATTGCGAGAGTTGACCTTACCAGTTTCACTATTAATTATACTCCATGTCATTTTAATTTTAGTACAAGCAGTCTTTATTTTGTTGCTCAAATACAATGCTTGGCTATGGAGCACACTCTTTTAAATATTTTGGAATATTTTTTTACATATTCCCTAAATTCGACGCTAGGATTATACGACCTTTCATTGTAAAGTTCATATAACCTTTGTCTACTCTTATGGACTCCTACTGTCGCCCATTCGTTAAATGTCTTGCGATTGTTCAAGGAGAATGTTTTAGAAGTAAAAGTAATATTAAATTCATTGCAAATAAGCATAAATAATGTTCCACACAAAAGATCTGGATTATTTTGGTATGAAAGTAATAGAAGTTTTTTTACTAAGTTACTTCTAAACTCCTCAAAGCGACGTGAATTTACTGGAACAAACATTTATAAAATATATAAATATACGTGGTAGAGCCATAATGCAGTTATATCAGTAGTACAGTTGTAGCACAAATGGGTCGGCTTGACCGGGGAAGGACCACGCTCTCACAGAATACCAGCGTAAAATATCAGCTGCAGTGTTTCGTATGGTGTGTGTGTGGAGAAACGAAGACCCTACTTACTGGAAACGAGGCATTCTATCTTAGTCCTCACAGGGGACAAAGCATCCGCATTTTGACTCGTAATCGGAGATAGATGTAGATGTCTATGGGCCATAGCATCCACTCACCATCAGGCGGACTGTGTGCTCTTTTGTCACCCTTATACTATAACAAATCGTTTAATAATCATTTCATAAAATATAATGCTGGCCGTAAGAGGAAACCACGGTCTCAGTGAGGTATGGAGACGGCTACGCTCGGAGTTTTATTGCGCGATAGACCATGTAACGACATAGTGTGACGGATTAATATACTGAAGTGGCAATTGGCTGGTCATATACTTCGAAGAACTGATAACCGGAGAGGAAATAAGGTTCTCGATTGGCACCGTCATGCTGGTAAGCAAAATGTAGGGCGGTGTCCAACTAGTTTGGGTAACGACCTTGTAAGAAATACAGAAAGCATCCAGGTGGCCAAGGACTGTACATCGAGACATTCCTTCGGGGAGGCTTATGCTCAGCAGTGAGCTGTGATGGGATGGAATGTAAAGATGATGATGATGTTAAGTAATTTCACCAAGAAGATAAATGTGAAAAGGTAGCCCCTTCAATTCAATACAAACGATGTTACTAGGCGACTTCGCCGATGAAGGAGTACAGATCTAATTGGTTCCTAAGTTCCAACGGATACTAAATAGTTAAAACTGCAATTTCACATTTTTTCATAAAATTTATATGACAAACGAGCACACAGTTCACCTGGTAGTAAGTGAATGCTGTGGCCAATAGACATCTGCAAGTATCCTCGATTAAGATTTAATGCAGATGCGATGGCAGCCTTGAGGACTAAGATGGAATGCCTCGTTTCCAGTAAAAAGGGTCTTCGTTTCTTATTACTCACCATACGAAACACAGCACTATTAAGCTGCTATTTTACGCTGGTATTCTGTGAGAGCGTGGTCCTTCCCCGATCGAACCGACCCATTCGTCCTACAAGCATAATATAGCTGCATAAAATATGCGAAATTTTCTTTACAAACGAAAACCATTACGATTCGATTTAGTATTAACGTTGGTAGGTTTTTTTTTAATTGTATCTTTTATAGAACCAGGATATCTTGTTTTAATATATCTTTTGAATTATTTCACTATATGTTTTTGTAATAATTTAACCAATTCAAACTTTTGTGTATATATTTAAATTTTCAATAACTTGTTCAAAAAGTTGCAATAACTAACTGTGTGAATATTCCTGTGTATAAAAGTGAGTTGTGTTTTGAAAGTACTTAATTATCAAATTAATTCTGTACACGATTTTGATTCTCCTCTGATTCGACAGACAGAAGGCCAGATTTTTACATCTGCTTTGTTCTGAATAACGACTTTATTTTTATTGGGGTGCCTTGTCATTGCCTACACTTGCAGCATTTAATTGGCACTTAGTTCTTTGCTACTAATGTTTATCGTATATCCATTATCGTCACTACGTTGTTAGCGATACGTTTTGCCAGCAACGCAAATTTCAACAGTTCGTTGCGGTGACAAGGCAAACGGCACCCTTGGGTGTCGTAACAGGCGACAGATGGGAACAAATCTGGAGACGGGCAGCAACGTCTTCCTAATAACGACAAAAAATACCAAATACAGGGGGTATATGAGGCAATGTATGGGAGGGTCTTTGTTCAGCAGTGCTTTCATAGTCTGTAACGGTGTGTATCTATGTATGTGTACGTAATGAAGTTCTGTAGGTAACTAAATTTCACACACTTCCAGACGCTTGAGTAACATTAAATATTGCAAACGCTGATTAAAACTACTTTTACGGATTTTATGACGCGATAAAATCCGTAAAAGTAGTTTTGATCAATGTGTAGTGTTCGCTTAAATATACGAGGGGCACACTGAAATGATCGGGAATAAGAAAAATCACACGCACGGTATAGTTATTTATTTATTTATTATATATTTTCAAAGTATTCTTCGTTCAACTTAATGCATTTTTCCATTCGTGCAAACCAATCATTAAAACAGTAATTCCAGTCTGAAGTTGATGTTGACAAAATGGCTGATTTGTACGCTTGCACAGCTGCTTCGGGGTCTTCAAACCGTTGACCGTGTAATAAATCTTTCATTCTAGGGAATGTAAAGAAATCTTTTAGGCTCAGGTCAGGACTGTACAGGAGGATGGCTCATCAGCTCAACGTTTTCCTGCTTCAAAAAATCATTTGTCTTCCGAGCCGTATGGGAGCTCGCATTATCGTGATGTAAGATGATGCGACGTTTCGGGTTATTTTTTCGGAGTTCGGCTAACATTTCAGGCATACAAACCGTGATATACCACTCAGCGGTAATCGTTTTGCGTTCCTGTAAAGGAATTGTAGCAACATGCCCCTTTTTCGAGACAAACATAGCGACCATTTTCTTTGACACGTTGCGGGAGCGAATCACTTTCATTGGTTTGACCTTGTCTTCGAAGACCCAAACTGTTGACTGATGTTTTATTTTAGATTCATATGAATAAATTCGTGATTCGTCACCTGAGGCGATATTATACACCTACGGCATTTAACTTCTCTCCGTTGAAGCGTTGCAGAGTATTCCGGCACCAATCTATACGAGCCACCTTTTGCTCTTCGGACAAATGTGGGGAACCCAGCGGGAAGCTAGCTTTCTTACACATAGCTCATTATGTAATATCGACTATATTGCAGCCATTCCGATACTGATAACAACCCGAATCTGCTCGTATGTCACATGACGGTCATTTAATTGTTGACAACAACAGTTGGCACAGCTGCGATGTTTTCAGGCGTGACCGCTGTTCTTGGTCGACCTGCAGAAGAAACAGTGCTGAGCGACACACGACCGCGTTGGAACTCGGCATACCAGGGGTATATTGTCGTTTGACTCGGTGCTTCAACATCATAAATATTCAACATAATAAATAAGTTCGCTGAGACATTTATCTTGAGATAAGCCGCGACGAAAATTGTCGACGTGTCAATTTACAGTCAACATGGTTTTTGTTTTTAAACATTTTTTTAATTGTTTAAATGTCAATAAAATTCTAAGTGGCCAGTATTCAAATCCTAAAAAAGGTTTTATTGTAACTCAATCCGAAATATTCTATTCCCGATCATTTCAGTGTGCCTAGTTTTCTGACTAGAATCATCACAGATCATGAGCAGTGTCTGTTTAAGTTTTTTAAAACTTTAATATTATTGTTACATATTAAGTTAATTACTATTGAGAAATTAATTTTCTATTTCTGTCACTAAAAATAAAATTTTCTTCCACCGATTTAGGCAATTCAAACAAAGCTTAACGTGGCACTAGTATGGAATCTGAAACAGTTCTTGTTTAATTTCCGAGCGAGCTTCCAGGTAGGGTGTAACAAGCGTAGTCGGGTGGAAACCTTCACGGATGGCTCGCCACTCTCGCTATTTACATATATAACGTACTCGCTCCACATCGCACGGGGCTCAAAGAAAAATACTCCATTTATTAACTTGCAATTTCATTGTTTTTCTACTTCTTTACCAGTCTGTAAGAGATCGCTGCTCAAGATGAGCGTCTCCTACTGTAGAGATTTACCACTGTCAAGTTTTGTCACAGCTGCAACGCAAGGCAGATGGATAAACGACCGTAGTTTTTTTTTTTAAAGCATTGGGTGACAATCTGACAAACGAGCATACAGTCCACCTGATAGCAAGTGGATGCTGTGGTCCATAGACATGATACCCAACCATCTTCTCTATTGAAATTAGTATGATTTTTAATTTCAATAGCTTCACGTATCATCCTTGGTAGGATTCGGTGTTCTTTTTCCTCACAAAAGGTTGCTGCCATCTGCTTGGGATTCTATAATTAACAATATTAAACTCAAACCCAAGCATACCACTGCAAGTCTTCAAGATACTGTAAGTTTGTTTTGCGTAAATCGGACCAAAAATTAATATTCAAAAACTGAAGGTAGCCGGGCTAACAATGACATTGGGACGTCAAACATCTTAGTCCCCCGTGACCATGGGTGCTGTAAAGCGCCCGAAACGTCGGGAATTAAAAATAAGTAAAATCAGTTAAATAAACGCGATAGAATCCGTAAATTTAGTTTTATTCAATGTGTAGTGTTCGCGTAAAGTTAAGAAATCATAATATTTTTCTGATTTCAAACGTACTTAATTACTATCTAATATATAAAAATTCATCGAATCTTTAAATATTAGATAATAATTAAGTATTAATTAATTAATAAATCCATCGATTAATTATTAAATAATTAATCGATGGATGCAGGTGGCTCAGGACCGTGCTTTGTGGCATTGCTTGGGGGGGGGGGGGCCTATGTTCAGCAGTGGACTTGTGAAGGGCTGTAATGATGAATGATGATATAAAAATTAACATTTGTTTGTTCGTATTTTATGCGCTGCCATACCGTTCACCAGATCGCGGTAAAACTTTGTCATCATATTGCTTGCACTTCCGCGAAGTTTGTGGGCATTGTTAGACCCGGTAGGTGGCGCTGTTGTAGAATCCAGATTATCATTTCTCTAAAATAAATAAATAAATAAAAAGGAACCGGAACGATCGAGCCTTGCAATTCATACTTTCAACATGTTACTAAATCGTATCAAAAACTTTTTGAGAAATATTTTGTAACACTGAATTATTTTCCAACTGTTGCCGTTAAAAAAATCTAAATATATATACAAAAATTTTAATTGGTTAAATTATTACAAAAACATAGTTAAATAATTCAATAAGATTTATAAAAACCAGATATCCTGCTTCTATAAAAGGTATTTACAATTTAACCTTACCAATGTTAACTAACATCGAATCGTAATGGTTTTCGTTTGTAATGAAAATTTCGTATGTAAATGTAAATCGTAATAAAACATAGTAAAGCCATATCAAAATCTAAAAAAAAGTTTATTTCTTTACCAGAAGTTTTTGTAATAATACAAGGGTTGACTTTTCATGAACAGTTTTGAAATTGAGAGCTATGAGGGACTTCATAACTGTTTTTTAAATTCGAACAATTTAAGTTTTCGAAGCTAAGAAAAATAAATATAAGAGTACATCTATTATCTATACATATAACTTCTTTGTAATCTGTAAAAAAATTATTTACGCAAAAACTACTGGACTGATTTACATAAAATTTGGTGTGTAGGTAGTAAATGATGGTGTATAACATATAGGCAACTTTTAATCTGCTTATGGAGAACTAAAAAAGAAGCGATAGGTTTTACTTTTTTTTAAGTTTATTGTCATAACGGTTCTATTAGTCTTAAAGAGGATTCAAATATACGTATTACGTTAAATATACTGTAGAAAAGTGTCTGTATGAAGATGAAACTCATCACGTAACCAACCACTTGTTTTAAATAAAACGTGATACAGCTGTTTTTTTTTCAAACTTAAGCTTCTGGCTATTCCGATTACTATGGTATTCGCACAATAATTGAGTAAAAATATTAGTTTTTTTTTTACATAAAACTGAAGTGATAAATGTACTCGCAGTCTAACTATTTAAGAAAAATAATCACTTAAATAAAAAATAATAATTTTCAACCGTTTAAGAAAAATAGGTGGACAAGCATAAAAAACATACGCTTTGAATATAGAACCTTCGCATGGAAAATAACTTGCCATTTTAATTAGGCTGTAAGCCGTGTATTGAATAAATTAATGTATTAATATGCATGTAATTTTAGAATACTTAAATCTTGTTGCTACCATCTACTGGGTACAAACCTTAGAATACTATAATACATATATAATAGAACGGAGGAGTGAAAATTATTTAGAAAATGCCAAATTGCACGCTATTTACAAATATGTATCAAAATCCGTCTGTAAACACAGCGAATCGGGTTTGTAGTAGTGATTAACTGATACGACGTAATTGCCTGTATTGTTGCTCCCGGCGACGCCTATCGTCGTACAAAATAACGTTGACAGCCATTCTATTGTGTATTATAGTATTCTATGGTACAAACGTAGTCTCTTTAGACGGTGCTCTTGAAGCTAGCAGTCACCTTATTGCCGACGCATTAGCTAACCAACTAGGAGTGCATTTCTCGGCGGCGCCGTGGTTCCGTTGCTGAGGTACACCCTTTGCCAGTTTATTACAAAACAATGATTTATTTAAAAACAAATCGCTAGTGGCGCGTGTAATCCGAGCTGTTACTGATGTCACTCATGGTAGTGGCTAATGCAGTCCATGGTTACCTGCAGCTAAGTTCAGACAAATAAGGCTACAGATACGTGATCACCTCTGAGGACTAAGATGAAACGCCACGCTGCTTGTGATCACACTGGCTCTTTATACCATTCAGACTGAAACATAACAGTGTAAGCACTGCTATTTGGCGAATAATATAGGTAAGATGGTGGTAACCAGACAGAAAAACAATCCTACCACCTAGTAGACTGCAATCCTCTTACTATATTGTTACGAGCTTGAGGTTCGTGACAATAAAAATTGCCGATAAAATTACCTAAATTAACACTTTAATTTTCTTTACACAAATTAAAACTTAAAACACTAACAATTAATCACACTGATTCACTTTATTCCGCTCCGAAGCTTCGCTTGTCTCGCCAAATTCAAAACTTCCCCGATCGCACCTTGCAGCGCCTATAAATACACATTGGTACCGAAACATCCAGAACATTCAAGTAAATACGAGCACCAATCGACAATGCGCCGAAAGTTCGAGTCTCAGCTTCTAGAAGCTTAGTTCTTCGTGTCGACAACAGATGGCGCTGTCGGTTGAAAGATTAGTGATGTCATTTTCTGAAAAGCTCTCTTGAAAAGATGTCAACTTAGCCGCGCAACACTGCCCCCTCCTAAGACATGCTTGTCGCCAGGCGATCCACATGAACGATCTTAGGAGTCCCTCTTGCGCCTTTCTGTAACGGCTCCGCAACGTCAAGGGCTGTCCTATCCCGTGGTGCACCAACATTGTACAATTTCGATGCTCCTCTTCTACGTGTCTGAGGTCCCCTCACAGCAGCACAACTTGTACATGTACGACACCGATCCTCGACATCGTCACGATAGTGGACCCAGTAAAACCGTTCTCGCACCTTCAGTAGAGTTCGTTTAACTCCCAGATGGACTCTTGAACGACCATTACGGCACAGCTGTAGAACATTCGGCACTTCAGCTTTAGGGACAACCATTTGCAAACGACAGCTGTCTCCTCGACCATTGTCCCATTTACGGCACAGGACTCCATCCTGAATCAGCAAGCTGTCCCATTGGGTCCAATAGCTTTTCGTGGTTGAACTCATCGCTGAGACGTCCCTCCACTTAGGCTTGGTAGCACGGGCCTTCATCCATTCCAGAATCGGCTTGATGTCCGGATCTTCCTGCTGTGCATGTCGTAGGCTGTCCTTCCACTCGTTGCTGAGGTGGTCTGTCCTGAGCATCCTCACGGATACCACTCCCTTACTCTCTTGCCTAGTACAATGTTTCCAATCTTCAGGATAAGGTCTTCTTGACAATGCATCTGCGTTGCCATGAGATTTTTCGCTGCGATGTCTGATAGTAAAGTCGTATCTCGGCTGCAGCTGGGCGGTGATGATAGCCGCACTTCCCTTCTGAGATCGTTCACCTTCCCTTTCTAGGGTTCGCTTAGGGCAGCTGGATCGAAGATGGCCCCTTTCCTCACAGCCATAGCACCTAGGGCTGTATCCTTTATTGTGGTCGCAAACCGTAACTGCTGCAAACTCCCTAACGTGAGGGGAACGATGATCCTGCCGTCGCCAGGCGGTGCCGTAAGCTGCACTATCCTCTCGAGATCGATCAACTCCCCTTTCTACAGTTCGCTTAGGACAGGTGGATCGAAGATGGCCTCCTTCCCCACAGCCATAGCACCTAGGGCTGTATCCTTTGTTGCGGTCGCGAACTGTAGCTGCTGCAACCTCCCTGATGCGATGGGAACGATGATCCTGCCGCACGGCTTCTACCTCCAGTGCATGCGCCAAGGTGTCCTTAAGCGTCTCGTGGTGCCCGAGCCTCACAGCAGCTCTGACTTCCAGGTCGTGGATGCCGTCGATGAATGTCTGCACCAGGTTCCCTTCAATGAGCGCAGGTACAGACTGGTATGCTTTTCGAACCATCTTCTCCACCTCAAGGGCCCACAGCTGAAGATTTTCGTTGCTGCGTTACACGCGATCTTTAAGCTGCGTGCGAAAGACGTGTTCCAGGTGAGCGTCGCCATATCTCGCCTCCAATGCCTCAAGGAGCTGCTCGTAGGTCACTTTCTTACCGAGAGCTTCCAACACAGTTAAGGCTTGGTCGCGCAAGCCTAGGGTAAGTGCAGTCATGGCCAGGCTTTTATTCCAGCCGTTCGCCTCCATGACGGCCTCGAACTGGATTTTGTAGGCCGACCAGGAAGAAGTCCCGTCGAACGGCAGCACTTTGAATCCACGTAGCGAAGGTGCTGTAGCTACTACGGGAGCTGTAGTTCCATCCCCAAGTTTGAGGTTATACGTGGTAAAGCCACGCCGCACCTATGTTTTTTTTCTTTTTTTTTTAGAATAGGGTGACAAACGAGCACACAGTCCACCTGATGGTAAGTGGTTGCTGCGGCCCATAGACATCTACATCTATCTTTCATTACAAATCAAAATGCAGATGCGTTGTCACCCATAAGGATTGAGATGGAATGCCTCATTTCCAGTAAAAAGGGTCTCCGGTTCTCTACACTCACCATACGAAATACAGCAGCATTAAGCTACTATTTCACGCTGGTATTCTGTGAGAGCGTGGTCCTTCCCCGGTCGAGCCGACCCATTCGTGCTACAACTATACTACTAATATAACTGCAGCATGGCTCTACCACGTAAATGTTATGGTTGTAGCGCGTAAGGGTCGGCTCAGCCGGGGAAGGATCACGCTCTCACAGAATACTAACGTAAAATAACAGCTTGGTGCTACTGTGTTTCGTGTGGTGAGTGTAGAGAAGCGGAGACCCGTTTTACTTGAATTGAGACATTCCATCTTAGTCCTCAACGGTGACAACAGATCTGCATTTTGATTCTTAATCGAGGTTAAATGTCTAAGGGCCACAGGATCCACTTACCATCAGTTGGACTATGTGCTCGTTTGTCACCCTAATTCTATATAAAAAAAAGATGAACATTATTACGTAAGAGATTCGAGTATTACCACAAAAACAAAACGTCTACACAATTTTTTTATAGAAGAGGGGGCAAACGAGCATACGGTTCACCTGATGTTAAATGACCACCGCCGCCCATGAACATCCGCAACACCAGAGAAATTGCAGGTGCGTTGCCGGCCCTTTAGAAAGGAGTACCTAAGCTCTTTTCTTGAGGGTACACAAGCTAAAATTCTACTATTAAAATTTGGGTAACTTTTAAATAAGAAAATTATAAAATAATTCGCATTAGATACAGTTATTTTTAGGTACTTACTTTAATAGTTTTGTACTTTTTTAATAATTTTTACTTCTTAAATAGTAGTCCGTATGATATAATTTGTACTTCATATGCATGATAGGACATAGCTGACTTTATTATACAATTATGTATCTAACATCTACGTAACACCTATGATTCATGAAATAAACAAATGAATTAGTGAAAGCTTTCAGAACGTTTTAAAGACCCTTTTTTTTTTTTTTTTTACATGGGGAAATGCCTACGCATACCCGCCTCGCGGGGGCAAGGACGGGTTATGTCGGACTCGCACCGACTAAAACCCCATGTTGTTCCACCTTTGCCGCATATTGGTAGGGCTACGGGAACGCTTTCGCACACATCCGCGGCCCTACTAGCGCCTGCCGCCCCACGGCAGCACCTCCTCGGGAGAGGAAAATTCCTCCCCGTTCTCCTTCCCAGGTAAGGCGCACCAGAACACATGGCGCGCCTTCCTCCACGGCCTCCAATTACGTCTGTGCAACAGACACCCCCGCGTCCGATGCACAAAGGCCATGGGGCCAGGAAAAACGAGCACTTAGAAGTACTAGCCTTCCCGACCCCAGCGGCGGATCTGGTCTATGGCTCCGCCGCCAACCAAGATTCGGCTGCGGAGGGTAGGGAGAGCATCGCCTCGCAATACCGACAATCCTCTCCCCCCGCAGCCCCACCACCACCGCATCAACGGTGCGGCCCCGTTTGAGTCGCGAAGGATAGGGCGAGTGGCGCATCGCCATACCAACACTCCTCTTCCTCCGCGACTCCACCTCGGCTGCAGCGGTAGAGGGTGCGCGAGTCCCCCCTCGCTGCAGTCCACCAGAACACATCCGGAGTGGGCTCCCCAAGCCCACTCGGAGTGGCCACCTCAGGCCGGCCCTTCACCTCGGGCCAGCCACGTGGGTTCCTCTTTGTTCACCGTGGACCGACCAAGCCACGGCTACTAAGCCCCCCCGCCACGACAAGGCGGGAACCCGTTCGGGGGGGGTTTTAAAGACCCTCACAAAACAACAGATGGTTCCTACAATCTTATATATATATATATATATATATATATATATATATATATATATATATATATATATATATATATATATATATATATATATTATGTGTCACGTTCTCTGTCCGCGATGGACTCCTAAACCACTTAACCGAATTTAATCAAATATGCACACCGTGTGCAGTTTGGTCCAGCTTGAGAGATAGGATAGTTTTTTTGCCCATGAGTGACACACAATTTTATTTTTTGCGAATTTAAGTATTATTTAACAGGACATGACAAACGATCGTCGAAAAAGGCAGAACAACGTCTGCCTGCATGCTTGTATTAAATATAATGTATAAAAGATCGAAGTAAATAATGATTTTTCTTCCATATTATCCTACATATGTTTTACCTCTAGAAATAAATACAATACTTATTCCACCAAAACATTTTTGTTTATAAAAAAGGGGTGACAAACAAGCACCACCTAATGATAAGTGGATGCTGTGGCCCATAGACATCTACATTTATTTTTGATTAGGATTTTTTACTCCTCTGGAATAAGACATAACGCCTTGTTACACGTAAAAAGTCTCCGGTTTAATACATCATTTAATAAATACATCTTCCGGTTTTACGCTGGTATTCTGTGAGAACATAGTCCTACTCCGGCGTAGACGACCCATTCCTGCTACTACCATAATATAGCTGAAGAGCCACGCTGTATAAATGTGATATATAAATGCGAAAAGTGGGTCAAGAACAAACGACATTAGTGATTGACTGTTCTACGGGCTAAAGTTTATGATAAATGGCTTCTGTTAAAAAATAGCTATCATGTGCATTAATAATATTAAATGTTTATCAGGCGCTTGTATTTACTATAATCAAAACGCCTATTCTAGCCTTTGAATCTATCGCTGGATACAGACCACCTTTAGGCCGCAGCCTTTTATACCAACAACTAAAACGACGGCCGATATAGCCAATAATAAAAATTTTATTCAACCAGAAAGGGTAAATGTAACTGACCTTGAGTATATGTATATTTCAATATTTTAAAGGTTTGCAAATTACAGAGACATTTATTACATTATGTTGTTGTCCAAACATCATTGAAGTCCGACAGTCTATAACCCAGTCGTCAACTAAGTCCAACCAAGACGAAAATGCGACAGAGACACATTACCACAGTAACTAGTCTGGCCATAAATAGTAAATACTGTTACAAACTTCAACTTTTTAATTATTTTGCATTTGGAACGCGTTCATTATTTTTAAAAGTTCTTTCAATTTCGCGTCATTCCACATATTTTTTCGTGTTCATTATCATATTACAATATGGAATGGGGTGTTAAAGAAAATAGGATTGCGGTGATCGCCTTGCGCAAAGTGGGTATGGAGCTGTCGGTCATATTCCAGACACTTCAAAAGCTTGGTATCAGCCGTATGTTCGTATATCGTACTAAAAACAGATACAACAACACTTCCTCTATCGAAGACCGTAAAAGGTCGGGGCGGCCGCCTGCTGTTACAACTTTATTAAAAAGCTGTTAATGCTGTTAAAGCCAGAATTCGTCGAAATCCCATTAGGATGCAAAAATCTTATCGCGAGAAATGAAGATTCCCACTAGGACTCTGTTGCGTATTATAAAACAAGACCTGAAGCTCGGTGCTTATCGTCGATATACAGGACATGCCCTAAATCAATCTTTACAATTAAAGAGAGTGGATCGATCAAAACGCCTTCTGTAGCGATACGCAGGTGAATAGCACGGAAATATCCTCTTTACCGATGAAAATAATTTCACGATTGAAGAGCACTACAATAAGCAAGATGATAAAGTGTACGCTCATAGTTCTAAAGAAGATGCTCAAGTGGCCGGAAAGATACAACGAGGTCATCCTCCTGCGTCAGTGATGGCTTGTTGGGGCGTGTCTTATCAAGGCGCCACAAAGCTACATTTTTGTAAAAAAAGAGTAAAAACTTCAGCCAAACTACAGCCATGGTACACTTTGGCTTTAAAAATGTACCGTGGATTTTCCAGCAGGACTCTGCACCTGGTCACAAGGCACGATCTACCCAAGCCTGGCTTAAAACCAACGTTCCGGACTTTATAAGAGCTGAAGACTGGCCCTCATCTAGCCCAGACCTCAGCCCTTTAGACTACAAATTATGGTCAGTTTTAGAGGACATGGTTTGCTCTAAACAACAACTGTATTATGCGTAAATGCATTTTCTCTAAAATGTTTAGTTCATTAAGTGTAATCAACAAAAAATGTATGGAACAAGCTCCCTAAGTGCATCAAGTTAAAGAGGAGTACCGTGTAGTGGCAGTTGAGAATATCCACTACCCCATATCTTCCCGTGGGTGTCATAAGAGGCGAGAGAGGGATACTGAGGCAGAAGATAGACAGCAGCATCTTTCTGATAACAGCAAAAAATGCCATAAAGATAACTACTGTTGCCAACCGATACGATATATACTGATATATTTTTTCACTTGCCCATCCCTACATGACAGGACAAGGACAGGTTGAAGTTGCCAACTTATACCCATATTACACTACACTGAATCAGGACCCTGAATTAATACCCTTATTACACTACCCTGAATGATGGCCTTGAATTGAGGGTGGCCGTGGCCCCTAGTTGCCGCCAGTTATTATACCCCTATTACACTACACTGAATCAGGGTCCCTAGCCCTTAATAAGAGTGGTGTTAAAGAATAAGGAAGTAAGAGGCCCACGCTTAATAGGCGTGGCAACTATGTAAAACAGACAGCCCCCCATGAGCAACGACATAAAGAAACAGCTCCCAGTCCCTGCCGGCTATTCCTGGTTATTCCTGGTTACGGTAGCGGCCGTGGTAACGGCATGGCAGAGAGCGCTAAGGATCTCCGGTGGAGGTTCGACTGCCACCTAAGACGTCTCGACCTGGCAACATTCAATGCATGCGCCTTGAGGACTGACTAAAAGATCCTTACGCTGGAAGAAGAGATAGACAAGTTCCGTTGGGATAATAAAGGATTATCTGAGGTCCGGAGCGTGGCGTACACGGGAGTCATCGATTCTGGCACCTTGTTCTATCACCGGACTTCTTTTTAGCACGGTCCTGACTGGTCCCTTCCCGACTCTGCCGTTCACATCTGCCATATAAATTTGCTTTGTCAATCTTTCCTCATTCATTCTTTCTACATGACCAAACTACCGAAGCATTCCTTTCTTAATACTGGTCACAACATCATCGTGCATACCACATTTATCTCTTATCACGCAATTTCTTACCCTGTCATTCAGATTCAACCCTAGCATACTCCTTAAAGACCGCATTTCTACAGCATTTATTCTACTTTCCTGCTTCTTCTGCCACACACAACTTTCACTACGATACATTAAAGTAGGGACTAACACAGTATTATGAATTACCATACGTGACTTTTTTGACACATTCTGATTCTTCATAATAGAGTGTAGTGCACCATTCACTTTATTCCCTGCATTTACTCTTTGCTTTCTTCTTTTTCAATGCCCAATGGCAAAATGCCAATTCCCTTTCTTTTAATGCCCAGTTCATTAATGTAACCATCATTTGCAACTCAGCCGCCGACGACGCAATTATGACTTGATCATCGGCGTACAAAAGACATTTGACGGTTAACTCGTAACACATTCTTCATCTTTCCAAGTTTTCAAACAACTGTTGAGTTGAGTAAAAATTTATCTATAAAATAAAAATTGAAGTGTCTGTTTATAACATCAAAACTGAATCATCATCATCAATACAGCCCCTCACAAGTCCACTGCTGAACATAGGCCTCCTCCAAGTGATGCCACAAAGCACGGTCTTCACTCCATCTAGTGGGAGGTCGCTTTACACTTTGCCTGTACGTGGCTGCCACTCGAGAACCTTTCTTCTCCATCGGTTTTCGGTTCTTCGAGATATATGGCTGGCCCACTGCCACTTCAGCTTACTAATCTGTTGAGCTATATTGGTTCCTCTGGTTCTACTGCAGATATCTTCTTTTCTAAGTTTATCACGCAGAGAAACCCCGAGCACAGCCCTGTCCATAGTTCGCTGAGCGACCTTAAGCTTCCTCATACGGCCAGCTGCACTCTTTAACAGATTTGACAGTATACAGGCAACTGAACAGACAGATCTCCAAATGTATACGGCGGGACTTCGCAACTTCAATACAGCTTTTATTGATAAAGCGATCGAGCGAAATTAGGGCTCTAAAGTCTTTGCTAGACATCTGTCTACCAGAAAGAGCCATCTGTCGAAACTGAAGACCAAGTGTGGCAGCATCTTTTAAGGGACGCCTGAGCTTTTGAGTGAGATTGAGAGGTTCTATGGGCAGTTGTACACATCATCGTTGAAGCCACACGGAAGTGTGAGTAACGATCCAAGAGCAAGTATCATCCGACACTATTCCGATGGTATCACGGACGTCAGTCTGAGCAACATTAGAATGGTTCTCCAGCACCTTAAAAATGGCAAAGCCTCAGGCGAGGATTGAATTACAGCGGAAGTTCTGAAAGCGTGAGGAAAACTGGTACATGAAGTCCTTCAGAAGCTCTTTAATTCTATCCTCCATGGTGGGACTACTCCGGAAGCGTGGAGCAGAAGTTCGGCGGTCTCGTTTTTCAAGAAAGGCGACAACCCGCTCTTGAGGAATTACAGACCGATTTCCCTTCTGAGCTGCGTCTACGTGCTGTATTTGAGAATCCACATACATACCCTTCGGCAAACTGTACAGAAGACCAAAAAGCACAATCTACCACTTTAAATTGCTAATATGCACTATGAGAAAGTTTTGATTCCGTCGAAATTTGGGCGTTGCTACAGACAGTTCAGCGATGCCAAGTAGATTGTCGGTATATCGAAGTGCTGAAGTGTTTGTACAGTAGGGATACGATGGCTATCCGAGCACAGAACCAGAGTTCGAAACCCATCCAACTATACAGAGGTATAAGAGAGGGTGACGTGATATTCCTCAAACTCTTCATCGCTTCATCGAAAGACTTTTTCAAACTACTGGACTTGAAAAGATACACCTTCGATTTGACGACGATATAGTCCTTATGGCAGAATAGCTGGAGGACCTAAGTACATACTATGCTCAATGGCCTCCTAACGGACAGGACTTAAGATGAACGTGGAGAAAACAAAGATCATATGTAACGTCCACGTCACACATATAGTTGCTGGGAACACTAAGCTCTAAGCTGTTGACGAGTAAGTTTACTTGAGATAAATATTCTGACTAGGTAAGCCCAACTTAGACCGAGAAGTCAATCCACGGGTCTAACTCGGCTGGGCAGCATTCGGGAAGTTACGACACATCTTCTCGTCAGGTATACCTCAAAACTTGAAAACGACATTGTACAACCAGTGCGTGTTGCCAATGATGACTTATGGATCTGAGATGTGATCTTTCACTGCTGGCCGTATGAGGAAGTTTAAGGTCGCTCAGCGAATTATGGAGAGGGCTATGCTCGGTTTTTCTCTACGTGATAAACTAAGAAAAGAGGATATCCGCAGTAGAACCAGAGGAACCAATATAGCTCAAGAGATTGGTAAGCTGGAGTGGCAATGAGTCAGCCATATATCTCGAAGAACCAAAAACAGATGGAGAAGAAAGGTTTTTGAGTGGCAGTCTCGTACCGCTAAATGAAGTTTAGGGCGACCCCCCACTAGATGGAGTGAATACCGTGCTTTGTGGCATCACTTGGAGGAGGCTGAACAGTGAACTTGTGAGGGGCTGTATTGATGATGATGGTTATATTTTGATGTTACAAACCGACAGTTCAATTTTTATTTATTTTTATAGATACATTTTTACTCGTGTAAAATTTTGTTGATTTACATTTATTATTTTTTTATTTTAGCACCATTTAGTTTTCCTAATAAGTAATTAAGATGGTGTTAAGCTTAATAAGTTTTCATTAAAAAGCCTTTTACAAAATGAAACGCTTTGCTCGGTTTTTTTAAGTTACATTTATATTATACAAATTACATGAATAATAGTTTTTGATCTTATTGACGTAATAGAAAAAACTGAACTGGTTATTTGAATAAAAAATCATAAGTGCAATTAGTTTAATTAAAATTTTCGTATTTTTAAAAAATACTAAAAAAAAGGGCTCGAAATAATAGATTTTCTCACAAAAGAAGGGAACTTGAAAAAAAAAAAGAAAAAAAAGGTGGACCCAAGACGGGACGCGAACCACGGAACTCCGATATCACGCCCGAACAACATCCCATCTGAGCTATTACTATCGTTGGTAACATGTCAAAATTTACCTTCTTATATTGTAGCAGTTTTTTATTGCCTGAAAACACGGACAAAAGGACATTTTCTAAAAATAAATCCTAGCTAAATCGATTTATTGCCCCCGAAACTCCCTGGACACTAAATTTTATGAAAATCGTTGGAGCCGTTTCCGAGATCCCGATTTTATATATATATATATATATATATATATATATATATATATATATATATATATATATATATATATATATATACAAGAATTGCTCGCCCGAACAACATCCCATCTGAGCTATTACTATCGTTGGTAACATGTCAAAATTTACCTTCTTATATTGTAGCAGTTTTTTATTGCCTGAAAACACGGACAAAAGGACATTTTCTAAAAATAAATCCTAGCTAAATCGATTTATTGCCCCCGAAACTCCCTGGACACTAAATTTTATGAAAATCGTTGGAGCCGTTTCCGAGATCCCGATTTATATATATATATATATATATATATATATATATATATATATATATATATATATATATATATATATATATATATATATACAAGAATTGCTCGTTTAAAGGTATAGGATTAAGGGGATATAGTAAGTCAGCTCAAACTCTAATTTCCCCCTTACTTCCCCGCGCGTCGTATGCTATGTACTGACATGTTTGTAATCACTAATACTTTAAGTAGATAGGTCGTTAGATACTTATTTCGTTAGGTTTATCATATTTATGCCTGTTTCTTAACGCCAACCCAGTCGCTTTTTATTTTTATCACGGTTATTTCCCATTTTAATTTTACGTCGTCCTGTTGCGTAATGTGCATTCTGATCGTAAGCGACACAATTTCTCCCTTCAAAAGCCTAAGCGATACTAACGGGGCGACAGGAATCAAGCTTCAAGACGCCGATAGTTTAGGTAATTTCTTTTTACAGTGAAAATAATGGTATTTAAAAAAAAAGTAAATAACATAAGCACTACTTTATAGTTAGTTCAGTTAGTATGCAAAGTTTGATGATCTTATTTAAAGTATTTTATGAATAACAGCTTTTTATTGTTCAGTTTGGAGGTAACTTTGGATTTTTTTTCTACCGAGAAAATTTTACGGTATCGTGTTTTCGTCTAACATAGTCCTTAAAATGAATTCCCAACTTTACCATATATTTATTTCAAAATTAATGCTGCAATACTTTCGGCATAACGGAGGATCTTGCTAAGCCATTTGAGGTTATATTTCCCCTTAAGATCGCATATTTTGATGTTATATCATATAAGACAAAAAAAGTATCTAAAATATATACTTATAGATTGTTATACTATACCCTTGTTCCCTACTTTATTGAGTAGTGTATAGTGTTTATCTAATATTATATAATATTTTAAAATTTGGCTGCCTTATTGGTCCAGTGGCTGTAAGCGCGACCTCTGATCATGAGTGTCGGGCTGAAATCAGTAACTGGGTTTTACTGACAAGAAATTCTTAGTAGCAGCCCGGAGTGTGGAATTTAGTGATAACTCAGTGCCACAGAAAGCACGTAAAGCCGTTGGACCTGCATCTGGTCTCTCTCCGATCGTGTCGGATTGACGTGTGGCTTGCTCACCTATCCTGCACGGATGGCTAGGTCTCCGTTGAGATTGGCCGATGTAACTGAAATTCGGTCTGGAGGACATTATACAATATTTTAGGTGACTTTATATAAAATGTAATTATTTTTATTTTAAATTATTGTGTGTCGTTCCATCATCCAGGGGTTTTCTATAGTAAAAGTTACTAGGTATACCTCGTCTCTTTCTTCTTTAATATTTGTATTATTTAAAAATATATAAAACAAAACAATGTATTTAGTTACCATTACCATCGGTAAGTGCGTGATTTTTTTACTATCCTAAGCCAGGAGTTGACATTTAACCCACCTGATGGTAAGTGGTGATGCAGTTGAAGATGGTGAAGCGCACTGACTTAGCGCGTATCCGTTTTTATCCCTATTTTCAGACCTTTCAATATTAGATTTTCTTTTTATGTTAATCAAAGGTATTGAATAACGACGAAAATTTTAGATTTTTTGAGATTCTTTTTGACATATGACAAAAAAAACATCCTTGCAAACGTAGACAAAGAAACCTATAGACTAATGATTAGCGTGGCCTAGAGTGAGAAAAGACGATAACGTAATTTTAGGTTATACAATAATCTTTATGACTTTTAAACATATTTAGATAAATTTTTTAATTGTTCTAAGAACTGAACTGAACAAGATTCACCAATATTAAGCTCACACAACACTTTTTTCTCACTTAAACCAACTTGTAAACTCCTTAGATCGCTACGAACTGTCAAAATTGTTTAGCAAAGTGTAGTTTGCTAAACAAAAAAACCCGCGCGGAGAAAGGGACAAACAATCACACCGCTCTATCTCATTTCTATGCAAGACGTATGCATAAATCTATCTTTTTCGTGTGCGAATGCGAAAGAAGGCGTCTATAGGTTTCGCTGTCTACGTTTCCTATATTTTGGAACAAATTAAACAAATTAAGATTTAAACAGATTAGATTACTTTTCCACCTATAAAATCTTTAATTTATGTTGTTTATTCTTTGGCAGTTAGAAACTTTTTTACAAATCTTTAGTGTATTATTAAAATAAACGGGCCAAGAGCGTGTCGGGCATTATTAACTATAATGCCGCCCGGGGGCATATTCTACACCACTGCCATCAATACCCCATTAAACCTACAGCTGGACCTTGTTTGTCTATTATATTGGTGTGTAATTTTTTTTATTATATAACTTTATAATATTTATGTTATATATGCCCAATCTATTTTTATTTTATTAATATGTTTTATATCGGTACTTGTTTTTCTGATTTACTAAAATTTCTTGTACTATTATTTATTCTGCTAAAATGGTCATTTCGTTTTTGGCACCTATCACATTATTTTTCACACGTCCTAGGTTGAGTGGGAGAGGATGACAGTTCACCCTTTATAATCTTTTTTATTAAGGTATATAATAAAGTGTATATATATATATATATATATATATATATATATATATATATATATATATATATATATATATATATATATATATAAAGCTTTCAAAGTATGTAATAAATCTTAATGCAGTCTGAAATCTTAGGTGCCCGTTTTACTTTGCAAAAGAGTTTATATTCACTGACCTCTATATATACAAGTGCATATATAGAGGTCAGTGGTTTATATCCCATAAAGTTATCTCTCTTAAAAGTTATAACAAAAATTTGATAAAAGTTCATTATTTTATTGCAAATAGCAAGTATATTTAATTAAAACTGACTAAGCACTGAGCTACTAACAACAATGTGGCTAATAAGCCATGATATGTCACGGTGACGCGTTGTAAAGGTCACTGAACTAAGTAACCCGAATACTTAAAAATGGCCGGCGCCGTGGGATATTACTCGCCCTTTATGCCACGAACAGTTTAACACATAACTTCATTAATTATTAAATAATTGGCCAAAAGTCACAAAAGTTACGCTCTAGATAAATACAGTGCAACGCTAGGAAATATTCCGTAGGCATTAATTAAAAACCGGAGTGGGGCTTACGCTCTGAGGGTTCCGAATAAACTTAATTATGCATGTAGGTAGTTCATCAAACACGGAAATTCAGAGTTTCGACTATTTTACCTGTTTTTGATACTGATGCATAATATTCATTTATGTATAAGTATGTATAACAGTGTAAGCAGTTGGATAAGTAGATATAAGTACCTACTTACTTACCTTTACCGTTACATCCTATTAAAATTCACTGCTTAACATAGGCCTCTCCCATACATTGCCTCATAGGGGGGATATTTAGCGTGTTGGCAATCGCAGTTTTTAGGCTTTCGTAGTTAAACAACAAGGAACCTGTTGGCGACGCGCCTATAAGAATGTTTCAGTTTATTAAGTCAACCGACGACGAATAACTTTTCAAAGACTCATTGTCCAGTTAAAATGTTCTGATAAGAAAATGCTTAGTTAAATCTTAAAGAAATGTCGAATTAATGATATAAAGGTCTTGGGTTCGACTCCCAGGCCGGACTAGTTACTGTTTTCTAAGTAATATCTTTCAAAAAATTCATATAGGGAATTTTATGTTATAAATTATGTTACCGGATTTGTTCCCCGGTTGAAATCGTCTTTCCAACGATGTAAATTCAAAGGAATATTAAAGTGAAGTAAGAGATCGGATTTGTTCCCCGGTCGAGATGATCACTCTGTGCACAAACAGAATTAACGGAAGTTAATTGCATAAGTATTGTTTTGTATAAGTATGATATGTTTTGTACGAAAACAAATGCCTATTTGTTATGATTGATTAATGAAAACATTCACTTGTATTGTTATCTGATAAGAAACATGATAACTGATAAGAATCTTATCAGAGATAGTTTCCTACAGTTGAAAATTGTGTAGACGCACTTATTTATTTAATATTGTTAAAATTAAGTGTATTTCAGACTTTCATTTTTCTGATAGCCGAGAGCCGTGCAAAGTTAGTTGTTCAAATAGTGTGAGTTCACGGAAGCACGCTGACCACGCCCTTAGGAGGCCGAATATGTAAAAATTTAAAATGTTTGTAATTTCAGCAATTTATGTAAAAATGACTTGTAAAACATTTCAGGTTGATTGTACGTGCTAAAAAGGTGAATTCTGTGTTATTTTTATGTGAAAATTCCTGTGTATAAGTGAAATAATGATAGTTTTGTATAAGAAATTTAAAAGTGTTTTAAATAGTGAAATAAATAGAGAAAATGTAAATTAAACTATTGTATTAGTTAACATATGTATAAATTCAAGTGGGAAACATTGTTTTAACTTTCTGTGTTAAATATTTAAGAAGTTTGGATTTTGAATTTGTGATTAAAATAGGCATGTTTTGTTTTATAAATTAAAGGATTTTTGTGATACGAAAAAATACTATATATCATGGTGTAGATATTGTTTTGTGCTATCTAAATAGATAACTTGTATTTATGTATGACTTATGTGAATAAAGAAATTAAGTGAAACGTGAGAGAGTAATAGTACAAATTCATGTTGTTAAGTTGCGCAGGCACGCGAATGGCGCGGCTCACTTTCGCGTATAGCTCTGGGGGTAGCTTAGTGAACGGGTTTTATTGCAATTCGTTCGGGAATCAAACCAGCAGTCAATAAGAAGAAGAAAGAAAAAGTGTAGGGAAGTGATAGGGAAAAGTGATTACTCTCTCACGGAACGGTTTGAAGATAATTGCTGTTTTATTCCCAAGAAATTCATCCCTCAAAGTTATACAGTCCACATCGAAGAATTAAGGCGTCGGGACCGGGACGACTTCGGAAGACCCGTAATCCCCGTCTGAACCTACTTGCTGAAAAAGAAAGAGGTTATCGCCCTAGTGTGTTACTCCGTTGCGGAGCTCACATACGTTGTTCCCGAACCCAACGTAGGCGTTATAGGAGGCCGGATCGAGAGAAGCCTCGATTCCTCCCTTCTGTTTCTTAATCGAAAGTCGAGTTCCGCTTGGTTCTTTTTCAATTGGACCTTCGGAGCCGGTTAAAATGACCACCCGAACCCCGCCAGCTGGATCAAGGAACCAGCTGTGGACTGCCGGTTGTGGAAAAAGAAGACCTTCGGAGCCGAGTGAAGATCAGCAACCGAAGGAAGCCGGAGGTTTGAGCTGAAGCAATAGGACCAAAGGCCAGAAGACCAGGACGTCAGCGCTGAAGGACTGGACCTGGAACTACCGGAAGAAAGAAAACCGGGATTGCGGCCTGGGGCATGTGCTCGCATGGGGCACGTATCGCAGCCGGGCGCAGGTGTCTTGTGAAGGCACTCATCGTGGCCAAGCAGGGCTTGGCATTTTTCCTGTCGGGCAAGCGTGCTCGGCACTTCCTGTCGGACGACCGTGTCCGGCATTTCCTGTCAGGTCATCAGAGGGTGCAAGAAGAAGCATCCACCGCTGCTGCTGCCAGGCGAGGGTGCGCGTGGGCACATGACTGCATCGCGGCCGGAGGAGGGCGCTCGGACGAGGCGTCACCGGCAACTGGGCGGCGAGCACAGCATACATCCCGACCACCTAACGGTGTCAAACGGTTGGGCTCTGGCACAACACCTTCGGGTGGAGCAGTTCTCTCGAGCGAGACTGCGCTTGCACTACCGCTCGACTGTTTCGTCATATTCCTTGGCGGGACAGTTCCTAAACCTTTCCTCCATTCCATTCCTGCACGACTCCATCCCTGGACGGCTCACCTCGGTAGGCCCCGTCCAGGATTGATAGGGCTGATAGGGCTGTTAGGGTGGTAGTAGGGTTGTAGGGTTGGGAGATAAGGGGGGGGAGGGGTAGTGGTGTTAGGTTGGGGTGTAGAAGGGTTGTAGGTAAGGGGTTGTAGGGACCGTAGGGACAGTTAGGGACCGTAGGCCAACAATCACCTTCCTGCAAGATGAAGAAGGCACAAGACCAGACAGGGAGAAGCGAAGGGAGCAGGACAAGGACAGGGCTCTCAAGAAAAGCCAAAGAAGCGGAACCATCTGGAGCGACCACAGCTAATGCGTCAAATGGAGCAACTCCTTCAAGTGGAGCTACCACCGACACGTCCACATGCACGTGGGACTCAGGGACGTCCATGGCAACGACAAGCAACAGGACGGACACCAGTGGTACGCAGGCCAGCACCGCACAACAATCCGTTATATCCAGGAGTGAAACGGTGGTCGAAAAAGTAGGTCAAAGGACCGAAGAAGCGGCATCGTCAAGGACAGTAATCGGGCACACTAGTGATAAAGGGTCACAAAGAGGTAGTAGGTCATCGCGATCGGCGAGGCTGAAAGCCGAATTAGAGGCGCGGATTAAATTCGAACGCTCAGAGCTCGAACGAGCACAGGCAGCTGCTGCCTTAGCCAAGTCTCAATTGGAGTTGGCACGACTCAACCGAGAAGAGGAGATCGACTCGAGTGAGGATGATGAAGAGCGGAATACTCGGGTGGAACCTTTCGTAAGGAGTAGGGTTCAGCAGACCATAATGAGCGCGCCGGTTAGTGTGGCACAACCCGATATTACTGATAAGGAAGCGTGTAAAGGATCACGCAGCAAAGGGGCGGAGATCGAGCGCAACCAAGGAAATGCACAGAAAACACACGCGAGTGAGGTGTCAGAATTGACCGAAGCGATTGTGAGTGCAATAAAAATAGCGGGTAAAGATAAGTCTTCCCAGCTTCATTTCCTCCAGGAATTACCGGTGTTCGATGGAGACCCGGGTGAATGGATAATTTTCAAAACGGTGTTTGAAGACACAAGAAGCCAATTTTCAGGGGTGCAAAATGTTGCACGTCTTAGGAGGGCATTAAAGGGCACCGCTAAAGAGGCGGTAAAGTCGCTGTTATTTACTTTGTGTCAACCGGAAGAAATAATGAACGCTCTCGAAAGAAAATTCGGTAGGGTTGAGATGCTCATTCTAGCCGAAATCGAGAATGTAAAGCGTATGCCAAGATTGGCAGAAGATTGCCGGAATATAGGATCTTTTGCAAGTCGTATTACAAACGTGGTTGCCACGATACAAGCGTTGAATCAACCACAGTATTTGTACTCACCGGAGTTAGTGAGCCGCATAGTGGAGAAACTCGGAACTATGATTAAATTTAAATGGTTTCAATATCGAGCTCAGTATCCTTTGGAGCCAGAGTTACAGAAGATGGCCAAGTTTTTAAATTTATTGAGTGAACAATTTGGAGCGTCCTTAAACAATGAAAATGCGCCTGAAAAAAGGAAGCGTCCTGAATTCAGGAAGCAAACTGTACACACTGCAAAGGGAGGTGTACGCAACTGTGCCGTGAGCGAGCGCTATATGCGCCGAAGTAATTCGAGCGAGCGTCTAGAACGCCGAAATAGTAAAGGGCACAAACGACAGGTGGTTATGACAACCCAGGATAAGCCTGTAAGTCGGGTAACACATAAGTGTGTTATATGCAACAAGGAGCACTCTATAGTGAGTTGTTACAAGTTTAAGGACATGAATATTCGCGAGAAATGGGAAGCGGTCAAAAAAGCGAAAGTATGTTTCCAATGTTTGTCACTTAACCATAGGAGGTTAGAGTGCAAAGCGAAAAAATGTGGTGTAGAATGTCACATCATCGAATGCCACACCGATACCCCAATGAAAAAACCTCGCCACAAGGGGACGAGGGGGGTAAAGATGCTCAGATCACAACTGTTAGTACAGTGAATGCACTGGCATGTGCATACTTAAAGATTATACCGGTCGAGTTGTATGGACCTAGAGGAAAGGTCAAGACAACAGCTCTTCTGGATGAGGGATCGACCATGACACTCATAGAGGAGTGTATGGCTCAGAAATTAGCGCCTCGCGGACGTAAAGAGGGATTACGTATCGAAGCCGTGGGAGGTAAGCGAATTAACGACGACAGTTCGTATCGCTTAAACGTTAAGATAAAAGGCATTTACTCGAGCGACTTAGAAGAGATAAGTGTACAAACAATTAAGTCACTTAACCTTTCTCCTCAGTCGGTAAGCCGAGAATTATTGCAACGGTGTTCTCATTTGACACCGATTAAGGATGAGTTGATGTTTGAGAGGTCCAAACCTACCATATTAATTGGTCAGGACAATTGGCATCTCATAGTTACTCGTGAATTAATTTCAGGAGGTAAGAACCTACCTGTAGCATCGCTCACCAAACTTGGATGGGTTTTACATGGTCACATATCGGGTGGTATTAAACCGATCAAGATCGTTAACCACATTTCCACCAAGAAGGAGGAAGATATGGATAAATTGATCAAGGATTATTTTAGTTTGGAATCTCTGGGAGTGTCGGCTAGAAAGCCCGCGAACGACCCAGAAGAACGAGCCTTAAGTATTTTGAACAAAACGGTACGTCGTATACCTAATAATAGGTACGAGACTGCTTTGTTATGGCGCACAGACAATGAGTGCATGCCGTCGAATAGAGCGCAGGTTGAAAGTCGCCTGTTGAATATTGAAAAAAAGCTCGACAAAAATAGCGAGTTGAAGAAGGAATATGAGAAGCAAATTGACAATCTCATCGTTAATGGTTACGCAGAGAAAGCGAACCATATTCGCTTAGAAACAGGTGAAGAAAAATCGCCAAAGGGCGTAAATGCGTTAAGAAAGCAAGAACCGTTAAGTCTACCCGACTACGGACGATTTAGCAGCTTTGAGAAATTCCTTGGGGCAACTACACGCACCTTACAAGCGGTAGAAAAATTCAAGAGTTTAAGAAAGTCGGTTAAAGGACCCGACGACGCAGCCGAAAAGTCGGTTATGTGTTCCAACAAAGTTTTAGCAAAGTCGGTTAAAGGACCCGATGGCGCGTTGGACATAGCGCTCTTGAAAAAAGCGGAATTATTAATTTGGAAGTTCGTTCAAGACGAGTGTTTTTATTCGGAAATAAAATGCTTGAAAGCAGGCAAAAGTGTTGAAAGAAGTTCACGCTTAAGTAAATTATCTATGGAAATGGGAGAAGATAACTTACTCCGTTTAAATGGACGTTTACCTTTCAAGTCTAATTTGACCGAGGAAAGTAGAAAACCTGTCATATTGGTCGGTAAACACGAAATCGTTAAAATGATGATTAGGGAAATTCATCATCATTTTGGACATGCCAATCACCAGACGGTGATGAATGAGGTAAACCAGAAATTTTATGTCTTGAACTTACGTAATGTAGTACGTAGTGTGTCACATCATTGTCAGTGGTGCAGGACATACAGGTCAAAACCGCAGAACGTGCCACAAGGAGATATTCCTCTGGAGAGAATAGCTCATCATGAACCACCTTTTACATGCTCAGCTGTGGATTATTTCGGTCCTATGAGTGTAACTATAGGAAGGCGACACGAAAAACGTTGGGGTGTTTTATTCACGTGTCTGACTACCAGAGCAGTACATCTGGAATTAGCAGCCTCGTTGACACCAGCGTCAATGATAATGGCGTTAAGGCGATTTATCGCCAGAAGAGGAAAACCAGCCGTTATATACAGCGATAACGGGACAAATTTCAAAGCTGCGAATAAAGAATTATTGAAAGCATGCGAAGAATGCCATGAGGGCATGAAAAATGAGTCATTTAAGAAATACATTAAATGGAAATTTATACCTCCGGGAGCACCGCACATGGGTGGCGCCTGGGAGAGGTTAGTAAGATCGATTAAAATTGCGTTGACCGCTACGCTCAGAGAAAGGAGCCCACGAGAGGAAATTCTACATACGTTGCTTTTAGAAGCAGAGCACACAGTAAATTCCAGGCCTCTGGTAACATTCAGTATGGATAGTCCTGAAGAGGGTTTGACACCCAATCATTTTCTTCTGGGACGCTCATGTGGTGATCGACCACCTGGATTATTTCTAGAGCGGCATCTGACGGGTCAACTCAATTGGAAAGCTGCACAGAGGTTAGCCGACCATTTTTGGACAAGGTGGCTGAAGGAATACATGCCTACCTTAATACCGCGAACAGGTAATAACGGAAAGTTCATGGAACCTAAAGAAGGCGATATTGTTTTGATAATAGATCATTCGTTGCCACGAAATACGTGGCCGAAAGGCAAAATTAGTAGAACGTTACCGGGACCAGACGGTCACACCAGAGTGGTTGACGTCATTACTAGCACAGGTATCTTGAGGAGACCTACATCCAGAATAATAGTCCTGGTACCCGCGACGCCTCCCAAATGATGGTGCTAACGCACGGGGGGGAGATTGTTGGCGACGCGCCTATAAGAATGTTTCAGTTTATTAAGTCAACCGACGACGAATAACTTTTCAAAGACTCATTGTCCAGTTAAAATGTTCTGATAAGAAAATGCTTAGTTAAATCTTAAAGAAATGTCGAATTAATGATATAAAGGTCTTGGGTTCGACTCCCAGGCCGGACTAGTTACTGTTTTCTAAGTAATATCTTTCAATAAATTCATATAGGGAATTTTATGTTATAAATTATGTTACCGGATTTGTTCCCCGGTTGAAATCGTCTTTCCAACGATGTAAATTCAAAGGAATATTAAAGTGAAGTAAGAGATCGGATTTGTTCCCCGGTCGAGATGATCACTCTGTGCACAAACAGAATTAACGGAAGTTAATTGCATAAGTATTGTTTTGTATAAGTATGATATGTTTTATACGAAAACAAATGCCTATTTGTTATTATTGATTAATGAAAACATTCACTTGTATTGTTATCTGATAAGAAACATGATAACTGATAAGAATCTTATCAGAGATAGTTTCCTACAGTTGAAAATTGTGTAGACGCACTTATTTATTTAATATTGTTAAAATTAAGTGTATTTCAGACTTTCATTTTTCTGATAGCCGAGAGCCGTGCAAAGTTAGTTGTTCAAATAGTGTGAGTTCACGGAAGCACGCTGACCACGCCCTTAGGAGGCCGAATATGTAAAAATTTAAAATGTTTGTAATTTCAGCAATTTATGTAAAAATGACTTGTAAAACATTTCAGGTTGATTGTACGTGCTAAAAAGGTGAATTCTGTGTTATTTTTATGTGAAAATTCCTGTGTATAAGTGAAATAATGATAGTTTTGTATAAGAAATTTAAAAGTGTTTTAAATAGTGAAATAAATAGAGAAAATGTAAATTAAACTATTGTATTAGTTAACATATGTATAAATTCAAGTGGGAAACATTGTTTTAACTTTCTGTGTTAAATATTTAAGAAGTTTGGATTTTGAATTTGTGATTAAAATAGGCATGTTTTGTTTTATAAATTAAAGGATTTTTGTGATACGAAAAAATACTATATATCATGGTGTAGATATTGTTTTGTGCTATCTAAATAGATAACTTGTATTTATGTATGACTTATGTGAATAAAGAAATTAAGTGAAACGTGAGAGAGTAATAGTACAAATTCATGTTGTTAAGTTGCGCAGGCACGCGAATGGCGCGGCTCACTTTCGCGTATAGCTCTGGGGGTAGCTTAGTGAACGGGTTTTATTGCAATTCGTTCGGGAATCAAACCAGCAGTCAATAAGAAGAAGAAAGAAAAAGTGTAGGGAAGTGATAGGGAAAAGTGATTACTCTCTCACGGAACGGTTTGAAGATAATTGCTGTTTTATTCCCAAGAAATTCATCCCTCAAAGTTATACAGTCCACATCGAAGAATTAAGGCGTCGGGACCGGGACGACTTCGGAAGACCCGTAATCCCCGTCTGAACCTACTTGCTGAAAAAGAAAGAGGTTATCGCCCTAGTGTGTTACTCCGTTGCGGAGCTCACATACGTTGTTCCCGAACCCAACGTAGGCGTTATAGGAGGCCGGATCGAGAGAAGCCTCGATTCCTCCCTTCTGTTTCTTAATCGAAAGTCGAGTTCCGCTTGGTTCTTTTTCAGAACCCTTATAATTTCGTCATCTCCATCCGTCAGTCCGACCGCTGTTTTACTCAGAGACTTTAGGTGCTACAAATATGTAATTTGGCATAGTTATAAGTATTAATCACGCCTACAAAACTGTGAAATAAAATCATCATAAAATATTTTTATTTTGGGTACCTCCCATACAGGTAAGAGGAGGCTGATTTTTTTTTTACCCGTCTATTTCAAAGTGTGGGGCTTCGATCAACAATACCATTGTTGGTATTGTTGATCGAAGGTGTGGTGTATCGTTGGATAGGTCTTTCAAAAACAGGGTATGGGACAACATTTTTTGTATTCATTATATATATATATATATATATATATATATATATATATATATATATATATATATACATATTTAGTAGTTTACTTTTAACTTTATTATATATACTACTATTGTGAACACTTTTTACATTTCCGAAAACGGCGGTTTACTTGATAAAGGGGGGCACATGTCTCTAATGAAAAATTTTACTTTAACTAACTTTTTTTTACTTTAAAAGTAACATTTTTCATTAGACGCATGTACCCTCCTCCCTTTACCAAGTAAACCGCCGTATTTGGAAATGTAAAAAGTATTCACAATAGTAGTATATATAATAAAGTTAAAAGTAAAACTAACACAATTAAGTACAATTAACAAGAACGACTAATAAATGACCAACTTATAAATGCACTTGGATCAATAAAAATTTCGTTACAACTCTATAGAAAATTACTTAAAACTAGCTGCCCAATAACTTTGTAATGGTAATGTAAACTGTAAGAAATAAACATTTTATGAAGAAAACGACTTCTATACATTACTACTATACGAGTAACTTTTTCCTTTGCGGGATAGGCAGGGAGGATCTTTCTTATTTAAGCACTAATTACGCTTATTTTTTAGTTGATAGTTATTGTAAGCCTAATTCAAATTATTCATACAATCATACAGACTTATACATTTTCATTCGTGGTACTCTTGGTTTACGCGTACGATCCTCAGGATAGTTTAGCGCAGTGGTGCTTTACGGGAAGATTCGTTACGGTCATATATATCTTAAGGTTGCACTGCCAGGAATACGAGTATATAGATAGATAGTCAACTATGACCATCTTTGTACGGACCTGGCATTATGAATGATTTGATGTAGATTGTATTATTTTCAAAATCGAAAAGTTTTAAATCTTTTTGAATACCACTGCATATAAGTTTTATTGCAATATAAGTCTTTTAGTTACCATCGTTCTATTTGGGCCCATTTTAGTCGTTATAGCATTCAAACCACGAACTCACTTAACATGCTCATTATCAAGAAAACCCCTTCTAAGTTCACGTATTGTGACGTGAAACTATGGAGCCCTGCCTCTACAATGTGCGTGACCCGACACGCACTTGGTCAGTTTTATTTTTTATTTTTTAGTCGTTATTAGGAAGACGTTGCTGCCCATATCCCGATTTGTTTCCCTCCGTCGCCTCTTACGACACCTACGGGATGATATGGGATAGTGGAAATTCTTACACCGTCACTATACACGGTAAGTACTTACTTACTTTCACCAAACAATTAAGTGACTAAAACTCAAAAATTATTTTTACGTTGTTGGTTTTTTATATACTTAATTATTTTTTATCCGCCACGCTGCAGATAAAATATGGTTGTAGCACGATTGTTGTTTGTCACCATTATACCATAAAAATTACGTGTAAAGTATTAATTAATCTCCGTCGACGTTTCAGGTGATTTACAGCAAACCTGAGTAATGTTCAGACTGAAATTTTTAACGTTGTTACCACCAGGTGGGCTGTGTGCTCGCGTGTAACCCTTATTCTGTAAAACAAGTGGTAAAATTAAAAAAAAATGTACAACCGAATTAAATATAAATAAAATGAGAACATCATCAATGTAGTCGAAGTCAATTAAATACGCATTGTTAAGGAAAACTCAAAAATTACTGGTCACGTCTTGATCAAAATTATACGGGACCACACGAAAAGTGGTGCTTCTTCTAATTAAAAAGAATCATCAAAATCGGTTCATCTAAAAAAAAGTTCTGAGAAAAAATTCAGTCGAATTCAGAACCTCCTCATTTTTGAAGTCGGTTTAAAAATAGCAACACCCTAGATAAAGTTCAGAAGATTGAATTGAGTTAAAAGTGGGTGATATATGAATATTGAAGTATATCGGTGCGACTTCTGCAAAGAATAATATGTGCGCATTCTTGAGCGCACTATAATTGGCTCTCTGTGCATCAAAAGTGTACTTATTAATGTGCTCTTGGTAAATTAAACCTTCAGATTTTTATTGATTATCTACGAAAGTATTTGAGTCAAATAATATTATTTTAATAATTTCTTATGTGTAATCGAAGTCTACCTACCTATATCCGTAAATTGAATTAAACTAATCTTTTCAGATTTTATTGCTTTGGGAATTTGAAAATATAAATAATAAAATAAATGCAGTAAAATCTGTAAAATATAGTCCCATTCAATTTAAGAGCAATTCCATCAAAATTGCGCTATACTATTCGAGTTGACATAAAGCCACTTATCGTCACCTTATCATAAGATCAAGTGAATAAGGTGAGGTTCTGATTCGGATGCAGTGTCGGAGACACGACGTCGTGTATGTGATAATCTCTTATCAAATAATTTCGGTTCCAGTTGAGAATATATTTTTTTGTTTTGTGATTTAAGCACCGGAGGGAGAGAGAGGGACGGAGAAAAAACCTTAGAGTGAAACTTGCTTATAAATACTCTAAGGATAAAGCACTGTGAGCATCTTTTACACCCGGTGGTTTTAGGTATAGCTATTAAGCCCAGAAATTAAATTAAGTTAATAGAAAATAAGAATTAAATAAATGGTACAATGAAATTGAATAAAGCAGTTACACCGATTCAATACAATTTTAAAAACTGTTAAATATCGTGTAGGCAGACTGTGAATCTGGGACCCCGCAATAACGGTGAGCGCGGTGTAACAACTGTGCCCGTAGGCTGTATTTAATACTTATGTGTATTGGCTGAAAGGTGTGTCTACTATGGGTAATATAATGTGACGACCGTAATAACTACTATCTTTATAACTGATAACCAAGACCTTGATATCGTTTATTTATCAACCGTTTGTGTAACGTTCAATTAAAATGATTAATCTTCTGAAAGAATGTAATAAAAAATGTGAACGATATCGTGAAATCGCGCTAATAAACATTCATCTAAAATGCAATATTTAGTTTAGTCACGAAACGTCTTCCATTCCTAAACGAACGCACTATGTCATCCGTCGGCGCTGTCAAAATCGCAATGATTGAAGAAACTCGAAAAAAAACTTTTTTAGGATTTGATTTTAGTACACAAAGGGTATGTATGTATAAAAGTTATGTTATAAACGCTTCCAACTTAGGTGATTAAACTTAATACATTCGTAATCTTCTCATTTCATTAAAATTTGTCGTTTTAATTTTCATTCCTATTTTAAACAATAAGTTGCACATTTTTTGCAAAATCATTACGATTGATTTGAAAACATTTGAATAACTTAGGTCTCTTAACTACGTAAATGAAAAGTTATGAATAAACATTTCAATATTTATTTTTATTTCAATTTTATCTATCGTAGTCCGCTAGAATTGTTTTCACATAACATCACGGCATAACAGTAAAACATATCAAAATAATCAAGTAGGTAACTTTTCCTCTCTCTCTACTTTCAAAATGTATTTATTAGTCATTTATTTTCATTATATGAACATGTTACTTATATATATTAAAAACTTTATTTCAAGTTAAAGGCTGTGGTCATTGGTGAAGATTATGTTGTTAAGCAAGAAGCAGATGTGGAATTTGATAATGAATTGCCCGAATTCAGGTAATTTTATTTAATTCGAAATATATAATTATTTAATAGAATTTGTATATATTGGTGTAAAAGAATGCAGTGCCCCCATTCTTCCCTTAGATGTTGTCGTGAGAGTCATATCAGGTGACAGTAAATGCCAGAAAGATCTCATTCCCTTTGATAAATAGCATAATATGTTGTTTATACCAGATGTGAACCCACAAGATTAGAGACGGAGTGATGTCAAGGGTGTGAGGCTATGTAAAGACCTTAAGTAAAACAAATTTTACAGATTTTATTGTGTTTATTTTAACTTCGTTAACTTACTTTAAACTTACTTCAAAAAAGTAAATAAGTAGAAAGACCAAAAATTTGGAATTATTCCAATTCCAAATTTTGGTTTAATCTAATAATATTCAAAAGCTGAAAAAATTTAATTAGTTTTATTCAATGTCAAGTTCATAATACATAAACACTCACGCCTGTCACCCAGAGGGATACAGGGTTTTACTCCCGGTCCTTGGGAAGCACATTATGTCCCTACGCCTGATCCCTCTTCGGTCGTGTCCGATTGCGGTCCCATCGGACTTTGAGACTAAGGGAATAGAGAGTGCATGTGTGCTTGCATGCACAATCATGCACTATAATCCTAACTTCTGCTGCTCTGCAGATGGCTGGTCTCCATTAAGACTGGCCGCCATGATGAAATTTCGGCCTAGATTATATAACGTAGGCAGTGACTACGGACTTCCATTTGGCACGATCCTGACATACCTCTTTCGCCTCCTTTACATCCATATATCTACGCATACATGCTCGTTGGTTAAGGGTACTTGGCGTAACGTGGTCCATTTTCAAAATATCGCCAATTTGGTTGATAAACTTTTTTCTAGTGCGTCCCTTCCCGACTCTGCCGTTCACATCTGCCATATAAATTTGCTTTGTCACACTTTCCTCATTCATTCTTTCTACATGACCAAACCACCGAAGCATTCCTTTCTTAATCCTGGTCACAACATCATCTTGCATACCATATTTATCGCTTATCACGCAATTTCTCACCCTGTCATTCAGGTTCAACCCTAGCATACTCCTTAAAGACCGCATTTCTACAGCATTTATTCTACTTTCGTGCTTCTTCTGCCACACCCAGCTTTCACTACCATACATTAAAGTAGGGACTAACACAGCATTATGAATTACCATACGTGCCTTTTTTGACACATTCTGGTTCTTCATAATAGAGTGTAGTAACCTATTCACTCTATTCCCTGCATTTACTCGTCATTCTATATCCTTATCATATCTACCATCCCTGCCAAATACACATCCCAAATACACAAACTTATCCACTTGTTCAATTAACTCTCCTTCTATTCTTATTTCACATACCGCTTTGCTTTCTTCTCTTTCAAAAACCATCACTTTCGTCTTACTTGCGTTCACTTTCAATCCCCTTTCTTTTAATGCCCAGTTCATTAGTGTAACCATGATTTGCAACTCAGCCGCTGATGACGCAAATATGACTTGATCATCGGCATACAAAAGTTATTTGATGGTTAGCTCACCCATTCTTAAACCACATTCTTCATCCTTCAAAGTTTGCAAACACCTGTCCGTAAATAGGTTGAACAGCCAAGGGGAAGCTACACAGCCCTGTCTGACACCTTTTTGGATGCCTAACCAGTCCGAGTAGACCCCATTGATCCTGACACAAGCACTAGAGTCCCTATAAAGAGACCTTAATGCCTGTATCAAACCAGCGCTCAACCCATATGAGTTCAGTGTTTGCCATAACACATTCCTGTCCACTCTGTCATAAGCCTTTTCCAAGTCCATGAATGCACAAAAAAACTTTCTGATTTTTGGCCAAAACTTTACCACAATCATGCGCATGGAAAAGACTTGATCTGTACACCCCATTCCCTTTCTAAAACCCGCTTGCACATCCCAAATTTTTCCATCAGTTTCTTTCATAACTCTTTCAATTAACACCTTAGCATACAGTTTACCCACAATACTAAGCAAGCTGATACCACGGTAGTTTTTGCAGTCCTGCTGTGACCCTTTTCCTTTATATATTGGTACTATAACTACTTTACACCAGTCATCCGGTACCCGTTTTAGTTCCCAACATAAATTAAACAAGGTGTACAGCAGCCCTGCCACCACTCCCTCTCCAGCCCTTAGCATCTCGAGTGATAGTCTATCATATCCAGCTGCCTTACCTGTATGTCAATGTCAGGTATTCATGTAAATATAAGAAATCATTTCTTAATAAAACAGTTGAATGTAAATTTAATTTATTTCTATAAAATTACAATGGTCAGTCGGAATGTCATTATCTATTTTCAGGACATTTGGTGGGGTGGTGCGTGGAGAATGTGGTGAGGTGACAACACCACCACTATTGTGGGTAAAGGCTCTTGACATGGTCATGGACAAACTAATTGTCGCTGGTGTTGATTTTGCCACCATTGAAGCACTTTCTGGTGCTGCACAGGTATTGTATTTTCATTTATTTATATTACATTATATTTTCTTGAACCCATAGTGAGTGCTTTGCTACGCACAAAGGAATCCCTCTTAAAGATAAGGATTTGAAATAACCACTCTTGATAAACTGAATGGTCACCATATCAAATATATATCATTGGCCTAATTCGTTAACCTGTTAAGTCCATATTTTCATAGTTTACAGGACGAAGAAAAAACTGAATAATTTCTTAATTAATTTAGTAATCAAAATTCCGAAAATCCCCGTTGGTTTTTATTATTTTTCTTGAATTTTAAAAATATAATTAGTAGTCTAATTTATACACATTATATGAAATTCAGGAATATAATTATTTTGCAGTTTTTCGAGGTGAAATTTCAATTTCCTTGAGGACAGTTTTTGACTTAAATTTAATATAGTGTATAGATTAATTAATTTTGCAGTGAAACTAATTCAATCAGTAATCATATTATTTATTATTAAAATTAAACAATCGGTCTTCTTTAATAGGTTATAATATCTAAGATAGAAACTTCTCATAAACAATCTGTAATCTTTTAATACACGTTATTATGTGTTGGTATTGTGGTATTAGGAGTTGTACTCCTAAGTATTTTATTATTATTAATGACAACCATTTAATATTGTTTTACTACTACAGGTATCACAGTCAATTATTATTAACAAATAAATAAAGCAGAAACAATTTTCCAAAAATATTAATTCAATCTGAAACTTTGGTAAAATGTTAAGTTGTAATTAAACTTAAATTCTACTTATTGGTAATATTCTACTCATGAGGCAAGTCATCATAATATTTATGATAGTCAAAAGGAAGGGTCTTTTTTATTTGCTGCAAGTCTTCAAATTTTCATGCAGTAATTTTACATCGGTTCTGGTGAAATTGAGATAGTTCAGTAATCTCGCAAAGCATTGCAAAGGTCGTCTTTGTGGTAAATTTTGACATTCATCCTTATAGCCAGTTTTAAAAAGAATTGATCCATTGCTTTCGAAATGTACTGCACGAATGTCAGTGACTTTAAAATCCCTTCCTGGATGAATACTTTTATAAAACTGAATTTTGTTGAATTTTTGAAGAAAGTGTGGTCCAAATATGTTACAGAACAAGGTACCCTCCATTTGGGTTTGGGTGTCACCCGCCTATAAAAATGTTTATTCGATTGCTTTATTCTTGTGCCTCATGTGAATGTTCAAAATAGCGTTAGATAAAATATAATTTCTAATTTGGTAAGTGCAACCGTCACTGTAAATTATAATAATTTTTTCCTATCTAGCATTAACTTCAGGACATTTTTTTTTTCTAAAGAGGGGGATGACCAAATGGAGACAAATTCTTCAGCATTATGTCCACCTTCTACTTGGAGTCCACCTTTAACTTCTTATTCCATATGAAACAGAAGCCATATTTATTTTTTATACCAAAAAAGTAAAAATTGTGAGCTTACAGCTTCGTTTTATAGTATAACATACTGACATTCGATTTTGGTGCCATTAGTACAGACTTTTTATTACGTGCTTGTTTACTTCTCTCAATATGTTCTTTGTATTCCTCTTCTGTAACTATTCCGACTTTATAACAGGCTCATTTTTCGCATTGATCTTTTTTTTGCTAAAATAGGGCCAAATTTATGTCTTCAAATAAATTCGAAAACAAAGTAATGCAGAGAGCCTTTATATTTTGCTAAATACTTTATAATTAGTTGTTTAAATCCTCAAATATTTGACTAAAACACGACAAAATTTGACGCGTCGCAAACGGCATATGGGTTTGGGAATGTTGTCAGTTCAAAACTGAGACCGCAATAGGATTTAGCAGGTTTATGTTGTGGAGATTGGCTGGTAGTTAAAAAGCAGCTTTTCGGGCATAGCATTTGTCACCTTTTTAGACTAATATCGCTGTTATTGCTTAAATGATATGGTAGATATTAGACTGAACTTTTTGGTTGGTATAAAAAATAAATTTTGCCAAATATGGACTTAGCAGGTTAACGAATTAGGCCGATGATATTAAACGTTAAATACTGTCACATTTCACATACCAAAATATTATTTTAATTTATTACATTATTTTTAATTATATAAATATATTTAAGGGTATATAAGTCATTTTAGCCTATATACGTCCCACAGCTGGACAGCTTGGCTCCAGTGTGTCGATGGATTTCACATGACTTTGAAATATTTTCATTTCTAGATATGGAGTTCATGAGTTTAAGTTGGTTGTAGGTGTATATGAGCTGCATTAGCCACTTACCATGAGGTGGACTTGAGTTAGATTTTCATATCCATAAGTATCTAAAAAATGTAAGTTTCCAATATTGTTTTCTTTCACTGCCGAGTATGTGGTGCCGGTAGGTATCGTATCCGAAAACTTCACATACGATGGAATTTACAGCAAGTGCCTTGCCCCTGAGCTACTACAGCTTTAGTAATTATAAAAAAAAACAGTGATATGTAGAAATGAATTTTTATACATGATAACTACTAATTTGTTTATAACCTTGTTCTCTAAGATAATTTTTTATTTATATAGCAACATGGTTCAGTCTGGTGGGCAAAGGGCTCGGAGTCAAGGCTTGGTAACCTATCGCCTGATGAATTCCTTCACACTCAGTTAGCGATGGGTTTTGTTACGGACTCACCAGTCTGGATGGACTCAAGCACAAGTGCAGACTGCAGGGCACTTGAGGAAGCTGTGGGAGGACCAGAGGTAAATGTTGTCAAGTTTTTTGCACCCGAGTCAAAGGGTCTCGTATTCTATTCACCATACAAGGTTCTGTTACGGTAAATAGAAACCATCTTCTTCTTCGCCATAGTTTATTAATTTTCTTTTTATGGTAAATGTGTAAAAAATTATACCACCTGTTGAAGCGCCTGTCAAATTATGCAGCAGTTTTCATGCCAATATTAGTTCGTTTTATATATATATATATATATATATATATATATATATATATATATATATATATATATATATATATATATAGCCATTATGTTTTTAAAACAAAGTGGCAGTAACGCTTGTTTAATAACTGAAGAGTTATATCAAAGACTAGGTTTGCCCGCTCTAAATGTAAATCAGTCGGTAGTCGGTATTAATAATGCTTCGGCACACATCAAGGAGATTTGTAAGATATCGATAAAGTCATTGAATGATAACTTCTCTAGTAATCTTCATTGTTTTGTCCAACCATCAATAACCGAAAATGTACCTACTAGATATGTTAATTTGTCAAACTTAAATATTCCACCTAATATTTCTCTGGCAGATCCTAATTTTCACTCACCTGCTCCCGTTGACATGCTTATAGGTGCTGACGTCTTTTGGGACTTAATAGGAACGCAGAGATTAAAATTAGGGGACGGTCAGCCGATTCTTTGTGAAACTAGCTTAGGATGGTTAGTATCAGGTCCGATTGAATATAGATATGTAAAGAAGTGGGTCAACTCTATTAAATGTAATTTTACAAGAATCTTTCAAGATGAGGCTAGTAAAGATTTAGATGAAGATTAGACAAAAACAGTTAGTACGCTTCTGGCACCTCGAAGACGTAAGCCCTGCGTCTCATTATTCAAACGAAGAAAAATTATGCGAAGAACACTTTTTAAAAAACACCACGCGACTGGCAAATGGTCGATTTTGCGTGAGGATACCCTTAAAACATAATCCTGACGTATTAGGTGATTCTTGGCCACGAGCTAAGAAGTGTTTACTATCACTAGAGCGCAGGTTAGCAGATCAGTCTCAGCTCTATAAAATGTATAAAGAATTTATGTCAGAGTATGAAAGTCTGGGTCATATGGAGAAATGTGAGAATGATAATTTACCACGTAAGATGCATTTTATACCACATCACGGTGTGCTGCGGGAAAGTAGTACTACTACGAAATTAAGAGTCGTTTTCAATGCTAGCAGTCCGACTTCTTCTGCTGTTTCATTGAATAATATACAGATGGTAGGTCCCGTGGTACAGGACGACCTTTTGTCCATTCTTTTACGCTTTCGGCTACACAAATACGTTCTCATAGCTGATGTTGAGAAAATGTACCGGCAAATACTCATTCATCCCGATGATCCCTATTTGCAACAAATTGTCTGGCGTGATAACCCTTCAGAACAGCTTCAAGCTTATTAACTTAACACCGTGACTTACGGCACCTCTAGTGCTCCCTTTTTGGTAACTAGGTGCCTCCAACAGTTAGGCTTAGAGTGTACCGATGACAAGGTTGCTCAAGTGATCATTCACGGTTTTTACATTGATGACTTGCTAACGGAAGGGGATGATATTAACGAGGTTACAGATTAGCGCCGTAAAGTGACTTCCACACTTGCATCAGCTCATATGGTTTTGCGAAAGTGGAAGTCGAATAAATCTCAACTGGTTAGTGAAAATCATATTTCTCCGCTTGATTTAAATATTGGTGACTCTGAACCGACTAAAACTTTAGGCCTTGGTTGGCAATCACATACTGACCAACTTTGTTTCCCTATAGGAGGGCTATTCTCAGGTAAAACAAAGCGTGATATGTTATCTGTGATTTCACAGATTTTTGATCCACTAGGACTTCTATCTCCCTGTGTAATTAAGATGAAGACGCTTCTTCAACAGTTGTGGCTGCTCAAGCTGTCGTGGGATGAGCAGTTGACGCCAGAAATCAGCAAGATGTGGGCTGAGATAATAGTCGATTTACCTAAATTAAATACTCTACGTATTCCACGTCGTATTATTTGTGACTCGCCTAGTTTGTTAGAATTTCATATTTTCTCAGACGCTTCTGAGCGTGCATATGGCGCCTGTTTATATGTGCGTAGTGTTAATGATCAGGGTGAGGTTTTAATTCAATTATTGATGGCGAAAAGTCGTGTCGCGCCGCTTAAACCTATAACAATCCCAAGACTGGAACTTTGTGGTGCACTTGTTGGAGCTCGCCTTTACCAAAAGGTTGTAGCATCGCTGAGACAACAAGCTAAGCGCACTTTCTTTTGGACAGATTCGTCCATCGTGTTAGGATGGTTAAAGGTGTTACCTAGCAAGCTACAACCCTTTGTTAGAAATAGGGTTGCTGAAATATTAGAGAATACTGGAAATTGCGAGTGGAGGCATGTCCCAACAGAGTGTAATCCAGCCGATCATATTTCTCGCGGTGTGAGTTGTAAGGATATTTCATCCATGAGTAAGTGGTGGTCAGGACCTGAATTTTTAAAGAAAGAGGTCTCTCACTGGCCTGCAAATTTCTTAAGTATTAATCACGAGTTGCCTGAGATTAAATCGTCAAATGTTATCCTCCACGGTATACTTCATTCTAACAACAATGAAGATTTAGGCGGTAATAAATTAATTGAATTTAAACGGTTTTCTAAATATACTAGATCGGGCCGTTGCTTATGTGCTGCGTTTTATTAATAATTGAAGAAAGCAATCCGTTCACGGTCCTCTTAGCAATCAAGAGTTGCAAACCGCACTCAATGTTATTATAAGCATATCTCAGAGTGAATCATTTGAGGAGTACACCTTGTTAATTAAAAATAAAAGCTTACCCACTAAAAGTCCGTTGCATAAATTTAATGTATTTCTCGATGTAATAATGCGTGTTGGAGGGCGTCTTGAAAATTCCGATTACTGTTATGAGAAAAAACATCCCATACTTATACAGTCCACTCATTATTTTACCAAATTGCTCTTCAATTATAAGCACATAAGGTTAACGCACGCAGGACCACAGCTAATGTTGGCCACTATAAGAGAGATGTACTGGCCGATTAGAGGTCGTAATTTGGCCAGATCTTGTTATCGACAATGTGTAAGATGCAATAGAATGAAAGGAAAAACCATCTCTCCAATAATGGGCAACCTACCACACCAACGCATTCTTTCTGGTTTTCCATTTCAAAATATTGGACTAGACTATGCGGGACCAATTCAATCTGTTTCTCGCCATGGCCGTGGTTGTAAAATTGTAAAGGTGTATATAGCTATTTTTATTTGCTTCGCGACTAAGTCAATTTATCTTGAATTAGTGGGTGATTTAACTAGCAATACCTTCATATTAGCTTTGCGCAGATTTATGTCAAGAAGAGGGAAACCTCTTAATATTTATTCGGATAATGGTACCTCCTTTGTAGGCGCATACAATGACATTTCAGAATTTATTAAGACGTATTGTAATTCTTTATCTGAGGTAATGACAAATGAAGGAATTATTTTCCATTTTATACCGCCTTATTCTCCCCATTTTGCTGGGCTTGCGGAGGCTGTTGTCAAATGCATTAAATATCATTTAGTTAGAGTGCTCGGCAATTGTAATTTGACTTACGAGGAACTAAATACCACATTAATACAAATTGAGGCTATACTTAACTCCAGACCACTCACACCTTTGTCAACGAATCCTGAGGACTTGCTACCACTAACGCCCGGTCAGCTTTTGATTGGACGCCCCTTGACTTCCTTGCCGACACCAGACTATAAAGATCATTCCGTAAGCTCTTTAACCCGATTTCAACGAATAGAACAATTACGTCAACATTTTTGGGCTAGATGGAGCAAGGAATATATATCAGAGCTTCAACTGCGGATGAAATGGCGTTCCTGTAAAGGATCTTTGAAGTTAAATTCACTGGTACTCCTAAAAGAGGAGAATTCACCGCCATTTAAGTGGAAGATGGGTCGCATCGTCGCAGTCCATCCAGGCTCGGACGGCGTATCAAGGGTGGCGGATATTAAAACATCGACTGGTATAGTTCGCCGATCATTTAGCAAAATTTGTCCGCTTCCTGAACCTGAAGAATCTGGTTGAAAGGTAGACTTTCAACGCCGGGGGGCATGTTGAAGCGCCTGTCAAATTATATTAGCAGTTCTCATGCCAATATTAGTTCGTAAGCCGTGTAGGTTTTATATATGTGTATATAGCCGTTATGTTTTTAAAACAAAATGTGGTTGTATCTATCATCGTTGTAAAAAAATAAAAAATAAAATAAAGGTCGATTGAGCAAATTACTGCTTATTATTAAAAGGAGATCAAATTCATATTCACCACCCATACGGTTAAAGAATGAGATTGAAAACGGCGACGCCTTTATTCACCTCTTGCTCGCACACTGTCGCTATCTATACTCACACCCGCCGGTATCGACTGAATAAAAAAAAATTGTTGCAATATGTGTTTTTAGTATGTTCTAACTTCAGTGCAACTTGTTATTGGAATTAATAATAACAAAATACTATAAACCACAAAAAATCAGTCCAGTTTTGCTAATTTGTGAGCTACTACGCGTTCTGAGTTCTCTTCATAATTTAATGATATTTAAATTAATTTTTTCCATTGAGAAATAAGTAACTTTAAATACATAACTTTATCTTAAAACCTTGGTTTGGCTAATTTTCGGAATGGCTAAATGCTGCAATAAAACTTCACGAAATAATGAAGTGTAATACCAGGAGTGATCTAGACTAAATTTTATCCGAACAATTTGGAGATTTTATTAAAATAGAAGTATTGATAAAATAAAATAAATGGACTTTAATGATTATCTTGAGTCTAATTATTGCGACATTATTTCCAGGCAAAGTCAGAGTGGGTCAATAGTTATAAATTTAATTTTAAATTAATGTAGCTACTTGCGTGTACAGTGTTTTCAAATATTTTTTCATTAATAGAAAATTTCCAATAAACGGAATAATATAATGTTATAACAATATATGGTTATTAGCGAGTTTTGGCCATTGGTGCTGTACATGTTCACGGTACGGGCTCTATGTGCCGCCATATTATAATCCCATTCTTTATCCGAATGGGCTATAATAACTAATAGCACAAAGGCAAAACGCAGCAACAGTTTCACCTAAGTCCAGCACAGCGGGCATACGAAGTTCAAATGATACAACGAGTGTGTACGTGTGTTTTCTCGTGTCGAGCCTATACGCGACGAAAGGCACGCGAGGCAATGAGACGAGCGTGTACAGCCGCCATTATAGTTTTTGATAGATGGCGGTATATCCATCTGGTGTACGTCATACATAAAATAATCAGACCGGCGGCGGACAAGACGGTGGAAGGACCACGCTGTCACAGAATGTCAACGTAAATTAGCAGCTTAATGCTGCTGTTTTTATGGTGAGTGTAGACTACCAGAGACCCTTTTTACTGGATATGACGCTTCCATCTTAGTCCTCAGTAGCGGCAAGAGATCTGCGTTTTGAATCTTAATCGAGGATAAATGTAGATGTCTATGGGCCACAGCATCCACTTACCAACAGGTGGACTGTGTGCTTGGTTATAAAAAATCGGCATTCATCATTAATAAAAAGAAGCATTATGGTTCTTTTTGTTGATTTTCTGATTTGTTTTTTATGATTATCATTAAGAAACCGTAATACTTTTTAATAGTAATAAGGCATTTCATCTCAGTACTCAGGGTAACATTTTGATTTTAAATGAGAAAAAATGTGGGTACCTAAATTCTGGTCTTGTTTTTTATCAGGAGCTAGCCAAGATCACAGGTTCCAGAGCATATGAACGCTTCACGGGTCCACAAATCCGGAAGATGTTTCGCACCAAGCCGAGGGCTTACCAGGCCACTGAAAGGATATCACTTGTCTCATCCTTTGCTTGCTCGTTGTTCCTTGGTCGAATTGCACCTATTGATCTTTCTGATGGGTCTGGAATGAATCTCCTTAACATACATACCAAGAAATGGTGTGAGGAGGCTTTAAAGGTAATAAGAGTAAAACCTTTTCTACTTTTTCTAATTAAAGATATCTAACATATAAAAATTAATATTTGTTTGTTCGTATTTTGTGCGCTGCCATACCGTTCATTAGTATTCGGTAAAACTTTGTCAACATATTGCTTGCTCTTCCAAGGTTATAGGCAGGCAAACAGAATCATCAAAATCGGTACACCTAGAAAAAAGTTCGGAGGGAACACATCAAAATCAAATTACAGTCAAATTGACTACCTCCTCCTTTTTGAAGTCGGTTAAAATGCGGTATGGTTTAGTGTATTAAATGTCGGTGCATGTGAAATATTAGTGTCTTAGACGCCTTGAGATTCGTCATGGACTATCTGCTGGCTCAAACTGCCTACAAATTATTAACAATAATATACAACATGTAACAAAAGCCCTGTGGTTCCCGTTAAGTATCAGAATCAGTATCCAAGCGTATAGAGTTCTTTTTTTCAAAAAAACACATTTAAAAAAATTAATTTTAATGAAAAAAAATAATTTGCCAATTGTATGTGGTTTTATTATCTCTGCATTGGTCGAGGAGTAAGAGGATTGTCAAAGACCCCGCATTACCGATACTCGTGTGAGTTAGAGGATTAAAAACCACATACAATTTGTAAATTAATTTTTTTTTTCTTTAAAATAATTTTTTTAATGTGTTTTTTGACAAAAAAAATATTGATTTACGCTTGAATACTGATTCTAATAACGCAGTTAACGGGAACCACGGGGTTTTTGTTACATGTTGTATAATACTTGACACAAGTAAAAATACAACAGTAGTAGTGCCTTATCAAATAAATGAAAACACATCACAATGATATACACAGATTGTATAATTAATCTTACTGTTTCCGTAGGCGTGCGGTGATGAGACCTTGGAAAGTAAACTGGGAACTCCGGTGGCTACTTCCACAATATTAGGCAATATATCCCCATACTTTGTGCAGCGGTATGGGTTTAAATCGGACTGCAAGGTTGTCGCGTTCACTGGCGACAACTGCTCGGCGTTAGCTGGTGAGTGTTTTTTTTTTAAATAAATTTGCAGTGACAAATGATCTAGTCTATGGATACCTGCAACCAACTACAACTTTTTTGTCTTCCAATGCAGCGTTGAAGAGTTTCGGGGATATTACGTCACCCTTTTTTTTTGCGGATGGAAAATCATCTAATGACGCCTTTCGCTCTGGGTGGAGCGTAAGGGAGTGTCAGACTTTTACTGACTAAAAACCATCCGTGTTCCTTCAGTGCCCTTACGTTCCGGAGCCGCGGTATCTCTTTCGAACAGCCCGCAGCCCCGGCAGGCGTTGGCCCTTGCGGCCCTCCCGGGTCCATTCACGCTGCTGACAACTCTTTGAGGCGCGCGTGGAACAAAACGCGCCGTCGACACGGCCTGTCGTCGTTAGACGGACGGACGGCGAGCTACCCATTGCTCGCCGTCCACAGGCCCGCGCCTTCGGTGGCCGGGGGCCACGAAGTAGCCCCCGACGCCCGGGGCGTCTCCCGCGATGGCCGGGGAGGAAAGCCGCTGCTCTCTCCTTCTCCCGCTCCGCCACCTCCTTCGCTAGCATCACTGCTTCGCAGAAGGTGGTGACGGCATCCCATTCCGTCTCGCTCCGAACCATGGCTTCGACCAGGGCCGGACGCGAGAGGTCGCCGCCGCCTATCGCCGCTACGAGGACACGGCGGTGCTCCGCCCAAGCAGGGCACACCTCCATGGTGTGTTCCACCGTGTCCGCCGGTCCATCCTCGCAGTGGGAGCACCCGGGCGTTTCCTCCCGCCCGATTCGGTGCAGGAACCTCCCGAACACACCGTGTCCGGTGAGGACCTGCGTCAGGCGGAAGGTGAGGATGCCGTGGCGTCTCTCAAGCCACTCCTCAAAGAGGGGTCTTATCGCCGCTATAGTGGCGTGCCCAGCACGGGGTTGCGACGGTCGCTCTCTCCATGTCGCCATGAGATCGTGCCGGAAGTCTGTCCGCTGCGCGACAACTTGCCGCGGCAGCGGGGTTTCCCCCCGGCATAGTGCCTCCGCGCGCCATTCGTGCAGGCGCGCGAGGACTATCGCCTCCAGATCCCATGGCGGCAATCCGGCAAGGAGGCTCGCCGCCTCGCGGGAGATCGTGCGGTAGCCGCGAACCATTTTCACGGCAACCACCCTTTGGGGCGCGTTCAGGTGGTGGACGGCAAGCCGCGCCAAACCACGCGCCCACACCGGGGCCCCGTAAAGGGCCATGAACCGCACGATCCCCGCGTAGAGCCTCCGGCAGGAGGCGTTAGGCCCCCCCAGGTTCGGCAGGAGCCGCCTGAAGGCAGCCCCGGTCCGTTCCAGTTTGCGAGCCAAACGTCGGAAGTGCTCAACGAAGTTCCATCGGCCGCCGAGGACGAGTCCTAGGTACTTCAGCGTCGACTCGACGCCGATGGATACCCCTCCTACCATCACTGAGGATCCCGGTGGTGGCCTGTTCCGAGGACCATGGAAGTGCATGGCCTCGGACTTGTGCAGAGCCACCTCGAGACCCAGTTGCCGAATCCTCTCAACGACTATCGCAACCCCGCGTGTCATAGTTTCCGCCGCCGCCTCGTACAACCCCCCTTGTGCCAGTACCAGCGTGTCGTCAGCGTAGCAAACTACGCTGACGCCGGTAGGGAGGTCGGCGCGCAGCACCCAGTCGTAACCGATGTTCCACAGAGGTGGCCCCAGAACCGAACCCTGTGGGACACTGCACGACATCTCTCGCCGGTTCCACTCACCGTTGCGACCGGGGTAGATGACGGCCCTGTCTGTCAGATAGTCCCCGACTATACGACGGAGATAGGTCGGCACCCGGTGATACCGGAGTGCCTCCCTAATGCAGCTCCAGGGCATGGAGTTGAAGGCGTTGGCGATGTCGAGAGACACCGCCAAGACAACCCCCCTCTGGCCACTGCATCCCCCGTCGTGAGGGCTCTCAGGCGCATGATGGCGTCCACCGTAGAGCGCCTCTTGCGGAAACCAAACTGGTGCTCCGCAAGATCCGGCCCCGTCCCCGCAAGGTGCTCGGCGAGGCGGTTTGCAATGACTCTTTCAAAGAGCTTGCCCACCTCGTCGAGCAGCACCACGGGCCGGTATGCGGACGGAGAGTCCGCAGGGCGCCCCGGCTTCCGAATGAGGACCAGCTTCCCAGTCTTCCAACGAAGCGGGAATTGGCCTCTCTCCAAGCATGCGCTTAGGAGCCCCTCCAGTCGGGGCCCGAGAGCCTCCGAGGCCAGGACCCAGGCTTTGCCAGGCAAGCCATCGGGTCCTGGAGCGGTATTCCTGGCCTTGAGCCTACGTACCGCCACTCTCAGGTCTACCCCGGTCCCTTCCGGGATGTCGTCGACGTCGTCCTGGTGGTCCGCTTCCGGCCCTGACTAACACCACTTTGCAGTTGGATAGGTTTCGAACTCTGGTTCTGTACTCGGATAGAGCAGCCCTACTGTACAAACATTTCAGCACTTTGATATAGTGACAGTCCACTTGGCACCGCTGAAAGGACTGCAGCACCGCTCAAATTTCGACGGAATCAAAGGCTTTCTCATAGTCCACATACGTAAGACAAAGTGACAGATTGTACCTTCGGACTTTTGTACAATTTGCCGAAGGGTATGTATGTCGTCTATGGTGCTAAAGCCTTTTCGGAAACCGGCTTGTTCAGGAGTGAGGTCTATTACAAATAAAGAAGACTATAGATGTATTATAATATAAGTATATTAGTTATCCTTGAAACCAGTGGTTTGGTTCCACTTATAGAACGTAAATTCAATGAAAAATAACATTTTTTTTTGTCAAATCTCAATTTTTACTTACAATTATTTCACCTTAGGCATATATATATATATATATATATATATATATATATATATATATATATATATATATATATATATATATATATATATATATGTATTATAACTGTATGTGGACTAATTATATCAACTTCGGCCAGAGAAGGACCACGCTCTCACTGAATACCTGCGTGAAATAACAGCTTAATGCTGCTGAGTTTCGTATGGTGATTGTAGAAAACCGGAGACCATTTTTACTGGAAAAGGGGCATTTAATCTTAGTCCTCACGGATGACAACGCATCTGCATTTTGATTTGCAACCGAGGATGGATGGTAAATGTTTATGGGCCACAGCAACCACTTACCATCAGGTGAACTGTGTGCTCGCTTGACATCCATATCCTATAAAAAAAACGAATATGAAATGCCTCACAGCCTGTAATGATACTGGTTCTCTCTACCTTTCAAACATCTTGATGGCAAAATAGGTGAGAGGATGTCACATACGCAGGCCGACTCCTAGCCAGAATAGGTGTCCTACATTGTAGTGATGATGATGAAAGATATACAGGGTTATTTTGCAATAATCGGCCAAATTTGCAAAGAGGTTGCTGGGAAGGTTAACAATAAGTAATATATGCAAATGGTGAAGAAAAATTAATTAAAAAAACTCAAACATTTTGTCCTTTTTATCTTTTAAATTCAAAATGCGTGGTAATGCATTATTTTAACTGATTTTACTGCGCACGTACGCATGCGTAAGGATTGATCGGTACGCAAAAACACTGTTGCCCATAAATCACATTCAATTTGGGATAATGTCAAATAAAAGTAAGCCTTATTTACTTGTATTTTGAAAAACTGCAATAACTGTGTATCATTATATGATTATAAGTTTAAAATTTGGCTACTCTTTGCTAAACACTCTATGAATATTATATGTATATCTTTCGTCATGATCAATGAATATAGATAAAACGTGTTTATAAAAAAGTGTTGTTGTAATGCTTTTTAACTACTTGCAGCGGAAGAGCTAGACTTTCACAGAATATTAAAGTGAAATAGCAGCTTAATGCCGTGGCATTAAGCTGCTACACCCCACCACACTAAACGTCGTAATGTTTAGTGTGGTGGTTGTAAAGAAAAGGCCACTTTTACTGGAAACGAGGCATTTCATCTTAGTCGTTAGTGGTGACTACGCATCTGCATTTTGATCATTAATCCAGGGTAGATGTAGATGTCTATGGACCACAGCATCCACTTACCATCATGTAGACTGAGTGCTCTTCTGTCACCCTTATATTATAAAAAAAAATTACTCGTGACAGTTAACTGCTAGATATGAGCTTTTTCACTTTATTAGGATTTCACGTAATCGCCAAGTTAAGCAGTGGGATTGACGATCGCAGCAACAACGGGGTAGCTTTCTACAATCGTTATCGTCTATAGGAAACTATACATAAATTAATGAAATGAACGTTAAAGTCACGACACGCGACTCAATGTTTCGACTCATTTTGTCTATTCTCGCTAATTTCTCTCTCGTATCTTTGATGCCGCTCTCTGTCCCCAAACTGAAAATTACGCATCTAGCGCTTACGAAATCATATATCAGTGGTCATAATGTCTTTGGCATTTACCATCTTTTTACGACTCGCTAGCGCAGTGGCTAGGCGTTTAACTGCGAGCCGCGCGCTTCAATCCCGTAAAGATGGTATTTGTAACGTCATCAATACTGGATGACCTTTTTTACTGTCTGGAAAAAATAGGGTGTAACATGTGAACGGAGTAGAAGCCTAAGGCACTGATATTACTTATACTGATAATAATCCGAATTCAATAAATCATGTATTACGTCAAATCTCGCGTCTTGAAATAGTTAATTCGTAAAGTGTCAGATATCTCGAGTGGCCTCTTAAGACCTTATCTGTAAAATAATATTAATATAGCGGCTCTTGAGCTTGTTGAGAAATTAAATGAAGTCACTCTAATCGATAGGAGTCTTAGGGAGATAAGATTAGAAATGATAATAATGTTACAATACTTTGTTTTGCTTTTTTACTTGTTATCTATTTAGAAAATATTCCAGTTTATCTTACAAATATGTTGAAATAATGTTCATTAATTGTTGTATCCATCCCGTGGGTGACGTAGGAGGTGGCAGAGGGAAACAAACTGGACGATGGGCAGCAGCGTCTTTCTAACAGTACGTTTGCACTGAGAAACATCCAATACGTAATGTTTTGAAACAAATCGCATAAAATAAATCACACAACATGCTTTGTTGACGGTGGCGTTCGCACTCACAAAAACTGTGTAAAATTTTCAACAGATATTCGAACTTATCTTTCAACATGACAATATTTCTACAAATTTGTTTTCAAACATTTTGTTTATGTAATTATAAAGATATGATATAGTTAAATTATGTAATGTACAATAAACTGTCAAACATATTTCACTACAACATGTTCTTTGACTATGCAAACGCTTTTTGATACATTGACAGAAAATAGTGTTTAAAACATGTTTTTTTTTTTGTGAAAATCGCGTCAGTGCAAACTCACGGTAATAACAACAAGAAACTTTTATACGTGTTAGAGCCATGTTGCAGTTATATTAGTAGTATAGTTGTAGCACGAATAGGTCGGCTCGACCGGGGAAGGACCACGCTCTCACAGAATACCAGCGTGAAATGGTAGCTTGCTGCTGTGTTTCGTATGGTGAGTGTAAAGAACCGGAGACCCTTTTTACTGGAAATGAGGCATTCCATCTTAGTCCTCACGGGTGACAACGCGTCTGCATTTTGATTCGCAATCGAGAATAGATGTACATGTCTACGGGCCATAGCAACCACTTACCATCAGGTGGACTGTATGCTCGTTTGTCACCCTATCCAAAAAAATGTAGGCTAGATTGAATATAAAACAAATATTAAATTTCATCAGTATTAAATTTCGTTCATTGTTCAATTCATACAATCTTGGTCATTTATTCTTTAAAGCTTACACATAATGCAACTTGTATTGATAATATTTTTACAGATGTTTTACTTGTAATTTGTGTTTTTGAAAATTGTGTTCCGATTAATGAAAAACGTCTGGAGAGATTTAGAAGTAATATGGTAAAAAACTTTCCATCGATTTCTTACAAGAACAATTCAGATTATTTATATGGAGTATTATTTACCCATATAAGCAATGAATTTAATAAAACATTTACTTCTAAAACATTCTCCAGTAACAGTCGCAAGGCATTTAATGAGTGGGCGACAGTAGGAATCATAGAAATATTAAAAACAGGAGAAGTGGCAAGAGGGCGTGTCTGTGTCCGCGCGCTATGATCAAAATGCTCAGCTTTTATACAAATGGCTGTCTCTGCGAATTAGTGCGCTTGCGACCGTCATCGTGAAATATTATCAGAATGCCATGTTGTTCAGTGGTTTCTTGTAAAAACCGAAGCCAAAACAAAAACTTTGTTAATCATGGAATCACTTACCATACCTAAGTACAAATATTTCATTATATTTATCTTTAAAATCATATTAAACAACAAATCGTCAAGTATTTCTTTCTCTTACTACGTTATTTTTGTTTCCAAATATCACAGCCACTGTAATATTTTTGCAGCAAATACATTGCTCCATAACCACTACCTGAGTGAGAGACCAAGTGACTCAACAAGCAATGTAAATATCACAAAACAATACTTTATTTATGCGGATATATTGTGTAGTATGGCCGCTGTATCTTGTGACGCTAGTAATGTGCGTGTGCAGATCCACTATCGACAATAATGTGGATTGGCAAATTGCTATTATAGTTTATTCTCCAATTTGTTAACCGTTTCAACCCGATAGGAAGACCGATGTGACATAATATTTTTTACTTATTTTGATTATTTTACAGCAACTACTACGCTGAATGCGTAACCAAAGGTCGTAAAGTAAGTTGATTAAATTTTAGGTTAATAATCGATGGAGTTACGTTTGAATTATCGTATATTATGCATTGACTTATATATTACTATCGTAAGGACCGGGCCGACCAAATAACTAAAATGGACCAGTGCGCTGGCCCTAAAATTACACGTTAGGGCCAACGCGAATCGGTCGACAGTGGTGCGCGCGCAGGATAGATTTGCCTGTCACAAATATGTCTAGTTGCTTGGTAAAAAGATGCAAAAATTACGATACAAAGATTTTTTTTAAAACATGGGATATCGTATCATCGGTAAATAAACTTATATTACTTTTGTTACAATTAAATTATTATATAAACAAGTTTTATTTTACAGTTAGTTTAGTTACGTTACCAATATTAGGCCAGGGTTGGATTCAGACCCTCAAAAATATTGTACATGGAAAATAAAATTATACTATTTTAAAAAATCATATCACGTTTGACGTTTCATGTTTCTTTTTTCCCATATACCGGGTTTTTGGTGTCACGCGTCTAGTTTATACTTATACCTTTCATTTTTGACGGTTTTATTTTTATTTCTGTTTATTTTTGTCGAAATAACTTAGTGTAAGTTACATTTTGAATACTAGTACCTAATATATTTTATATTCAATGAGGGTAAAACGAAAAGAGTACAAAAGAAACCATATCTGCTTAATTGAATCTGAAAATCTGATTCATAAAATATTTTGAAATTCTGTTTTCAAACCGATTGCTTCTGGAGAGTTATTATCGTAGTAGCCTCTCATTATAGTTGTATCAAGGATGCAACATAAATGCATCGATCGAGCATCGTAATTTCAGCAATACAGAAATTCTCGATATCGTAGGGTTAATATTAAAATGTAAAAGGACCCAATATTAATACATAGGCTGCACTAAAAGTATCGGGAATGGAATATTTCCACTGTTAATATATAAATATGTTAATATTAAAATCTTTTTAATTGAAAACTCCTTGGTTTTAAAAATCGAATACCATTTATTTATTTAAAAAAAAGATTCTCGGTCTTGTCACAAGGTTTTGTCAAACTTGTTTAGTCGTTGAGAAAATGGAATTGACTCGAGAAAATTCAAGAGCGATGATTTATTATGACTTTCGAAGTGGTTTAACACAAAAACAATGTGTTGACCGGATGATTTCTGCATTTGGTGATGAAGCTCCATCCAAAACCACAATTTATCGCTGGTTTGCTGAATTTCAACGTGGACGTGTCAAGCTCACTGATGATCCCCGTCAAGGTCGTCCAAAAACTGCAGTCACCCAAGAAAACGTTAATGCTTTGCGTAAGCTGAATGAGGAAGATCGACATGTGACATACCGCGAAATTCAGGCAACTTTAGACATTAGCATGAGTCAAATACAAATAATCTTGCATGAAAAATTAGGTGTAAAAAAGTTGTTTTCCCGATGGATACCGCATTCGCTCTGTGAAGAGCAAAAAGCGGCTTGCGTTACTTGGTGCGTCAGAAATCTCGAAAGATACCACGCAGGATCCTCAAATGCTGTATAGTATCAAGTGTCGTATCAGGTGACGAATTCTGGATATACGCGTACGAACCCGAAACAAAAAACCAGTCACGAGTTTGGGTGTTCGAAAATGAGTTAAAGCCAACAAAAATTGTTCGTTCACGGAGTGTTGCAAAAAAATGGTGGCCACGTTTGTTTCCAAAACCGGCCATGTTACGACTATTCCTCTTGAGGGACAAAGAACGGTTAATGCAGAATGGTATGCTAGCATTTGTTTGCCACAGGTCATTTCTGAACTCCGTAAAGAGAACTGCAACCGCCGCATCATCCTCCATCACGACAATGCGAGTTCTCACACCGCACACATAACAAAAGAGTTTTTAGAGCAAGAAAACATAGAATTATTAGACCATCCGCCGTACAGCCCCGACCTAAGCCCTAATGATTTCTATACTTTCCCTAAAATAAAGAATAAATTGCGTGGACAGAGATTTTCATCACCTGAAGAAGCTGTGGACGCCTACAAAACGGCCATTTTGGAGACCCCAACTTCCGAATGGAATGGTTGCTTCAATGATTGGTTCCATCGTATGGAAAAATGTGTCAAATTTCGCGGAGAATACTTCGAAAAGCAATAAATACATTTTTAAATAGTAATGTTGTGTCACTTCCTTGATTCCCGAAATTTTCAGTGCCGCCCTCGTACAAGTCGACCTTTAGGTAAAATTATGGTATATTCGCTTAGTATTATTACGATACTATGTACTACAAACTATGAAGTAATGGTACAATTAGGATAATTATAACACGAAATTCGACCCTGATTACGTCGTATTTTGATATGACGTTTGTATTATGACAGATGCGCTACTTTTTCTTGTATGAAAAAGTTATAAGTAAAATATTTAGATGGGCCTATCCTTCCTTTTGAAATCATTTGGTGCGTTTGGCAGAAAAAAGCGCTAGCAAGCGCTTGTAAGCAAAATGGCGATCGTAAGCGGTAAGCGCTGTCAAATCGTAAGTAGCTATTTTCCTCCAGGACACGATGTTAGTTTTAACCGGGGAATCTAACCTAATTTTAATATATGTTTGTAAAGTATTCATATTAAAAACTTACCAATCATGAATTTTTAATAGCATGTATATGTTTATTCATGTCATTATATTACTTAAAACTAATATTGCACAAAACAACTTATAAACTCTACTTCAAAACAAATAAATTAAATAAGCAAAATGGCGGATTGTGTCAGCGCTACTGAAGTAGCAATCGTGTCCTGGCCGAAAACTATTTTAGCGCTTATAAGCGCTTGCTAGCGCTTTTTTCTGCCAAACGCACCCATTGATATTATGCCTTATCTTCGAAAAGTTTTCATAATTTTTATGGTTTTGAGGTTTAATATAATTTACGGTTTTCAAATGCTTCGGATGTATCGTAAATACCTAACCGGCATGTTTATATAGTGACCTTGGCTTAAAATTATTCAATATAATTATTCTTGTTTTATTTTAATAAATATTTCTATAAATTTTAATTTATTTATTTGTTAGACATGAGTGTGTATTTGTTTTCGTATATTTAACAATATTATCACTAACCAGGAGTTTTTATAACAAAAGATCACCAAGCAATACCTGCTTAGTACATGGGGAGGTTAAAAAGTAGCTTAGGATATATGAAAATAATAAATAGGTTATTAATCGTACCTTTCGGCTTGCTAAATGAGGCTAATTTAAAAAAGAAATGGATTGATGCCACTGAAAGGCCACCTGACTTCGATCCCTACAAAAACTAGTACTGGTCGTCGTAATTTGTATGCGAATTAAAATTATCATAAAAACAACTTGTCTCGCTAATGATAACTAAGCAATTAAAACTAAAAATGTCAAACAGGAACTCATGGCAAAGGCTTTGTCAAATTTTTTTTTATTGTTAAGTTTCACCAATTTGAGCAGTCCCCGATGAATAATCACATTATATTTCTTATAAAAGCAGTCATGGAAAAATACATTAATTTATGATTACACTATTTGACAAAAATGCCACCCCAGATATACAATATGTAACAAAAACCCTGTGGTTCCCGTTAAGTGTGTTATCAGAATCAGTATCCAAGCACATAGAAATATTTTTTTCAAAAAAAAAACACATTTAAAAAAATTATTTTAATGAAAAAAAAATTTATTTGCAAATTTATGTGGTTTTATTTCCTCTAACTCACACGAGTATCGGTAATGCGGGGTCTTTGACGATCCTCTTACTCCTCGGCCAATGCAGAAATAATAAAACCACATAAAATTTGCAAATTAATTTTTTTTTCATTAAAATTATTTTTTAAATGTGTTTTTTTGAAAAAAAAAATTCTATACGCTTGGATACTGATTCTGATAACGCACTTAACGGGAACCACAGGGTTTTTGTTACATGTTGTATAAAAACGTCAAGTGCTGCACAAATACCTTCACTTTACAGGTCAGCGAGTAAGCACCATAGCGTATTTTGGAACCCAAAATACCTACTACTTCAATGCGCTATGACAGTCTAGACCAACATAACCGGTTTTTTTTTGTTTTATTTATTTTATATTTAGGGCCCAAAATTTTTAATACAATTTTGGTTTAAATGAAACAATCGATAACTTTCCAATTTAGTCAATCACTAACGTATATGTAAAATAAATTGCTTTTTTACAGCACAACGATAGTGACTGATATTTTTGTGTGAGTAAGTAGTACGGTGAATGGTAAATGGACGTTGTGGTTTTAGAGATATGGTTTACAAGTAATTAATTGTGTAGTACGTTATGATTTATTCAATGCGAGTGTATGCGTGACTGCGTATCTATTGCTTTTACTGATCTGTTTGTGTAGTAGTTGGCGCGTGGAAGGGGGAATTAAAAATGAATCAAATAGACCAAATCAAGAAGTTGAAGCGGTGTTTGAGAAATATTTTACTGACATTCCTATCGTGACAATTGAATTTGAACGTGAGTAATTGAATGCTTCAACTGTCACCGAGTCATTACTCAAACAGAATGTTAATACCTGTTAAAAAGAATTTAGATTTGAAGAAGTAATACCGCAAGATACAAAATATTTCAAAATTCTTGTTGTAAAGAAAATCACAGATTTATGGGGGGAATTCTGTAACATTTATTGCATCCATAATACATTTCATTGCACCTCATTTTGCTATTTTATTTAATACAAGTATGGAATCTGGTGTGTTTCCTGATTTAATGAAACATAGAAAAGTAATACCTTTATTTATAAATAAGGGTGACAAACGAGTACATATTCCGCCTTATTGTAAGTGGATGCCATGATCCATAGACATCTACAACTATTCTCAATTAAGAATCAAAATGCCGATGCGTAGTCATCCTGAGGACCAAAATGTAATGCAACGTTTCCATTAAAAAGGATCTCCTGTTGACTCACTCACCATACGAAATACAGCACAATTAAGCTGCTATTTTACGCTGGTATGCCTTTAGAACATGTTAAATGATGAACATGTCCGGTCGAGCCGACCCATTCGTGCTACAACCTGCAATAATATAGCTGTGCAGCGTGGCTATACCACTTAAATAGTCAAAACCAAATAAGAGCAAAATAATCAAGCAAAGCGATGGATGAGTCCCGCTTGCATTCCGAACGGAGATCTCGGGAGCCTTCGTATATGCTGATGATAGCCAACCTGGGGTTTATGTCGGTAGCGGTCCGGCATAACGCATACGCAGTGGAAGGTGACGCATATTATTATAATAATGAAAATGTCCCATAATCGCCTTTTACAACACCCACGGGAGGAAATGGTGTGTAAATTCTCTTACGCCGTTACCACACAACATCATGTCATTCGTATCTTAACCTAATTCTACTAATATTTTCAACAGCTCTCCGTCTTCGATCGGGATGGGTGGGGCTTAGCTTGGGGACGAGTGACACTCTTCTTCTGGGTCTCTCTGCTCCAGCGGCTCCTCCTGCAGGCCATATTCTAGTTGGCCCAACTGCAGAAGCACCTTACATGGCGCTTTTGTGCTTCGCTAATGGCTCCTTAACAAGACAGAATCACAGAGACCGTCTTGTTGGAACGAGTTGGGATGCATTCAGTGAGCTGCTACGGGCCACAGTTAGGGGAAATATGGGGTATATGGGTAAGTTTCAATTCCATTATAAATATTTTTTGATGTTTTACTGGAAATAGTTTGAGGAAACTTGGAGCTAGTTCGGACTATTTCCAGCCGCACAATTTCATCATTGCACATCGCGACAAAACTCGCGATACCATCTGCAATGATGCGATCTGTGCGATTTAGAAGAAGTTTTCTTCCTCGCACAATTTACTTGTGGAATCGAACCTTCAAGAAAGCTTGCAAGAAGCCTACTCGTTTTTAAGAGGCCGGCAACGCATCTTCAATTCCCCTGGTGTTGCAGTTTTTCATGGGCGGCGGTAATCACTTATCATCAGGTGAGCCGTATGCTAGTTTGCCCCCTCTCTTATAAAAAAAAGCTGTAGAAAAGTTGTAGAGAAACTGTGTATGTCTTACATACCCCTAGGTATTTTTGTTTAACTATATTTTTCCTAAAAGTAAATAAGATTTCGAATTTTTTTATCAGTTTGCTGCTGTTTTCCGTTGTTATCAGGAAGATGGTACTGATCGTCTCCTGTTTCATTTTCCTTCTGGCGCCTCCAACGACACCCACGTGATGATATTGAGTAATGGATTCTCTTACACTGCTACTATATGGTACGCAGATGGGCAGCAGCACCTTCATTATAAAATCTCTAACCATAAAAAATAAAAAAGTCTACTCACATGCTTATCGCGGCAACTATATGCTAAATCTTCCTATGACAAACAGGCAAAGGCAAACTATGATGGAGGCCTATGTTCAGCAGTGGACTTTTGATGGGGTGTCTTTATAGCAAGAGATAAGCGTTTTTTAAGTTAAGTTAGTGCGATCTACCACCTTTGGCTACATCACCACTTACCTTGTGGTATAGCAGTTTGGCACTAGTTAAGACTGGCCACCGTGATTGAAATTCTCTGTCTATAAAAAAATCTTGTCTGTAAAACATTATATCGACATACCACGTATTCGAACTATATGGTATGCTTTGTTCGTAATACATACATCCAATAATAAAGTGAAATAATTTGTCAGCAGCATCTGTCTTTCCATCCGATTGAAATGTGCCGTGTAGTGCTGGCATGAGGGAATCGACTGACCCATGTTATTCCTATAGGTGTCGTAAGTGGGGACAGAGACTGTAAACCTATTCTGCACAGATGGCTAGTCTCAGTTAAGACTGGCCTGGCAATTTTGTCTGGAGGACGTTATTATTGTTCAGGTATTTACTTCGACACGGCGGAGATAGTCCCCCGGGCTAGTGCCGGTCAGTGGGTGGAGGACGGGTCCGGGCGAAAGGCAGAACGCCCAGCACCCCAGTTCGAAGCCCGCGCCCTGCTGGAAGGACAAGCGCTCGCCAGGAGAGCTCACGCTGAAGACATGCACTTCACACTCGGTGAGTACATTTCTTCTCTAGGTGGTAGGACTAGGAGGTGCTGATGGTAATAGCTTTTTTTATAGAATAAGGGTGGTAAACGAGCACACAGTCCGCCTGATGGTAAGTGAATGCTGTAGCCCATAGACATCTACATTTATTCTCAATTAAAAATCAAAATGCCGATGCGTTTTCAACCCTGTGAAATGAGATGGAATGCCTCGTTTCCAGTTAAAAAAAAAACCTAAATTTGTTAGGTAAATGTAAGGGGTTAATAGTTGTTTCTGAAATATTAGACATTTTTTATTAATTAGAATAGAAATAAATAAAACTAACTTTGGATATACCTAAATGTATAATAATTAAAGAGTTAAAAATGTAGAAACAGTTTAAGAGCAAACCACTGAGATATTGTTTTGTGTATTTACATACTCTAAAAACCGATAAACATTTAATCTAAAAAACAACTTCTCAATTGAACTCAACACCGTGTAACAAATAACTTCAGCTCAAACCCAACTAGCGACATCTGGTGAGCGGAAGATTGTGCTCTCGTTAGTCTATTGCTGAGTTAGACCTCTTTTCTTTATTGTTACGAACATGTTACGATCGCGGCCCCACCGGCCTTATATAGGACCTCTTCTACTGAAACATCTAGAATGTTTGAGTACATACTAGTCCCAACTGAATAGGTGTAGAAAGTTCTAGTATGGAATTTACTAGAAAGCTCTCCTAGTTCTGCTACTCCATACTAAATGGCGCTAGTGGTAACTCGACATGTACCAGGCATTAATTATGGCGCGCAATATTGTTATATATTTTTTACTTTTTATAGAATTAGGGTTACAAACGACTACACAATCCACCTGATGGTAAGTGAATTCTGTGGCCATAGACATCTATTCATGCATCATGCCTCTTACTTACTTACTTACTTACTTATCGTCACGCACAATCCCTAACGGGGTAGCCAGAGAGAACAGATCGCCAAGTGTCACGATCCTTACATACCTCTTTCGCTTCTTTCAGGTTCATTAACTTCTTCATACATGCACGTCTAGGTATCCGAGTACTCTTGACCCTCCCCTCTTCGAGCAATTTGCTCACATGGTCTTCGAAAGTTAGTCTCGGTCTACCTCGACACCTTTTAATATTTACTTTCGCTCTATATATTTTCTTCACCATTCGGTCTTCACTCATTCGTTCAACGTGTCCAAACCATTGGAGTACGCCCCTATCAATTTTTGTGATAAGGTCATCTTTCAATCCTGCCATATTGCGAATCTCTTCGTTTCGCTTTCGGTCGGCTATGGTAACGCCACACATTTTACGAAGAGATCGCATCTCCACTGCATTCAACTTGCTTTTATGCTTCTTCTGGCATACCCAGGTTTCGCTGCCATATAACAAAGTCGGTACCAACACTGCGTTATGTATTGCAAGGCGTGCACTCTTCACCACGCCTTGCCTTTTTATTAATGCATTCAGGGCACCATTGACTTTGTTTCCGGCAGCGACACGCCTATCCACATCTAAATCACATCTTCCATCCCGGCTGAAAGCACTCCCCAAGTATACAATTTCATTTACCTGTTCTAGACATTCCTGATTTACCCATATTTCACATTTCGTTCTCTCTTCGTCCTTTTCAAATACCAGAACCTTAGTTTTATTAGCATTCAAACGGAGACCTTTAATTTCACATTCCTCTTTCATACACGTGACTAATGCCTGCAGTTCTGCTTCTGATGGTGCAATAAGCACTGCATCATCAGCATACAGCAGACAATTAACTTTTATGTCACCCAATTTCACACCCAAACAGCTATCTTTCAGCTTCTGTAAACAGCTGTCGAGATACAGTATGAACAGCCAGGAAGACATGACACAACCCTGTTTTACGCCCGCTTGGACGCTAAACATGGGTGACAGGTCATGCCCTACCCGCACACAGGCTTTACAGTCATAGTAGAGTGACTGCACAGCCCTTAACAATCGACCATCCACACCATATCCCGGCAACAGTTCCCACATTTTCTTCCTTATAACCTTATCAAATGCTTTCTCCAGATCCACAAAAGCACAGAAAATCCTCTGGTTAACACTCAGAAGCTTCTCCGTGATCATGCGGAGAGAAAACATTTGATCCGTGCATCCTCTTCCAGGTCTAAATCCGCATTGTGCCTCCCATAAGAATCTTTCCGATTTCTCTTGCATCCTGCGTGTCAAAACCTTCGAATAAACTTTACTTGCTAAACTGGTCAAGCTGATCGCCCGATAGCTCCCCCAGTCAAAATGTGAACCTTTATATAAAGGCACAATGACCGCGGATCGCCAATCATCCGGGACATCTCCCGTCCGCCAGCACAAATTGCACAGCAGATGAAAGCTGTCCCAGACGCGAGGCCCACCGTACTTGACCATTTCAGCAGTAACTCTGTCTAGTCCCGCAGCCTTACCACATTTCAAACTTCGAATCGCACGTTCAATCTCTTTCATGCTGATGACCTCAGTGTCATCGAGGTCCGTGTCTGGCGTGCCAGTCACGGCGTCACCCCCGGATCCTTCACTAAGATCATGACACGCATACAATTCTCTATAAAATTCACTCCATCGCTGCATGACGTCCGATTTTTCTGAGAGGACGTCATTGGTTCTCGAAAGCACTTTGTTCATTCTTAAAGCTGTCGCACCACTCCGGGACCTTCCAACCTCTTTCCAGAAGAGTTTGGAGTTTTCCCTAAAGTTGTGCGACAACCTCTCGTCCGCTTCTATTCTACACCTTTCACGTACTTCCTCAATCAATGTTTTCGCATGAACTTTCTGCAGCTTATATCTTTCTTTCATCTTCTCTCTCATATACTCATCGTTACTAGAGGCTAAGTAGTCTAACCATGCTTTTTTCTTCTTTTTTACAGCTTCTTTCACTTCGACATTCCACCATGCATCTCTTCTTTTACTACTACCTCTTTTTGTCGTACCACATACTTCTTCCGCTGCACTTACCATTCCATCCCTAAGGTTCTGCCATATTCTCTCCACACATTCTTTCCTGCCATCGATGGTGTCAAGCTTTTCGGCTACCCTCGTGTGATATTTGTCCCTAGTATCCGCTTCCTGAAGCTTCCAGCTTCGGATGCGACAGACCGACTGTGGTTCTGTTACTGCCGTCCGGTGGCGCCAACCCGCGAACAAACCCCTAAATCTAGTAATTACTAGATAATGATCCGTTCCCAGGTCAGCACCCCTGAACACTCGTGTATCCATCACCTGTTTTCGCAGTCGGTCATCCACCAGGAACAAATCAATCATACTTCTCTCATTCTTTCTTTCTCTAGTGTGCATATGGATCTTCCTGTGATTTAACATAGTGTTTGTCACAAGAAGACCCTTTTCCTTGCATACAGCCAGTATAAGCTTGCCAGCATCATTAACCCTTTTATCTCCAAACTTTCCAAGCACCGACTCGTATCCTGGTCGAGCGATGCCTACCCATCCATTCAAATCACCACATACAACAGTTCTTTCGTTTCCCTTAACCAAATCTAGAACTTCTCTTACATTCTCCCAAAACTCCTCCAGCTCAGCCCTGGACGACGAAGCTACCGGCGCATAAACAGCCAAAAGGAATAACTTCGTCAGTCCCATTTTGAAGCGAACCCAGAGAAGTCTTGAGTTCACAACCTTGTATTCAGTCATAAGATCGACCAACCGGGACGACAACAGCACTCCCACTCCTTGGCAGGCGTTCTCGCTTTCCGGGACTCCGGACCATATAGCTAACGTCCCGCCAGGGAGCTCTTCAATACCACTGCCTTTCCGTTTGGTCTCCCACATACACACGACATCTAATTCTCTTTCTTTCATTATTTCGATCAACTCATTCGTCTTATCTCTCATGCCTCCTCTAACATTCCACGTGCCAACTCTGCACTCCGTCCTCCACCTTCCGCCGTGTCGGGCTGTGCGTGACGGGTGGCGGTCCCCATCGCCGCTTTGCGCGCTGCATTCCACACCAACGGGGACGAGCTGGTGTGCGTCGCCTTGGGGGGACGCCCTAACCCTCGTTCGCATGGGTGCGCAGCTGTGTAGAATTGCAGCCCTGAAAAGGGCTGGCAGGGGTCGCGACGAGCACGCTTCTACAATGACCCCCATGCCTCGATTCCAGTAAAAAGGGTTTCCGGTTCTCTGCACTCACCATTCGAAACATAGCGGCATGAAGCTGCTATTTGACGCTGGTATTTTGTGAGAGGTACTAATAGTAGCAAACAAAAGATTTGGTTGCTACTATTAGTTACCTTTAGTACCTTTCCTTATTTTTAGTACCTTTCTTTATTTCTGTCTTCATTTCTTCGACCAATACACAACATTAAAAAACAAAAATAACGTAAGTAGTTCAAATTGGTAATAATGCTGTTGTGTGATTTCATACAGGATCCCGTTTCAGTGATAATCTGCGGGGTACCACAACACTGGTTTTTAATCGGGACCTTATATAACTCACTAGCAACCGGGCATAGATATAAAAAAGCACTTAAAGTAATAAAAAATTAAATCAAAGTAATTTATTACATTAGACCAGAGTTCCCCAAACTTTTTTGTGTCGTACACCCCTTGCCATGTTTTTCCGTGTTGGGTAGACCCCCTACTTACCTGATATTGATTTCCTGTAAATTTCTAACTATAGTGAAGTTTAGTGTTAAAGTAAAAACACATCCCCATCCATCAGTCCCCCGTGACCATGGGTCCTGGAAAGCACCCTAAACTTCGGGTACTAAAATTAATATAAATAAAACGCGGTAAAATCCGTAAAAGTAGTTTTAATCAATGTAAAAACGCATCAAACAACTTAATCAGTGTAAAACACATTTTAATTTATACATTTATTAATTGAATTTGAATTAAAACTACTCAAAATAAAATTTTGTATCTGTTATGTAAAATATACGTAGCATTAAATAAACATAAAATAAACTATAAATAAAATAACATAAGCAATAAGTCAACATTTTTAGTGAGAAGGATGAACCTGATACTTTAATAATAAATTATCGACATTTGGCGTCAATTTTGTAAGGGTTAATCTTAAATCTCCTCGGCTAATGATCCAGTCTGTTTCTTTTTCTCGTCAGGAAATTGGTAACAGCGCTGAACCCCCTTTTCACTATATTCCATAATACGGGATAAGTAACGGGTATGTTGTTTTGCAGCCAGAATTGCTGATTCCGTTTTTAAACTGAACCTTAAGTTCTTCGTTTGTACTTAGTTCAGTCAGTTCCTATTGTATTATGACATTCGTTTCTTCTATGTCACCATATGGATTAATTATCCACGGTGGTTTACCATAGTCAAAATATCCTCAAACCTAGATTCAAAATCTGAATACAGGGCATTGAAATGTTCAACATGAGTTGAAACGTCGTCTTCCTGGCAGCTTGTCTGTGACAAATTGGGGAACTGAGAAAATTCGCCCCGTCCAATATTTTGCTTCATTAGTTTAACTCTGGCAAGAAACGCTGATAAGATAGACTTTGTTTTAATCAAATTTAACCTGTCGCCTTGTAATTGCAAATTAACCATATTAAATTTTGTAAACAAATCTGTTAAATAGGCGATGTCTGTTTTCCTCTTCATTAAATTTTAAAACATATACACTCACGCCTGTCACCCAGAGTGGTAGGCAGAGACTACAGACTTCCATTTGGCACGATCCTGACACACCTCTCTCGTCTCCTTCACATCCATATACCTACGCATACATGCTCGTCGGTTAAGGGTACTCCTAATTTGGCAATAAGTCGGAAAGGGACGTCCTAGGCGAAAATTTATCGACCAAATTGGCGATTTATTGAAAACGGACCAAATTAGGAGCACCCATTAAATTTTCTTTTAAAATTTTATCTTTAGTATCCAGAAATTCTAAAATAGTCTCAAAAAGTGCAAAAATCTTGTCAAACATAAGCCTTTCGACAGCCAGCTTACTTCAGTGTGAAGGACTAATTGATGAAAGTGTTGGTCATTTTCTTCACACAACTGCGCAAATAACCGCGTATTCAACGCGTTGCTTCGGATTCGGTTTACTGCATCAATGACTAAATGAAGTGATTCATGCAATCTAACACTCAAATTTTTAGCAAATAATTTTTTGGATGGATGACGCAATGTATTGCTAACACCCCTGACACATTTTGTTTTAAATAGCTTATAAATCCACGATAACGTCCAACCATGGCAGGTGCTCCATCTGTAGCTACTGATATTATATTTGATAAAGGAATTGCTTTTTCAATGAAGTAATCCTTCAAAACATGAAATATTGATTCACCTTTAGTGTCGGTTATCAAAGTTCTTGCGAAGAGCAGTTCTTCGTAGATTTCTTGATTCATAATAAAACGAACATATGCCAATAATAATGCTGCATTATCAGGTAAAGTTGACTCGTCCAGTTGTATAGAGAAATGGGTCGTTTGCATATAATTACATACGAAGCTTTCAATATCAGAACTCATTTCATCAATTCGTCTTTCAACAGTATTGTGGCTTAAGGGAATTCTTTTAATGATATCAGATGCAGGTTTGTGTAAAACAGTTTTTAAAACCTCTTCAACGGCTGGCAAAATTAACTTCTCTCCGATAGTATGCGGTTTTCCGGATTTTGCTATAAGTAACGAGATAATGTAAGACGCCCGCAAACCATCATCATTTCTTTGTGACGTCGAAGCGAACATTCTGTCCAGTGTAGGTCTCTTCTGAAGTTTATTTCTGAGTGTTTGAAAGTATTTCAAATCTTTCTCTGTTTTATCAGGGTGGCATCTTCTCAGATGATCTTGCAGTTTAGATGGTTTCATAGCGTCATTGCCCAAAATTTTGTTGCATAAAAGTCACATAGGCGATTGTTTGTCCGGCAATGATGGTATGAAGCCAAATTTCAAATAATCGACACTGTACTGTCTACATTTCTTTTCAGATTCAGACATGGCATCAGTCATCTGTGGGCAAAATTAAATTATTTAAATAAGACAGAAAATCCAGCAGCTGTATATTAAAAATGTTTTTTGATTTTTCCGAAAACATTCCATAATTCGAACATCTTCTTGCAACAATTAGCTCGAATTACGGAGATTGCACTGTAATTATAATACCGATTGCTAAAACTTTCAAAAAAAAACTATTGAGAAGTACTCGTGTAATTTTGTCTGATTGAATATTAAACTACTAATAACTAAAGTCATGATTGGCGTAATTTATCTATCTTTGCTAACTACGAGTACAAAACTAAAATTTAATAAAAAAATAATGTACTTACTTTTCTCTAACACTAAAAAAAATTACACTGACTCACTATAATTTGTGTTATATACTATCTGTTTATATTTTTTAAAATATTTTCTTAGCACTTTCCTTTTCAAGATTCAGGAAACGAATAAACGTATTTGTCCCACATTCGTATTTATAGAGTGACGAATTGAACAAGTCAGTGCAAGGTAGCGAAGCTCTGAGACTGCGACTCTCAGGTTTTTACAAGTTCAAAATGTATTGCGACCACAAAGCGAATACCAACATCCTACTATTTATAAACATATATAATAAATTTTTTACTTCATATGTACTTAATTATAAATAATGTATATGTTTTGATATTATAAGATAGTATGATGTAAGTAAATAGGTACTATCAGTGTATGTGTTGAGATCCACTATCGTGGACCCCCAAATTTTTTTCGCTGACGTAGACCCCTTGCAGGTTGTCATAGACCCCCAGGGGTCGATATAGTCCACTTTGGGAATCACTGCATTAGACCAAGACGTTACACGTTTAAGTTTGTATAACCTCAAAATCAAAGTCTTTGTCTTACATTTATTTGTATTTTTAAGACCAAAAACGATGGAAAGGACCCTTTGTATACGCTGTTTAAGCTGGTAAAGATCCAGCATAATCTTTTCGTTACTCCCGCAGCGGAAGATATCTATGAGGATTTCCCTACGATAAAAAAGGACTCCATTCCTGCCTTGCAATGAAAAATTGCCTGCAATTGAGTATGTACCGCCATCTTGTAGCGAATAGGCCTCCCCCATAGATTGCATTGTAGAGTGGATATTTGCTATAATGATTTTGTTATACTTTTACGCGAATACTGCACATGGAAAAAAATACTAATATTACGGATTTTGTCGCGTTTAATTTTTACTTTTATTTAAATAATTCTGCGTAGATTTTTTACGTGATAAAACTACACTGCAGCTATATTAATAATATAGTTGTAGCACGAATATGTCGGCTCGACCAGAGAAGGACCACATTCTCACAGAATACCAGCGTAAAATAGCAGCTTAATGCTGCTGTGTTTCGTATGGTGAGTGTAGATCGGAGACCCATTTTACTGGAAATAAGGTATTCCATTTTAGTTTACAACGCATTTGCATTTTGATTCGTAATCGAAGATAGATGTAGATGTCTATGGGCCACAGTAACCACTTACCATCAGGTGGACTGTGTGCTTGTTTGTCACCGTTCTCCTATAAAAAAGTAGATCGGACCAAAAGGTGCCCGAAACGTCGGGAATTAAAAGAAGTTAAAATTATACGCAATGAAATCCGTATTATTTGTCTTATTCCATTTTTGCCATAGTTACCACGCTTGACTCTCGGGTTTTGATCTGCCAGTTTTTTTAATTTTTAATTTTATTTGGAAGATCCTCTCTGTCCCCTCTTACGACATCCACTAGACGGTATTAGGTATTGGCTATTCTTACACCGCCACTACAAACTGTATTTCTATTAGTGAGAACCTGTAAGGCCAACTTACTTAATATTTCAAAGCTGTTGTTTTTCCATATTATAGAAATAAAGCAATAATATATGCGAACTAACAGACTCTTCGTCTCGACTGATCGCCACCGGCGGTGCGTCGGTGAATAAAGAACTGTTGCAGATCTTCGCTGACGTCTTCAACGCGCCAGTCTATGTGCAAGTACGTATCGTTCAATTTTTTTTACGTCTTTACTGATATTGAGGCATGCAAACTTGAAAACACTTGTGCGATTTGTGGTGATTTAATGATGACTTCGATAAGAAGCGACAACAACCATCCGCCAAAAAAACAAACACCGCATCCTCGTTTGGCCGTCTGGTTTTCACGTCATCCACGACGACTTAATGGAAGGAGTTTCAACATTACTTAATTTTTTTGTAATTAGATTAAACATTCTACAATGAATCAAACATGTTTTTAATTCTATTTAGGGTATTCTATCTAATATATTTTTCAATGTACCTACCAATAACCACAATATACGAAGTCGCGAGCGAAAGTCTAGTTCAAAAATAAAACAATAAGCCTAGTACTTCCGTGCACGAGTGTACCCTTGCGCAAGCACACCCCCTCCACTTTCTTCCAGCGTTCTTTTTACGTGACGCTTAGTATATAGATTTGTGGCTTCATTCACATGCCATGTTTCAGGAAGAACACGCCAATGCAGCGTTACTCGGTGCTGCGATTCGCGCAGCCGAAGTATGGAGTTCGCAAGCCGAAGTCAAATTGTTGGGTGAGTTTTCTTTTTTAATATTTTTTAAGAGACGCTATATCTATACAAGTAAACTTTGTACAATGCCGCTCAAATTTGACTTATCATTCATATAAGGAATGCCGTAAAGCACGGTCTTGAGCCGCCTCCATCAGTCAACTTTTTTATATAACTGTAGCGATAAACGTACTTACGGCTGATTTACACTTCGACAAGTACAGTAGCGAGTAACTAAACTAGTGAAAACTAACTAAACTAGTAAACTAGAGTGTAACTACAGGACATCAACTGCCCTAGTAAACGGTTAAGTGTACAGTGGCGTTCAAAAATATCTTGGTGGCGAGTTTAGTTTAGACGTTGCGTCCTATCGACTTACGCGCTGAACTAAACTCGCTCGTTCACAACCGCGGTGGGTTTAGTTGCGGGTGGCGGGAGGGCAGCACTTCGAACTTAACTAGCCGAAGAATAAACCGGCCAGCTGTCCCATTCAACTTAATTGTTAACTTGCTACTTAACTCACTAATTGCCGTTCAAACGAAGTTCAACTTCACCCGCCAGGTTCGCAAGTTAACTCGCTACTGTACTTGTCGAAGTGTGAATCGGTCTTAAGAGACTACTACAGCCATAAACACTTCAACCAACTTCAAACAAAGAAGGCGTGTCAACAAAGAAGCAGATGCACTGTCGTCCCTGAGGACTAAAATAGAATGCTTTTAGAAACTTCCTGCACATCTTGCAATAGTTTTATAATGTCTAATTATTTCGACAGGTTCAGAGCCAACCCTAACCCCAGTAGCCACTCCGTATCCAGACAGCGAAAAAATTTACACTCCAATGTTGGCACGTTACCGCCAAATGATCGAGAACATTCCTAAACTACAGTAGAATCAACATTCATTCACTTTTATAAATAATGCTTTACCAAATAATACACTTAATGCCTAAAACCTTTATCCACAAGCAATAAGGTTGATTTTGCTTATCACAATCTGGCATCTGATTTTTTTTGTCTAAAAATTATTTGCTTAAATAATTTACTGTAAAAGGGATGAAAATTGACGATATTTAATAAAAATTGTAAAACTTATACGTGATAATTGTAATGATCTAACTTAATTATAGCTAGCCGGTTAGATAAACTAAGTAAATAATGATTTTTGTATAGATTTTGCAATATTTTGTCTTTTTTATTATTTTTATAAAGAAATATCTGAACGATTATTTAATTGGCGTGTGTTTTAAATATTCAACATATTTTATTGTATATTATATTGTTATATTATATAACAATATAATAGTTTACTGGTGTAATATTTTAGACAACTATCTCTATCCTCATAAGCGCATGTAAGCACTATATATATATATATATATATATATATATATATATATATATATATATATATATATATATATATATATATATATATATATATATATATATATATATATATATATATATATATATATATATATATATATATATATATAATTTCAAATCAAAACGCAGTCAAGAAATTTTTACTTGAAATTTCATTTTGTTGCATTACTTTATATAAAATTTATTTTATTAAAGCTTTAATGATATAATTATTTACTTAAGCAATACTCTCAAAAGTTACTAATAATCCCAATATAAAGTCAATTCAAAAAGATCTTATATTTACCATTCCTTTTTTTTGGAGTCAATAATATTTAATAGCAAATTATATTATTTAATTTTTTAGCTTGTTGCTATGTTGAAGATCAGTTTGTTGTTTTTAAAGCATTTATTTATTCTAATTTTAGTAACTATAATATTTTATATTTGTTAACTATTTTTAAGACTGCAAAGTTTTATAAAATTATCTCAACATAAATATTTTATACTTTTATACAATATTATTGATAAATTGGCCTTTTTTACGACGTTTTATTAACTCGCCATCGTGTCTGTTCAAAATGATTTTACTGTAATACACAATAGAACGGCTATCAACTTTGTTTTATACGAGGATCGGCGTCGCCAAACCTGATTCGTTGTGTTGACAGACTGAGTAAATTTACACATTTTAGACTTTTGTTCTTCAAGATCACCATTAAATTTTAATACATATTTATTTGTAAATAGGGTGCAATTTGGCATTTTCTGAATAATTTGCATGCGAAATTTGGAAACGGTTGTAACGTCAAAACATATATCGCGTTCACAGTTATACGTGTGAATTGACGTGATAGTGACATTTTAGTGGCTACACGGGCTCCGCCCACTCCCACGTTCTATTATGTATGTATTATATATTCTATGATTTTAGTAATTAATTTCAAACAAATTAAGAGCAAAAACCATGTTAAACTTCCCGAGAAGGATCAAAGGAAGCTGGCATTGCAGTCATAATTTAGAGTTTCATTTATTAATCATCACAAAAGGCATCTGCCATTATTTCTGCTTACGCTACACTCATTTTGATCTATGTTCCACTTGTAGTAGTTAATTAAAGTAATAACTTAACTCATTGAAGTACATAATAGATTGATGTACAATTTGGCCAAAACAATAGGCGCATGACACAAATGCGGTTTCGACACCTGCACCCTGCTTCTATTCCCACGCTTCCCCTTCTGGCCAATCACGATTCCGGTTCGCCTAATTGTTTTGGCCACGTAGTATCCTTAGTGTGGAGGGGGATTAACTTGTTGAAACTAATGAACTTGCATATCAACACGCTATTCAATTAATCCAAGTCCAAGGTGCTATTACGAAAATAAGTGATTTTTTTATTTGTAACATTCCATGATATTTATTGATAACTATGTTATACACTTTACATTTATTCACACATTTTAATAAATAATAAGAAAAGCCCTTGTGTTTATATTTTATATTAGCGAACTGCCCTGGATTCACTATTATCGATTTTTCGTATTTAAAAGAAAATTCAAGTGTTTTAGATAAAATATAGCCTAGATTCCTCCTGGCATTGCTTTCTATGTGCAGCTAAAGTTCCATCACAAGTGCACGCACGGTTAGCTGCGGGAGTCGTAGTCAAATAAAATTATTTTGATAATTCGAAAGATTGAATTTGTTTTTGATTTATTTATACCTCAAAAATATATTTAGATACATAGAGTAATTAGACTTAGATACGAAATACGAATACCTACTCCAGAGACTGCTTGGCACTGGAAGCCCTTCACTGGCAGTGAGATGTTAGCTGTGGACTTTGGGCTGGTTTTGTCAGTTATGATAAAACCTTACCTTGGGACTTGATGGAGTGACCTGAAAGTGTAGTTCGGTGACTACTACGGGAACTCGACGAGTAAGAACCAAGTGCGACGAGCTTGGGCTCGTTTTATTAGTCGTGATGATGAGACCTTACCTCCGGTCTTGATGGAGTGACCTAATATATTGTGTATGTACAGCGATCTTTTTAGCATGAGCTGCTGTAAACAGGCGATACAGTTACCACTCACGACGGCGGCCGAGCGCGGACTGTGGTTCCATCGAAATCTTTGTACAATAAATCAAAACAGGTTTCAAAAATAAAAATAGCCCTTATTTTAATATATTATGATACGGATGTATCATATATTAAAATAAGGGCAAATAATGTGAAAAAATATGCATGTTTTAATTTTTCTACGACTATTTGTGACGTTTTGATAAAAATATATACACTGTTTTTTATTGAATATGTCTTACAAATAAATTCTCTTTAAAATACGTTGATAATAGACCAAAAATGTACCGAAACTCGAGCCAGTATCGTTAAATTTGTAGTAAATGGCAACAGATGTTCCTTTTTTCAGTATAAACTATTATTTTTAACAAAAGAGTCAATACCATTTGAAGATGAAGAACCAATCTATACATGGTAGTTTTTACTTATATTTGATTTGGTTTAGTTTTTTCACAAAATGTGCAAAACAGCATAATTTTGCTCGATTTGCAAACGCGTCCTTAATAGTGTGCTAATAACCCTTAGCTTAATAAAAACAAGTTATTTCAATATTACAGATAGAAAATTCAATTTTATTCATATGCAGATATGGATTAAAGTTTGTACTAGCTGCTCAACTGTGTACTATTGATATTATTATTCAAGAACATCTTCATGTCCTATTTTCATATACAAGGGGCGTTCAATGTATTCTTGGTACTAGGGTGTTTTACTAATAATGTGGGTAATTAAAAAGTCATTAGCTAACGGAACTACCTGAAGGTATAAATATGAAATTTCGTCTTGATAACTTCATTACTTTTATGGAGTGTAGACAGTAGGAGTACAGACTGTGTATTAAAAAGTGTCCATAGAAAACAGTTAAATAAAGGTGGCACCACTATAACTACGGGGTGAATTTTAAAGAACGCACCGAAAAATATTAGTGGGATTGACAACTTTTTCGAGGTTATATTTAATAAATAAAATTATTTTAGATTTTAGAGCTACTGAGGAGTTTAGCAGCACACTTAAACCGTCGACAACATAAGTTCATTTCATCCCAGTAGCTACTCCAGCGCTGTTGTGGAGAGTTTTTGAACTGTTATTTACTGCTTACAGAAGGCCACTTTTTCAACTATTCTACTATGGGAGTTGGTACTCCTTACTTCTACACTCCATAATTACTTCTTATGTAACCTGCAGTCATAGACGACGGTAATGACGGAAATGAAAACCATGTGATAAAATTCCTCACTAAACAAACTCAAACTTCTAAACTACTTATCTTATTAGCCCTATGAGAATAATACCATATAAAAAGGTAACCAATATCCACACTTTAATCCCTGTAAATCTTTAGACGAGATATTAATACAAAAACCCAGTGTTAATAGCGACGTTGATATTTTTACTTGACTACTGAAATATGTACAAAAAGGATAGAGATTCAAGTGTAAACTACCGCAAGATAGGCAGGCGCTAATGGGCCCCATATACGGAATCATTCTTTGTTACGATCAATCTGAAAAAATATCGTGACGATAAATCGCTCAAAGCTTACCGCTTACACACGAAACGATTGGTCGTGGCGATCGATCATTTACTTGTTTGAACGGAACGACAAAGACGCGCAAATCACAGACAAAAATTCGAATAATTAATTACTTGCCATACTTCTAAATAGAAAATGAGCATCTTTTCCATGCCCATTTGACAGTCGGTTGCATAAAAAAGGACGTTCAAAATTTGGGTTAAAAAATAGCTGTTAAAACGATATCAATATTCGCATATAAATTTGAGGTTCCATCCAAAAGACTGGCACAATTTTTTATAGCATTGAGTGACAAACGAGCATACAGTTCACCCGATGGTAAGTGAATGCTGTGGCCCATAGATATCCACATTTATCCTCAATTGAGAATCAAAATGCAAATGCGTTGCCACCCCCGACGAATAAGATGGAATGCCTCTATTCCAGTAAAAGGGGTCTCCGGTTCTCTACACTCACCGTACAAAACACAGCAGCATTAAGCTACTTTTTTACGCTGATATTCTTTGAGAGCGTGATCCTACCCCGGTTGAGCCGATCCATTCGTGCTACAACTATAATTTAACTGCAGCGTGGCTTAACCATTTATAAAAACAATTAGGTATGTGAGAATGAGAGGATCGACATCCGACGAGTCGATTTATCGTTACGATATTCAAAGATTGCCCTGGTTTTTGTTGCAATCTCCGATGTTGTCTTCTATCAAGTAAATCACTACTGTATCGTAACATACACTACAGATCCGTCGTTTCGATCAGTCTGAACCGACGGATCGTACCGTATATAAGAGCCCTTTAAAGAGTTACACTTCTTAAAGGTACAATCTAGGTTTATACATGTGTTCCAACTCGTTTAACGTAATATTTATTTATTTTGGAAATTTATCTTTAGTTTTGTACTTGTATTTGATCTAATAACAGCGCATCTACTCACTGCTAAATAAACTAATGATGTTACTGATAAAATTAAATAATGGAGGCTACTTATTACTCATTCGTTTAGAATCAAAACTTTAAATACCCAGACCGGTGGTCATCATCGTGATGATTTACTGCAATTACCACGTTTGGCAAAATGACTAACGATACTGTTACTGTACTGTTGTTTCTGTAAACGATATTTAATACCGTTTACAGAAAACTGTTATTATGAGGGAAACTCTTTAGTTGAATATATTGGCGTAATAGTGTTATGTGATATTGGCTATCTAAACTACAAGACTACTATTATATATACTGTTTTGAGTTTGACTAAGAACCAAATCAACTATTTTGAAATAATTTATAAACCTAGTAACAATGGAGTTTTCAGAGTTTTCATTTATTGTATGATAATTGATAACACCTGTATTGTATTATGCTTGGAAATTAAACAAACATTCAAATAAAGTTCTTTATTCATATGCTATACAAGTGAAAATATTATGGAGTCTTAAAGATAAAAATCAGAATTACTTCTTACGACCGCCTCTTTCCTTCACCTGCAAATGTATGACTGCTCCAGGAGGTACATTGTAGTACGCCAACGAGTTGGTGTCTTTGAAAAACAGTCCCTGTAAAGAGCAATGTTACATTTTATATCACTGTGGCAAACGTAACTTTATTAATATTCAATAACACATCAGACATCAACAACTTTGATGGATGTAGGTCTTTTTTAAAATGCGCCAGTGCCACGTAAAAATTTAAACGTTTGTTAATTTACACCTAGCGGTGATAGGCAGATGTTGGGTGCACTGGTAACGGTGATGAATGTGTGTGTGCTGATACATACGAGATTGTTATATTGACACATATAAGTGGTCCTATGTATGTTTATTTGGATTTTTCACATGTCGTACCCTGGTTGACGTAAGAGAGGACTCTCTTACGCCAACCAGGGGACGACATAGGTAATGGATTTTCTTACACCACCAACACAACGAAATATTATTTGCATTATCATACTTTAAATGGTAAATTCTTTAATGTATACGAATTGGTTTCTCGGAAATAGTTTTAGCGGACTGCATAAGGCTCTCTTAGGTGTACGTTGTTTGTGATTAGCAGTGGCCACATATAGCTTGCCGGTACAACATATTCCGCCGAACGTGGAGTCCGCTCCGTAAGGCGTCAAGGTCACCGGCCCCTAGGCAGAACCTTAGGCACTTATTCTATTGGGCAGCTGTCGAAGTCCCGCTCTGCTGAGCACGCCAAGCTTTTTAGAGGCCAATTTGGCCTTCTCTTCCAAGTGACCACGAAACTGCACGTCACTCGATATGTCGACGCCGAGAATTCCGATACTGGCTGAGGCAACAACGGGAGTGCCTTGAAACTGAGGAGATACGACAAAGGGGTTCTTTTTAGCGGTTAACGCGCAAACTTGTGTCTTCTGGGGGTTAAACTGGACTAGATTTAGTCGCCCCCAATCCGAGACTCTGTTCAGCAAAGACTCGACTTCAGACACAAGTTTGTCCCGGCACTCAGAGACGTTTTCCCGAGAAATATTGGCTCGGCCGGTGTAAAGAGCATCACCAGTGCTGTCATCTGCATAGCAATGAATGTTACGGGTATGCAACATATCATTGATATGCAGAAGAAACAGCGTTGGCGATAGCACGCAGCCTTGTGGAACACCAGCGTTAATAGGCTTGCAATCGGAGCTTGCACCGTCTAAAACGACCTTGATGCCCCGATCTGCAAGAAAGCTGGTGATCCGATCGCACAATTTCTCGGGAAGCCCATAGGAAGGGAGCAAATTTAACTTTTTTTTAATTATGATGACTAGCATTCCACAATGCAGTAAAGGCACAGCTTAATGGCACAAATAAGAAAGAGTTCTTCGACATAGTAACTACCTGTTTCTGAATATTGTAAATGTAAAATGGGAGGGTAGATATATAAGTGCTTACCTCATAATGCAGCTTCTGTTTGGCCGTGGGCATATTAGTGGCACGTTGTAGCAATGCCTTTAGTTCACCAGCAGTGGTGGAGAGTGTTATGTTGAGAGGAAGCATGCGTCCGTCCAGTCGCCACTCCGAGCGTTCCGGAACTGAAGGTATAGACACCTGGAAGAACGAAATAATGAAAGGTTTAATTGACACCTACAAATTTAGAAATGCTATCTTGACATAGCATAATATAGTATTTGACATATTAGAAAGGTGAAACTTTTATGGAAAATTTAACACTATTATAAATTATTTAAACAATATTTTAAAGCAGATATATTGATTTTTTTTCTAATTAAATGGTTTTAAAAATATTTAAATTTTCCTAAATGATAACAACCACAGTGATAACTTTAAAAATTATGAGAAAGTGCTATGCATGATAGTGTCATTTTTTTCATCTATACTTAACTCTAACTTGTCTAATGTCCATACGTAAACCAAAGTTCGTGCTTCTATACAAATATTGACCTTAATGGGAGTGGGAGTGAAATTGACTTCTGAACTATGTAATAAGTAAATGAGGCAGCTATGAATAAAAAAGCTTTGTAAATCCTTATATATAAAAAATGAATAATTACTGATGATTATATTGTAAATTTAGATTAAATCTAATTCTATTCATTTTTATTAAATAAGTTGTTGGGAAACTTAGGTTTACTATTAAAAAAAAAATTATTAATATAAGTAGGAATAGTTTAGTCCAGCAATTACCGGCCAAATGTACAGGGAAGGTTTAGAATAAGTAACAAAGGAAAATGGTGAAGAAACATTAATTAAAAAGAATTTCAAATCCTGCATACATATTTTTTGATAAACAACAAACCTGAAGAGGTGCAGAACCGGGATGTCGGGCAAGCCAAGTGGTCTCAGGCTCCAAGGCATCTTCCGTACGAGGCCGCTTCGACGCCGGCTCCTCCACCTCTTCAGGAACGGGCGGCGGCGCTACCGGCGCGAACCCGAACGGAGCCCCCACCGGCGTGGGGATGAGCGGCGGGCGCGGGGCCAGCGGCGGGATCACCATCAGCGGCGGGATGGGCTGCAGCAGCACTGGCGCCGGCGGACGCGGCGCGGGGGGCGCGGGCAGCGCGGGCGGCGCGCTCGGCGGAGGCGGTCGCGGCTGCGAGCGCGCCGCACTCGCCGCCGACACCGGCTTCGGACCAATTTTCTCCTTCTCCTCGTCCGGGAGTAAACCTTTGACCTAGAATAATAGTTTCATTACAACTATTGGTGTTCTAAGCTTCTATTAACAATATAAACAAGATAATTGATCACATCAGAATCTAACGCGAGATGTTATTATAGTAATTACAATGACAAACAAGATAAAATACATTAAATAAAACTGATTGAAGAGATTTTATCGCATTTATTTGACTTCTGGGATTAACGTACGACGTTTTTGTACTCCCCCTTCCCCCCTCCCATGACGACGGACATAGTAAAAACAGAATAGTAGGATACTCCCTCAACGCGCGAGACTAAACTACCTACTGTTGCAGGGTTGTCACTATCTTTTTGTTCAACAGCTAAGTCTCGTTTAGTTTTATATGTAGTTATAATATTTAGAAACACAATACATACGGATATATACCATATTTGTTAATCATTTCTTTAGTTTCCTCTCAAAAAATCAATGTTTGTCAAAAGAAATTCCAGCTTTAAATTACAACAAATGCCAAATAACTAAAATACGAGTAAATTAACACTGAGCATACTGTGTCAGCTCAGATTTAATGTTTAAAATTAATTTGATGTGATGTGATATGATAATTAATGTATTTATGAAGTATGAACATATTTATGTATAAGTATAGTAATATAACCTATTAATAAAAAGCATATTTACTTAAACAAACCCTATATTTTTTTACAAAAAGTAAAAATATAACGAAAAAAAAGACTGCTAGCAAAATTTTATTAAAAGTCAACAAAGTTTTAAACAAAGGTGATTGCGGAGCGCGGCAGTGGCTGTCCCCGACTCGGCCAGACCTTTCCAAATTAGCAAGTGTCGTTGTGTGCGTGCTGTGGCTCGTGTGTACTGGCACGTGAACGGCACGCACACATATTAGCGGCGATCGGTACATTTCTTAGAAGATAGCCTACTATTCAGTTTTTACTATGCCATGGGTGCTGCAAAGCAACCGAAAAGTCAGAAATTCAATAGTCCAATTAAACGCGAAAAAATTCGTTAAATAAGTTGAATTTAATGTGTAGTATTCGCGTAAATATAAGAAATCATTAAGATTTCATTTTAATCTTTTTTCATGAAAATGATCACTATCATGTATGTAAATGATCACCGTCGCCCAAGAACTTCTACAATTATCAAGTGAACACAAGGTGCCTTGCCAGCCATTTAAAAATGAGTAGGATCTTTTCTTGAAGATCCCCAAGGCGTATCGGTCCGCAAAACCACTGATGACAGTAAATTCGCTTACCATCAGGTGGACTGCGTGCTTGCTTGTGTCACCCTTATCCCATAAAAAGAAACCTACAATTTAATGTGTCACTTGGGCAATTGTACTCACTTTGTGTATTTGCTGGATCTGATCTTCCAGTGTGATGTGAGCCCTGGCGGCCCGCGTGGCGGCCTCAACGCTGCTCGTATGTCCATCCCATGTGACACGTTCGTCACGGCGGCGTTCCTCCTCGCCAATTTTTTTACCGATGGCCGTTTCTTCGTCACCCACGCCGAAGATATCTGTACGACGCTCAGCCAACTGGAAGCATAATAGATATTTAGCAACATTGTAAAAAGAATCTATAGAAAGAAATGCATAGCCATAAACGTCACCTGCTTAAGTGATGCTTCAATAGCAGCACCAGGCGCAAGAGCCTCATCGCGATCGGTTCGTTCCGCCGCAGCCCGGTCACGTTGCTCCAACCAGCGAGGATCGAGCAACCCAATACGAACGTGGTCCGCCACTTTGTTAGCCGGGATTTTCTCACCAGTGATTGGAGAGACCAACCATTCTTCACTAGCCGGCGCAGGCTGAGGTCGAGCCCGTTTTGGATCGTATTTCTTGACCACCACCCGATCTGGACGTGGTGGCAGTGGCGCCTCTTCAGGCTGTTTGGGCGGTTCCGGTGGTGTTTCGTCTTCCGAAGAAGAACTGTCTTCTTCCATGTCCTGTACTCTATTATCGTCAGGTCTCTGTTGCTGCTGAGTTCTGTCCTCCATCTCAGCCAAATCTTCGTCCGAATCAGATTCCGATTCTGATTCCAATTGCATCTCTGTATCGTCCTCTTCATTGGTGTGTGTAATGTCTTCTCCCCTTTCCTCCGCCAAAACTCTTGCGCCGACTTCTAAAGGTGTGGTGGGTGGTGGGAAGTCACCAGGTTCACCAGCTGGGTAGTCAACAGTTTCTACTACGACAAAGTCATGCCAATCAATAGAAGCATACGCCAATCTTTCTTTCTCTATGCGGGCTTCGTCTGCTGCTTTGCGTCTAGCTTGGTGGGAATGCCAAGCGGCTCGACTACGCGCCTGTTCCAAAACACCGCTCCTTACTTCTGCAGTCAATTTGGAGACTAATTCTTTTGGAGGTAGCAGCACTTTGGTATACTGTTCCAGAAGTCGAGTGAAGTACTGGAAGAGAGAGTGCTGAGGTCGTAGGAAATCGAACTGGTGATTACGCTCTTCTTTCTTCATCAAATCGGTTAAAAACTGTCGGCCGTTACGGGCAACAAATTGTGCTGTTAGTTTAACAATGTCTAACTCCAAAGCAGAAATCGAAGGTGGGTCAGCGATAAACTCAAAATCTGGTGGGGGGTCACGTGGTGGTGGGGGTTCAGCAGGGGCTGCGGCTTTAAGAAGTTCCTGCTGTCGAGCTGCAGTAGCTGGGGCAAGACCTGGGCGTTGTAATGGAGGTCCTGGAGGAGCTGGTGCTGAAGGATCTGGTCCTGATAGAAATATAAAATATGGTCAATTTATAAAATTACTTTATAGAAATTATATTCCATCATGATTTATTAAATTTGTTTAAATATTACTAAAATATTATATGAAAATAAAATTACTAAAAATAATATCTTTGTCAAATAAACAATATACTAACCTTTTCCTTCTCTTATCTCCTTAACTTTATGCTGGTAATATGCATGGTATGGGTCACCAGAGTTCAGAAAATTAAACTTAGGGTTGCCCAGTTCATTTTGACGAATACGAGCTTCAAACTCCGGTCCATTACGTGCCACAAAACTAGCAGTCTTGTCAACAATATCTAGGAATATTGTTAAAGAAATATTTAGTGTGTCACAATATTACTGTTAAAAAATTTATTACCATCAGTTTTTAGTAGAATTAAAAAAAGGAAATAAATAAAGTCATTAAATAAATCCTGAAAGCATAATATGACAATGAAATGTTAGCAATATTATGTAACAAGATAATAGAGAAGTAATAAAAGAAGACGAGGAAAAACAGAAGGGTAACCTAATGTACACAAAGGTTAGTTGAGTCACCTGTATCTACATCCTTATCATCAAATCAGCCTTTCACAAGTCCATTGTTGAATGTAAGCCTCCACCAAGTAAAACCACAAAACAAGTACAACACCTTGTATCAATCTATTCCTAAATTTTGGCTTTGTCTCATAAAACATAACATACATAAACACTCACGCCTGTCACCCAGAGGGGTAGGCAGAGACTACAGACTTCCATTTGGCACGATCCTGACACACTTCTCTCGCCTCCTTCACATCCATACACCTACGCATACATGCTCGTCGGTTAAGGGAACTCCTAATTTGGCCCGTTTTCAATAAATCGCCAATTTGGTCGATAAATTTTCGCCTAGGACGTCCCTTTCCGACTCTGCCATTCACTTCTGCAACATAAATTTTCTTTGTCACTCTTTCCTCATTCATTCTTTCCACATGATCAAACCACCGAAGCATTCCTTTCTTAATCCTGGTCACAACATCATCTTGCAAACCACACTCTTCTCTTATTACACAATTTCTTACCCTGTCGTTCAGATTCAGCCCTAACATACTCCTTAAGGACCGCATTTCTACTGCGTTGATTCTACTCTCGTGCTTCTTCTGCCTTTCTCTGCTTTGTCTCAGTTGATCTGTATTTACTATTGTGGTACTAGTATACACAGTATATGTATTAATGTCTGCTGTATCGTGCATGTACTGCACTGTATTATAATAGATCTATAATACAGAAATACAATATACCATATGAGTTACACTAAACTACTGCTCACCAACAAGTGTGTAAAACCAGCATTCAAAATGTATTTTAAAACATTAGTTGTTCTAATACTTTCTGACTAATCTATAATCACATAAGGGTGTCACCACACCAATCGATCTATTGGCGATTGATGGTTGAATGGATTAGCCTATGTCGATCGAAAGTTTCTACCACACCGATCAATCAATGGCAGCAAGAATTAGTCGACGTCAATCAAGCTGCTTGATTATTCGATAACCCGCCCTGCTCCACCGAACGCTATTTAAAATGTCTTCTAGATAAATTTAAGCTATTTCTGACCTTAAAAATCAATTGCATCCAGAGTTTTCTGCATTTACGCCTATGTAATAATAATATGAGCAAGAGCCAACAATAACGCGTCCTCTTCCATACATTTTGAGAGATACTGATGGTGAGCCCACCACATTGATTAATTGTCGAAGAACATCTTTATTCATTCATTGGTGTGGCAACACCCTAATCTTGTCCATAGCCAGATTGCCGAAAATAGTGATAATAAAATATTATATCTATGCTAAGATATAATAAGATAGATAATAAGAAAAAGATAAATAACTATGCCTAATCTTAACAGTGTGAAATACAGGATATTTAACAGTTTTTATTAATCCTTTTTACTACTAAGCGATGGAGTAACAATACATATCATCCTATGGATGTCTTATGACCCGACAGAGGGAAATGAAAAAGCAGATGGGTAGCATATCATCCTGGCTACAACTCATAATAAAAATGGCAGTTTCCAATCCACTAGAGCATTTTTCTAAAGAAATGTTTAATGAGACCATGACATGCCATAAAATAATTTTGACTTTGTGATTTTTGGGAAAATAATAATACTAAATATGTACTATCAAATCAAAACTCTTTATTTATTACAAAAAAAAACAATTTGTAAGGTATAATAAATAATGTTTCATTTATAAGCATAACTCAAATTAAAGTAGCATTACTTTGACTTTTGTTGTTGCAGATTAGATGACAAATAACTTATATTAGGGTTAACTATGCATCATTAGCAATAGTGGTTAACAATGTAACTACAGTAATAAACGAGTGTGTTTCACTTGTATGATCACCCGCATTTGTTTTTAGTATTATACTTCATAGTGAACTTTTTTGACTTGCCATATTTTGATTTGCCATTCCTGCAGTAGACAGACAAGGCAACTGTAGTAAATATCACCTTTATGAGGCAGTCTATAGTAGGCCTCAGCAATGGATTATTGATAGGCAGTAATAAATGACCACAAACTAAACAAATTAACTACAGCTTTGTGCATCAAAGTTTCTAATAATGCTACACAAGTTTTAATCATAGAATGTAAAATCTACAATGTTATTTCTGTGTGTAAGGCAACTAATATAAATATAGAATTGCTATCTGTAAATATTATTCTTAGACATGCAGATTTCTTTAGTGTTTTCCTTCACCCCCAAGCATTTGGCATACCAGCATTTAAAATTGCAAAATGCAATTTCAATGGTGCCAACAGAGAGTGAACTACGCAAAATCTATGTAAAAAAATTGATTGACCCTTCAGGCCATTCCTGTAACTTCCCACTAATTTCATGCAAAACGCTCCAAATTCAACCTACCATAATGTTTTTGAAAAAAATAATATACAAAGTTTTTCATTTTTTTTTTCAAAATTATATATTTCGCGAACAATCTACCAAATTTCAAAAAACACTTCTTTGACATTTTTTGACAATATCTCTTGAAGGAATCAACTGATTTTGATATGGTTCAAAGCAATCAACATAGTTTTTTGATTAGAAGAGTTGATTAGATTGTAAAATTGATCAAATCAAGGCTATCAAAGTAATGTCAAAAATCCCCATTTTTTGAAAATGAAAAATACCCAGAATTTTTGAGATTTTCTCAGTTTCTACTGTGATGATTTGGTCTAAATTCACAGAAAATCTAAGTTCAGCGAGGTCCTTTAAGATGCCGCAAAATGCTTTTTGATCGAACACCATTACAAAGTTAGGTGATGTTTACATACACACATATGGACATACAGATATCATAGCAATCACATTGATTTTCTGAAAATAATTTATTTTCATAGTGGGTACTTTAAAAGTTACAGGCTATACAGACAACTGCTGGGCACAGGCCTCCTCTTAATTTACGCATGGAAATATCTGCTGCATTACCCCAATGCTTGTTGGTAGACTTCATATGTCTTCAAAACTTTTCCCCATGGCCAAGCATGTGTGGTATGTTAGCAATTAAAGTTGCAATTACAATTTCATTGGTGTAGAGGTGAAAATCAAACCCAGGTTGCTCACCTACTGCGAAGTTTACAGCAAGCACTTAGCCCCTAAGCTACCACATCTCTGCATAACAATGGCAGTAATACTTTTATTAAAATGAACAAAAATAACAAATAAATTAAGTTTTAAATGAGTAATATATGATTGTGTCATATGCAAAGAGAGATTAAATTCTTGAATCACCTTAATCAATCATTTTTATTTTCTCTTAAAGTAGAGTTAAACGCCTTAAAGCTGGTCTTATACTAAAGAAAAATGAAATTTAATACTGCCTAATAAACAAAAAATTCTACTTTTATTTATCCTAATATGCTAAAAATACTGATACAACTGAAGAAACTAAAAGAACAATTCTACCCGAAACCTTTCCAAGTGTTCTTTATCAACCAGAATAAAGAAAGTTTTAGTTTATATGTTTTAGGGTAATGTTTTAACACTTAAGCGGGAGCAATGAAATCGTACCAATTTTTTTAAGAACTGTTAGTTACAAATATAAACCGTAAACAATACCTTCTAGCTTTCTTGCTATACAACAGATTTTATCTTATTTATTTAACTTAGAAGGTTATGTTATGGTTGTGTAAAATATACAAAAATTTCAAAAGGATACTCCTCACTTCTGGCGGCGGATAAATAATACCAATAACTGGCGGAGGAGGCGCTGGGGGCTCTTCTGGAGGAACCTCGAGAGGCTGCCCAGGTGGAGCCAATACATCTATAGACGGCATTTTTAGCGTCTTTTCTGATTACACTACAATCATAAATTCCTTGATCTTGATCCTACGTGGCAAACATTATCCACAAAACTAAATGAATATTAAACGGATTTCAAGCTTACTACAGTAAATTGTAAATTAAAAATAGGTACTAAATCCGCACTCCGGTCAATCCACTCCACAGCACCATAGATTACTGTGTATTAGGCATGTCGATCTAAAATCGATTAATCGGAAAATCGATTCTTTGGAATAAAATAATCGATTATTTAGATCGATTCGGAGCACCGCATCGATTCACTGAATCGATCCAAAAACCTCTCGAATCGGGCTGATTAATTTGATTCAAAAACTAGCGATAAAATTCTCAAACTAACTGGGGTAAGATTAATTTTTTGCTTTTGGGGGACGCAAAAACAATCGGTCGTACTTTGTTGATAATTTGAACGCTTTATATATTTGAATAAAATAAATATTTATGAACGCATCCAACAATATCGAAAAGTTGTCATTTCATTTTCATTTCTAATTCTAATCTTACATATTATGGAATATTGATCTAACTAAATCTGTGCTGTGACCAAGACGACATATTGAAGACAGAGAAACCTATAGACTAATGATTAGCGTGGCCTCGAGTGAGAAAGAACGATAACGTAGTTTTAGGTTATAGAATAATCTTTATGACTTTTAAACATATTTAGATAAAAATTAAGAAAAAAGTGTTTTATGAGCTTAAGATTGGTGAATCTTGTTCAGTTCAGTTCTTAGAACAAATAAAATTTTTATCTAAATGTGTTTAAAATTAAAAGTCATAAAGATTATTGTCTAACCTAAAAATTCGTTATCGTCCTTTCTCACTCGAGGCCACGCCGATCATTAGTCTATAGTAGACGTGGGCGTTATTTCACGTCACTAGATACAGTAACTGGCTACGCGGCATGTAACCGAATCACTAGTTTCGAGTCATGTTACAAGTAGTGATTTTTGTAAATGCGTGATTATGATTACTGTTAACCGTGATTATTGCGGGAGTCGACTGTCGGTCGCTCGAGCGCAAAGCGCACATGTGGCATACAACAATAAACAAAACATCGTAAGTAACAGTTTTATTGTACGTTTAATTTTCATACGTAAGACTATAGACATAAACAATAAAATAGAGTAATCTCTGTTTGTAAATATTTTCAACGGTTTGTGATTCCGGGAAGCGAGTCACATTGAATTTAACTAAAATAATTTTAGAACATTTTTGACGGAGTCATGAACTCGTTTATTCATAAAATTAAAATAAAACTAAAAAATGAGTATAAAAAATTTAAATGTTTATAATATTATAAAACTTAAATACTGTGTGTAAATAGCCAAACAAACAAACAAATTAATTGTACGGTGTAAATAAAAACTGCAAAAACAAATGACAGTGAAAACGTTGAAAAAGTGTAAATAAACTGTAAATATCAATAATCATTGTATATACAATCAAATTGACTTGTAAATATGCCTGCATTAATAATTTTATGAAAATATTAGTGTCATAGTAAACGCAAATCAATCATAAATACATTTAATGCAGACTGTCCTAAACCTGAATAAAGTATGAAGGGAAGTTAATTTATTGATTTAAAAGTATACAGTTACTGTATAGCTACAAACACGGATTGTGATTTTCGTTTCGTGTGTAAATATTTATGTGTGTGGTGATATTTATGCAAACAATCACAGTAGCCGAATAAAAATAGCCAGTTACAAAAATCACTAGTTTTGAAACAGGTGACGCCGATCAAGTCACTGGTTTCGTTACGTTTCTTGAAAATGACGTAACGACCCACGTCTAGTCTATAGGTTTCTCTGTCTACGGTACCTTGTATATGCATAGATTACTGACTATGTATTGTATCACGGAAGTATAGACAAACTGGAACCCACACTCCTTATATCAACATTAGGAATAACCAAATGACCTCAAATAACCCCTGTTTTCCCGTCAGGATAGCCAACGTGACGGCTGATATTACCCCATTGACAGCGATTATGAATTTTAATATAAGTTTAATTGTTTGTATGTCAAGAATTATAAATCAAAAATGATAGAAAACTTGACTAAACCGATTTTCACGCAAGTGTTTGCTTTTTCTTTTAAACACTAAATAAAGATTTACGATGAACTATTTGCCTAATCTCCCAATATTTCCCCTATTTTATAATTATTCTTAAAAGCCGTTATATGTCAACCCAAAATCTATTTGTCAAATAATTTTTACTGCAAATGACAGATGTTTATATTCATTTCGCAAGTTTGTTTTTGAATTTTGGAATAATCCAGAGGCAAAACTAGTAAAATCGTCATTAAATGTATTGTGCGCGGTTGCAAAAGTAAATGGCATCCAGGTTGCAATATTATATTTCATTCGTAAGTACAAAACACCATGCAAATACTGCGCGTCATGTGAAATTGTTTAGTGATATTTCGACTTTAATTTCTCTTATTTCTGGATAGACAAATTGTTATTTTGGTTTAGATGTTAATTATGGTTCTGTATTTCCAATTTCACTTCATTATTTGCTTACTTATTAACGTTTCATGTTTGTATTATAACTACGACTAGGGTGACCATACATTGTGAATGTATTTTCATTTTAATTAGAAATGGAAAAGGTTTTCTCGAACGGTATTCTGCTCGATTTGCATGAAATTTCGAAACGTTGTTTACACGAATGACGATACACTAAAACATCACAATTAAAAGAAATTTATATTTTTATAACTTAATTTTTTGTAGGTTTTCTTCCAAGCTAACAGAACGTAATAAATGGTTAAATAATGTGGAACTAAAAAGACCCTTTTTTGATAAAGCAAAGATTTGTAACCTCCATTTCAAATCAACCGATTACATCATTACGGGGAAACGACTGAGACAAGGAGTCACACCGTTTTTAAATGAAATAGCAGATTGTTCTCTGGAACAGGTATGAACTTTTGTTAGGTGCTTGTTATTTCATATTTCCATGCGATGTTTTGTTTCCAAGGGAAGAAATGTAATTTAAAATTACAAAGTTTTTCTCCTGATAATTTTTTTGAGAAAAAAAATTAAAACGCATTCTGTTACCTAGAAAATTGGAACAGCTTATGTTATAACACTCGGCTATAATTTTTAAAAATATTCAAAAGCTATTTTTGTACAATATTTTTTCTAATTTTTTAATTGTATTAAATTTTTTAAATGAAAATTTACACATATTTACTCAAATATATGGCCTCAGGAAATTATTTTTTTTTTGATAATTTTGTTACACCTCTATATTTGCTATCATTAGAAATAAATGTTCAGATATAATGTTACCTACTTTTGGTTTTAATGTATTTAAATGTAGTTCTAATTTACTTCCTACGATTTTTGTATTTTTGTTTACCAAATTTATATTGTTAGTTTCAGACACAAGTAAACAAAGAAAATCAAAGAGAAGAGGGCTTAAAATTTGGCAACAAATTATCATCTACCTATGTAGAATACGAAAATAAAAAAAATGAATGTCAAACTTGCGGCCCAAGTTTTGAGTTCATCGGTGGCTGAGTCCATCGAGTTCTTAAGACTTAGTAGAAATCCGCTTTTTTTGGGGAGTGAAGCCACGGTTGAGCTTTTAAAAATGATAGATAGGATATTTGATTTTATGAATTCCAAATAGCCTTTTGGACGTGGTTTCAAAAGTCCTATGAAAATTGAAAACAAAAAATATTGGAAACTGATTTTGCAACAGACAAAAGAATATTTAAAATCATTGAGTATCAATGGAAAAAGTATTTTACACCACGGGCGCAAAAAATTTGCTCTAGGTTTTTTAATGAACATTAAAAATTTTCCATTACTTTTTCCCGAATTATTAAATGTCATTCCTCCCATTAAATATCTTTTAACATTTAAATGTTCGCAGGATAATTTAGAAATATATTTTTCTTGTATTAGAGCCCGGGGTCGAACAAATGACAACCCCAGCCCTTTTGAATTCCGACATAGATTAAGAAAATGATTATATCGAAACTCTGTACAACCATCAATTAATGGAAATTGCATTGATCATACATACGCAACGCATGTATTTGAATTCGGCAATAACCAATCATCCCTAGTAGAACCGATCTCAAATACTGATAATACAGATACTGATGATGAAATCGAAAACCAATTGCAGGCTTTAGAATCACTAAATACCCATATGGATTATCAAAAAAATATTCGTTATTATATTGCCGGATATATAATAAAAATATTGTCAAACGGCTGAAATGTAATGAATGTTAAAATTTGCTAATTGTTGCAGATCATTCACAAACCGATCATTTATACGTTTTAAATGTAAATAAATATCAATCCTTTACAATATTTGTAAATCGAGGTAAATTGCATTTTCCATCCGCAGAGGTGTACAAAATTGTCCTTTTTGCGGATAAAATATTTAAAAGGGCATCAAATATGAATAGTCTGGGTAAACCTAATATTAAAAATGTATTAATCAATATTATTATTCAACACTACACACCACAGTTGCGACAAATGTTTTATCACCTTATGGATGACAGTATAAAGTGCTCTGAATTTCATGAATCCAGAATTTTAAAATTAATTTCAAACTCTTTTTTGACCACGCGTCTCAGAACACATCTAAAAAATTATATGGACCCAAAGTTGAGTGTAGTTCGTATCCAAAAACTTCACAAAACTATTTTATTCAATCATGTATAAAAAATTGTGTTGTAAAAACCTTGGCTTCTAATTACTATTATTGTATCTTTCAATTTTGTAGACACTATTGCTATTGTAATAATAAATGTAAATAAAAACGATTGTTATTTTATTTTCATTATTTCCTTATGTTATTTTATAAGGTCGTCACTCCATCTAGTGGGGGGTCGCCCTGCACTTCGCCTACCGGTACGAGGCTGCCACTCGAGAACCTTTCTTCCCCATAGAATTAATTAACGATGTTTTATAAAATATAATTAATTAAATTATATTACCGGCGGACGAAGTGTAGGGCGTCGCCCCACTAGATGTAGTGACAACCTGGTAAGACATGCAGGAAGTCGATGGATGCAGGTGGCTCAGGACCGTGCTTTGTGGCATTCCTTGGGGGAGGCGTATGAGCGCAGTGGACTTATGAAAGGCTGTAATGATGATGATGATTTTATAAGGGATGTAAAGACAGCCTCCCGAAAACTTTAACCATAAATTCATCCTGAGCAAGCTACTGAAGGAATATAAAACTTATTAAAAATGATGTCCATTTATAAATTAAAATTTTATAAATGAATATAATTTTTAATAAATTTATATCTATATAAATTTATTGTCTTTAGTTACTTAAGTCACCTGCCACTAATTTCTCACCACGCCATGGGTTGAATGGCAAAGAATGCTAACTGGCATTAAGTCCGCCCTTTGTAACCTTTTTTATTGATTTGAACAATAAAGTTTTTAAATAAAAATACTGAACATAAACTTTTTTCATAATATCCCAAATACTTGTATTTTGTGTTCACCCTAATTAGAAAGAGACTAATGGGTAATGAAAAATTTCAAGGTCGTTTTCTTGTATTTTTTATGTCATTCGAGACTGCGGGTTCCAGTTTGTACGAAGTACATGTATTTCCATGTATTGTATGGTGTATACAGTGTTGCCAGATGCCTTGTATTAGAAACTGCTAAAATCTGTATTAAATCTGTATGCTATTTAAACTTAAAATCTGTATAATATAATAAACCAAAATAGAATAATTGATCATCATTATCATTGCTTCTTTTGGAAAACAAGGAAGAACTACTAACGTGATAAGCTGATAAAGTTTGATTATCGTTATTAAATAAAAATAATTTAAAAATATAAATAATACTATAATTTTTCTTTAGAATTAGGGTGACAAACGAGCACACAGTACACCGATGGTAAGTGGATACTGTGGCTCATAGACATCTACATTTATCCTCGATTAAGAATCAAAACGCAGATGCGTTGTCACGCCTGAGGACTAAGATGGAATGCCTTGTTTCCAGTAAAAAAGGGTCTTCGGATTTCTGCACCCACTATACGAAGCACAGCAGTATTACATTGCTATTTTACGCTGGTATTCTGTGGGAGCGTGGTCCTTCCCCGGTCGAGCTGACTCATTCATGCTGCAACCATAATATAGCTGCAGTGTGGCTTTACCAAGTATAAAATGTACACTATACACAATTTTTTTAATTAGCAAAATTGAAAACATTAATTTAAATAAACATCGTATTAAAACTCAAACATTTGCAACAAACGAACATATAATTATTATTTTCAGTCATAAATATTTTTAATACACTTGTAATTCTGCCATACCAACTAATTACGTTGTGAAAAAATAAATTAACCAAAGCAATGATGTGTTTAACGCGGTATCTAATAATAATTATAAATATTTATTGCCACACAATAATAAGATTACAAATGAAAAGTTTACAAAGTAAGTATACACATAAAAATGATTAGACTTAAAAAAAAATAAAAAACATTCACAATTAACAGATTAACTAATATTACTCAGTATACGATTATAATGTGAGGCAACGGGCACAGGCTCAGTATTCGCTGGGCATTATGCTCAGCACTGTTTTTCAGCCAGTCACTGCTGTTTTGGGTATATTTCGGTCGCACGCGCATCGTACTTAATTATGTATTGTTGGTAAACCTCTATACAGTCAATATGTGTTAGATAAAATACTTATTACAGAATAAACATACAGTTATTCGGCCTAAAAAGATTTCTGTTCGTGTAATAACTCCTTTTTAACCTTTTTTTTAAATGTTGAAGAATTAATATTAAAATTTTCTTTTAAGGGTGGTGGCAAATCATTCCATATTTTTGCGGCCGAATATTTAAAACATCCTTTGAAGTTTTTAGTCTAATGGCATGGAATATTCAGCATGTTTGAGACTCTTTTACGTGTATTTACTTCATGGGCATTCTTACTCCAATCTAATTTATTGTATAAATACAGTGGACTTTTGTTACTAATAATTTTGTGAACTAAGCAAACCAAGTGGAGTTTCCTACGTGCGTCCATTTTTAAAATATTATTTTCATTAATATATGGAGTAATGTGAGCTCTTTTTGGGACGTTAAAGCAAAAACGAGTACATGCGTTTTGCACGCGTTGAATTGCCTTTTTTGTTTTTGCATACAGTCGTGAGCCATAGACGGTATCGCAGTAATTAAAATGTGATAACACTAACGACTCAACTAAGGTCTTCCTGATCGTTACTGTTAAGTATTTTCTTATGCCATATAAAACCTTTAAACGATAAAAAGCATTACGTACTTTAATATTTACATGTTCATTAAATCGCAGTTGGCTATCGAGGGTAAGACCAAGGTTATTAGTGTGATCCACTCTGAGTACCATTTTTTTGTTGATGAGTTACTTATTTTGCTTCGTTCTGTTTTAAGTTGAATATTATGGTAATCCAATCAATAGAGTTAGAAAATTCTGTATACAAATCTGTATCCAGTGCTAATCTGTATCAAACACCGAAAATCTGTATAAATACGGGGAAATCTGTATATATGGCAGCACTGGGTGTATATATGTGTATATACTAGAGACCACAAACTAATAAGAGTACCTAACCACAGAACACATATACCCCTAAAGTACTAACGTACTAGTGCGTACTAGAGATACAGCACAAAACACAAATTACATATTTATAAAGTTGTGTCCAGTGTTGCCAACCTCAAAAAACTAAAAAACAATAACTCGCCTAAGAAAACAGTAGAAAGCAGTAGGTAAAGAAAAAAAGGCAGATTTCATAATTTTGCTCATATTATAATTAAATAATAAACAATTTACTAGAACTCACATACATTGATATATTTATAATTACAACAACAAAAAACATAAATCAAAGTAAAATTATTTTTCAGTTTCATTTTCAATTGCCTCATCTTCAATATTTTCACACTCATTTTTATTTTTAAAATCACACATATTTTTGTTGAATTTCTTCATGCGCCTTTCTGTGGCTTCAAATGAATAGCAATCGGTTATTTCGAATTAAGTGTGTAATACTCCTTTAATAGCTGTAGTCGATATTCTGTTGCGTAATTTGGTTTTCATAATATTTATAGCATAAATAACCTTTCCACGGCGGCGCTGCTAGGTGGTAGGCACATAAGCTTTTTCACCAATTCACACAATGTAGGGAATGTTTGAGATTCTTCTCCATTTCTTAATTCTTGTACATGTTTCCAAAAATCGATAATTTCGGGAGTTTTGCTTTAATTGAAAGAAAAATCGACATTATTATTTGGACAAATCTTTGGGAAGAAATAATGTGAATCTGCAATCGAAGGGAATTTCTTTTTTATTTCAGGATCCAGAATTGCTGTAGGATTTAGTATCTTCAGACATTTTAATGCTTGACGGTCTTTGTCGTCAAAAGGAAACCTTTTTAATATCTGTTTTACAGCTTCCATATAAAACTCCTTTAAGTAGAATTTTTTCAGCTGTTCTTCCTCTAGTTCTCCTATTTCTCTCTTTCTTCTGATCAGATTTGGCACCATTCCACCAACGTAAATAAGTTGCAACGGTAAATGTTTCTGCTCACTCGAGAAGTCAAGGTTTAATATTATAGTTCCCTTTGCGTCTAAAACATTTTGTGCTTCATTTTTTTTCTTGTTCAGTGAGATTCAAATATTCAGTTTGCACAAAGCATCACAAGATAGTTGTGTATGCGGTCAGTATTTTGTCGTAAAGTAAATATAATTTCGGAGTCTCGGATTGTATTTCTTTGCGCGCAAACGTTAAACTAAGAAACAGAAGGGAGGAATCGAAGCTTCTCTCGATCCGGCCTCGGGTTGGGTTCGGGAACAACGTATGTGATCTCCACAACGGAGTAACACACAAGGGCGATAACCTCTTCCTTTTCAGAAAATAGGTTCAGGCGGGGATTACGGGTCTTCCGAAGTCGTCCCGGTCCCAACGCCTTAATTCTTCGACGTGGACTGTATTATTTGAGGGAAGAATTCCTTGGGAATAAAACAGCAATTATCTTCAAACCGTTCCGTGAGAGAGTAATTATTTTTCCCTATCACTTCCCTACACTTTTTCTTTCTTCTTATTGACTGCTGGTCTTGCACTTTTTCCCGAAGTTTCTCCGAACTTTCCCGAAACTTCCCCGAACGAATTGCAACGTTGTTGTCGTCTTCATGTGCCTAGGCACATGCAGGTGTCGGGCCTCGGGGTATGCCCCCACTACCCGTGTTATCCTCGCGGTCCACCACTATAGACCGGTCCTGGGAGCCTTCTATTGGCATTGTAGGTGTCAATACAAATTTATACGTAGTCGCTTAATTTTTTCGTAGTCGGTTAGACTACGAAAAAAAGAGAGGTTATCCAGTAAAGTCGAAGTTGGCCTATCAGCGGCATTGTGGGTTGTTACTCGACTCTCTAATCGATATAGAGAGGAGTTCTCTTGGATAGGGTCGCCCGTCCGGATGGCGCACGTGTAGCGACGCTAGGTTGTTGAGATGTATGTGCGGCCCGTTGTCTGCACGGTCGAACAATCCGCGCGCCAACCGGGCCACAAATTCCTGGATGGTGTCGATCTTCAGGTTGGCCGCTATGACGTCATTCCGGACGTAGCGACCCGCACCGACGATGGTTCTTAACGTCAGATTTTGCTGGGCCTGCAGTCGCCGCCTCAGAGGCTCGCTCAGAAGCGCGTACCAGGCCGGAGCAGCATACGCGATGATGGATCTCATATATGTTTTGTAAACTCGCACTTTGGTGTTAAGTGGTAACTTGGATGCCAGGACCGGACGGAGCATCGCCCGCGCACATCGTGCTCTGCGGACGATGAGGTCGACGTGCGCAGTTATGCGCAGCGCCCAGTCGATCCGGCACCCAAGGTAGGTCACGGCCTTCTCGTACGCGATATTCTGGCCATTGAGGGTTAGCTGAGGTGGTAGGTTCCTGAGGCGGCGAGTGAGCAGAGCGGTCGTCTTACCAACGTTGACGATCATCCTCCACTCATCTAGCCATGGTGGCAGCAGGTCCAGGAGACGTTGCATCCTGGCAGTGGCAATGTGGGCTCTTCTGGACGAGGTGAAATAAGCGCTATCGTCCGCGTATAACGCCAATTCCACGTCATCCTCCCACTCTTGCAGCCTTCCTGCCAGGGTAGGGATGTCGTTGGTATAAGCCGCGTACAGGACTGGAGACAAACAGCTGCCCTGAGGGACGCCGGCTCTGATGGTTCTGGTTGCGGACTCGGCGCCCTCCACGCAGACGTAGAACTTCCTGTCTGCCAGGAAAGACGCCACTAGACGCAACATAGCAGGAGGGACACTGGTCTGTTCTTCTAGTTTGTAAAGTAGTCCAGAATGCCACACCCTGTCGAACGCCTTCTCGATATCGAGAAAGACGCCCAACGTAGTGCGGCCACGGTTGTATTCGGCCGCAAGCAGGTGCAGCACTCTGGTCAGCTGTGTTGCTGTGGAGTGACCCTCCTGAATCCGTGCTGCTCCACCCGAAGTTGGATGCACGGGCGGAGGCGTCTTAGCAACAATCTTTCAAGCAGTTTAGCTATGTGTGGTAGCAGCGTGATTGGCCTGTAGCTGGCAGCTCTACGCCTGTCCTTCCCGGGTTTCAGCAAGACGATTACTTTGCCTTTATTCCAGTCCTCCGGGAAGTGGGATGTCTGCAATATCCCATTGTAGAGTCGACCAAGCTCTACTAGGACTCTATGGGGCAGCTGTCGGAGTGCAGCGTTGGTAATCCCGTCGTGCCCTGGCGCCTTCCTCGGTTGCAGGCGGGTTGCTGTCCACCGCAGTTCAGCGGGGGAGATGAACCACTCTCCTGCAAGAGGCGGCGCGGGCGACGACAGGAACTCCTGTACGCGACTCTCCTTTTGGGCAAGAAGCTCCAAGAACTCCGCACTTGCTGGGTTCGGCATAAATTGCTCCACGAAGTGCTCGACTAGGATATCCGCTCTACCCTTGGCATCGTAACGACGTTCGCCCACGTTGTTGGTCAGCGGGCAAACGGGAGGTTTGGCTTTAGTTAACTGTCGGTTCAGTTTATAGAGCGACGCATCATGCTCTTCCGCCTTACATATGCGCCGCTCCCAGGCATCTCCTCTGTGTGCCTGGACTGCAACCGACAGTTCCTCCGACAAGGTGTTCAATTGCGTCTTGATTCTCGGGCAACGAGTACGCGCCCAGAGTTTCCTTAACGCCCTTTTCCTCCTGATCTGCACGCTAATGTGTCGCGGCAGATCGTCCCTCCTTGTAGTCATCGGGACGATCGTAGAGGCCGCGTTGAGGGCCTCTTGTATCGCCTTTGTCATATTGGCTGCGGCCTCTACGTCGCCCGCTGTGTTTAAGGGGTGGTGTGCTGGAGGTCTCTCCTGCAGGTGTTTGTGGTAGAGCCTCCAGTCGACACGTGTCTTCACTGTTCTGGGCGGCGTAGTCACCGCCTTTAAGCCAAGGGTAATTAAGATCGGGAGGTGCTGTGAGTCCAGGTCGTACAGCACCTCTACCACTATCGGGTAGTTGATGTTCCTAGTGAGCACGATGTCCAATACATCCGGACGACTTCGTGGATCCGTCGGAACATGTGTAGGTTCTTCAGGACCTAAAACGTCATAGCCGTGTCTTTCGGCGTCTTCAAATAGTGCATGACCCGGCGGGTTGATCAGTCTAGATCCCCACACCGGGTGTTTGGCGTTTAGGTCCCCGGTGATGATGGTCGGTGTTTCGCCTTCCATTACCGTCCGGACGTCTGAGGAGCAAAATGGAGTCCCTGGCGGGCGGTATGCTGCGTAGATCCTAAGTTCCTCGCCCGCCGCCGCCATTTTTATGCCGATAGAGCGCATAGTTTGGTATTCCGGTAAGTTAAGTTCTTGATGGACGATGTCCCTTCTCACTAGGACCGCTGTCCCTCTGTAGGCGGCCCCCTGAGAAGTGACCTCGTCGATAAAGATGGTAGTTAGGCAGCTTTATGCGTGTACTCGGGTTTAATTTCGTCTCTCCCAGCAAGATGACCTGTACGTCTTGTTGTTGGGCGACGGTGCGGAGTTCTTGTAGCTTCTGCTGGATTCCACCTGGGTTCCAGTAGAGGAGGCGCAGGTTAGACTCCTCCACCGTAGTGCCGAGCCAGTAGGTTAGCCAGCGCCTTCATAACCGCTGTGATCGGATCTGTCCCGGCTCTGATATCAGCCAGGACTTGACTGCCGACTTCGTTTGCTATGCCAACCAAACGTTGGATGGCGTCAGCAGTCTCGAAGCCGGCTGAAGGTGTTCTGGGTGTCTGTGCAGTTGACGCTGGTCTCGGGAATTGGTGTACATTTCTTTGTGTATGGGTAGAGCGCGCTCTATGTGCAGAGCGGGCTCTATTTTCTGATAGAGCCCTTTCTGGTACTCTACCCATTCTGGTTTTCTTATCCTCCTTGGTAACCTGCGCCTGAGCTATCGTTACCGCTGGGGTTGGGGTAGAGGTTGCTGCCTGAGGAGGAGGCTGCACCTTCTTCTTCTTCTTCCTCCCCCGCTTACTCCACTGAGTGGTTTGGCGCTCTGTCGCGTCATTAGCGGGGGGCTGCAGAGTCGCCCCGGTGGTTACCTTCGGAATTGTGGTAGTGGGCACCACCGTTTCTGTGGGTACCGTGACGGGTGGAGGGGGGGCAGGTTGCCTTCCCTTTCCTCTAACTGTGGTCCACCCGTCTTCCTGGACCACGGCCCTGGGACGACTTTGGGGGACCCTCTTGGGCTCCTCTGGGAGTAGTCACGGTAGAGCAATCCCCTGCTTCCTTGCAATCCTCCTCAGGACTGGGCAGCGGCGATCGTTGGCGGTGTGGTTCTTAGCGCAATTTGCGCATCGCGGTTCCTCATCTCTACCCCTTGGGCAGTTGCTGGCGATATAATCTCCGGCGCAGCGAACACACTTCACTGGCCTGAAGCAATTTGTAGACGCATGGCCAAAGGCCTGGCAGCGGTGGCACTGTGAAGGGCCCACTCTTCCTTGCCAGGCTTCTATGACTACTCCTCTCATGAAGAGGAGCTCGTCGATCTGGTATAATTCATTGAGGCGCTCCAGGCTCAGGTGGTCCAGCTGCGCGAAGTAGAGGCACCCAGGTCTGCCTCTACGGGGGGGGGGGGATCCCTTTAACATATCTAATCGGGAACCCCTTGGCCCTGATAGCGCCCTCTATCGCGGTTGGATCCGTGCCCACTGGTAGCCTCCGTATGCCCACCTTCGTGGACTTGTCCTCTTCGGGGGTATAGCAGTACCAGGACATAGCTGGTATTTTTTCGGTGATCTCCATTAAATATTTTTGAATCGTCCGGAACTCTTCCGGACTCTGGGGGGTAAATCTGACCCCCTTACCGAACGGACGAGCATTCGGTGGGTGGCCCAACTTCTTATTGAGTGCCTCGAAATGCTTCGTCCAGTCCGGTAAGCACTCAGCTACTATAGGTGGATACCTCTTGGCCGTTTCTTCCGGCGGCTTTGGTGTTTCGGCTGTTTTTGTCCTTGGTACTGCCGGGGTAGCTACCAGTTGGGCGTAGCTTGTCGAAGGCCTTTGACCATCGTCCGATGGCCGGCCTGACGGGTTGGTGGTGGGCGCGGACGGTGAGTGTCCGGCAGATGTGCTCGGCGCTAGGGTTGCGTACGTGGTGGCACTCCACCCGTATGACCCTTCTCCTCCCTGCTCCAGATCAGCAGCATCCATGCTGGTGTGTTCCGGTGTTCTGGGGGGGGGGGGGGGTTTGGTCGGCGATGGCGATTTGGGTGGTGATCTCCTTATAGGCTTCTCAGGTTGGTGGTCAAATTCTCCCTCGGATGTTGAATAATCCGAGGAGTTTGAAGATCCGAAGCATCGCCTCTTCTCCTGGAGGGATGCTGCTGTCTCCGGTGGTGTGTGCCTTCTCATCGTCTTTTTAGCCCGCTGGTGTTGGGGAAACGGTTCCCGCCCAGACGTACCTTCAGGTACGATGGGCGAGAGCGCGGTCCTCGGTGCGGGCTCCTTACCTGGTGAGGAGGGTTTACGTGTCGGGATCTGTGAGTAGGAGGACACTACTCTAGTCCTTTCCGGATAAAAGATGTCGCGGTACGCAATTGGACGATCTAGTACGCCAGGACGGTCGGGTGGTCTTCTTGGTTTAGGTTTGGGTGGGGGTTCCCCCTTATCCTTATCGGCCATACTGAGAACCTACCTAAAAGTCAGTCAGGTAATCTAACTAGTGGCCCTGTCTAAAATACCAGCCGTTCGGCACGATGCGCGACGCGGATGGTAAGGTGTAAGATATGTTGGCGTAATCTCATTGGGCACTGCCTACCCCTTTTATACCAAAAGGGTTGGGGGAAGTGCGGAGGTGGCACTTTATAACGCGACTAGGCACGGGATGCACGGAGCGCATAAAGTGCCAAGAATCACCTAGGGGCCGGTGACCTCAACGCCTCACGGAATCACGGGACTCAACGTTCGGCGGAGTATGTCGTACCGGCGGTCATTTGCAGCCACTGCTAACTACAAACAACGCACACCTAGGAGATCCTTGATAATCCTTGATCGAATTGAAAGAAAACTTGTTTACTGAGCTACCCCAGAGCTATACGCGAAAGTGAGCCGCGCCATTCGTGCGCCTGTGCAACTCAATTACATCAATTTGTTCTATCACTCTCTCACGGTTTACTCAATAACTTTATTTGTATAAGACATACATTTATACAATTTACTTGTAAAGATAGCACAAAAAATATCTATACTACGATATACATTACATTTTCATGTCACAAAAAACCTTTTATTTATTTAACAAAATATGCCTATTTTACTCACATGTTCAAAGTTGAAATTTCATAAATATTTAACATAGAAAGTTAAAACAATGTTTTCCACTTGAAATTATACATATCTTAACCAATACAACAGTTTAATTTACATTTTCTCTATACATTTCACTATTAAAACACATTTAAATTTCTTATACAAAACTATCATTATTTCACTTATTCACAGGAATTTTCACATAAAAATAACACAGAATTCACCTCTTTTACACGTACAATCAATCTGAAATGTTTTACAAGTCATTTTTACATAAATTGCTGAAATTGCAAATTTCTACATATTTGGCCTCCTAAGTACGTGGCTAGCGTGCGTCTATGATCTCACACTATTTGAACAACTAACTTTGCACGGCTATCGACTATCAGTAAAAATGGAAAGTCTAATATCAACAATACTAGGTGAATAAATGCTTCTACACAATTCTCAAACGTTGAAAACTGTTTCTAATCAGATTCTTATCAGTTATCATGTTTCTTATCAAATAATATAAGTGAATGTTTTCATAAATCAATCATAGAAAATAGGCATTTGTTTTCATACAAAACATATTATATAAGACAATACTTATGCAATTAATTTCCATTAATTCTACTTATGCACAGCGATCATCTCAACCGGGGAACAAATCCGGTAACATAATTTATATCTTAAAAATTCCCTATATGAATTTATTAAGAGATATTACTAAGAAAACAATAAACTATTCCGGCCTGGGAGTCGAACCCAAGACCTTCATATCATTAATTCAATATTTCTTTAAGATTCAACTAAGCACTTTCTTATCGGAATATTGTTGCTTTTTTTTTGCGCCCGAAGCAATTAAAGGGCTACCCTGTACGTAGGGAGGCGGAAAATGCATTACGCATACCACGATAGCCGGTCTATCGTGGTTATGAGGGACTCACTGTCCTACCGGGGACCCTAAGTGATACCCTCTAAAAACCGCCTTTGGGGACAGGCAGCCGGCTGATTAAGCTCTATTGTGCCTTATCATGAGCGACCCTCTTTTGGGAGAAGAGGGCGCAGGCGGCTAAGAGCCGCTGAGGGAGTGCCTACGAAGGCAAATTAATGTTGGTTAGTACAATAATTTAAACTAATTAGAGTCGGCCTGAGCCGCCAGGAGGCAGTTCAGGTCGTTTGACAGTTTATTAGGCGGGTCCGAGAGAGAGTTTCTCGGCCTGCGGACACGATAGCGAGAGGGGGGTGGGGCTGCATAAGAAGCCGCCTCACGAATTAAATTGTTTGGGTGCGACTCTGAGGCTTTGAAGAAGTTCTCAGAGAGTTTTTTAAGGAATTGTTGAATTGTTGGGAGCTCTAAGTCCCGATGAAAGTCGGCATTACGGACGTACCAAGGTGCGTTCGCAGCTCGACGACAGAAGAGGTTCTGAACTATTTGGAGTTCATTTAAAATATTAGGGTTTGCGTGGGCAAAGACGGGGCCCGCGTAGGACATGACGGGTCGTATACAGACCTTATAAAGGGTTCGCTTGTTTCGAAATATTGTTGCTTGATGATTTGCTTTTTAGAAGCTATTCGTAATCGGTTAACTAATAAATTGAAATATTCTTATAAGCGCGTCGCCAACACGCGATAAATTCCGTAAAAACTAGTATTATTTCAATGTGTATTGTTCGCGTAAATATAAGAAATCATTAAATAACAGCTCTAGCTTTTGTGCGGCTAATTGATAATTGTTCCGCAATTTTCGAATCTGGACATACAGCGCAAATCAATTTATTCAAAAGAGATGCTATGTTAAAAGACAGATTATGCTCAGCAACAAAGCAGGCCATTTTTACTTCACCCGCTTCAGCTACAATTTTTGTATCTTGTGAGTTGGAAGCTGAGGTAAACATTGGTCAGTTTTGGTTGTTTTTGTAATTCCAAACTATTCTTCGCGTGTTTTGTTGAATCTTTGTGTCGTAACAGTTCGTGTGTACCACATTTTCTGTCGCAATTACACGCAGAACAAAAGAAATAAGTCTCACCTTTAGTGCTTTTCTTTAACCAGCCTTTGAACCTATCATCTTTTAACCACAAATTTACGAATTTCTGTTCATATTTCACATTTTTCTTTTTAAGAAGACTTTTCCCAATCGATGAATCACTACTCATTTTATCAAAAACGTTGTATTTATTGTTTCTTTTTTTTTTAAATAGACGTCGCAATTTAAAGAAACTGTTCAAGGTGTTGTGACTATAAAACAATACGCAATACAATAGGCGTCTAGCTGTCATTCATAAATTCGGACTTCCCCGTACATAAAAATATGATTGTCAAACACATATAAGATACTGCCATCTAGTGTCATTGCGTTTTTTTACGCAGTGGTTATCAAAAATGTTTGCATAGCAGTGTAATAGGTGGCGCTAAACGCTAGTTGAAAAACAGTAGAAAATAGGAATGAAACAGAAAACATTGAAATCAATGTGAAAACAGCAAATCTACTGCTGCAGAGAATACATTTACCCTGACGGGTTAATCTACTGTTAAAACAGTAGGGTTGGTAACAGTGGTTGTGTCACCGCAGCATATGTCATTATGACCACAGACTAGACTCGAAACCCGATATTAGGCATGTCGATCTGAGATCGATTAATCAAAGACTCGTTATCTAGTGCCAAAAATATATTTTAATCGATATCACTGACCTCTATACATACTTGTATATATAGAGGTCAGTGATCGATATATAGTACTGATCGAGATATTTTACCCTAGAAAATCGAGATCGAATCTTTTTCTGTTTTCATAAGAACTACAAAATTATTGTTTTTTTAATTATAATGTATCCAAACTCGTAAAGATCGGCAGCAGGCCATTCAAAAACTAGCAAAACTCCTGTGTGCTCAGTTTCTTTCACCCCATCATAGTTTATCTATCCTGTAGCGCTACAGCCCTTTGTGGGCAAAGGCCTCCTCCACAATATTTCTCCACATGTCGCGATCCTTCGACTCCCTGCGCCAGTAGGTTTATTTATCCATTCTTCTCAGATCGCCTTCCACATTTTCTACCCAAAGTTTTTTTGCCTGCCTTTTGGTCTCTTTTGCTGGGGAGTTCACTTGGTCATAATTTTCACGGCCCTAGAATCCGGTATTCGTGCCAGGTGGCCCGCCCATCTCAGCCGCTGTGGCTGAACCTGACGATGGTCTCACGTCCTATAGGAGCATCAAGCTCGTGATTAGTGCGCTGACGTTACGTGCCATCGGATTCTCGGACTGGTCCAAATATGTTTCTGAGCACTTTCCTTTCACATACCGCTAGTCTCACTTCGTCACTCTATGTAAGTTTCCAGGTTTCGCATGCGTAAGTCACAACAGGTCTTATGATCGTCCGGTAGATAGTGAGTTTGGATTTTCTGCTCAGTATTTTGGAGTTAAGTAGCTTTTTCCATCAATAAAAGCATTAATTGTTACCCGCGACTGTTCTTGCTCTGATCTCAGTTTCAGTGCTGTTTTGGGAAGTCAATGTAGACCCTAAGTAAAAGTTTCAACCTCTTCGAAAATGTTGCTCATCATGGAGATGTTTTGTAGCGGCTCATGCTTCAGAGTCGTTCCAAGTTCAGAGTCGCGAGATATTTTGTTTTTTCGGTGTTGATCGTGAGGCCAAACTTTCCGTTTTTTTACTGAGTTTAAGGCAGTGGTCCGTCATGCTGTTTTTAGATCTATTGGATATGATAATGTCGTCTGCGTAGGCAGCGATTTGTGATGTATTATAGTCTATAAGACCCGTTATATTAACTTTCCGAATAATTGATTCCAGCACCAAATTGAAAATAAGAGTTGACAATGCATATCCTTGGTTAACTCCCGTCGATATACTAAAAGGTTCTGAAAACTCATTTTGAATTGCAACAACGGACTGTGAATGCTCTAAAGTCACCTTGACAAGTCGTACTAGTTTACTAGGTATAGCTAAGAGCAACATGTTACTATACATCTGATTGCGATTTACATTATCGAAAGCTTGCTTGAAATCAACAAATATGTGATGCAAATTAATATTATATTCATAAGTTTTCTCTAGTAGCAGACTCATTAAGTGGATATGGTCGGTAGTGTATCGGTTTGGTCTAAAGCAACATTGGTATTACCCGAGTATCTCCTCAGCATATACACTCAGGCGCTTATACAGTACCTCTGAAAACACCTTATAGGCAGCGGGGAGGTACTAGGAACAGAGATGCCCCTGTAGTTGCTACAGACAGTTTTCCCTCCCTTTTTGAAGACAGGTACTGTAATACCCATATTCCATTCTACTGACGTTTTTTTTTTTCATTCCAGACTTGTAACACCAACATATACATATGATCCGTCAATTCATTACCACCTCGTTTCAGTAGTTCTGCAGTAAAGGAATCTAGACCGAATGATTTATTATTTTTTAACTGCGGAGAATTTCCTGTACATTTATAACTGTGGGAGCAGGTAGATTTTCTTCTACGTCAAAATACGCTGGAGCATCTGTGGTTACGACATGGTTGTTAATATTAAATAGTTCTTCAAAATATTGACGCCATCACTTGACGACGTCGGTTTTTTCTGTATGGAGGGTTCCGGACTTTTCTCGAAAAGAGCTAGTTCTGGGCTGGTAACCTTTACGGTGGTTCTTGATCTCTTTATAAAAGTATCTACTATAATTCTTTCCTCGCATGTTTTTAATCATTGTTACTTGTAATGATTTTGTTATCAGTGTCTCTTTTTTCCCCCCTAGCCATCTTCTTACATTTCATTTCTGCTCTGTAGGTCTCTTTATTGTCGTCGGTGTTATTTTGATTCTGTATATTCTTTGTCAAACCAATTTTCGTCTTTCTTAATTTTTCGCTCACCTATTACACTGTTAGCCGCATCAATTACTGCTGTTTTATGCTATTCCAGGTTTCTTCAATGTTTTCTGATAGGGGGTTGCTATTTAGGTTGTTTGCCATCTCTTGTTTGGATATACTTAGTTTTAATGGATTTTCACAGTTTTTCTGAGTCCCATTTTATACGTTTCTCACCTGGGGCGTTCTGGATTCTCAGCGTTTTATACTTTATAGATGCTATTACAAGGAAGTGGTTGGAGTCACAGTTAGCCCCTCTGAACACTCTAACGTTTTCTACATTCGTTAAATGCCGCTTGCTTACCAAATTATAGTCTATTTTGTTCCATTGCGACTTGCCAACTCTCCACATTCTTAGATGATAGTTCACAAAGTTTACATAATTTGACAACCACGGAAAGCTCCCTGATTAATGATCTTAGGAATGAAATACATGCGCTTTCTACACAACTATCTAGCGCACACAACGAAATAGATTTATTAAATTTGGAAATCACAAAACATCAAAATAAAATTACTGAACAGCAAAAGACGCTCGATATATACAAAAAACTTTTGTCAAATGGAGAAGTATCTTCACGAAGGTCAACACCGTTGAAGTTAGATAAAATTACACCGATAAAGTTATATCCAAATCACAGGATATGAATAGTAAAACCAAACTTGAACAAAGTCTAAATACTCATTCGATCATAGAAAAAGACCTAAAACTGCAAGAAATTTGCTTAGAAAAAAAGAAAGATGTATGCAATACATCCAATAAAACACTTATGTCCCCTTTACTTAACAACATGTACGGAGGCAAAACCTAATAATAAAAAGAATACGATCACAATTCTTGGGGACGAAAATACGTCGGGTTTATCTTCAGCTTTATACAAATCAAGAGAAGGAAAATGGAATAATAAGTATATGCCATTAGCTATAATAAAACCAAACGCTTCTTCACGTGATATTTTAATGCATTGCAACCAACTTGAGGATACAGTAACATTAAGTGACTATGTTATATTGTGTGTTGGGAGCCATGACAAAAATCCTTATAAATTATATTCTATTCTTAGCGTTGCTTTGTATAAACTCCGCAAAACTTATGTTTATTTATTACCTGTACTAAGTAATTTGTATTTAAATGAAAAAATGATAAATAATATGTATATAATATTGACTCAAAATCACAAAAATTGTAGGCTTATTGACATTGATTACAAATACTGCAATATAAATTCAAAAACCGATTACATAAATAACCTGTGTTATTCTATTAACATGTCTATAGATAGTCACGAGTATGATAAACAATTAATAGTGCAGAAAAGTACGCTAAATAACTTGGCTGAAAAAACTGTAGATAGAACTTCGTTATTAAACGAACCTAAGAAGGGAACGATACCTTATTATTTCAGAAAACAACATAAAAAGTCAAAAAGTTCATGAAGTTATTAATTATAAGAAGGGTACCATAGAATATTTCTTCGAAAAAATGAAAATGAAGAATTTGAAGTCAACGGACGGGCCTTTGCAAACTTGTAACGTTAATATAAATAATCCTATAGCGAACCGCTGCATAGGTTCCTCATTAAGTAATAAAAAAATGCTTTTTCAATAAAAACCAGCCTAATCAGAAACTATTCCTTTACATCAAAATATTGCTGGAGTTTTAAATAAACAAGATTTGATTGCAGTAAGTTTGAATAAACTAGCTTATAGTAACAAATATATTCAAATCATTTGCTTCACTGAGACCTTTATTAAAGGTGGCGAAGAACCTAATCTTAAGCTGCCAGGTTTTCAGCTGGCATCATTCTACTCCAGACCAAAAGAAAGATGTGGCGGAGTATGCATAGTTGTAAGGAAAGATATAAATTATAATGATTTAATGGTAACGAAAGAATATGAAATGACAAAACATTTTGAATGTTGCGCAATTGAAATTGGTAATTTTAATCTTATAATAATATGCATATATCAAACACCTACTTCAGGCATATACATATTTTCGAAAAATTAAATAAATTATTATTAAAATTATCAAGAGGAAATAAAAAACGAATAATCATAGCAGGAGATTTAAATATAGACACTATAAAGGTTAGTAATTACTCTAAGAAGCTTAAAGATTTATTACTGAATTTTAACTCAACTCAGCACATAACCTCCCCAACCAGAATTAATTCATGTATTGACCACTTAATAAGCAATGTAACAAAAGCAAAAGGTTCTATACATTATTTGGGCCTCTCTGACCACACGGGACAATTACTGGAGCTTCCTATGAAAGTCAGTAAAACAGTAAAATACTGGTTTGAAGTAAAAAGGGACTTTGCGAAAGATAATATACAAAAGTTCTTGGAATGTATACAATCAATATCTTTTTCTGAAATCTATACTGAACAAGACACTAACAAAGCATTTTCAAGCTTTTATAATATTTACAAACTGTTCTTCGACCTGTGTTTCCCAAGCAAATTAATTAAGATTTCGTTAAGAAATAATAGAAGTTATTGGCTTACAAGAGGTATAAAAAAATCTTGCGTAGTAAAAAGAAAGCTATATTGTAAATATCTGCTTACAGCGGCAAATAAAAGTCTAAATAAATCTAGATATATAAGTTATGCTAAAATTCTTAGAAAATTTATTTAAAATGCACAAAAAATTCAAAATGAAAAAAATATATTAGCTTCAAATAATAAAGGTAAAGCTATATGGAATGTCATAAGAACAAATATAACTAATAGACTAACTAATAAAGAAATAGATGCCATAAATTACAACGGAAGAACCCTGGTAGAAGGATATGACATTGCAAATGGGTTTAATAATTTTTTTATAGATTCGACAAATAAAGACAAACCAAATATGTCGAATAATTGTATGTGTAAACAATCCCGTCACTCTACTATATTCTTACGACCTACGACTCCTGATGAAGTTAATCAAATTATATTATCTCTTCGAAACACTAAGTCGGTTGGGTATGATGAGTTACCTACAAAAATATTAAAACTAAGTTCTTTAAATATAGCACCAATACTCAGTCATATCATAAACTTATCTTTTACCCAAGGAATTTTTCCTGCAGATCTCAAGTATTCAGTTTTAAAACCCATCTTCAAAAAGGGCGATACTAAAGATATTAATAATTACAGACCTGTTGCAATGGTGCCCATTTTGTCAAAAGTTTTTGAAAAAGCAAAACTTAAGAGACTTAATAATTTTATGGAAAAATTTAACATTATTAATAACGCACAAAATGGTTTTGTAAAAAATAAGTCCACAACACTAGCGACCTTCCAACTCGTTAAGCTTATTCAGAATGCGTCAATGATGGTGTACCGGTGGTAGCTCTTTTTTTTGATATGAGTAAAGCATTTGACTTTGTTCATCATGGCATAATTCTCAATAAACTCGAAAGATACGGAATACGTGAGAAAGCAAATGAATGGTTTAAAAGTTACCTGGGTCAGACAGCAATGCACCGAAATAACAATGCTCAAAAACCTTAAAAAGGTGCACATTCATTTGGTCGGAATATCGGTTGAACAAATATGGTGTACCACAGGGAAGTATTCTGGGTCCTATACTCTTCCTAATATATATTAACGAGCTACCAATAATAACTCCTCATAAAACGATTCTTTTCGCTGATGATGCAACAATCATTCTTAAATGTACGAATAAAAAGATTTTTGAATTTGATATCAATTGTACACTAAAACATATAATTGATTGGTTAAATTGTGACAATATGACTGTAAATATAAATAAAACTAAAATAATGCAATTTCATACAACTAGAAGTAAGCAAATTAATTTAAATATAATGTACAATGAAAAAGTGGTACAGGAAGTTGATTATTATTAATTTTTTGGTATCACTATTGACAATAATTGTAATTGGAATGTTCAATCGATATGTGACAAATTAAACAGACTTGTATTTGCACTTCGCCGACTTCGAGAAATAGCATCTGCCAAAGTAGCGTTAAACGCCTATCATGGCTATGTTTCATCGATATTGCAGTACGGACTTCTAATATGGGGCAACTGTTCTGAAATAGAACGCGTATTTAAAATCCAAAAAAATGCATTCGAGCAATCTGTGGAGCACATTCCATGACATCGTGCAAACCATTATTTAAAGAAATAAAAGTGCTGCCACTTGCATGTATGTATATAAAACAAGCGGCGATTTTTGTCAAACAATTCCCTGAATACTTCCCAAGTAATAACTTTTTAAGAGATAGAAGTTTAAGAGAAAAATCTAATAACAGAATATACTTTCCAAAATGTGAATTGATGCTCTTCCAAAAAAATTCATATATAATGGCGATTAAAATCTTTAACTTTTTACCCGACGAGTTTAAAAATTTCCCAATGACAAAGTTAAAAAACCAACTTCATGAATGGCTTAACTTAATTGTTTCTATACTGTTAATGAGTATCTTGATCACAAAAATCAAAACAAATTACATATTTAAAAATCTGCATCCAAAAATGCTTGAATTTTTTCCTGTGAATTTATAAAGGACTTTGATAGTTATAGAATAATTATTAGTTAGTTAATTTTACAGTTTTTATATATGAACATTTTGATATTTGTAAATAAGTTAAATTCATCAAAAAATTGTTATATCTAATTACTACCAAATTTGCACGCCTCGACAAGGCAGAATGTATAGGAACTTTCATGTTTTAATAATACTATTGTAATATCTACCTACATTCTATACAAATAAATAATTATGAATTATGAATTGCCGGGGACTTTCCAGGTCCCTTTATGAACATTTTTGTGAGGGAACTTGGTGCCGCAAATGAAGAGGTTTTAGCTGCGGCGAAGTTACACAGCCTTTCTCCATTGTCGCTTGTCTCGTCATGCAGAGAATATTTCTCTATTACGTCTGCGTATATGTCCTCTATTCTAAGATCTAAGATCACCTAATACAAATAAGGTATTATGTTTAGACACAGCTTTGCATAGTTTCTGCAAACTCTCATAAAAGCTCTCCTTGGATTCCTCAAGTGAATCTTCAGTTGGTGAATAGACACAGATATATTATGTTGTGTTGTATAGCTTTCCCTTGACCCGTATCTTACAGAACCTTTCATTTACTGGTTCGAACCCTAGTATGCAGTTCTTCAGTTTCCTACCGACTGTGAACCCAGTACCATGTTGTCCTTGTTTACAAGCGCAGCTGTAATAGAGGGCATATCTCCCTTGACCATATAACCTGAACTCTGCCATCTGATTTCTTGAAGCGCGAGTAGATCCAAATTGTATTTTTATAAATTCGCGGCCAATCTCGTCCATCTTTCCAGCTTGTAACATAGACTGTATATACCAAGTACCAATTCGCAGGCAAAATCGTTTATCCTTTTTCATTCGTCGGAGTTGTCGGGTTAAAAGCGGTCCGGTAATTTCTTCTGTGTCGGGATTCACAACCAGTTGCTTTTTTTCTCGTGTTGGGTGGTTAGACCAACGATGAAACCCTCCTTCATTTATCCGGGCTTGGGACCGGCGTCGACGTAAACGGATACGATAAATATTACCGATAACTGGCGCTGGGGGCTCTTCTGGAGGAACCTCGAGAGGCTGCCCAGGTGGAGCCATTACAACTATAGATGGCATTTTCAGCGACTTTTCTGATTACACTACAATCATAGATTCCTTGATCTTGATCCTACGTTGGGCTGGAGAGGAAGTGGTGGCAGGCCTGCTGCACACCTTGTTTAATTTATGCTGGGAACTGACGCGGGTACCGGTAGACTGGTGCAAAGCCGTGATAGTCCCAGTATATAAAGGAAAAGAAGAAGAGCAGGACTGTAAAAACTACCGTGGCATCAGCCTTCTTAGCATTGCGGGAAAACTGTATGCTAAAGTACTGATTGAAAGGGTCATGAAAGAAACTAATGGAAAAATTTGGGATGTGCAAGCGGGATTTAGAAAGGGAATGGGATGTACAGATCAAGTCTTTTCCATGCGCATGATCGCGGAAAAACTTTTGGCCAAAAACCAAAAGGTTTTTTGTGCGTTCATGGACTTGGAAAAGGCCTATGACAGAGTTGATAGGGATGTGCTATGGCAAACACTGAAATCATTTGGGTTGAGCGCAGGCTTGATACAGGCATTGGAGTCTCTTTATAGGGAATCTAGTGCTTGTGTTAGGATCAACGGGGTCTACTTGGATATAGAACGACGAGTGAATGCGGAAAATAGAGTAAATGGGGCCCTACACTCTATTGTGAAGAGTCAAAATGTGGCGAAAAAGGCACGTATGGCAATTCACAATGTTGTGTTGATCCCTACTCTAACGTATGGTAGTGACAGTTGGGTGTGGCAGAAGAAGCACGAGAGTAGAATGAACGCAGTAGAAATGCGGTCGTTAAGGAGTATGTTAGGGTCGTTAAGTAGTATGTTGTGTGTGTGCGTGCGTGTGTGTGTGTGTGTGTGCGTGCGTGTGAGTGTGCGTGCGTGCGCGCGTGCGTGTGTTCTCCAAAAGTTATAGGTAAAAGGGTGAGAGATTGCAATTGGGGATACGTTTGAGTGGTTAGGTAGCCCTACGATTAAGTTCTTGGGATCGGACGACAGGGCATGCGTCAGTTCTGTCCACTACCGTTTTAACACCTATTTAAGGGTCACCAATATTTCTTCTGATTTCTCATAATCCCAAGTCAATAAATGACTTCTCATTTTTATTTTAGCCTCATAAAGTTGGGATCTGAGGAGACTTTAATGGAAGGGTTGGGGTGAAGAGGTCTGGTTATGAAAGGATATTGGGAACGTTTGGTGATGAAAGTATAAATGAGAATGGTGAAGACCTCCTCACCGTATGTGCGGAAAAGAATCTTTTTGTGACGAATACTTGTTTTCGTCATAAGAAGATTCACATGTATACATGGGAAAGAGGTGATGATAGAAGCATGATAGATTTCGTAATTGTGGATGAAAGAATGAGGAGCGCAGTCGTAGATACAAGGGTTTACCGGGGGTCCAACGTAGGGACGGATCATTACTTGGTCTTATGTCGAATTAATGGTCTTTTCAAGCGTTGGCGGCATCGGACATCTGTATCTACCACTGCGTTACAGCGTATAAGAATAGAGAAGTTACAAGATGAAGATGTGATAGAGAAGTATAAATGTAGACTGAGAGAAAATATTAGATGTTTGAATGAGTTGTGTATGAATGATTTAGACTTGAATACTGTGTGGGATAATATTAAGAAAGGTTTGGTGGATACCGCCACCGAAGTATGTGGTGTAAGTAAGAGAACAAATGAAAGGAAAAGTAATACGTTATGGTGGGATGATGAGGTACGGGTGGAAGTTGAATCAAAGAAGAAAGCATGGTTAGATTTACTAGCAACCAAAGCTGGTAATTCTTCTGGTATGAATGATGAGATTGAAAGAAAAAAGGCAGAATTTAGACGTCTAAATAAGAGAGTAAAAGAAGTTGTTGAAAGGAAAAAGAAAGAAAGAACGGATAAGAATGATAGAAGGATATCTGATAATTTCCAGGCTAACATAAAAATGTTCTGGAAACTCGTAAGAACTGCCAGGGGAAATACAAAACAGCCTATAATAAATGCTATAAGAGACGAGAATGGATGTATTCTGAATGATGAAGTTTCGAATTTAAACAGATGGAAGGAATACTTTGAAAGCGTGTTTATGAGTGAAGAGTCGTATGAATTAAATGAACTAGAAATTCCGAAAGAAGTGGAAAGGGGTATGGAGATAAGTGTAGATGAAATAATGAAAGCAATGAAAAGCATGAAAGCAGGTAAGGCAGCTGGATATGATAGAGTATCACTCGAGATGCTAAGGGCTGGAGAGGGAGTGGTGGCAGGCCTGCTGTACACCTTGTTTAATTTATGTTGGGAATTAAAACGGGTACCGGATGACTGGTGTAAAGCAGTTATAGTACCAATATATAAAGGAAAAGGGTCACAGCAGGACTGCAAAAACTACCGCGGTATCAGCTTGCTTAGTATTGTGGGTAAACTGTATGCTAAGGTGTTAATTGAAAGAGTTATGAAAGAAACTGATGGAAAAATTTGGGATGTGCAAGCGGGTTTTAGAAAGGGAATGGGGTGTACAGATCAAGTCTTTTCCATGCGCATGATTGCGGAGAAGTTTTTGGCCAAAAACCAGAAAGTTTTTTGTGCGTTCATGGACCTGGAAAAGGCTTATGACAGAGTGGACAGGAATGTGTTATGGCAAACACTGAACTCATATGGGTTGAGCGCTGGTTTGATACAGGCATTAAGGTCTCTTTATAGGGACTCTAGTGCTTGTGTCAGGATCAATGGGGTCTACTCGGACTGGTTTGGCATCCAAAAAGGTGTCAGACAGGGCTGTGTAGCTTCCCCTTGGCTGTTCAACCTATTTATGGACCGGTGTTTGCAAACTTTGAAAGATGAAGAATGTGGGTTAAGAATGGGCGAGTTAACCGTCAAATGCCTTTTGTATGCCGATGATCAAGTCATACTTGCGTCATCGGCGGCAGAGTTGCAGATGATGGTTACATTAATGAACTGGGAATTGAAAGAAAGGGGAATGAAAGTGAACGCAAGTAAGACGAAAGTGATGGTTTTTGAAAGAGAAGAAAGCAAAACGGTATGTGAAATAAGAATAGAAGGAGAGTTAATTGAGCAAGTGGATGAGTTTGTGTATTTGGGATGTGTATTTAGCAGGGATGGTAGATATGATAGGGAAATAGAACGACGAGTAAATGCAGGGAATAGAGTGAATGGGGCACTACACTCTATTATGAAGAACCAGAATGTGTCAAAACAGGCACGTATGGTAATTCATAATGCTGTGTTAGTCCCTACTTTAATGTATGGTAGTGAAAGCTGGGTGTGGCAGAAGAAGCACGAAAGTAGAATAAATGCTGTAGAAATGCGGTCTTTAAGGAATATGCTAGGGTTTAATCTGAATGACAGGGTGAGAAATTGCGTGATAAGAGATAAATGTGGTATGCAAGATGATGTTGTGACCAGGATTAAGAAAGGAATGCTTCGGTGGTTTGGTCACGTAGAAAGAATGAATGAGGAAAGAGTGACAAAGCAAATTTATATGGCAGATGTGAATGGCCGAGTCGGAAAGGGACGCCCTAGAAAAAAGTTTATCGACCAAATTGGCGATATTTTGAAAATGGGCCACGTTAGAAGTACCCTTAACCGACGAGCATGTATGCGTAGATATATGGATGTAAAGGAGGCGAAAGAGGTATGTCAGGATCGTGCCAAATGGAAGTCCGTAGTCTCTGCCTACCCCTCTGGGTGACAGGCGTGAGTGTTTATGTATGTAAAGTTGGGATCGTTTTAAGCCGTATAAGTTGACTAATTTGTTGTAGATGCGAGGGAATGGGAACAGTCCGAAATGATGAGCGAAAGATGTTTTAACTAAGGTTGTGGGGATCTTAAACACTCTTTTATTTATTAAAGTATCAAACGCTGGCAGTTTCGGAGCTTCCCTGTGCATAAATGTAAAGGCCCTCAGAAGATACAATGTACGGACACTTAAGACTTGAGCTTCTCTAAAGAGATCTGACGTATGATAGCGCCTTGGTTTACCCATAGCTACCTACAAAACTGCCCTTTGGGCCCTTTCCGGCACTATCAACGTAGAGGAGGATATGCCACCCCACGCCAGAATACAATAGCTAAGTATGGACTGACATAGTGCAAGGTAGACGGACTTGAAAATGCTGCCATAAGTAGAATCTCTCAATAGTCTCATCGTGTGTATCAGCTTTCGGACCCTGGCTGATGTCACCGAGATATGACTTTTAAAGTTAAGATCTTTATCTATTATAATGCCCAAATATTTAAGGGAGCCGACCCTATTTATCTGGTCACAGTTACAATTTGGAGAACTCACGGAGCGAAAACTACAGTTGTTATTGTATATGTATTTAAGGCTATTGAAAAGTGAGGGTGGCGGTTTAGGCGCTGCAGTTTTATGAAAACAAATTAACTGTGTTTTTGAGGTGTTCAGTGTTAAGATGTTGTTATTTAACCATTTTTGTAATTTATGCAACCCGGAGAAGGCTGAAAAGTAGGCGTCGTACCAAGATTTGCCATAGAATATTATGGCTGTATTGTCATCATAACGTACAACCTCACTATTTTCAAGTGGAATTGACATAATGTCATTAATGTACAAAAAACAGTCGGCCGCAAGATGCAACCTTGAGGAACGCCAAAATCTACAGATCTAAGATCGCTTGCCTGATCGCCTATTTGGACGCATTGCTGTCTATCCGACAAATAGCTGGAAAGCCAGTTTAAAGCTAGACCACGAATCCCAAGAACATTTAGTTTCTTAAGGAGGATGGGAATAGATACCGTGTCGAATGCTTTAGCCAGATCGGGAAAAACACCGTTACAGGATCGACCCTGATCGAGATGAGCTACAACCATATCTGTGAGAAGAGTTACTGCATCCTCAGTCGATTTGCCCTGGCGAAAACCAAACTGACGGTCCGAGAGTATGCTATTCTTTTCAAGATAGTTAGTCAGCCGCTTATGGACAACACGTTCCAGGAGCTTAGAGTAACCACCCAGCAGTGATATGGGTCGATAATTACAAGGATCGTCCTTAGCTCCATTCTTGTATATGGGGATATTTGCCGCAACTTTCCACTGGCGTGGGAAGACTCCTGACGATATACTTAAGTTAAATATCGAGGCCAGGGGCTCCGCGATTGTGTGGGCTACTGATTTTAAAATTAAATTTGTGTGTTAGTGATGCCGTCCATACCCGGGGCACTACCTAAATCAAGAGACCGGATGAGACCCAAAACTTCCAGTTAGTCTGTAGGATTCATGAAAAATGAACCAACGGGTTGATCAGGAACGTGAACTTTTTCGGCAAGGGACTTTTGAGTCTCATTTAATTAATTTCATCAAGATAGAGTTTGCCAGCTTATTACCTACAGAGGCAAAGTAGGAGTTGCATACTTCGAGAGACTCCTATACAGAGGGCCGTGAGTTGATGAGAGCCAGGGGAGAACTTGAGCTAGTGTCTTTGCCAGTTATACGGTTAATAGTACTCCAGAGTTTTTTTTGGAGCACATTTATTTTTATTTATTTCTTTTCTGTTGTAATCACGTTTTAGCCTTCTTATTAGACCTATGTAAAAATTTCTATAGCGCGTATTTATAAATTTTTTAGTTGGGTTGTTTGGGTCCTTGCGATATTCAATATGAAGCTTATCACGGTGTTTAGAACATCTGATTAGACCAGGAGTCATCCAGGGGTGTAAGGTGGTTCTGGAGCGCAAGTTTTCGAATATCTCAATATTGTCTCTGATACCGTCTTAGTGAAATGAGTTACAGACTCATCAAGAGAGCTGCAGTTTATTACTGGGGCTCAGTCCGGTCCGTTCCCTCCAGCTCTGATCTTACTGAGTCTATATCAATTATCAACTATAACTCTTGATCGAATAGGATTTCGTTTTTTTGGTTTGTGTGTCTTTAACATAATGTTATCATGATCAGTGGCATCATTGAGATAGACTACGGACTCCGCATTAGATTTTACGGGTACAAAAATGTGATCTATGCAGGTTTTGACCCGAGTTGGTTTGATTATAGCTGGAAAAAGTCCGTACTCTGTTAATACATCTAAGTACTCCGTGTGCAAGTTTTCGTCAGCTGCGGACCCAATAATATTTATGTTTGTGTCTCCAGCAAAAATAAGATAAGGAGAGGGACTTACCATTTTTAAACCCTCGTGTGCCGGAACGTAGATCAATGCTCAAAATAAGTCAGTGTTTGTCTGCCGGAGCGTATATCTACGCGTAATTACGTGACATCGAAAAATGAATTTTGTACGTGTGACCGAGAGTTTGAATCACTTAGAACCCATATGAATGAGATTACGACCGAATGAACTAATCGAAAAGAATTTTTTATCTGTGATGTTAGTTCCGTTTTAGTTCAAAATAACGAGTGAAAGTGTCGTGATTCACGGAAGTGTTTTTTCGTGTTAAATTAAGTATTTACGTGTTTATTTTTGTTTTTGTTAGTCCTAATATACTATATAAAAGTCAAAGTATAAAGATGTATCAAATACTAAAGATTTTGACAAATTTTACAGAATAGATAATGCGAGTAACTCTATCACGATCGCTCATCATGTCTGTATTAAGTAATCCTGTGACAACAAGATACAAATCGGAGTCCAGATGAGAATAGCGCAATGTCGTCGGGTGTAGCAGTATCGGAATCCTTGGGCACGCAATATTCATACAACAGAAAATCAATATCGGATAAGTCCAGGGGCAGTCCAGGTCGGTTAATATTTCCAATATGGGCCATCGATTTCAAAGCCCATATTTTTTTTGTAGATAGTACTCACTAAAAGAAAGCGTTTTGCAAAGTTTTAGGTTGCGGAAACTTACGGTTCATGAGATATATTTTTTAAACTTTTCATACAAATTGGCAAATAACACGCAATTACACCAATTACAAAATGAATTTGACAAATCATTGATGTCAAATGTCAATTAGTGTAGGGTTCCGAATATTTTGAAAGTATCGATACGTACTCGATACCAGGTATCGTATCAAAAGTATCAATACTACTTGGTATCGAGTACATTTCGTTAATTTTGGAGACTAGGGGGGTAAGAAGCCGGGAAGTTGTGCTCCGGTGCTCCGGAGCTGCGGGATGAGCAGTGCCTCCGCCCTAGCGTAGGGAAGCACAGGCACCTGGGCTCGCCTTCGCAGCTTCGGCTTTTTCAGCCTCAGCCTCAGCCGCTACGGCGATCTCGGTGCCTGCGCTTTCCTACGGCGGGTGGGTACTGCTCTCCCTCCGCGCCTCCGGGCTCTTATATACACTCTAGGGGTAGGGCAGACAAGACCACGTGGATAGTGGGGTGCTCTGATTCGGTTTTGGGTACTTTTTGAATATTAAATAAGTAAGTCAATAAGTCAGTAAACACTTTATTGTAGTAAGAATTAGATAATACAGAAAGTTGCAAACAATAAAATAAAAGTACAAAAGCTGTACTAATTAAGATATACAAACAAGTTGCAAACAATGAAATACAAGTACTAAGGTGGAACTTAAATAGAGTAAACTTTATCCTACTTTATATACATCTATAACTGCACTTATCAGCTCTTCCTATGCATCTAATTGGTTTGTCATAATTTTTCGTCTTCAAAATTAACGAAATGTACTCGATACCAAGTAGTATTGATATTTTTGATACGATACTTGGTATCGAGTAGGTATCGATACTTTCAAAATATTCGGAACCCTGCACTAACTGACGTTTAACGTCAATCATTTGTCAAATTTATTTTGTAATTGCGTGTTATTTACCAATTTGTATGAAAAGTTTAAAAAAATATATCTCATGAACCTTAAGTTTCCGCAACCTAAAACTTTGCAAAACGCTTTCTTTTAGTGAGTACTATCTACAAAAAAAATATGGGCTTTGAAATCGATGGTCCATATTGGAAATATTAGCCTCCAGGTCGAATAAAAATAAGGAAATCAAAAGGCAAAACCAAGAACACAAAACACAGATAGAACAAACGGCGCGAGAGCAGTGTGTCAACTGTCAAACGTCAAAACGTCATTACGACACTGTCATAATTGACAGGTGTGTTGCTATAGCATTTGTCTCACTAAACAATCTGAATTCCAAGAATATATAAGCAAATACGAGATTTTTTTTAAATAATCTTATGTCACTTTTGTTTAAATGATATTTATAATAATTATATTATTTTATCGTAAACCAGATGCAACAAGATGAGGTGAAAACGATTTACTCGTATAACTACGAAACTGAAATAATTATAAACTGGTCACACTAAGTGACAGAAGCGATATCCATTTGATTACAATCAATTAAGTCCCCAAAAAAAGTAGTGATTTTTATTCCGGCCTTTACTAATTTTGATGTTAATTTGATAAAATGCAATAATTTTTTTGATTACGTCCTATAATAATTGTAACTCAAGACGCTTCAAAATATTTGACATATTATTTCGCCATTGTCCTTTATGATTTATGTTATATACATCAAATTGTTCAACAGTTTACTCGTGACTGGAATATTTCATTATAATTTACAAAACATTTACAGTGTTGGCAATTAGTTTTTATATTTACTGACTAGCAAATCCCCTACAAAAATCGTTTCTACATGGTGTTCAAAAATGTTGTTTATTTATGTTAATTAACAACAATGTTATTTAACTATGGTAAACATTTACAAAAAAAGCACAATATACCTACTGACTTACATTCTTATCTGCAAAATAATTGGCTTTGTTGATTTGTTATAGGAACATGGTAGTTATTATGGATGTTGATCATCATCTGAATAAAGATGACTACGCGTTATGAATGCAAATGGCCATGGAGCATAACTCATTATATCAAGCAAAGTAAATGTTTCGTGTGCAATATGAAGCCCAACGTTTATGCACCACCTCATTTTACCCTGAATACTGACAGTATTCAAAATATACGACGATTGATAAGCATCAGTTGGTTTTGGTGTAAATATTGTAATTTCGCCGTTTACGATCACTTCACAAGTGATGAGTGCGACTTTTGTGCATAATTTATATTAAATATCTTTATATAAAAAAAAACACAATCAAGCCTGGCCTTGACTGGCCTGTTGGTCTAGTGGTTAGTGACCCTGACTGCTATGCCGGAGGTCGTGGGTTCGATTCCCACCCAGGACAAATGTTTGTGTGATGAGCACGATCATTTGTTATGTGTCTGGGTGTAATTTATCTATAATATTTATGTATTTAGAAATATATAAGTATGTTTATCAGTTGTCTAGTACCCATAACACAAGCTCTGCTTAGCTTGGGATTAGATGGCGTTGTGTGATAGTTGTGGAATATTATAAAAAAAGCACAATTATAGAAATGATTGAAAAAGATGATTGCAACTTATAACATAAATATGTAACAATATCTTGTGTGATTATTTTTCCAATCGTTTTGAGTGCCTAGTTTTCATGTTAGTATTTACCAAATTCTAACGTAAAGAAGTGTATTTTGATATCAAAACCGAAAACATATGCTGCAGGTAATTATTGATACCTAGTTTTTGTTTTGTTGTAGATGCAATCAAAAGACAATAATTCTAACAATAATCCACCATATCAAGATAATCTTAATACAGCACTCATAGTTGAAAAATCTCCCAGTGGAAGAATAAAAGTGCTGTCAAATGACAGAGTTATTTTGAAAAGGACAGAATCAGGAAGGTTATTGCCATTTAAATTGCCAGATGGTGCTGCATTTAATGAAGAGCTATCCGAGAATGTACCTAGGTCCTCTGTTGTATGTACTTATTAAATTTCGATACATGTACTGTACCTTGTATATTAATAACAAGAATCTTGACAATTTGTAATAGTTCTTTTTCTTTTCAGTATGATGTTCAAGGCAAAATTTCTATTCCGCCTTCAACAATTGAGCATGAAATCAGGGGTCTAATAACAAAGGCGGCAAAGTCCCATATCATTATATGGGACTTTGCCGCCTTTGTTATTAGACCCCTAAAATGGTCCGTGAGCCTAGTCGAAGTATTGATGAAGCGAATTTCTTATTAGAATCTGCTCCACCTAGGCCGCCTGTAGGTTTCACTAACCGCTTATATGTACTGGTAGATATGTACTTTACCTACATTTATATAATTTATAATGTACTTATATTTTTAGGCTAATGACGTCTCTTTCGCTGATATTTTACCCACGGGTCTTACTGAGGCACTGGCCATTGATTCGGGTAGCGAGGAAAGCGACGTTGAAGAATACACTGAAGAGACTATTCGTCAAATTTTGGAGTCAAATGACGATGACATTGAAGAAGAAGAATTTCCACCAGCATTGACAGGTGGTGTCAGTTGGTCAAGTGACTTACAAACTTTTACAGGTGTCCAGGAATTTTACACTGAGCAACCAGGACCTACAATAACGTTAACTGATCCTTTTGAACTATTCTCTTCTGTGTGGGACCAAAATATCATGGACTTAATTGTACGCGAAACGAACGAGTACGCATCATACTACGATTTTTGCATTTCGTAGATAACGATTATTTAGATTTAACCTTACATGGAAATGATCGTAAAACATCTAAAATAGCTCCTATTCTCGACCATTGCAACCGCAAATTTAAGGAGATGTATGTTCCTGAGCAGCACTTAAGCCTTGATGAATCGCTGCTGCTTTGGAAAGGGAGGTTAAGCTGGATACAATGTATCCGTTCCAAAGCAGCACGATTTGGCATCAAAAGCTACGAGCTGTGCGAAGCTAGAACAGGATATTTATTGACCGGAAAGAAAGGTACAAACTCAGAAAACCAAGCAATAGGGGAAGGTGGGGGGAAACCGGATAGAGGGTGAAACCAGATAGTTACTATTTCATTACTCCGCGTATAGTTGGCTCGTTATAGCTAATGGAGAAATACGCGAGAACGCTTACTCAGTGCGGTTGCAAATGACGGCGTCGGTAACATCTCTGCGCGTGCGTCTATAAACGAAAATTGAAAACAAAGGTAGGTTATCTAAGATTTTGATTTTTTGAAAGAATTATCATTAAGTGCTATGTGTATATGTATGTATCACTACGTGCTATCATAAATAGTTGTATATTATAAGAAGTAATACATATAAAATTTTTAAAACGGTATTTGGTATCGCTATGAGTGTCAAGATAACTTCTTAATTATTACAATTTCAAACATGGTACCTATGGGGTACAAGCGGACGGGGTGATTTCGACTATCCAATTTCACCCCGATTGATTTATATGTAGGTCTTGTGGGCGTTTAGACATAAAGTCTCCTTTTAATTGCTATTTTTTTTTACTTTTTTCAGAGTGCGAGCGTCAGCAAGCCACGAACATACGTGAGAAAGTCAAATAGGGTTTAATGGTCGGAGTCAGACATGCTTTTAGCCATAAATTCGATCACATGCTTCTTGTCTTAGATAGTCACGCCACCCACACTAAGAACCTAGAAACTATTGAACTAGCTCGCGCTCATGGTGATCTAATGCTCTGCTTGCGACCTCACTACACGCGTCGCTTACTGCCACTCGATGTTGGTTTTATGTGGCCGTTGATCACGCTTTACTCGCATGAAATCCAGTTATAGCTTTAAAATCATCCGGGGCGTGTTGTCACCCAATTCCAATTAGCATCTTTGTTTGGAACTGCTTATAATCGTGCCGCTACCATGCAAAATGCAGTGTCTGCTTTCACCGAAAACCGGAATTTGCCCACTGAATCCCAATATTTTTACAGATGTAAATTTTGCACCATCACAGATAACAGAAATATCATTTGAACCAACCACAAATGTAATCTCTCAGGATCCATTGCCTCGAGAAAGAACTCCGTCCCCGGAAGCAGGAACATCTACAGAAGGACAAACATTTTCAGATTATATAAGTCTTGTATCACCGAATATATCATGCATATTTTAAAAACAACATGAGGCCAACACGTCGAAGAAAAACAGCAAACAGCATTTTGACTGAATCTTCGTATATAAATGAACTGGCTAGAAAAGCCACGCAATCAGTTATCAAAATAAAATTTAAATGCAAAGCTAAAGGTAACGGGAAAAAGACTAATAAAGAAAACAATCAAGAGCATTCGGAGTGTTTGGTTTGTGGTGAAAATTAAAGTCAAACTAAGTCCACAGATGAATGGTATCAATGCACTGCTTGTCTTGAATGGGCTCACGAAAGTTGAATTGGTTGTTCTGAGCAAGAATTATTATTTTTTGTATGCAAAAACTGCGAATAATTTGAGTATTTTGTTTTATTGTTAGTATCTGTATTCACCCCCGTAATATAAAATGCTTATCCGGTTTGACCCATAGGTGTGGGGTGAATTCGGATTTATAATTTTTGATTAAAATTGTTCTAGTTTGTAGTAATTCAGATTGATCTCAAATATTTTCATACCAAAGTTATGCCTAAGGTATGCTCAAAAATTTGTGATATTGATTATCTCAATAAATAACATAGAGATTTATTTATTGTGTATTTTTCTTAACTATCCGGTGTTCCCCCACCTTCCCCTACATGGATTTACAGGACCATCGATTAAGATCGTTATACAGCTAATGAATGAGTATTTTCATAAAGGACACCGTCTTGTTATGGATAATTTCTATAATAGTGTGACTCTTACTCGATTTTTAAAAGAGCAATGTGGTACTGATGTACTTGGTACGCTAAATCGGCGGCGAAAAGACACTCCTCCTGACATAAAAGCTCTAGTTGAACGACGAATAAAGAAGGATGAAATAGTCGCTAGACATTGCTCAAAAAATACTGTCTTGTCGTGGAAGGACGTCAAGTTAGTGACTATGATATCTACTTATCATAATGCTGATACGGCACCAGGGCAGCGAGCAGGTGTAGCGTGCAATAAACCGCTTGTGGTCCATAGTTACAATAAGTACATGGGTGGGGTCGACTTGAAAGACCAGAAACTATCCATGTCATTGGAACGGAAAAGGGGCCTAAAGTGATACGTTAAGGTTTTCAGAAGACTACTAAATATTAGTATTCTGAACACTTTTATAATATATCGCGCAAACTCCCAAGATCACTCGCGCAAACTGACACATCGAGAATATCGCTATGCCCTAGCTAAAGCGTTGTCGCGGCGACATATTCTTACAACCCGCATCAGACCTGCCATACAACTTTCAAGAGGGGAAAGGTTAGATGGAATTGAACACTTTCCAGAACACGAAGAAATTGATGATCGTATATCGAAAGGTCGTGTTCGCTACAAAAGGGGACGCTGTGTGCGATGCCTGGCTCTCGCAAATAAAAAGCGGACAGAGAGCAATGTAAAGTGCTCAAAATGTCGAGTGTTTTTGTGTATCGGTAAATGCTGGCGTGATTATCATACACAAGAAATGCTTTTCTACATGAAACGCTGGATGATGTGTAAAATACGGGTTTGACGCAGATTGCGCTCCGCAAATTGACAACTAGACGCAGATTGTGCATTTAGAAAAATGTGAACTTCTCAAAATGTGTGTGTATTTTATAACAGTCAGAAAGAAACTACTGATACCGTTATATAATAATAAAAAGCATAGTGTTTGCAGTCCGTTTTTATCTTGATAAATTTCGATAAAACTCAAACTCACACAATCTGCGTCAAACCCTAAAATATGATCCTCCAGTAGTCCAGTATTCCGTCCCCGTCGCTCTATGTTCATTCTAAAATTGTTTGATTCATATCACGTGTTAAAATAAACATATCATAATGTAACACAATTTTATTTCCTATGCCTACAACAACGTTAGGTGCGGTCTGTCAGGTCAAGTCAAAATTAACAGTTGATATGGAACGAAAAATGAAACATCCTGTATGTTATAGGCTGGAACGTAGATATGCGCTATTTATCCTTACGCCGGAACGTATATCTACGTTCAATTGATAGTGGTGACTACTTTCAAACCACATTTTTTAAAACTATGTTTATTCTATATTTTATGTGTTATAATTCATGTGCTTTAGAAAAGGAAAAAATAAAATTGATTTAATTTTATTGTAACTGTTTATTATTTGATACTTTCTTCATGCCGAAAAAAACCATTCATAAATAATAAATAACTCATAATTTTTTGTTGGAAACTACAATGAAATAAAGTTAAAGTATCAATTTATATGGAATAATAACAAAAAACTATGTAAGTTACTATAGTACTATTTTCCGCGGCAAACAGCGCCTTCGGTGCGCATTGTCGCCCGGCATACGAGGAGTTAAATTAGCGTCAAAAGAGCGAATAAATGTTTCTGCGTTGGTGTAACCAGGTGATCTGTAAGCGGCTACTACTGAGAAGTGATTTGCAACTTCTGCGAGAATACAAATTACCTTCGTCAACGTTCAGCTCGGAAAAGTTGGCTGTCCACCTATCTCTTATGTAGATAGCGACTCCTCCTGCCCTGTTACTATACTTTTTAGAGTACAATTATGTAAATCCTTGCAATAGAGGGACCGTCGCAAACTCATTAAGTCAGCACTCGCTGAGGACAATAGGGTCGAAATCAAGATCTAATCTTTTTAGGGTTACTAAGTTATCAAAGTTTTTACACATGCTTCTTATGTTCATGCTTAAAATCCTAAATGAAAATCTAGACAGAACGTCTTTACAATCCTCTGGGACCATTATGTTGTGGCACTTTATCTGAGGTGAATTATCTATAGCATCTAACAATTCTAAAGAAGCCATGGGAAGATCGATTGGAGTATTTTGGCATTAAAGGGGAGAGTGCCATATAAACAGAAGAAGGGGTGTAGATAACCACGAAATATTTTGAGGAATGTACCATGGGGGAGATGTGTAGGCGTGTTACAATGTGTGTGTGATTGCGCTTACACTTGTGATGAATTATATACAAAGTTATGATAAGTAGCATATAAGAAAAATGACGATCATTTGGGCTACAAATTAGTGACAAAATATTAATGACTAGGCTCTTGAGGCTCAAGTAACGTTTACTGAGTGGTCGCCGTATCCGATTTGGTTTGGGCACAGAGCAGGCGGCTGAGATCATTTTCGGACCTAATACGGATTGCGGGGCTACCTTCCCTGACATCCCCTTTCCTAATAAATATGGATCCGTTCCGCAGCCCACAAAACCTGTAGCCATGTTCGACGGTGAAAGCTCTCGCAGTACGAAATAACCGTCGATTTTCGCCAGTAAGACGCTCATTTACGTAGATCAAATTTTCAGGCCCATGATTCTGAATGTCTTTACTCTTTAGGTTTTTTCTAGCTTTCGCGTGTTTAAGAAATTCCTCACGTTTAGCTCGACAGGTAAAAGCAACCACGAAGGAACGATGAAGTGTACGGTTCCCACTCACGTTAGTATTTATATTTTGGTTTTTGGGACCAGCTCGTTGCGCATAATTCATCATTAAAGTCCATATCCTGAAGCGCAATGCCTAGTTTAGCGGCGACAGTTAATACCAAGTGAGTTGGGTTTTCATTTGGTATTTCTTCTAGACCCGATATTTCCAGCTCATTTCCTAAGGCAATCTGAGCTTGGCTGTTTAGACGAGACTGCAGATCGGCAACGGTGGCCTTAATATAAATGACTTAATTCGCCGATCATAGTCGGCCAGTTTCATTTTTCTAGGCAGGTTTGAGGTCAATTGAATAAATTTACTTAGTTTCTAAGAATCGGGTTATGTGAGACCGATTGTTGAAGAAACAGATGGTACTAGTTCGGATTTCTTTCTCTGTCCTGCGTGATCTTTCATGTGCCATCCAGTTTTCCTATCCTTGTATATAAATTTGATCTTTTATATATAAACTTCTTCCGTCTCTGTGTCTGTGACTGAACTCCTAAACGGCTGGGCTAATTTTGATGAAATTTTGTGTGTGTGTGTGTGTGTGTGTGTGTGATTAAGTTGATTCGAGAATGGTTTAGATTCACAATTAAATCCAGTAGGTGGCGATGTTGTCGAGATCTAAATATCAACCGTGCGAAGCCGGGGCGGAATGCTAGTTTTGTAAAATATGTTTCCCAGCACATTAACAAATTAGATGAGAAAACGTTTACAATTGTGTCAAAATGATGTCTTTCATATTTTTAAATCAACAGTATATATTAGAGGATACTTTTTTATAAAATAACTAACTAGTGGTAAAATTAAAAATATTTGTACAACAGACTTCAATATAACTAAAATGAGAACATCATCAATGTATTTGGAGTCAATTAAATACGCATTATTAAGGATAACTTTAAAACTACTGGTCAGATCACATGAGAAGTACCAGTTTTCAAATAAAAAAATAAATAAATCAGTTCACATAGGAAAAAGTTGCGAAGTAACAACGCACGTAAGAAAATATAGTCTAATTGAGAATCTTCTCCTTTTATTTAAGTCGGTTGAAAATAAAAGAAGTACTTTTCATTTCACAATTTATTTGAATACACAAAAAGCATGGTCACATAATAGTTCTTTAACTAAAATAAATATGTCAACTTATTTATCCTAAATATCTAATATAATATTTATAATATATTTTTGATTCTTTCTTTTATGTTATGTATGGTGAAATAGTATTTGATGGATGGATAAAAGGCTGTGGGATTGGAATTGGAGAATAAAAATTTTGATCTGCTATATAGCAATTGGCATATTATTTAAAGTAAATTTTATTACTGCATAAGTGATAAAATTTTCTAGTAAAAATCAACACATAAATGTGATTTATATTCCGGAAGTTCAAAAATAACAATACATTTTGTATATGCTAAGAAAAAGATTAATAAATACTATGGCTTTTTACAGTCGTCAATAATAAATACGCTAAAATAGCCAATGCGATAATGCGACATTGAGTTCATTAACTGCAGTACTCGGCGAAATGAAAAGTCGTGAGAAATTTTGAGAAATAAAAAACAAATCGAATAAGTTTGCTAAAAATGCTAGCTTCTCTAATTGCATCAGAGACGGAAGATAGATCCCTTCAAAACTTTCTTTAAAATGACAGTCAGTATTATGAGGCCAGTACTGGAACATCACAAGTTGTATGTAACTTCACGGCGGCGTTTACAAATTTTTTTAAAAAACAGTACTTTTGCGTTAGTATGTGAATATAATAGATCGTATGAGTCCGTCGCGCACCGAATCACTGCTCTGTCCGATACCGAAGTTGAAGAAGACCGACTCAGCGGCCACTTGCTGGGCGCAGCGGCCCATTGGGTACCATCCCACTTTGTTAAACACGATGCCCACTTTGTACACCTGTCAATGAAATGTTGCTTAGTTTAACTTCATTTAAATATCTGAGGTCATTCTTTTAACTCCAAAAGTCAGTACAATAAACCCAATATGATACAAGGTCCTTTTTAATATCATCTTCATCGTTACAGACCATCATAGGTCCACTGCTGAATAGCCCCCCCCCCAAAGAATGCCACAAAGCACGGTGAGCCACGTGCATCCACCGACTTTCTCCATATCTTACCAGGTCGTCACTATCTAGTGGGGGACCGCCCTATACACTTCGCTTACCGTTACGAGGCTGCCACTCGAGAACCTTTTTTCCCCATCGGTTATCGGTTCTTCGAGCTATATGGCCGGCCCATTGCCACTTCAGCTTACTAATCCAAGTTGGGCTATATCGGTCACTCTGGTTCTACTGCGGATATACTCATTTTTAAGTTTATCACGCAGAGAAACTCCGAACATAGCCCTCTCCATAGCTCGCTGAGCGACTTTGAGCGTCCTCATACGACCAGCAGTGAAGGACCACGAGACTCTCACACGAGTACCTATTGCCTCTTTAGCTTCTTGATACGTAGCGTTAGATTTTTTTATAGGAAAGGGTGACAAACCAGCACATAGTCCACCTGATTGTAAGTAGTTGCTGTGGCCCATAGACATCTCTACATCTATCCTCGATTACGAATCAAAATGCAGATGCGTTGTCACCCGTGAGGACTAAGATGGAATGCCTCGTTTCCAGTAAAAAGGGTTTCCGGTTCTCTACTCTCACCATTCGAAACACAGCAGAATTAAGCTACTATTTTACGCTGTGAGAGCGTGGTCCTTCCCCGGCTGAGCCGACACATTCGTGCTACAACTATACTACTAATATGCGCATGGCTCTACCACGTATAAAATATCAATTACTTACTAAAAATTTTATTATTAATATATTGAAAGGTCGTTTCCATATACTGGCTAGTACTTAGTATCTACTTAATTAAAGTTTAGTAAATTGTATTCGACTTTAAACCCTAAATTCATCAAATTTGTTCGATCCGTCCGTGGTAAGTATTAGATGGTTAGCGCTCGTTGTAAATTTCACACTACGTGAGCAACCCGGGTTCGATCGTCGCCGGCACCAATGAAATTGTTAATTGAAATTTAAAGTGTTGATTTACCACGTGCTCGGCGGTGAACGAAAACATCGTGAGCGAACCTGTATATTTGAGAAACAAGAAAAAAAATTCGAAGATATGATGTGAAGTTCGCAAACACGCATTGGGGCAGCATGGCGGAGACTTCCTTGTCCTGAAACCCTCTCAGAAATGAGAGGAGTTCTGTGTCCAGCAGTGGGACGTATATAGGCTGTGACTTTAACTTTTGTTCGAAATTGCTCTAGTCCCCTATTTCTCTGTGACAATGTCCGTACACTGATATAGTACACTACACTGTAAAACGGATTGTGTCAAAATTATAAGACCTACGAGCGCGAGTGGAATCTCTGCGCGCCATCTTTCTCGTAGTTCTCAAAACTGATATTAATTTTGAGAACTACGAGAAAGATGGCGCGACTAATCAACCACTTATAGACCACTGTGATACGCTTCGAATTTTCAAATACCTTTTTGCCGACTCGGTTTTAGTAATTATTTTGTTTCAGTTGGTTATTAAAAATTTGGTAGATAAAAATAATTTTCTTAAGTTAAAATCAGTATACGACAGTATTTTTAGATGCTACCTTTTAAAATATTAATAGTTGCTACCTTTTTGCTGACCCTACACCTGGTATAGATAAACTACAATAACATGGCCCGCCCTTCCAAATTACTAAGCGGTTAAATGTACTTGTGAAAGTACCTACAAGCCACACAATTGAATGTTAATTAAACAAACGATTGAACGGATTTATACTCGACTACATTGTGTCACTGATAAGCTCATTTAGTTTAGTATGACGCTGCATTAGTACCTTCTATGAAAGTGACATGTGCACCCTGTTGTGCGATCAGTAAATTATGACTAGTTGATCAACAAATCTGATTATACATATAAGAGATATTATTTCTGAAGGGGAATATTTACAATTACATGCAAAAACGTCCGTAAGGGTATGACCAATGCACATTGGAACAGTAATTTGAAGGAGCGGTTTATGTTATCGTAGTTTATCTTTACCTGTTGCCTTTTCTATCATCATCATCAATCAGCCCTTCACAAGTCCACTGTTCAAGGGCTTCCCCAAGGAACGGCACAAAGCCCGGTCCTGAGCCACCTGCATCCATCGTCTTCCTGCATACCTAGTAAACTAGGTCACTCCATCTAGTGGCGGGCCACCTTAGATTCGTGTTTTCTATATCGTTTATTTATTCTGTTACAGACACTATTATTAAAGTAAAAAAAACCTTATTTCTCTGTATATAGACAGGGCGATTGAACATGATGTCGAGCAGATGCCGGTAGGGCACTCTGCTGGTGTAGTGCGTGTAGGTGAGGCGGGCACCGTCAGCATCCAGCAGGTGCGCGTACAGCAGCTCGCAGTAGCCGCTGGTGTTACCCGCTGCCCCCACCAACGTCCCCGCTGAACTTCCCCCCGCTTCCTCACTTGGCGCTTGTGTGGGCACCTGGTTTATAAGTCGAAAGTTTCGGAAGTATAGTAAAACAGAACCACAAACAAAAAGCAAACAAAGAAACACGATTGCTAACCGCGTAGTGGCGGTGTGAGAATCGCAAGAGACAGAGGCAACTGAAGCAGGAGATGGGCAGCAGCATCTTCCTGATAATAACTCAAAATAATAAAAACACTGCGGTTGCCAACCCACTCTAACTATGGCAAAATCTCCCCTATGAGGCAATCTGTGGGGAGGCCTATGTCCGGTGTGAATAAGTCACACGCATATAACTGCTGGGCAAAGACTATATAACCACTTCACTGCGCATACAGTGCCCCGACGCTCGAAAACTATTAGTATTTTGTCGCCTATGCATCGGCTATGGTACTATTAACCATTTTAGTATTGTCCAAGTGTAAGACCTGTGTGCACGCTAAATTAATGCAATTTTTTATAACTTTTATGCAATTATAAGCATCAAAATGCGCGGTGAAGTGGTGTGGGAAACATTCCAGAACAGATGTCCAAAAAGAATGGAGTAACTTTTCATTGCTAAGTAAAAAATACGAAAATTATTGTTGATTAATTCAGATTATGAGCCACCGCAGGGGTCTATCTAAAACGGTGGCCGGGTAAATAACGACTTGGTTGAGTCGCGCGTTGATGTCTTTTGGAAAAGTCTCGTTCTATTATTAGACAATTCTAATGCTTCTATCCCTTTCTTTCTCTTTGTATGTTTATCGTAAACATTAGTACTTACTGTTACCTTTAATAGCTGAAAGTCGATATCGAAAATAATAAAATTAAAATTAATAAAATGATTATTCGATTCACACACTGTGAAAAATACTTATCTACTTTTAACCATCTTCAGAAAAAAGAGGAGGTTCTCAGTTTGTCGGTATTTTTTCTTAGTTAAAGTTTAAGTTACCTAGTTAAATTAGTTAGATTGGTGTACGAAATCAGAACGGCTTACAATTTCAAAAGGACACTAAAGACAAGTTATTGTACGGATCCACTACAGTAATAGATATTTGTCGTCTTTGCAAAATTTTTAATAAGAGGGCGATCAATGAGAGTGGTTCAAAAGTGCTGTCTTCGAAATATATTACCAATTATTTTATGAAAACGGTTTTAAAATCTCTGATTAGGTATTATTGATTCCCGTATATTCATTTTCATCAATTTGAAATAGAATCAACAAATCATTTAATTGAATTAGCAAGATGCATAATTTACAAATATGTAGACGCTTGTTTACATTTTTTACAAAGAAAAATCAGGACCCTTAAACTTTAATTCGAAATAAATATAACAAATTAATTCATTTTGAAAATCAATAATAATTAAATGTTTTCGTTGTAACTGATTGATTTTGATTAAATATTATTTCTATGAATTTAATTGAGTATTTTTCATAATGATAAAATCCATTTTATCGATAACGAATATTTTCCTTTATTAAGAAGAGCAATCCTAAAGATAGCCATAAAAACGAACTTGACCATTTGCAGCCATACGTTCTTCCTCGTCCCCCGGCCCGCAGTAGTGAGTCGTATACTTAGAAGAAATCTACCTATACGCTCTCTAGTGGTTATATTCTCTATGCTGCTGGGTCATGCCTGTCCTCATGTATACCTTTGGCATACTCAGGTGGACTCGGACTGAACTTAACGCCCTGGATAGAAAAGTCCGCACTACCATGACGTTCCATAGGATGCATCAGAAACAGAAACAGAAACTTTTTTATTCAATGTAGATTATAAATACTTATTGAAAGTCAATTTCTTCATTTACCACTGGTTCGCAAAAAAAAAACCTCTGTCCTGGGAAGCACCAGCAAGAAACCCAGCGGGACTTTTTTTTCAAATAATAGCTTACAATCATGTTTACAATTAACAACACAAGACAAATTAGAAATAGCTTGATAGCGATCACCCTTCCCAGAGGTTAGTATATTATCCATAAATTCCGCAATATTATAATAACCCTTTTTGTACAAACTTAGTTTAATAAAAATTTTATTTGTATAACAAATTTTGTATATTTTGTGGGATTTTGTTAAGTTCATCATCCGAGATCGTCGGTAATGGCTGTACTACTACTGTAGGCTGTACTAGCCGCAAAAGTATGTTGGGCGTGGCTTTTTAAGCGTGCTCACCATGCATAATCGCGAAGTGTGCATGTGTTAAGCTATATACTGTAATGGATGTATGGATGGATATCATGATACGATTATTATATAGACCCCTGAACATGAGTTTTTTTTAAAGTCCCGAATTCGTATCGGTATCTAGTGACTTTGTATGACAAAACATAATTCGGTTTGGGTCCGCCAGGGGCGCTGTCATACTTTCATATAATTTCAAGCAAAATCAACGTCAGAAACTTGTGCTAAGATGAATGAAAAATCTTAGTTTAAGCATTACGTTATTATGTAATAATATATTTATTATGTTATTGATACTTACTTAAATATTTTATTAATAAGTAAAAAAAATTATAGGTCAAAAATATTATATTATTAGGTCTTTACATATGAAATTGTCGTTTTTTAAGAAATACATTAACATATTTTTTTCTGTATTTTTATTTATATTAAAGTAATCACCCATACAATCGATGCATCATTTCCAACGCAGTGAAGGTTCATAGATGTTTGACAAAAGCAGGTTGGTGGTGTGCGAGCTTCTCCATCGTTATGTTCTTCACAGCTCTTCACAGTACACATCTGCAGTAATGCTTATTCTGTTTGGTAAGTAGCTGTGATGAATCACACCAGCGCTAGACCTTGTTGACAGTGACCATCATTTTTTTAGGGGTAAGTTTTCGTTTAGGGCATTGTTTAGGTGCTGAATTCAACCAACTTGCTGATTGCTTGCGATTGTCAAAACAGAATTCATTTTTCTTCACAGGTAACAATGCGAAAAAAGATTATATTTTTTTGACGAAAAAGATTCAAATGCGATGAAAACATAACCCTATCCAATAAACAAACGACTAATTTTGAAAAAAAAGAATTCCATGTTTTTAAAATAAAATGAAATTTAGAATTCTTAGCCAAACCAAATTATTTTGATTTGAAATGGCCAGTACTGCAGAACGGTAATTTCATAGGCAAAAGATCTATTATAAATAATAAATAAATTCATTAATTCATCTTTGATTACAACCTATCAAAAGTCTACATCTAAACATAGGCCACCTCCATATATTTGCCATAGTTATCAGGCTTGGGGGGCGGATTAACAACTGCATATTTTGATGTGTCTTTCCTCTCGCTTTCTCGCAATCTGTAGAAGTGATTTCGTGAAAAAGGACGGAAGTGTGTAACAGGAAATCTGGGGAAGAGCGCGCTATTTGATATGACCAATAAGCGCGCGGTAGTAGTGTGCTGTTATATAAAACTAAATCATATGTGTACATTATATTAATAAATTTTTCTATCTGAAAAAAGTGCACATCATTGATAAAAAATACAAGTGAGGAATAATGAATAATTATTCAAATAAGTATTTCAGTATTTCGCTTTTATAAATTGTGAGGTTAATTTCTGTCGCTACTCCATCGATATTTTTAATTTTGTATATGTGATATATTTAAAATGTAATAAATTATATTTTATTGTAAAGTTTTACTTCAACCGCGTCGGTTACACGCACTGTTTTTGTATAATCAAACTGTTTATAGTTATAGCGCCATCTAACGGAAACCACAAGATAACTTTCTTTATTGCAATTTATATATTAAGATCTTTTGGCTTGGATACTTGTTTTTTAAGCCATGTCTTCATTTCATTCGGAATATTCGTTTTTATAGATTTTTTTTTCACAATATGCTGTTGCGTCAGACTGCGAAGTTGTTGGGAGATTTTGGCGACAGCTCAACGCAGCGGACAGTCGATGACGACAGTCACCCAAGTTCATAAGGCGCCTAATCGATCAAATAACTTGATGTTTATATCAACATCGAATCACATATTTCGTCGTTTTCTCTAATAGTTAATATGCGCAGACACTTAATACATAAAATCGCATTACTTTTACGTATCAAAATCAACTTCAAACCATTATTTAAACGATAAAATAAGAGCATCAAATCGTCGACAGTCAAGTTCCCGCCAAAACCCAACTCTCTTTAAACTTTGCTTTACAACAAACACAATACGAAATAAGATTTTTCCCCCATATGACACAGCGGTAATATACACAAAGGAATAACCATTACAGTATTATTAAATTATATAAGTGGTGATATAATTCCATACATACCTGTACTCCCCAGAGGCAAATATTCTTGTCAACCATAAATGTAACAGAACAATCTAGAACACTTGTGTTCATACAGTCAGTGTGATGGATAATAGGGCGCTGGCAGTATATCTTGTTGAGGTCCGAGTTGTGCCTCTCCATCTGCTCGACCATACCCAAACCGGAGTGTGACTGGTTGTGTACCATTGACGATAGACGGACACCTTTTGTAACAAGAATATATTAATTAGATCACATATCTCTCCATTGTTGGAAGTTTCAAATTAAAACTATTTAATAGTATTATGTTTAAAGGCTATAATTGTTTGAAAGATACACCATTCAATATCTTATTTTGTTTCCCATTCTCCCTTCCACTAACGGACAACCAGACGCTCGGCTAGTCTCCAGCCCTTCGTTATTGACTTACCAAGTATTACATAACCATACAGTTTTCTTTATTATAGAATATGGATGCAAACGAGCACACAGTCCACCTGTAAATGGATGCTGTGGCCCATAGACATCTACATTTTTATCCTCAATTAAGAATCAAAATGCAGAGAAGCATTGCACATGCACAAATGCACAAAGCATTCCATCTCAGCCACCACTGGGGACTGAGATGGAATGCTTTGTTTCCAGTAAAAAGGGTCTCCGGTTTTCCACACTCACTATACGAAACCCAGCAGCATTAAGCTGCTGTTTTAAGCCGGTATTCTGTGAGAGTGTGGTCCTTCCCCGGTTGAGCTGATCCATTTGTGCTACAACCATAATATAGTTGGAGCGTGGCTCGACTACGTAAAGTTTGCTTCACCGTTCGTCATGCATTCAGCAAAGGTGTGGAATCATTTGCCAGTATCTGTTTTTCTATTCGAATACAATGTGGACGTCTTTAAGACAATAGTGTATAAGATTTTGTCAAGGTAATTCAGTACTCTTAACCATTTCCACTGCTTCACCACTTACCATCTTGTGGAATAATAGTAATAATAATGTCCTCCAGACCGAATTTAAGTCACGGCGGCCTGCCTCAACGACTAGCCATTGGCGCAGAACAGGATTATAGTGCCCAAGTGTATGCGCAAGCACAGGTGCACTCTATATTCCATCACTCTCATATTCCGATGGGACGGTAAACCGACACAACCGGAGAGAGATCAAGCGCAGGACCAACGGCTTTACGTGCCTTCCGAAACACGGGGGTGATACACCGCCAGTTACCTGACTCCGGGCAGCTATTGAGAGTTTCTTGACGGAAAAACTGAATAATTGATTTTTTTGCCCAACTCGGGATTCGAATCCAGGACCTCATGATCAGTAGTCGCGCCACTACAAGCACTAGATCAACGAGGCAGTCAGTTGTCAGTTGTGGAATAGTAGTCAAGTACTGATTTACAATTATTAAAAAAAATTAACACGACTAAATGGAAGGTTGGATCGGATATTATATTATAATACTCGCTAGTCGCTACTTTTGTCTGTTAACATCACATAAGATCTTCCCCGTATAACGACATCCATTCTGAGGGGGTTACTTATTTGATTTTCTTTAACCGCACATCTTTAAAACACATAAATAGTTGAATCAATGTAAATATACAGATAATCCCTCTGTGTAGTAGCCGTGTAAGAATATCCAGTATCCCATATCATCCCGTGGGTGTCGTACGAGGCGACAGAGGGAAACAAAGGACATGGGCGGTACCATCCTCTTAATAACAACTAGAAAATTAAAAACTACGGTTGCCAACCCTCCCGCCACGCGTGGTAGCTGTGGCAAATTTTCTCCTTACAATTAGAAATAATCTATGAAGGAAGCTTGAAGCTTGAATTGAGACAAATAGGATACCGTCGTGACGCGGCGGTCGTTGATATATATTGCAAGGATGCGACACTGGGTTGGGGTTGATTTGCCATACTTGCTCCACTGACACAGGGCTGGGGGTGTCCACTGTAAATGTTGGCATCTGTAAAATAATGTGTTGTCAGTACAAAATAAACCAGACGATGGGCAGCACGGTCTTTCTGATTACAATAAAAAATAAAAATAAACTATAATTACTAAGCCACGTGCCAAGCACGGCACTATGCCAAATATCCTCTATCCTATACCTTTAAACGAGCAATTCTTGTATATATATATATACAGAATGGGTCCCACATATATGCAATAAATGAAACCACAAGTAATACTAGTCCGTAGAAGTGTAGAAAAATTAAATATTAAATTAAAACCCGTAAAATAAAAAAGTGAAATTTTCAAACAAAATAAATATTAAAATAAATTCAGTAAAAGTGAACACTCTGTTTAGACAACGTACCTTGACCCCTTGGAAGAGTGACAACGTTGCACGCGGGTGGCACGCCGACAAAAGACACCGCTGTCGATATGTCGCAATAACAATAGTTTGCACTGCGTGGCAACGTCGCTTTTTAATGTTCAAGGATTCATTCAAGTTCATTGAATCATTGACTTAGTGACCCAATTCTATAGAGTGTTCAAATTTGCTTAAAATTAAAACTCTACTTTCTGACCTAATTACTGGACCGATTACGTTCATTTTTTGTATATCGTCAGCAAAGGCGATTACAAATATATGGTTTCATTTATTGCATATATGTGGGACCCATTCTGTATATATATATATATATATATATATATATATATATATATATATATATATATATATATATATAATCGGAATCTTGGAAACGGCTCTAACGATTTTCATAAAATTTTGTGTGCAGGGAGTTTCGGGGGCAATAAATCGATCTAGCTAGGATTTATTTTTAGAAAATGTCTTTTTGACCGTGTTTTTGGGCAATGAAAAACTGCTACAATATCGTTAGAATAAGAAGGTAAATTTTGACAGTTTGTTAATGATTACAAATAGCTTAATTGGTATACTGGGCGGTCACAAAATCGTAATACCATGGTTCGAGCCCGGACCGACCGACCGACTTTTTTTAATTTTTTTTTTCAAGTTCCTTTCTTTTTTGAGAAAATCTATTTTTTCGAGCCCTCTTTTAGTATTTTTAAAAACACGAAAATTTAAATTAAACTAATTGCACTGACGATTTTTTATTCAAATAACCAGTTCAATTTTTTCTATTATGTCGCTAAGATCAGAAAATATTATTCGTATTTCATCAGTATGTAATTTGTATCTAAATATAATTTCCAAAACACACGAATTATAAAAAAACCGAGCGAAAAATACCGAGCAAAGCTCGGTCAACCGGGTACTTTTTTATTATAAAATAGGGGAGTGAGAAAAGAACACACAATCCATCTGATGGTAAGTGGATGCTTTCGCCCATAAACATCTACATTTATACAATGTAGATGCGTTATCACTCCTAAGGATTACGATGGAATGCCTCGTTGTCAGTAAAAAGGGTCTTCGGTTCTCTAAACCCACCATATAACCCACCATATGAAACACAGCAGTATTAAGCTGCTATTTTACGCTGGTGTTCTGTGAGAGCGTGATCCTGCCCCGGTTGAGCCGACCCATTCGTGCTACAACCATAATAAAGCTGCAGCATGGCTCTACCACGTAAATGACGCAATCTATTGTGAAGGCTAAGTTCAGGAATGACTTTTAACAGGCTGCAAGAGTAACTGTTGTCAGTACCGATAGTTGCAGAGGTTCATGAAATGTTTTTGCAACTAGCAATACTGTTTTCTCAATAATTGAAACAAATCATTAAAAAAAGGAATTTTTAACAAGAATACATATAAATACAGATATAGTTATTAAATTTCATTAGGTCATTTATTAATTATGATTAAGCCATTGACCAAGTAGTAATTGTGCTCAATCAAGAATGCATAATATCACTTCCAGTCTCCATTGTTCAACGTCAATTCATTAAGTGAAGCTTGAAATCGGTATATGAATAATTTTGCACTCGGCGATCGAACCAAATAAAGTAACCGTCATGAATGTTTATTTTAATCTTTGTAGTCTTCTTTTATTATTTTACTATGTACTCATAACCTTTTAACATTATTTGTTTAGACTATAAAAAAAAATGGTGTATTTTTATTTTGTTATCAGTTTGTTTGTGTGTCGTGCCGTTTAATATAAAATTATGTTAGTGTTGTAAAACATTTCTCACGTAAGTGAATTTTAACTCTTTTGAGAAATAAATATTATACGCGTTCATTTCGAGTTTGCCGTCGTAGACCGTTACGACGTCACAGCTGACGGTACCGTAGACGAAAAAAGTCATCATGTTTATGTTTTTTAGTATTCATATTTTCAATAAAGTTAAATAATAACGTGTTCGATTTTTTGAATGATGATGATGATGATGAAATAATAACGTGTTCGATAAAATAAAATATTTTTTTATAGTTTTATTTTACATTTTAAATATATCAAATTAAAGATTTTCGAAGATTTTCTCATTGTAACAGAACAAATTAACGAATATCAACAGAAACAAAAACAAAAAATCAACAGTAACAAAAACAACAGCAAAAACAGTAACAAACTAGAGAACGTACGGGAGCATAAAAAACGGACGTAAGTACACTTCGACGTTGCTATCGGTACCCAAAGGGAGACGCTTGAGGCGCGGAATGAGGGGGCGCGGCGGGAGGTAACGGCATTCTTGAAGTGAACGACTAGTACTTTCACACTTTCCTAGAAGTAAGTTGTGTTGCTTGGAAAGATGAAAAAATTATTTAACCGTATATATATATATATATATATATATATATATATATATATATATATATATATATATATATATATATATATATATATATACGAGTATATTGTCTATAGATCATGCAAAACTACCATGATACCTTATTTATATTTTTTAAATTAATACATGTTTAATTCATAACTATGGGGTTTCGTATTGTAAACGGAGGTTGGGACCGTTTACATCCGTTTACAGTATTAAACACACTTAAATATTTGATTTTGATTGGGATTAAATATTAAAAATATTTGTGCCAGTTAGCCCCAAAGTTAGTATTTCTTTAATGATTTCCAGTCAAGAAACCAATTTTTATGTGGCCTAAGTAAATACAAATTTTAGCAAGAAGACTGCTTTAATCTAACGACCACCTATGTATTTCTTCCTGTAATTGGTTTTCTCGTGTTATTTTTTTGAGTACGTTTAAGTTTTTTTTATATGATTAGGATGACAAACGAACACACAGTCCACCTGATGGTAAGTGGATGCTGAGACCCATAGACATCTACTTTGAGATCCTCAATTGAGAATCAAAATCAAGGTGTGTTGTCACCCCTGAGTGCTAAAATGGACTGCCCCGTGTCCAGTAAAAAGGGTCTCCGGCTCTCTAAACTCACCATACGAAACACAGCAGCATTATGCTGCTATTTTACGTTGGTTTTCTATGAGAGCGTTGTCCTACCTAGGTCCGAGTCAACCCATTCATGCTACAACCAGAATATAGTTGTAGCGTGGCTTTATCACGTAAAAAATATAAATACATACCTACATACATCCATAATTAAAATGCAGATGCGTTGTGACTCCAGAGGACTAAGATAAAATGCTTCGCTATTTCACACCGGTATACTGCGTGAGAATACTATGAATAAGAGTGAATGCCTCGTTAGTCTAGTGGTTTTAAACGCGACTGCTGATCATGAGGTCCTGGGTTCGAATCACGGGTCGGGTCAAAAAAATCATTTATTGAGTTTTTCCGTCAAGATATTCTCAGGAGTTTCCCGGAGTCACGAAGTTGGCGGTGTTTCACCCCCGTGCCTCGAAAAGCACGTAAATCCGTTAGTCCTGTGCCTGATTTCTCTCAGGTTGTGTCGGTTCACCGTCCCATTGGATTACGAGAGTGAGGAAATAGAGAGTGCAATTGTGCTTGCGCATATACTTGGGCACTATAATCCTGTCCTGCGCCAATGGCTAGCCTCCGTTGAGGCTGGCTACCGTGAACGAAATTCGGTCCGGAGGACCTTATTACTGTGCTAGCGTAGTCTTTTCCCGGTCCATCCGACACATTATTGCTGCAGCTGTAGCATACTGCAGCATAGCTCTACCCCATATAAAAGCCTGTGCCAAGCATGGGATTATAAATATACAGGCTGTTAAGGCAAATGACGTCATTAATTGACGCCATATTGTAAAGGCGTGCCGCCGCCATATTGTATCGGATATCCCGCCATATTAAAACAATTTTTTAACAGCCAAGCACTAAATCATCGTCATCAGTATCACCATCAGATGAATCAGAATGAATACCAATAGCAACATGGCTCACTAACATAATTGCTGGTATCTCCATTCTTCACAAATTATTTGAAACAGGATGTAATAACTTTTGGAGCACAAATGAATGATTGGCCAACATTTTTCCAATATGACGCAAATATATGAAGTCATATACTGACCAATGTTTTGAAACAAATCACCAGTATGGCGTCGATTCATGACGTCGTTTGTATTGGCCAGTATACTGGGTTCTATTTCGGCACACAGTCTATATGAACAAAACAACAAGTAAACTTGGTACATAAATTACAATACTAAAAAAGAACTCGAAAGAATGTCAATAAAAATGTAAAGTTTACATACATTACAAGAAGGTCCACCACCAATCAGCTGTTTCCTTGGTACTCTACAAGTAGAAAATCCTCTAGGCATAGGCACATCGGAATTGCTTGAAAGGATATTCATAAGTACTGCAAAGGCTTCAGACTCTGTCAGCAGTGACGAACGGGCCGGCCCTTCAGCAAATTGCTGTGGGGTTAATGTGAGAAAACGAATCTTCTCTATTGCGCTGCGTACTGTTGGTTTTTCTTTGCCATCTGTAAGTTTTTGTTTACATCAATTTCAAAACATTAAATGAAACTCATTGAAGACCCGTTCAAGTTATGTTACTAAAACGGTTTTTGGCTAAATAATTATGACCAACAAAATAATTTACACATAACAGGTTTAAACCACTCTTCAAACACGTCAAACACGTGTATATAATTAGAAAATTTAAAAAGAAATATCCACATTTATTTCAGAGATGTGTTGATAATTATACAGATAAAATACTTCCGCATAGAGATGTAACAAGACTAAATTTTAGAAAATGTAAAACTGTCTCTTTCAGAAGGATTGTCCCAATATGCGTATAAACGTATATAATAAAATTTCAAGTGATATTTGAAAACTGCCATTTAAATATTTCCAGTAAAAATTAAAGCAATGGCTTATCCAAAATGTTTTTATTCCCTAGATGATTTTTATTGTTATAAACCAAAGTGATATTTCCTACAATCTTGACTTGATAATGTTACGAGCTTGAGGTTCGTGACAATAAAAATTGCCGATAAAATTAACTAAATTAACACTTTAATTTACTTTACACAAATTAAAGTTAAAACACTAATAACTAAACACACTAATTCACTTAATTCCGCTCCGAAGCTTCGCTTGTGTCGCCGAGTTAAACTCTGTCTCGATCGCATCTTGCGCCACCTATTTATTTAAATTAGCAAAATATCCGGAATGTTCAAGTAAACACGCGCAAGGTACCGAGAAATCGAGTATAGAGTTTCTAGAAACTTAGTTCTTCGGGTGGCGCTGTCGGTCGAGAGATCTGTGATGTCATTTACTGCAACGCTCCCCTCGCTCTCGTTCCTGACACTAGATGGCGCTAGTTGTGTCGTCGATTGGAGCGCGTAACAATAATATTGACTTAGTAAATTAATCTTACATATATATAAAAATCAATCGCTGTCCATTAGTCTCGCTAAAACTCGAAAGATTTTGATGAATTTTTTTGTGCGTATTGGAGTGGGTCCCTGAATGGTTTAAAAGCTCATTTGGACACGTTAGGTGGCGTTGTTGTCGAAAAAATCACTCCAGAAATCAACCGCCGAAGCCGGGCGGATCGTTCATAAAAAATAATAACTGTTGACATGTACACTTAATGTGACAAATTTTTTTAATTTAAAGTGGATCAAATTTCGTATTATTTTTAACTTCCCAATGGGAAGTTATTGTAATGGGTCCGATTTTACAAATTAGAAATTTTAACATATCTCTACATTTCAAGGGCTGTAGAGTCGAATAGTACGGTTTTTGAGAGGATGTCCGTGTTTGCACATGTACGTATGTACGTATGTATGTATGTATGTATGTATGTTCGGATTCAATTTTCGCCTAGTGTATTTCGAGAACAAAGAGTGATATTGACATGGGACCAGTTTCATTTAACGCATAATTATGTAACTTAGACCTCACCAGTGTTGCCCAAATGCAAGAAAAAGACGAGACTTAGCCAGTTTTGGTCTTGGCCTTGCGCCAATACACCTGGTCTTGTACTAACCTTTTTAACATATTATATTGCATTAGATTGTTACACAAGGGATTAAATAATAAATAAAGATGAAGGAATGAAGGCCATATATAGCACTTATATAAATATGAAGTTTCAAAGTTCAATGGCTTGCACCCACTTGGCAGGCGGTTTGGCAACTGCAGTCTTTTATAATTTTGATTTGTTATCAGAAGATGCTGCTGCACATATCCTATTTTAGTTAACCTCTGTTGCCTCTTTCAACATCCATGGTGCAATATGCGATTGTGTGTGGATATTCTTAAATTAAAATGAGATAGTTATTTTAATCTTTAAATTTCATCATCATCATCATCATTATTACAGCCCTTCACAAGTCCACTGTTGAACATAGGCCTCCCCTAAGTAATGCCACAAAGCACGGTCCTGAGCCACCTGCATCCATCGACTTCTTGCATGTCTTACCAGGTCGTCACTCCATCTAGTGAGGGGTCGTCCTACACTACGCCTACCGGTACGAGGCTGCCACTCGAGAACCTTTTTTCCCCATCGGTTATCGGTTCTTAAAGCTATATGGCCAGCCCATTGCCACTTCAGCTTACTTATCCGTTGGGCTATGTCGGTCATTCCGATTTTACTGCGGATATCCTCATTTCTGAGTTTATCACGGAGAGAAACCTCGAGCATAGCCCTCTCCATATCTCGCTGAGCGACCTTGAGCGTCCTCATACGGCCAGCAGTGAAGGATCAGGTCTCAGTTCCATAGGTCATCACTGGCAACACGCACGGTTGTATTATCTAGTTTTCAGAGTTTGAGGTATACCTGACGGGAAAATGTTTCGTAATTTCCCGAACGCTGCCCAGCTGAGTTGAATCCGTCGATTGACCTCCCGGTCGAAGTTGGACTTACCTAGTCGGACTATTGTCCCAGTCAAACGTACTCGACAACAACTTCAAACATAGTGCTCCCAACAACTACCGGCATAGATGTGACCTGGACATTAAACATAATCTTAGTTTTGTCCATATTCATCTTCTCTCTGTTGGGAGACACCATTGAGGTCATTGAGCATAGTGCTTAGGTCCTCCAGCGATTCTGCCATAAGGACTATATCGTCGGCAAATCGAAGGTGAGTGATGTACTCGCCATTGATGTTAATACCGTATCCTTTACAGTCCAGTAGCTCGAAAACGTCTTCCAATGCAGCTGTGAAGAGTTTCGGGGATATAATGTCACCTTGTCTTACACCTCTCTGCAGTTGGATAGGTTTCGAACTCTGGTTCTGTACTCGGATAGCCATCGTAGCCTTACTGTACAAACACTTCAGCACTTCGATATACCGACAGTCAACTTGGCACCACTGAAGGGACTGTAGCACGGCCCAAATTTCGATGGAATCAAAGGTGTTCTCATAGTCCACATACGCCAGGCAAAGTGGCAGTTTGTACTCTTCGGTCTTCTCTCAGCTTCTTCGGTCAGCTTTGACAGTTGGCTCATTCTGGCGGACAGATCTCTGGCAAAGACTTTGGAACCCTGGTTCCGCTCGATCGCTTCTTTAATACGAGCAGTATTAAAGTTGCGAAAGTCCCGCCGCATGCACTTGGAGATCTGTCTATTCAGTTGCATGTATGCTGTCAAATCTGCTGATGATTGCAGCCTCCCGTCTAACAGCCGTGAGATTAAGAGTGTGATCGGAGCGTCTTTGTGTTCTTCTGCGGCGGGTCTTGCAGAACTTAGCTCCAACCGCATGGACAGTTTCCACAAGCTAGTCATTCATATCGTCCACTGCATTGCAATCTTCTAGGCACTGAAAGCGGTTTCGTAACTCGAGCTGAAAGGTTTCGGGATTCTGTATTAGAGCAGAGCGTTGACTTCATTAGATAAGACCTCTGCAACTTAACATTTAGGTTCAGGATTCTAACCATTCGGTGATCGCTGCCAGTTTTACCCTTGCGATCACTGAACAGTTGCCGTCTAGTCGTCATAATGAAGTCAATCTCATTTTTTGTCGAACCGTCGGGGCTCGACCAGGTCCACTTTCTGTGGGGCCGCTTCTGGAAGAAAGAGTTCATCATAAAGAGTCCCTCTTTCTCCATGAAGTCGGCCAGCGGCTGGCCCCTTGGGTTCCGTATCCCTATCCCAAATTTCCCTACCTTCAGCTCACCGTTCCTTCTTGTGCTTAGCTTTGCGTTGAAGTTTCCCATTAACACCGTATAGTGAGTTTTGGAGGAAAGCATGGCTCTAGAAATATCCTCATACATTTCTTCCACCTCCTCATCGGTATATTCCGACGATGGTGCGTAAGCCTGTATGACCTTCAGCGAATACCGTTTGGTGATTCTGAGTATAAGGTACGCAACCCTTGTCGACACACTCCCAATCTTTACAACTTTTTAACGAGACTTGTGGATGACAAATCCAACATCTCCTTGAGACATATGGTCACCCTCCCGGTGATAGACCAAGTTGCCGGATCCGAGAATCACCGTGTCCTCCCCCTCTCTTCGGACCTCGGATAATCCTACAATATTCCAGCGCAACTTGTCTATCTCTTCTAGCTCCAGGATCTTCTCTTCAGTCCTCAGGGACCGTGCGTTATATGTTACCAGGTCGAGTCATCGTAGGTGGCAACCGAACCTCCACTGGAGATTCTTAGCACCCCTTGCCCCGTCGTTACCATGGTCGCCACCGTTGCCAGGAATAGCTCAACCACTGGGGACTAGGGACAGTTTCTTTGTAACCATTATGGGAGGTATATTGCCATAGTTGCTACGATTAGCGAGTGGGTAGGTAACCGCAGTTTTTTTTTTGTTGAGATCTTTAAATGTAGCAACAAATAATTTGGTATTATAGTACGGCCGCTGAGTTATTACCGATTTGACAGATTATTCTTAAATTAATCGATATAACATTGCACGAGCGACACATTTGCCGAATGATTTAGAATACCTCTTTAATATAAAACTTTATGTCAAAATGTCAGAATCAAGTAATTTTCCAATAAACTCTGTTTCAAAACTTAAAATAGTTTGTAAATAATATGAAAACATTTATTTTTTGTTCTTTGGCGCGCTTGTACAACTTGTGCTTGATAGTATTCGGTCCGAATTCATTGGAATAGATATGATATTTATTTTATTTGGATATTTTTATTTTACTTATTCCTTCGAGTAACTAGACTATAATGCTACCATTTTTTTGCGTTTCCTAATTGCACTGTGTTGCCAGTATCTCTATGATTTTTAAGATTTATGTGTGAACCAAAGACAGAAATACTGTTTTCTATGATTTAAAAATAAATACAATTAAAATGATTATGTATAATTTTTAACATTCATAATATATGAAACAACATTTAATAAATATAATTTTCTCCCTCAATTAAGCAATGTTATAGGTGTATTTTTTTAAGTAATTGGCGATACTACTCTGGAAACACCCTTACCACCGCTATTTTAATCTGTTTAGTCGCCTTCCGTACTCTCGTGCGCACAGACTACGTTCTCTTGTGTAAACGTTGTTTTTTGACTCGGCTTTCTCCTGTTTATCGCTGACAAAAACAAAATTAGTCCAATAAAGCGTTATTGGACTAATTTTGTTTGTGTTTGGTAATTTTGTTGAAAATGCCGAAACGAGGAAAAACATTGAATAGTCAATGTCGTGAGCTTGTACTAAAGCTACAGGATTACTTTGAGCGTGAGTCACAAAATGGCCGCCCTTTGAATCCTGTCACTCAAGTGAAAGATCGGGTTTCACAAGCTCTTGGAATTGGTGCAAAAACACTATATAATATAAATAAAGAAAAATTTGGTGCTTCTGGAAGTGAAGATAATGTTTTACGCACTCCTAAGAAAAAACGAAGACAAAAGCCCGTGACAGGTGTTGATGTTTTTGATGCAGATGCAATAAGAAACCACATATATGGTTATTATACTAGGAACGAGTTTCCAACTAGACGTTTGCTTTTGGTCTCTTTAAAAGAAGCTGGCTTGTTTAAAGGCGGTAAAACGGCGTTGTCAAAACTATTGCACGAAATTGGGTTTGAATATAAAAAAACGAATAAAAGGAAAATATTAATGGAAAGATTTGATTTAATAATTAAAAGGAGCGAGTTTTTAAGAGAAGCCAGAAAAATCGAGTCTTGGGACAACGTCGTTTTTGTTGACGAAACATGGTTAAATGCGAACCACACTGTGTCACGCTCTTGGACTGACGAAACAAAAGCATCAACCTCAAAGGTTCCAATTGGAAAAGGATCGCGACTGATAATTTGTCACGCCGGTTCTGCTGGAAGTGGTTTCTTTGAAAATGGACTGCTGGCTTTCGCGTCAAAAAGTACTTCCGGTTACCACGAGGAGATGGATATAGACACTTTTACGAATTGGTTCGAAAATCAATTATTACCCAGCCTGCCAGAGCCTTCTATCATAATAATGGACAACGCTTCATATCACTCGAAACAAGTGAATAAAGCGCCTACTCAGGCCAACAAGAAAGCTGATCTCGTAGCATGGCTACACCAAAATGGAATTGAAACTACTGCCGAAATGCTGAAGTCTGACTTAGTAAAGTTGGTACGCGAAAATAAAACATCAAGAGTCCGTTATGAAGTAGATGAGATAGCTCTAGCACATGGACATCGGGTACTTCGAATTCCGCCTTATCACTGCCAGTACAATGCCATTGAACTAATATGGGCACAAATCAAAGGTATTGTTTTTTATCGCATAAGTTATGAATATGAATAATTTGTACTATTATAACATCCAATATTCAGCATATAAGTAAAAAGATACATAACTAAGAAATAAATATCTCATGTCCCTTACATGTAGGTAATTGTGTAACATTTCGTTTATTTAATGTAATAAATTAATGTTATTTAATGTTTACATTACAGGTTACGCAGCTCGTAATAATACGACTCCGCCATTCAGTACTAATAAAATGATGGGTCTATTAAAAGATGCTTGCAGCAAAATAACAAAAGAAGATTGGGTCAAGGTCGTCGAAAAGACTCGAAAACTAATAACAGAAGATTATGAACGCGATATAAGAGTGGACACCATTATAGAGAATGAAATTGTCGATCAATGATCGATGACAGCTCTGGCGAATCTGGTTCAGAGTCTGAATAATTGTTTTAATAAATGATAGGTAGTCATTTATTAAAACATCTTGTACCTACTCTATTCATTAAAATGTGTAACAGTGCTTACAAATTTGTTTTATTTTGATATGTCCTCGACCATTCGAATTATCTACGCCCATCAAGGATACTCCACCTAATAAAGAACCTGTGTCTTTAACTATTATTGTTTTGATTTTATTTAATTACACACTATACTAGAATATTTAAAAACAAACTGTTCCCAAATGATATTAGGGTTACTGGTTCAGTCACTTCACTAGTATTGTCAATTTGTTGTGTCAAATCGGTAATAACTCAGCGGCCGGAGTATAGGATTGTACTGAATGAAAGGCTATAGTATCTGCCTACCTTTTTAGATGACAGGCCTATGTGTTTTAAAATAAATATTGAAATGTAAAAAAGTGATATAAATCAAACCTTTTGTTTTTTTTGCTTCCTCTGGTTGGGGAACTGCATCAGTGGCAGCTTCATTTTGCTCAGGTTCATTACTTCTGCATGGCTCAGTGACTGCTTCAGGGCTGTTTTCGGCACTACTGTCCACATTTACTACTTTTTGTTCAATTGATACAGCACTAGCATTCTGTGGAAGTAGTAAGTTTTTAAAAACCTCACAAGATAATCCAAAATTATAAACATATACCATTACAGTCTATTAAAGTCTATTGCTGAATATAGGCCTCCCCTATGCCTTATAGGGGAGAGGGGGGATATTTGCCATAGTTGCCCTGCTTGGCAAGAAGGTTAGCAATCGCAGTTTTTTTATTTTTCCCTTTGTCGCCATTTACGACACTCATGGGATGATAAGCCACAGTGAATATTCTTACACCGCCACTACATGAGTTTATATTTTCAATATTTTTTTAAGTTAATATACATATAAATAAACATGTAAATATAAATAAATGGAAATTAGGAAAATTATCACGGGAAGTGCTCTGAGGAATTGTTCGGATTAATCCCAGCCGCAAAATTTCGTGAACGCACTACGCGGCATACGTCCCGATACCATCCACACCATCTGGATGCTCGGCGGTCCACCACTGTACGTTTCACAAGGAGTTTTCTTCCACGTACAACCTCTCTGTGGAATAGTTTACCACCGGCGATTTTTCCGGACCGATACGACCTGGGGACCTTCAAGAAAAGAGCTTACTCCTTTCTAAAGGGCCGGCAACGCACCCGCAATTCTCCTGGTGTTGCGGTTGATCATGGGCGGCGGTAGTCACTTAACATCAGGTGAGCCGCATGCTCGTTTGCCCCTTCTTCTATAAAAAAAAAATTAATGTGTAAAATATTTTATGGTTTAAAATGCATCACCATGATCATTTCATCATCAGCCCTTTATAAGTGCACTGCTGAACATAGGCCTCCGTCAAGGTATGCCACAAAGCACGGTCCTGAGCCACCTGCATCCATCGACTTCCTGCATGTCTTACCAGGTCGTCACTCCATCTAGTGGGGGGTCGCCCTACACTACGCCTACCGGTAGGAGGCTGCCACTCGAGAACCCTTCTTCCCCAACGGTTGTCGGTTCTTCGAGCTATATGGCCGGCCCATTGCCAATTCAGCTTACTAATCCGTTGTGCTATGTCGGTCACTCTGGTTCTACTGCGGATATTCTCATTTCTAAGTTTATCACGCAGAGAAACTCCGAGCATAGCCCTCTTCATAGCTGAGCGACTTTGAGCGTCCTCATACGGCCAGCAGTGAAGGACCACGTCTCGGTTCCGTAGGTCATCACTGGCAACACGCACTGGTTGTACAACTTAGTTTTTAGGTTTTGAGGTATACCTGACGAGAAGATGCGTCGTAATTTCCCGAACGCTGCCCAGCCGAGTTGAATCCGTTGATTGACCTCTCGGTCGAAGTTGGACTTACCTAGTCGGACTATTTGTCCCAGGTAAACGTACTCATCAATAACTTCGAGCTTAGTGCTCCCAACAACTACCGGCATAGGTGTGACATGGGCACTATTGAGGTCATTGAGCATAGTGCTTAAATCCCCCAGCAATTCTGCCGTAAGGACTACATCGTCGGCAAATCGAAGGTGAATCAAAAAGCATTCGTACTTTAAAATGCAAAAACTCAGAATCATCAATTGTAAATTGTGAATTTATATTTTTAATATTTAAAAGAATATTAAGATTTTTTTTATAGCTTAAAGTGTTACAACACTTCTATTTTACATTTCAATATATCTTTATCAAAATATCTTTTTATCTTACTTGATCATTTGAAGTAGAAGGTGCTGGACTCTTCTGTCTCTCAACAACCTCTGTAGGTGGGCTGACACTTCTTTCTGATGCTCTCTTATCCAAAGCTTTGGCATACCTCACAGCTGCTTCAAATAAATCTAGCTCACTGTCCACATTGAGATGATCAAGGGAGAATACTGTAATCACCGTATTGAGTTCCACATCTTCAAAACTACTGTCATTTAAAACCTCTTTGGTATTTGTACTAATTATCTAAAATTAAAAATGTACAAGAATACCTCCAATTTAGTAAAATCTTATTGTTACTACTAATGAAAACATTGTGAGCTTATAAAGTTTAATCCTTCAATCCTCATAAAAATCCCATGCAGTCGCATGTGCCTGGCAAATTCTGAGCGGTTGCAACTACTGTATAACTGTATTTTTATTGCACTAGAGGATAGAAAATTTTATATTGATTCTATAATGCCAAACTTCTTCATAGAAAAGTAGTCTCTAAATATAAGTGTTAATGGTTTAAATTAGAGTGGTTGAATCCGACCTGCATGAATTTTGACAGAATAGCGCCGCAGTTAAATTCGACCGCCAAGAGATTGAAAGGTTAAATGAAGTATATTTTTATTGAAATTTTCATATTTTACAAGCTCTTATTCATATAATTACAAAATATTTTTATCATAAGTTAATAAAAAAAAATTAGTAATTCTTCTAACCAAACTGACCGTGATGATGTTATAGTGCATGTATTTATATATTATGTATGTCCATTTCTTTCACTCACTTTGTAGCCTCAGTAGCATGATGGAATTTAACATTTGGGGTGTTGTCAGATTTCTCTTAATCATTGAATTGACTCTACTCAACCAACTTCAAAAAAAGAGGAGGTTCTCTATTCAACTGTTTTTTTTTTGTGTGTTGTGCTCAGAAGTTTGTTTCAGGTGAACTGATTTTAATGTTCTTTTTTTATTAAAAGCTGTGCACTTCATGTGGTCTCTTATAAATTTAACCTAGATCTGACCAGTCATTTGAGTTATCTTTAATAATGCATATTTAATTAACTTTGACTACATTCACATTCTCATTTTATTTACATTGAAGTCGGTTGTACAATATTTTTAAGTTTACTACTTGTTAGTACTCATTTTTACACATTCGATTTTTCTAACTAATTTTTTTATAACCATTGGACTATTTTAATAAATTATTTTGTATAAAGTTTTAAATTCCTCCTTTACCTGGATACACTTTTCCATGAGAACATTTTCTTCAAACAACCTTGCAAACTCATATGCTCTGCATGCATTTTTTGGATATAGATCTGACCAAAGGTACCTTGTACACTCCTTAACAAGATGTGGCAGCATGTATTTTTTAGCTCCATAACAAAGTTCACATGCTTTGTCAAAAGAACTTATGTTGATATTTCCAGTGTACATATATCTAAAAAGAGTTTGTTATTTTAGTAACAATCCCATAAGATGCAAAATTAATTAAAAAGAGTTCTATTAAGCTATAGCCTTATACAATAAGAGTCTAAGTCAATATGGTTCCGTTTCACTGATATTTGCATAAGCCTTGACTTCACTTACTAAGCTTGGATTACCAAGAAAAATTAAAAAGAATAGAAAATACATACTCCAAAAGCGCTTTGAAGGCATCAATTTGCACGTCCAAAATAGGTATAGGATCATTCCTCTCTGCCATACCACCATAAAACATAGCTTCAAAGACGGGAGAAGACATCGCCAAAATTAATTTGTGGCCAGCAATAACCACTTGATGGGGTTCTGTGCCGACTAAAAATGTACAGTCTGACCATTGACCAGATTGCAAAAGATATGCACCTCTTTGTTTCAGCTCCGTACATTCTAACTGCCAATCGGTCATTTTGTTTGAGTTTTAGGGAACTATTTTAATTTCTTCACTAAAGAATGAATATTCATGTAGAACAAACGCGAATATGTTTATTTTATTTTGTTGATGAAAATTGACAAAACAAAAATAATTTGTTAGTTCTTTTGACATCTGTCAAGTAATTTATGTCAAATTGTAATTTTTATTATTAAGATTTTTGCTTGGATGCTCATCTTTAAGCCATGTCTTCATTTCATTCGTATTATAAATTTTTCCTTTACAATATGCTAATGCGTCAAATTGCAAAGTTTTTGGGAGATTTTAACCGCAGCTCATCGCAATGGACAGTCTATGACGACAGTCACTCAAGATTATAACGCGCCTAAACGATAAAAATAGCTTGAGGCTTATATCACATCGAGCCCTTGTTTCGTCGTTCTCTCTAATTAGAGTTAGAGTTCCGTCGGCGGTCAGGTTTTTTGGCCTTTGATTGATGGCTTTGCCTAATAACCAAAAAGAGCACATAAAATGTAAGAAATATTTAGTGCATTATTATGTTATTTTCATACACTAAAATTAAATGTTCTTAATTATTTTTATTTTTATTTCAACATGTCATAATCCACTTCAAACTATTAATTGATCCATAATACAGAAACGCGGTCAAACTCCTTTCAAAATTCCTCCTCATGTATAATGTGTTTTTATTTTGTTATGTAATCAGGAAGAAGCTGCAAACCATCTCTTGTTTCATTTCTCTCATAAGAGGCGAAAACCTTTTATACGGTACCCACGGAATGATACTAAGAAGTAGTGGAATGTCTTACACCGACACTATACTGCAAGGTATCGTATGTGAGTCAACTATGAAAAGATTTCATTTTTTTTATGGAAGAGGGGGCAAACGAGCATGCGGCTCACCTGATGTTAAGTGACTACCGCCGCCCATGATCAACCGCAACACCAGGAGAATTGCGGGTGCGTTGCCGGCCCTTTAGAAAGGAGTAAGCTCTTTTCTTGAAGGTCCCCAGGTCGTATCGGTCCGGATAAATCGCCGGTGGTAAACTATTCCACAGAGGGTTGTACGTGGAAGAAAACTCCTTGTGAAACGTACAGTGGTGGACCGCCAAGCATCCAGATGGTGTGGATGGTATCGGGACGTTTGCCGTGTAGTGCGTTCACGAAATTTTGCGGCTGGGATTAATCCGAACAATTCCTCAGAGCACTCCCCGTGATAGATGCGATAAAATACGCAAAGAGATGCAACATCTCTTCGCAGCGCCAGTGAATCGAGCCGATCGGAAAGCACTCGGTCGTCGACGATTCGAGCCGCTCTGCGCTGGATGCGGTCAAGTGGAAGGAGCTGATACTGGGGAGCCCCAGCCCAGAGATGGGAACAGTATTCCATGTGCGGTCGAACCTGCGCCTTGTAAAGTTGCAGGCGGTGTGCCGGCATGAAATACTGTCCCGCTCTGCTGAGCACGCCAAGCTTTTTAGAGGCCAATTTGGCCTTCCCTTCCAAGTGACCACGAAACTGCACGTCACTCGATATTCGACGCCGAGGATTCCGATACTGGCTGAGGCAACAAGGGGAGTGCCTTGAAACTGAGGGGATACGTCAAAGGGGTTCTTTTTAGCGGTTAACGCGCAAACTTGTGTCCTCTGGGGGTTAAACTGGACTAGATTTAGTCGTCCCCAATCCGAGACTCCGTTCAGCAGTGACTCGACGTCAGACACAAGTTTGTACCGGCACTCGGAGACGTTTTCCCGAGAAATATTGGCTCGGCCGGTGTAAAGAGCATCACCAGTGCTGTCATCCGCATGCAATGAATGTTACGGGTATGCAACATATCATTGATATGCAGAAGAAACAGCGTTGGCGATAGCACGCAGCCCTGTGGAACACCAGCATTAATAGGCTTGCAATCGGAGCTTGCACCGTCTACAACGACCTTGATGCTCCGATCTGCAAGAAAGCTGGTGATCCAATCGCACAATTTCTCGGGAAGCCCATAGGAAGGGAGCTTCGAAAGAAGCGCTTTGTGCCAAACCCGATCGAAGGCCTTCGCAATGTCTAAACTAACGGCCAATGTCTCCCCCTTGAACTCTACTGCCTCCGCCCATCTGTGAGTGAGGTAGACCAGAAGATCACCAGCTGACCGACCACGGCGAAAACCGTATTGGCGGTCACTAATCAGCTGGTGATCCTCAAGGTACCTCATGAGCTGGCAGTTTACAATGGACTCCATTGTTTTGGAGAACAAGGAGGTGATGGCGATTGGCCGGTAGTTGGACGGGTCTGAGCGGTCGCCTTTTTTAGGGATCGGGTGGACGAAAGCCGTCTTCCATGATTTTGGGACTACGCCTAGGGAGTAGGAGTACCGGAAAAGACGCGTTAAAACCGGTGCCAACTCTGGAGCACACGTCCTCAGCACAATTGGGGGGATTCCGTCAGGCCCACTCAACTTGTGGATGTCCAGGGAGAGGAGTGCTTTGCGAACCGAGCGCTGTGTGAACTGCACTTCCGGCATGGAGCACTCACACCGCGGGATGGTCGGCGGCGTACTCCCCCCGTCATCGAGAGTCGAGTTAGACGCAAAGAAAGAGCCTAGAAGATCGGCTTTCTCCTTTGCAGTATGGGCCAGTGAGTCGTCCTCCCTGTGCAGAGATGGAAGAGATGGCTGACAGAAATTCCCCTGGACAGCCTTGGCGCGAGACCGGAATGCACGGGTTCCAGAAGGAAGGCGAACTAGTTTCTCGTCAATTCTGCCTATGTGCTCTGACTTTGCCTTGGCAATGACTCTTTTGAAGGACCTAGAGGCGGAATAATACTTCTTTTTTAGAGCGATGGTGTTTACATCCCGGGACGCTGATGCATCAACCCAGGCTTGGTAGCACTCCTGCTTATAGCATGATGCTATTTTACAGGAGCGACCAAACCATGGCTGAGATTTGCCTCCAATGGGCACCACAGAGGAAGGAATAAAAAGTTCCATACCCTGAAGTACCACATCAGTAACAGAATCCGCAACAACGTTGGGACCGTCCGGCGAGAAGCAAACCCGCCCTCAAGGGTAGGATGCAAAGAAAGACCGCATCCCATCCCAATCGGCTGACCTATAGTGCCAAACACGGCGGCAGCCTGCAGAATGCAACCGCGATTTCAGCGTGAGCCATGGCGTAGAAAATACTGATACTGGCGAAAGAAAGCAGTGTAACAGATGCGAGATATTTTCAACTCTGCAAATTCGCCTGTTAAATTGACACCGCACAGTAGCTAAGCATTTAGTTGCGGCATTGCGGTGTCCAAGGCCTAATCCCGTACGGAACATGATATTTGTTTGGTCTATTAATAATTATTCTGTCTGAATGTTAGTTAATATGTACGACAGTGGAGAAATGGTATGTGTGTAAAAATTTATAATAAAATTCCCAAATGTCTACAAAAAGAAGAATCGTTGTATAAAGTTAAAAGAGAGCTTAAAAATATTTAGTTGAAGAAAGTTTCTATTCGTAAAAATAATAATTGTTTAATTTGAATATGTATGACCTCTTTAATATCGTTGTAAATATTGCACATGTTTATTAAACCTAAAAGTAATGTTTAGTTTAAGAAAATAAAATAAAATTCATCTTTCTAAATTAATTAGATTAAATTGATATATAACATAATATAATATAATATTGCTACGCCCTATCAGGGCTCATGTTTGGCTCTAATATATCCAACATAAGAACTATTTATGTAACCACATGAACGCAATAAAATGTTTGAGTTTAAGTTTTAGTTTGAAATTCCTACTATAAGTGTAGTATTTTCTTGAAAAACTATAGAAATGCGACTTGATGAGAAAATTGATATATTGACACGAAGTAACAAAATATTTATTATGCACAGCGTGTATAAACAAGTGAATGTGGAATTATACAGCATATAAAGAATTTATCATCTCTTCGTCCAAAAAAGCTATTGTCTCGTTCGGCCAATAGAAAGCTTCGCTTAAAACTGTTTTCGATGTTAGTCCAATGTCAAGGAACAATATAACTGTTACGGCTGAAATATACGAAGTTAACCACACCAAAAGCGCAACCATCATTAGCCAAATTGTGGTTTGACGTCGCTGATCTTGGTTTAATTCGTCCGTTGTCAAACCTAATTCTTCTAAATGTTTATTATCCATCTAAAATGTAATTTTAAGGCATTTTAAAAACTATCGTCTGTAAAAGATTTCCGGCATTTATCATAAAAATCCTTAACATTGTATCTCTCTCCAGTTCCATGAGTATGTTATAGAACTGAAAAGAGTATATTGATAAAGGCGAGATAGATAAAAGATTCTCTTTTATCATAGTAACGGGACAAATAATTTTACAACTACAAATACAAATTTAGATAATAGTTTAATTAAAAGTGAGAGCCTTCAGAATTCTTTTTTCAGGTTATTTTAGGGCTGAATCAGTTTTCTCGACTTCACTCGACGTTCTCATTTGCTAATTTCCGACTATATGATTAGCCCATCCAGAGATGACAACAGTTCATATTTTTTATTTAATTAACATAAACATTTCCCAAATATATATACCCACCATTTAGTAGAAACAGGTCAAACAGACCTTTTGCGGCTTCTGCATTAACACGTTAGATATTATAATATTTACCGCAACGAACGTGTAAAAAGATCTTTATCCAATGGTTCCATGAAAATAGGAAGACAAACAAAATTTAGCCCTAGCCCCACTTTACAGGTTTAATAAGAGGCCTCAATTGTACTGTTCTTTCCATGTAGGAAGTATACATTCATGTACTTACATTTCTTACTTTACCCACATTTATATTTAGTAGACAAAATCTACTAAATACTGTCTACTAAATACTACTGTCGCATCCGAAGCTGGAAGCTTCAGGAATCGGATACTAGGGACAAATATCACACGAGGGTAGCCGAAAAGCTTGACACCATCGATGGCAGGAAAGAATGTGTGGAGAGAACATGGCAGAACCTTAGGGATGGAATGGTAAGTGCAGCGGAAGAAGTATGTGGTACGACAAAAAGAGGTAGTAGTAAAAGAAGAGATGCATGGTGGAATGACGAAGTGAAAGAAGCTGTAAAAAAGAAGAAAAAAGCATGGTTAGACTACTTGGCCTCTAGTAACGATGAGCATATGAGAGAGAAGATGAAAGAAAGATATAAGCTGCAGAAAGTTCATGCGAAAACACTGATTGAGGAAGTACGTGAAAGGTGTAGAATAGAAGCGGACGAGAGGTTGTCGCACAACTTTAGGGAAAACTCCAAACTCTTCTGGAAAGAGGTTGGAAGGTCCCGGAGTGGTGCGACAGCTTTAAGAATGAACAAAGTGCTTTCGAGAACCAATGACGTCCTCTCAGAAAAATCGGACGTCATGCAGCGATGGAGTGAATTTTATAGAGAATTGTATGCGTGTCATGATCTTAGTGAAGGATCCGGGGGTGACGCCGTGACTGGCACGCCAGACACGGACCTCGATGACACTGAGGTCATCAGCATGAAAGAGATTGAACGTGCGATTCGAAGTTTGAAATGTGGTAAGGCTGCGGGACTAGACAGAGTTACTGCTGAAATGATCAAGTACGGTGGGCCTCGCGTCTGGGACAGCTTTCATCTGCTGTGCAATTTGTGCTGGCGGACGGGAGATGTCCCGGATGATTGGCGATCCGCGGTCATTGTGCCTTTATATAAAGGTAAAGGTTCACATTTTGACTGTGGGAGCTATCGGGCGATCAGCTTGACCAGTTTAGCAAGTAAAGTTTATTCGAAGGTTTTGACACGCAGGATGCAAGAAAAATCGGAAAGATTCTTATGGGAGGCACAATGCGGATTTAGACCTGGAAGAGGATGCACGGATCAAATGTTTTCTCTCCGCATGATCACGGAGAAGCTTCTGAGTGTTAACCAGAGGATTTTCTGTGCTTTTGTGGATCTGGAGAAAGCATTTGATAAGGTTATAAGGAAGAAAATGTGGGAACTGTTGCCGGGATATGGTGTGGATGGTCGATTGTTAAGGGCTGTGCAGTCACTTTACTATGACTGTAAAGCCTGTGTGCGGGTAGGGCATGACCTGTCACCCATGTTTAGCGTCCAAGTGGGCGTAAAACAGGGTTGTGTCATGTCTTCCTGGCTGTTCATACTGTATCTCGACAGCTGTTTACAGAAGCTGAAAGATAGCTGTTTGGGTGTGAAATTGGGTGACATAAAAGTTAATTGTCTGCTGTATGCTGATGATGCAGTGCTTATTGCACCATCAGAAGCAGAACTGCAGGCATTAGTCACGTGTATGAAAGAGGAATGTGAAATTAAAGGTCTCCGTTTGAATGCTAATAAAACTAAGGTTCTGGTATTTGAAAAGGACGAAGAGAGAACGAAATGCGAAATATGGGTAAATCAGGAATGTCTAGAACAGGTAAATGAAATTGTATACTTGGGGAGTGCTTTCAGCCGGGATGGAAGATGTGATTTAGATGTGGATAGGCGTGTCGCTGCCGGAAACAAAGTCAATGGTGCCCTGAATGCATTAGTCAAAAGGCAAGGCGTGGTGAAGAGTGCACGCCTTGCAATACATAACGCAGTTTTGGTACCGACTTTGTTATATGGCAGCGAAACCTGGGTATGCCAGAAGAAGCATAAAAGCAAGTTGAATGCAGTGGAGATGCGATCTCTTCGTAAAATGTGTGGCGTCACCATAGCCGACCGAAAGCGAAACGAAGAGATTCGCAATATGGCAGGATTGAAAGATGACCTTATCACAAAAATTGATAGGGGCGTACTCCAATGGTTTGGGCACGTTGAACGAATGAGTGAAGACCGAATGGTGAAGAAAATATATAGAGCGAAAGTAAATATTAAAAGGTGTCGAGGTAGACCGAGACTAACTTTCGAAGACCATGTGAGCAAATTGCTCGAAGAGGGGAGGGTCAAGAGTACTCGGATACCTAGACGTGCATGTATGAAGAAGTTAATGAACCTGAAAGAAGCGAAAGAGGTATGTAAGGATCGTGACACTTGGCGATCTGTTCTCTCTGGCTACCCCGTTAGGGATTGTGCGTGACGATAAGTAAGTAAGTAAGTAAGTAAGTACAAAATCTACTAATTATAATGACACATTAATAGACTATAGACAGAATTAAAATATGTGGGTTTCTTGTATAACAGCGGTACCCTAAAAGCTGACTGTTTTATTTAGTCACGTGCATTTAGTATAGAATCTCGTCTTTCTTGAAGTTGGATAAATAACCACCGAAAACATGATCAATCAGCACACAAAATTGCTATTTACAACTACATCAATGCCGACGGGAACGAATTTTACTTACTTTCGTACTACCTAATTTTGGGGTGATCGCGAGTGTTTACTCGTATATCTAAAGCTACCTAGGCTAAGCAGTGACGCTTCCGGAAATCAAGCGTAAGCTGCTTCTGTATTTTAAAAACTTGAAACGCGCAACTTGTTTTTAAGCTGTCTGGACTCATTTCTATTTAATTATTTTTATAGATAGGGACGTTGAATTATTAGTAACAATGTGATTGAAAAAGAACCCATCGTCCTATTTGGTCTCGTGTATGTGTCTTCATACGTGGTAGAGCCATGCTGCAGTTATATAAGTAGTATAGTTGTAACACGAATGGCTCCGCTCAGTCGGGGAAGGACCACGCTCTCACAGAATAGCAGCGTAAAATAGTAGCTTAATACTGCTGTGTTTCGTATGCTGAGTGTAGAGAATCAGATACCCTTTTTACTGGAAACGAGGCATTCCATCTCAGTCCTCACGGTTGACAACGCATTTGCATTTTGATTTGTAATCGTGGATAGATGTAGATCTATGGGCCGCAGCAACCACTTACCATCAGGTGGACTGTGTGCTCGTTTGTAACCGTATCCTATAAAAAAGACGGCCGTAGAAAACTCTAAGCAGGTCTTATTATCTGCTTTTAACACTATTTTCCGTTAGATTCCAGTAAAGTAACTAATAAAGACACAAAATTTATCAAAGCAATTCCACCAGAAAAGACGAGTCTGGCCCATGCCATACTTACAGAGCTAGAACGCTGTAAAATTTCTTTAAGGATAAGGATTGGATTTGTCATCTTATTTGATTATTTTTTGCTTCGAAAAAATAAAGTGTTGGTTACAAAGATTTAATTAAAATTTTCAGAACATTTCTTAATTTTACCTAGTAAATGTAGAAAAAGTCATTTCACTGTTCAGTATGTATGTTAATTGTCATTTTCAATAATTTTATAATTGTTAGGTCATAGTACAAAGATCATATAATTTACTACGTTTTATCATGGTAGTGGGTATAATATTATATACTCTGTGACTGTGACCATTCATAATGATTTCTTATATTTACGCGAACAGCACCCATGGTCAGGGTGGTTGTGGGGGAGGAGAAGACTGAGGTGTTTGACGCCTCAATGTCATACGATCCCAAACTGATGGTAGCGCCTGTAGCAGTGGATTTAAATAGCCCTGCGAATCATTTTTGGAAGAAATCGGTATTCTTTAGCGAGGTCTATCAAATCTGATATAGTGACGGAGGCGATCCTATACATGTTCACAGACTGCAGACTTCCCGGAGTGTCGGTTCTTCACATCAGCTATGTGTTCTTTAACGTGGATTTTTATTGATCTTTTTATTTCACAATCTAGCTTGTATACTCCTGCATCTTGTAAAGGAATATTACATTTGATGGATGGTACAACTTGATTAATCTTGATGAGATGTAGCCAACCTCGTCTGTGACTTCTCTGACATACTGTTGTACGACAGGAACACGCTCTATTGTGGCTGGCTCCACTCGGTCACCGTGACGTAGGCGTGTGACCCGAAGCTTATTGTCTTATAATACAATAAGCTTCGGGTAATAATTACAAAATAGAGTTAAAGTGGTCTAAAAATGCAGTTACTCTCCATATGGTATTTGAAAGTGTCATCTACGTACCGCTTCTAGAATCTTGGATTTACAGAAGCAGTAAGAAGGGCTATCTCCTCAAAGTCCTCCATAAATATGTCGGCGACTATGGAAGATACAGGTGAACCCATCGCCACACTATCTACTTGCTTGTAGAACTCTTCCTTCCACATAGATGGCCAGATGTGAGGCAGTGGCCGCGTAGTACTGCATATTTTAGGGGCATGTTTATAAGACTGAAGATGTGATTACTGATGTGTTTCTTTATGAGATACTCCCCCAGGGAGGGGGGGGGGATATGCACACACCAAAACAATCGTCTTTCACTACGCCAAACTTACAACAATAAAACAATTAAAATAACAATTAAAACAATAAACTCATAATATCACACATAGATAGATGATATATTATAACATTTTCATACGTGGTAGAGCCACGCTGCAGCAATATTATAGTTATAGCACGGAAGGGTCTGCTCGACCTGGGAAGGACCACGCTCTCACAGAATACTACCGTAAAATTGCAGCGTAATACTGCTGTGTTTCGTATCGTAGAGATTCGGAGACCCGTTTTGACTGGAAACGAGGCATTCCATCTTATTTCTCAGGGGTCACCACCTTTTACGTTTTGATTCTTATGTTAAGTTCGAGGATAAATGTAGAAGTCTATGGGACACAGCATCCACTTACCATCAGGTGGACTGTGTGCTCGTTTGACACCCTTATTCTATAAAAAAATGGTATCACTCGGTGACTCGGATACTCGACAACTCGAATACGTACTCGGATCAGTCGCTCGATCGGTCTACTACAATAACGTGATTACGAAAGGTAACTCCATATTTTTATAAATTTAGTGTGGCAGATCTCTTTTTGCATCAGAAAACTGAATCATACGACATTTTTGTAGGACATCGATTCAGCCGAGCAATTAGATTTAGTCTAATGAGCAGTGCAGCTGCTGGTGGCCTATGTTGCTCTATGATACCAGTCAATCAGTCAATTAATAATAATATAAAAAATAACCTTTATAGATCATTTTTATAATGAATAAATCCTTATTTCGCACCGAATGTTTTGTTCAGAGAACTTAAGTCTATGTTAGTGTATTATAGAAATATAATCAATAAAAATGTAAATATTTATTTATTATATGACCTGCTACACTGTACTTTCACATATACCCAGTGTTTCAGCATATAGCATTTATACCTAGCTGTGATTGGTTTTAGGGTGTCATTGTATCTGCCGCGCACACGATGGAGACAAGAGACGCTCTCTTTGCGCATTTTGTCGTGAAAACCGTTCACCACAGATTACAGTGATACATATGAACTAGTCTACGCACGTCTTTGCGGACGCGCGAACGTTACCTCCAGCGTATGATTAACTCCTCTATTGTGGGGGCATTTTACATACATAAATTTAACAAGGACTAATATCCAGATCCGCAAAAATGATTTGTGGGCTATACAAATACTTGTACCGTGCGGAATTCGAACCCGCGGCCCTTAGCGCTGCGACTCATTGCGAAACCACTGCGCCACGGAGCCGTCAAAATGCATGATGCGTTACAGCACCCTCAACAGTGATTGTATACGCAGAACGCCGGAGGGTCATGTCGTGTACCTTTCCCACAGACTGCTCGAGCAAAAATATCTAGGTGGCATGCTTTAAATAATACTTTTTTTTATCGAGTCTGAACATTCAACAAATCTTATATGCTCTAAGCCGAGACCGTCTTTTAGATCGTTCGTGAAACGAGATCCAAGTATTCAAATTCGAAATCGAATCTGTTCACAATCTTCAAAGCAGGAGCGACGAGGATAACTGAGTACACACCCAAGGTATCAAATTTTCCTGCTTTAAAGATGAACCTCATATTACTAACAAGTGAAATAAAACACATAAATACTGGTTAAGTAAAATTACTTCTTTTTATACGTAGGTAAGTTACTATCATTGTATTAAACCGTTTATAGCCCGTACGGATAAAGAATAGAATCATATATGGCGGCTCAACGAGCCAGTACCGTCAACATGCACAATACAAATAATGAAAACCCGCTAATAACGTTATATAGTTATCATGATTATTAAAAAGTTAGGTATATTATTGGCTTAATAGGTAATTTTCTATTAATGGGAAAATATTTGAATAGAATTATATTCACGAGTATAGACACATTAATTTTAAAATCACATTTATAACCAGTGACCCGCATTGACTTCACTTGAATAAAATTGATTTTATTTAAAGGTATAGATTAGTAAATTATTCACGAAGACTATTATTATATTAATTTAAATAACAGTCAAGAAAATATTTCAAATAGGTTAGACAGGCAAGAAATTCTATAGAAATTTATTTTTCACAGAGTATATTTTATATAGTCATCTTTGAAAATTAAATTCTGCTACTTGAATCTTCACCAGAATTAGAGAATTATTCGGGATAATCCATCGTTATTTTCATGATCATTGTTAGAATCGGAGCAGTAATCACTTTCACAATCCCTGTTCAGCACAATATTAATTATAAACTCTTCAATGACATTTTCATTCATAACCTCCCTCATCCAATAATCATTTTCCAATATTTTTATGTGATTAACCTCTTTTCGCCAATCCACGGACGTAATTGAGGTACACGTGTTAATTTTTCTATTTTTTTCCAGCTGATCGACGTTCTTTCCGGGCACTCTATCTTTTACCAGATTCAACACATTTGCTATCGGGTTTAGATCACAGTTGTAGAGCGTTAATCTCAATGTTCATGGCCACGATTAGCTGGTGATTTATGTATGGCGTAATGGCGTAAAGTTGATATTTTTTCCATGAATCGTCATAATGTATACCACTTATGCGTAACCAATTTTGTATCTTACCTTTTCGGTTTGCTACTGATGGAGGTTTACTTATTTGTACGTGTGTGATACAACGCTTTGTCCATCACCACGATGCTATTTGGAGGTATGTTTGGGATTAATTTTTCCTCAGTAAATTGAGTGAAATTTTGCCTATTCATTTCATCATGGTAGTCGTGTTTCTTTTCGTTTTGGCCTTAAAAATAAACTTTCTTAAGGGAGGGTGCTGACTCCTAAAAAATCCATTTTCTAAACCTGCATGCAAAATAATCCATCTCCTTGGTGTTCCGTGCCACCAAGTATATCACTGTTTATCTTGTGTACATTATTTGTTATTGAAGTGTAGAGTATGCAGTATTATTATATTTTTTATTTTCTTATAGTGATAATTGGTAAAATATTGATTGATTATATATATATATATATATATATATATATATATATATATATATATATATATATATATATATATATATATATATATATATATATATATATATATATATATATATATATATATATATATATATATATATATATATATATATATATATATATATATAGATTGTATTACCATTTTTAAGATACAAGAAGAAGAAGGACAAATCATCGTTGGAAAATTCATTATTTTTTTCGAGATTTCTTATATAAAGACACCTTGGGCTTTAACATTTTATTCGTTTCACTATTTGTCATTTAAGTGACCATTATAATTGCTAATAGTTAAAAAATTACAGCCCTGCGACAAATAGACAGACTCGGCAGTAGGGTTCCGTTGGACACTCCGCCGGGTAGTGGCGGTGTAAGAATATCTACTACACCATATCACCCACGTGGGTGTCATAAGAGGAAACAAATTAGGAGATGGGCAGCAGCATCTTCCTAATAAGGACTAAAGGTAAAAAAAACTGCGGTTGCCAACTCGCTTGCGAAGCGTGGCAAATATGGAAAAATCCCCCATATGAGACAATCTATGAGGAAGTGGACTTTAATAGGATGTAACGGTACGATATGGGGCACACTTTGGGTACGGAACCCCAAAAACGGAAAACACTTGAAAAAACGAATATTGAATTGCGAATACAATATTTTTGATTTATTATTTTATGGCACACATAGTCCGTTCGAATCTTAATTATAAACAAACTAGATAAACGTGGTACTCACCGTCTTTATTAATTCGAGTGACAATCCTGTTGCCATATCCACCCTTGCATTGCTATATTGCTATGACTGATAAAATTCAGATTTCTCTCTTCCTCAAAATACTTTATTGCGTTATATAGGTACAATTTTAAGTGTAGAGCTATGTAGTACTTTCCCGCGTTTAAGCTCCATTTTTAACAGAATGTAGATAAAATAATAAAAGAAAACTCCAAACAACGTAATAGTCAACAAAATGAAATAACTAACAACGCTTTACAATGTAGCACGTACGAAAAACGCATATCGCAACACATTTTTTGTAGTCTCTACCGGTGGGTGTGAGTATAGATAGCGACTGTGTGCGAGCGAGAGGTAAATAAAGGCGACACCATTTTCAGTCCCATTCTTTAACCGCACGAGTAGTATACAAAAAGTTATACATCTTTATCCAGAGATCAAAGTTAACATATTTTTTTTAAGTTTATTAAAAATAGAATTGAATAGAATAGAATAAATTTTATTTACTTTATACGGAATTATACGGAAAAAAATTCTATCTTGGGAATAACAATCAAGCAATGAACAATTTTTCCCTAATAAAATAATTACACCTTTTATTAAATAAATCCTGCATATTTTCTGGGACTTTGTTATTAAAGCGTATACATTACCCCATGCAGGAATTACTGACCACTGGGGTCAAGTAACTGACATTACTAATTTGTGTTTGTTAGTTGTTTGTTGTTTGTATATACGAAATGTACGTCTCTATTTCTAATAAAATTATTTTTGTTTATATGGACATACACTAAATTAACGTAAATATACCGGGAGACTAAAGGTAATATATTTTTTTTTCTCAAAGGAATTCCTCCAGACATAGGTTATAAATTACTCCTTCGGCTCTCTTTTGCAAATCAGTTTCAACGTCAGTGGCATTACTCTATAGCACGATTCCGTATGAAATTCTGCTATGAAAATAAATAAAATAAACTAATCTAGCTGTTGGACTCATGTAAGGCCTTTAATTCTTTTTACAGCATATTCTGCAGAACTAAGTTTGCTATTTAATTTGAATAATGACCTTATGGCTAACCTAATGACCTTATGACCTAATGACCCTCGCGTCACCTGTAAATTCGCGAAAAATACAAGTACAAATTTCAACAACACTCAGCTCTCTCTAGTATATAGTTAGTAATCTATGCTCAGCTCCTCTCCATTTAAAACCACATTGTTATTCAACGGTTTAACATTTAATGTTGTAACACGTTTAGTTTTTAAACCGTTTCAAAGCAAAGTGGTGGTACGTTAAGCCAGTGTACTACTTTTGATATAGCATTATTTACTTCGTTATATTTTAGTAACTTTAAGTTTTTTTTAGAATAAGGGTAACAAACGAGCACACAGTCCACCTGATGATGGTAAGTGGATGCTGTGACCCATAGACATCTACATTTATCCTCGATTAAGAATCAAAACGCAGATGAGTTACCACCCTTGAGGACCAAGGGGGAGGGGGTTTGACAAAAATCACGAATAAATATGAGGGGGGAGGGGGTGTAGTAAGATTATCACGTATATTTATTTTTTCGTCAAACGTGCGATTTCTAAACCGAAAAGCTGCGTGTAATGTGACCTTGACTCGCCTGTACGTGTAAATTCATGTCACAAGCATGAACCTAATCCGAGGAATAATAGTCTAGAGATGCACAATGTTCGTCCTTCACGCATCCTCACCCGACGATCGATCGGTAGATCGAGAGAGATTCTCTGTGTAGTGCGCGAAAATGATGACGCCGAGTGGCTTGATGAAACCGACGCTGATCTTCAACAAAGCATAGTGTCAACAACTTACTTGCAAGATGCTTATCCAGTTGTTAGTGTTGAAGAAAGTCTTGCTAATCATTGGTCCGAATACAATGTACATTAAATATTATGTTCATGTACTATAGTACAATATTAAATATGTTCATGTACTAGTACAATATATGTTTTTCGCAAGATTACACCCTTCCTTTAATATTATTTTTATCAGTCAGTCAAAAACAACCTACAAACTTTCTGTCTTTCTGTCAGAATAAAACTAGATTATACTTTATAGGTACAAAAAATTACACGTGTTTTTGGATTTGGGGAAAGTCTAGTCTTAAACTTCACCACGTATCACCAAGAGGGAGGGGGGTAGGATGTTAACAATGCTGAAAAACATCACGTGATTAATGGACAGCCCCTAAGATGGAATGCCTCGTTTCCGGTAAAAAAGGGTCTCTGGATCTCTACACTCACCATGCGAAGCACATCAGTATTTAGCTGCTATTTTACGCTGGTATTATGTGAGTTTAAGTCGGAAAAATCAACTAAGTATCATCAGTAAATAAAATTATGTCATGATAAAAATATTAATTACTTCGCAACCTTCCGCTAACTTAATACAATGATGTGTCTCGCCTGGATTGAAGAGCACCTCCCGCCCTCCCTCAATTGCATGCACTAACTCCGTCACCACTAGTCCCAGCACCACTACTCCCAACACCACTATTCCAGGTAAGACACACCATCGACGATAATACGACACGTGTTTCGCCTCTACACGGGGCATCTTCAGGTAATGTAGACTCTACGGCGGTTGACCGCTAAATGAGCGGCGAGTTTTTTTTTTGCGCCCGAAGCAAATATGGGCAACCCTCCGGAAAGCGGGGGAGGGAGGCGGTGAATGCTCATAGCATACCACGCAGCCGGCTGCGTGGTTATGTGGTGACTTTTACCCACTAAACACCGCCTTTTAGGAATTGGCTTAACGATCTGACTAGAGATCTCTAAGCCGTATACGAACGCGACCCTCCTTGGCAGAAAGGAGGGCGCAAGCGGCGAAAAGCCGCTTAGAAGAGTGCCTAACTAAGGCAGATTAAGGGATGTGTTATGTAGGCTCGGCCTGAGCCGCCAGGAGGCAGTTCAGGTCAGCCGAAAGTTTGTTGGGGGGGTCCGAGAGAGAGTTTCTCGGTCTGCGCACACTATAGCGAGTGTGGATAGGGGCTGCATAGGCAGCTGTCTCACGAATGAGATGATTTGGGTGGGACTCTGAGGCTTTGAAAAATCTCTCAGAGAGTGATTTAAGGAACTGCTGGATTGTTGGGAGCTCTAAGTCTCGATGTAGGTCGGCATTACGGACATAATAGGGCGAGTTAGTGGCCCTACGACAGAATAGATTTTGAACTATTTGAAGTTCATTTATAGCTTTGGGCTTAGCATGTGCGAAAATGGGGGCCGCGTAGGTCATGACAGGTCGTATGCAGACCTTATATAGGGTTCGCTTGTTGCGGAGGGACATTTTACTGTGTCTGCCCAACATGCTGTTGAGCCTACCCATGTAAAAACGTGCGGTGCGAGTAACCTTCTTGATATGGGGCTCGAAAGTGAGCCTTGCATCAAGAGTGACGCCTAGGTATTTGGCTTTAGTTTGCCATGGGACAGGGGTTCCTAACATCCTAATTGGCGGAGTGGTGGTGAGACGACGTCGTTTATATTCGAAGCAAACGGCGGAGCTTTTCTCCGGGTTTACGTCGATACGCCATTTTTGGAACCAAGCTCCTAAGTCGCTTACTGACTTTTGGATCTTGTTCCGAATCTGTGGTAGTGAGTTGCCTTTAGAGTAAAGGGCTGTGTCATCTGCAAAGAGGGCTAGTTTAACACCATTCGACGGTATAGGGATGTCGTTGGTGAATAGTATGTATAGGAGGGGAGCAAGCACAGAGCCTTGAGGGACACCGGCTTTTATTTGACGGGTAGAGGATAGCGTGCCTTCGTGTCTAAAACGAAAGGTACGATCCTTCAGATAGGAGGCTACAAGGCGAACGAGGCGGTCTGGGAGGCCTAAGTCGTACAGTTTGTAGATAAGGCCCTCGTGCCAGACTCTGTCGAATGCCTTGGTAATGTCAAAGAAGACCGCGATGGTTTTTTGACGGCGAGGGTAAAAACCGCTGAAGATGTATTCCACTATGCGGTGAACTTGTTAGGGGCACGAGTGTTTGGCTCGAAACCCGAATTGTTGTGGGATGACAAGAGGGTCGCCGTCTGTGGGAAACAAATTGCGCCTCAAGCGCACGAGAATGACTCGTTCGAAAAGTTTGCCCATGGCTTTGAGGAGGCAGATGGGACGGTGATTGGAGGGGAGGTGGTGAGGTTTGCCTGGCTTGGGAATGCCAATGACAGTTGCCTCTTTCCAAGAGGTGGGAAAGTAACTGAATTCGAAACAGGCGTTAAAGATAATGGCCAGTAAGGCGATTACCTGCTCCGGGAAGTGGAGCGGCGAGCTTTTTTTTTTTTTTTGCGCCCGAAGCAAATATGGGCAACCCTCCGGAAAGCGGGGGAGGGAGGTTGAGAATGCTCATAGCATACCACGCAGCCGGCTGCGTGGTTATGTGGGACTTTTACCCACTAAACTCAAGCTTTTAGGAATTGGCTTAACGATCTTACTAGAGATCTCTAAGTCGTATACGAACGCATTAACGCAAAAGGTAACTCCATATTTTTATCAATTTAGTGTGGCAGATCTCTTTTTGCATCAGAAAACTGAATCATACGACATTTTTGTAGGACATCGATTCAGCTGAGCAATTAGATTTAGTCTAATGAGCAGTGCAGCTGCTGGTGGCCTATGTTGCTCTATGATACCAGTCAATCAGTCAATTAATAATAATATAAAAAAATAACCTTTATAGATCATTTTTATAATGAATAAATCCTTATTTCGCACCGAATGTTTTGTTCAGAGAACTTAAGTCTATGTTAGTGTATTATAGAAATATAATCAATAAAAATGTAAATATTTATTTATTATATGACCTGCTACACTGTACTTTCACATATACCCAGTGTTTCAGCATATAGCATTTATACCTAGCTGTGATTGGTTTTAGGGTGTCATTGTATCTGCCGCGCACACGATGGAGACAAGAGACGCTCTCTTTGCGCATTTTGTCGTGAAAACCGTTCACCACAGATTACAGTGATACATATGAACTAGTCTACGCACGTCTTTGCGGACGCGCGAACGTTACCTCCAGCGTATGATTAACTCCTCTATTGTGGGGGCATTTTACATACATAAATTTAACAAGGACTAATATCCAGATCCGCAAAAATGATTTGTGGGCTATACAAATACTTGTACCGTGCGGAATTCGAACCCGCGGCCCTTAGCGCTGCGACTCATTGCGAAACCACTGCGCCACGGAGCCGTCAAAATGCATGATGCGTTACAGCACCCTCAACAGTGATTGTATACGCAGAACGCCGGAGGGTCATGTCGTGTACCTTTCCCACAGACTGCTCGAGCAAAAATATCTAGGTGGTATGCTTTAAATAATACTTTTTTTATCGAGTCTGAACATTCAACAAATCTTATATGCTCTAAGCCGAGACCGTCTTTTAGATCGTTCGTGAAACGAGATCCAAGTATTCAAATTCGAAATCGAATCTGTTCACAATCTTCAAAGCAGGAGCGACGAGGATAACTGAGTACACACCCAAGGTATCAAATTTTCCTGCTTTAAAGATGAACCTCATATTACTAACAAGTGAAATAAAACACATAAATACTGGTTAAGTAAAATTACTTCTTTTTATACGTAGGTAAGTTACTATCATTGTATTAAACCGTTTATAGCCCGTACGGATAAAGAATAGAATCATATATGGCGGCTCAACGAGCCAGTACCGTCAACATGCACAATACAAATAATGAAAACCCGCTAATAACGTTATATAGTTATCATGATTATTAAAAAGTTAGGTATATTATTGGCTTAATAGGTAATTTTCTATTAATGGGAAAATATTTGAATAGAATTATATTCACGAGTATAGACACATTAATTTTAAAATCACATTTATAACTAGTGACCCGCATTGACTTCACTTGAATAAAATTGATTTTATTTAAAGGTATAGATTAGTAAATTATTCATGAAGACTATTATTATATTAATTTAAATAACAGTCAAGAAAATATTTCAAATAGGTTAGACAGGCAAGAAATTCTATAGAAATTTATTTTTCACAGAGTATATTTTATATAGTCATCTTTGAAAATTAAATTCTGCTACTTGAATCTTCACCAGAATTAGAGAATTATTCGGGATAATCCATCGTTATTTTCATGATCATTGTTAGAATCGGAGCAGTAATCACTTTCACAATCCCTGTTCAGCACAATATTAATTATAAACTCTTCAATGACATTTTCATTCATAACCTCCCTCATCCAATAATCATTTTCCAATATTTTTATGTGATTAACCTCTTTTCGCCAATCCACGGACGTAATTGAGGTACACGTGTTAATTTTTCTATTTTTTTCCAGCTGATCGACGTTCTTTCCGGGCACTCTATCTTTTACCAGATTCAACACATTTGCTATCGGGTTTAGATCACAGTTGTAGAGCGTTAATCTCAATGTTTCATGGCCACGATTAGCTGGTGATTTATGTATGGCGTAATGGCGTAAAGTTGATATTTTTTCCATGAATCGTCATAATGTATACCACTTATGCGTAACCAATTTTGTATCTTACCTTTTCGGTTTGCTACTGATGGAGGTTTACTTATTTGTACGTGTGTGATACAACGCTTTGTCCATCACCACGATGCTATTTGGAGGTATGTTTGGGATTAATTTTTCCTCAGTAAATTGAGTGAAATTTTGCCTATTCATTTCATCATGGTAGTCGTGTTTCTTTTCGTTTTGGCCTTAAAAATAAACTTTCTTAAGGGAGGGTGCTGACTCCTAAAAAATCCATTTTCTAAACCTGCATGCAAAATAATCCATCTCCTTGGTGTTCCGTGCCACCAAGTATATCACTGTTTATCTTGTGTACATTATTTGTTATTGAAGTGTAGAGTATGCAGTATTATTATATTTTTTATTTTCTTATAGTGATAATTGGTAAAATATTGATTGATTATATATATATATATATATATATATATATATATATATATATATATATATATATATATATATATATATATATATAGATTGTATTACCATTTTTAAGATACAAGAAGAAGAAGGACAAATCATCGTTGGAAAATTCATTATTTTTTTCGAGATTTCTTATATAAAGACACCTTGGGCTTTAACATTTTATTCGTTTCACTATTTGTCATTTAAGTGACCATTATAATTGCTAATAGTTAAAAAATTACAGCCCTGCGACAAATAGACAGACTCGGCAGTAGGGTTCCGTTGGACACTCCGCCGGGTAGTGGCGGTGTAAGAATATCTACTACACCATATCACCCACGTGGGTGTCGTAAGAGGAAACAAATTAGGAGATGGGCAGCAGCATCTTCCTAATAAGGACTAAAGGTAAAAAAAACTGCGGTTGCCAACTCGCTTGCGAAGCGTGGCAAATATGGAAAAATCCCCCATATGAGACAATCTATGAGGAAGTGGACTTTAATAGGATGTAACGGTACGATATGGGGCACACTTTGGGTACGGAACCCCAAAAACGGAAAACACTTGAAAAAACGAATATTGAATTGCGAATACAATATTTTTGATTTATTATTTTATGGCACACATAGTCCGTTCGAATCTTAATTATAAACAAACTAGATAAACGTGGTACTCACCGTCTTTATTAATTCGAGTGACAATCCTGTTGCCATATCCACCCTTGCATTGCTATATTGCTATGACTGATAAAATTCAGATTTCTCTCTTCCTCAAAATACTTTATTGCGTTATATAGGTACAATTTTAAGTGTAGAGCTATGTAGTACTTTCCCGCGTTTAAGCTCCATTTTTAACAGAATGTAGATAAAATAATAAAAGAAAACTCCAAACAACGTAATAGTCAACAAAATGAAATAACTAACAACGCTTTACAATGTAGCACGTACGAAAAACGCATATCGCAACACATTTTTTGTAGTCTCTACCGGTGGGTGTGAGTATAGATAGCGACTGTGTGCGAGCGAGAGGTAAATAAAGGCGACACCATTTTCAGTCCCATTCTTTAACCGCACGAGTAGTATACAAAAAGTTATACATCTTTATCCAGAGATCAAAGTTAACATATTTTTTTTAAGTTTATTAAAAATAGAATTGAATAGAATAGAATAAATTTTATTTACTTTATACGGAATTATACGGAAAAAAATTCTATCTTGGGAATAACAATCAAGCAATGAACAATTTTTCCCTAATAAAATAATTACACCTTTTATTAAATAAATCCTGCATATTTTCTGGGACTTTGTTATTAAAGCGTATACATTACCCCATGCAGGAATTACTGACCACTGGGGTCAAGTAACTGACATTACTAATTTGTGTTTGTTAGTTGTTTGTTGTTTGTATATACGAAATGTACGTCTCTATTTCTAATAAAATTATTTTTGTTTATATGGACATACACTAAATTAACGTAAATATACCGGGAGACTAAAGGTAATATATTTTTTTTTCTCAAAGGAATTCCTCCAGACATAGGTTATAAATTACTCCTTCGGCTCTCTTTTGCAAATCAGTTTCAACGTCAGTGGCATTACTCTATAGCACGATTCCGTATGAAATTCTGCTATGAAAATAAATAAAATAAACTAATCTAGCTGTTGGACTCATGTAAGGCCTTTAATTCTTTTTACAGCATATTCTGCAGAACTAAGTTTGCTATTTAATTTGAATAATGACCTTATGGCTAACCTAATGACCTTATGACCTAATGACCCTCGCGTCACCTGTAAATTCGCGAAAAATACAAGTACAAATTTCAACAACACTCAGCTCTCTCTAGTATATAGTTAGTAATCTATGCTCAGCTCCTCTCCATTTAAAACCACATTGTTATTCAACGGTTTAACATTTAATGTTGTAACACGTTTAGTTTTTAAACCGTTTCAAAGCAAAGTGGTGGTACGTTAAGCCAGTGTACTACTTTTGATATAGCATTATTTACTTCGTTATATTTTAGTAACTTTAAGTTTTTTTTAGAATAAGGGTAACAAACGAGCACACAGTCCACCTGATGATGGTAAGTGGATGCTGTGACCCATAGACATCTACATTTATCCTCGATTAAGAATCAAAACGCAGATGAGTTACCACCCTTGAGGACCAAGGGGGAGGGGGTTTGACAAAAATCACGAATAAATATGAGGGGGGAGGGGGTGTAGTAAGATTATCACGTATATTTATTTTTTCGTCAAACGTGCGATTTCTAAACCGAAAAGCTGCGTGTAATGTGACCTTGACTCGCCTGTACGTGTAAATTCATGTCACAAGCATGAACCTAATCCGAGGAATAATAGTCTAGAGATGCACAATGTTCGTCCTTCACGCATCCTCACCCGACGATCGATCGGTAGATCGAGAGAGATTCTCTGTGTAGTGCGCGAAAATGATGACGCCGAGTGGCTTGATGAAACCGACGCTGATCTTCAACAAAGCATAGTGTCAACAACTTACTTGCAAGATGCTTATCCAGTTGTTAGTGTTGAAGAAAGTCTTGCTAATCATTGGTCCGAATACAATGTACATTAAATATTATGTTCATGTACTATAGTACAATATTAAATATGTTCATGTACTAGTACAATATATGTTTTTCGCAAGATTACACCCTTCCTTTAATATTATTTTTATCAGTCAGTCAAAAACAACCTACAAACTTTCTGTCTTTCTGTCAGAATAAAACTAGATTATACTTTATAGGTACAAAAAATTACACGTGTTTTTGGATTTGGGGAAAGTCTAGTCTTAAACTTCACCACGTATCACCAAGAGGGAGGGGGGTAGGATGTTAACAATGCTGAAAAACATCACGTGATTAATGGACAGCCCCTAAGATGGAATGCCTCGTTTCCGGTAAAAAAGGGTCTCTGGATCTCTACACTCACCATGCGAAGCACATCAGTATTTAGCTGCTATTTTACGCTGGTATTATGTGAGTTTAAGTCGGAAAAATCAACTAAGTATCATCAGTAAATAAAATTATGTCATGATAAAAATATTAATTACTTCGCAACCTTCCGCTAACTTAATACAATGATGTGTCTCGCCTGGATTGAAGAGCACCTCCCGCCCTCCCTCAATTGCATGCACTAACTCCGTCACCACTAGTCCCAGCACCACTACTCCCAACACCACTATTCCAGGTAAGACACACCATCGACGATAATACGACACGTGTTTCGCCTCTACACGGGGCATCTTCAGGTAATGTAGACTCTACGGCGGTTGACCGCTAAATGAGCGGCGAGTTTTTTTTTTGCGCCCGAAGCAAATATGGGCAACCCTCCGGAAAGCGGGGGAGGGAGGCGGTGAATGCTCATAGCATACCACGCAGCCGGCTGCGTGGTTATGTGGTGACTTTTACCCACTAAACACCGCCTTTTAGGAATTGGCTTAACGATCTGACTAGAGATCTCTAAGCCGTATACGAACGCGACCCTCCTTGGCAGAAAGGAGGGCGCAAGCGGCGAAAAGCCGCTTAGAAGAGTGCCTAACTAAGGCAGATTAAGGGATGTGTTATGTAGGCTCGGCCTGAGCCGCCAGGAGGCAGTTCAGGTCAGCCGAAAGTTTGTTGGGGGGGTCCGAGAGAGAGTTTCTCGGTCTGCGCACACTATAGCGAGTGTGGATAGGGGCTGCATAGGCAGCTGTCTCACGAATGAGATGATTTGGGTGGGACTCTGAGGCTTTGAAAAATCTCTCAGAGAGTGATTTAAGGAACTGCTGGATTGTTGGGAGCTCTAAGTCTCGATGTAGGTCGGCATTACGGACATAATAGGGCGAGTTAGTGGCCCTACGACAGAATAGATTTTGAACTATTTGAAGTTCATTTATAGCTTTGGGCTTAGCATGTGCGAAAATGGGGGCCGCGTAGGTCATGACAGGTCGTATGCAGACCTTATATAGGGTTCGCTTGTTGCGGAGGGACATTTTACTGTGTCTGCCCAACATGCTGTTGAGCCTACCCATGTAAAAACGTGCGGTGCGAGTAACCTTCTTGATATGGGGCTCGAAAGTGAGCCTTGCATCAAGAGTGACGCCTAGGTATTTGGCTTTAGTTTGCCATGGGACAGGGGTTCCTAACATCCTAATTGGCGGAGTGGTGGTGAGACGACGTCGTTTATATTCGAAGCAAACGGCGGAGCTTTTCTCCGGGTTTACGTCGATACGCCATTTTTGGAACCAAGCTCCTAAGTCGCTTACTGACTTTTGGATCTTGTTCCGAATCTGTGGTAGTGAGTTGCCTTTAGAGTAAAGGGCTGTGTCATCTGCAAAGAGGGCTAGTTTAACACCATTCGACGGTATAGGGATGTCGTTGGTGAATAGTATGTATAGGAGGGGAGCAAGCACAGAGCCTTGAGGGACACCGGCTTTTATTTGACGGGTAGAGGATAGCGTGCCTTCGTGTCTAAAACGAAAGGTACGATCCTTCAGATAGGAGGCTACAAGGCGAACGAGGCGGTCTGGGAGGCCTAAGTCGTACAGTTTGTAGATAAGGCCCTCGTGCCAGACTCTGTCGAATGCCTTGGTAATGTCAAAGAAGACCGCGATGGTTTTTTGACGGCGAGGGTAAAAACCGCTGAAGATGTATTCCACTATGCGGTGAACTTGTTAGGGGCACGAGTGTTTGGCTCGAAACCCGAATTGTTGTGGGATGACAAGAGGGTCGCCGTCTGTGGGAAACAAATTGCGCCTCAAGCGCACGAGAATGACTCGTTCGAAAAGTTTGCCCATGGCTTTGAGGAGGCAGATGGGACGGTGATTGGAGGGGAGGTGGTGAGGTTTGCCTGGCTTGGGAATGCCAATGACAGTTGCCTCTTTCCAAGAGGTGGGAAAGTAACTGAATTCGAAACAGGCGTTAAAGATAATGGCCAGTAAGGCGATTACCTGCTCCGGGAAGTGGAGCGGCGAGCTTTTTTTTTTTTTTTGCGCCCGAAGCAAATATGGGCAACCCTCCGGAAAGCGGGGGAGGGAGGTTGAGAATGCTCATAGCATACCACGCAGCCGGCTGCGTGGTTATGTGGGACTTTTACCCACTAAACTCAAGCTTTTAGGAATTGGCTTAACGATCTTACTAGAGATCTCTAAGTCGTATACGAACGCATTAACGCAAAAGGTAACTCCATATTTTTATCAATTTAGTGTGGCAGATCTCTTTTTGCATCAGAAAACTGAATCATACGACATTTTTGTAGGACATCGATTCAGCTGAGCAATTAGATTTAGTCTAATGAGCAGTGCAGCTGCTGGTGGCCTATGTTGCTCTATGATACCAGTCAATCAGTCAATTAATAATAATATAAAAAAATAACCTTTATAGATCATTTTTATAATGAATAAATCCTTATTTCGCACCGAATGTTTTGTTCAGAGAACTTAAGTCTATGTTAGTGTATTATAGAAATATAATCAATAAAAATGTAAATATTTATTTATTATATGACCTGCTACACTGTACTTTCACATATACCCAGTGTTTCAGCATATAGCATTTATACCTAGCTGTGATTGGTTTTAGGGTGTCATTGTATCTGCCGCGCACACGATGGAGACAAGAGACGCTCTCTTTGCGCATTTTGTCGTGAAAACCGTTCACCACAGATTACAGTGATACATATGAACTAGTCTACGCACGTCTTTGCGGACGCGCGAACGTTACCTCCAGCGTATGATTAACTCCTCTATTGTGGGGGCATTTTACATACATAAATTTAACAAGGACTAATATCCAGATCCGCAAAAATGATTTGTGGGCTATACAAATACTTGTACCGTGCGGAATTCGAACCCGCGGCCCTTAGCGCTGCGACTCATTGCGAAACCACTGCGCCACGGAGCCGTCAAAATGCATGATGCGTTACAGCACCCTCAACAGTGATTGTATACGCAGAACGCCGGAGGGTCATGTCGTGTACCTTTCCCACAGACTGCTCGAGCAAAAATATCTAGGTGGTATGCTTTAAATAATACTTTTTTTTATCGAGTCTGAACATTCAACAAATCTTATATGCTCTAAGCCGAGACCGTCTTTTAGATCGTTCGTGAAACGAGATCCAAGTATTCAAATTCGAAATCGAATCTGTTCACAATCTTCAAAGCAGGAGCGACGAGGATAACTGAGTACACACCCAAGGTATCAAATTTTCCTGCTTTAAAGATGAACCTCATATTACTAACAAGTGAAATAAAACACATAAATACTGGTTAAGTAAAATTACTTCTTTTTATACGTAGGTAAGTTACTATCATTGTATTAAACCGTTTATAGCCCGTACGGATAAAGAATAGAATCATATATGGCGGCTCAACGAGCCAGTACCGTCAACATGCACAATACAAATAATGAAAACCCGCTAATAACGTTATATAGTTATCATGATTATTAAAAAGTTAGGTATATTATTGGCTTAATAGGTAATTTTCTATTAATGGGAAAATATTTGAATAGAATTATATTCACGAGTATAGACACATTAATTTTAAAATCACATTTATAACTAGTGACCCGCATTGACTTCACTTGAATAAAATTGATTTTATTTAAAGGTATAGATTAGTAAATTATTCATGAAGACTATTATTATATTAATTTAAATAACAGTCAAGAAAATATTTCAAATAGGTTAGACAGGCAAGAAATTCTATAGAAATTTATTTTTCACAGAGTATATTTTATATAGTCATCTTTGAAAATTAAATTCTGCTACTTGAATCTTCACCAGAATTAGAGAATTATTCGGGATAATCCATCGTTATTTTCATGATCATTGTTAGAATCGGAGCAGTAATCACTTTCACAATCCCTGTTCAGCACAATATTAATTATAAACTCTTCAATGACATTTTCATTCATAACCTCCCTCATCCAATAATCATTTTCCAATATTTTTATGTGATTAACCTCTTTTCGCCAATCCACGGACGTAATTGAGGTACACGTGTTAATTTTTCTATTTTTTTCCAGCTGATCGACGTTCTTTCCGGGCACTCTATCTTTTACCAGATTCAACACATTTGCTATCGGGTTTAGATCACAGTTGTAGAGCGTTAATCTCAATGTTTCATGGCCACGATTAGCTGGTGATTTATGTATGGCGTAATGGCGTAAAGTTGATATTTTTTCCATGAATCGTCATAATGTATACCACTTATGCGTAACCAATTTTGTATCTTACCTTTTCGGTTTGCTACTGATGGAGGTTTACTTATTTGTACGTGTGTGATACAACGCTTTGTCCATCACCACGATGCTATTTGGAGGTATGTTTGGGATTAATTTTTCCTCAGTAAATTGAGTGAAATTTTGCCTATTCATTTCATCATGGTAGTCGTGTTTCTTTTCGTTTTGGCCTTAAAAATAAACTTTCTTAAGGGAGGGTGCTGACTCCTAAAAAATCCATTTTCTAAACCTGCATGCAAAATAATCCACCTCCTTAGTGTTCCGTGCCACCAAGTATATCACTGTTTATCTTGTGTACATTATTTGTTATTGAAGTGTAGAGTATGCAGTATTATTATATTTTTTATTTTCTTATAGTGATAATTGGTAAAATATTGATTGATTATATATATGTATATATATATATATATATATATATATATATATATATATATATATATATATATATATATATATATATATATATATATATATATTGTATTACCATTTTTAAGATACAAGAAGAAGAAGGACAAATCATCGTTGGAAAATTCATTATTTTTTTCGAGATTTCTTATATAAAGACACCTTGGGCTTTAACATTTTATTCGTTTCACTATTTGTCATTTAAGTGACCATTATAATTGCTAATAGTTAAAAAATTACAGCCCTGCGACAAATAGACAGACTCGGCAGTAGGGTTCCGTTGGACACTCCGCCGGGTAGTGGCGGTGTAAGAATATCTACTACACCATATCACCCACGTGGGTGTCATAAGAGGAAACAAATTAGGAGATGGGCAGCAGCATCTTCCTAATAAGGACTAAAGGTAAAAAAAACTGCGGTTGCCAACTCGCTTGCGAAGCGTGGCAAATATGGAAAAATCCCCCATATGAGACAATCTATGAGGAAGTGGACTTTAATAGGATGTAACGGTACGATATGGGGCACACTTTGGGTACGGAACCCCAAAAACGGAAAACACTTGAAAAAACGAATATTGAATTGCGAATACAATATTTTTGATTTATTATTTTATGGCACACATAGTCTGTTCGAATCTTAATATAAACAAACTAGATAAACGTGGTACTCACCGTCTTTATTAATTCGAGTGACAATCCTGTTGCCATATCCACCCTTACATTGCTATATTGCTATGAGTGATAAAATTCAGATTTCTCTCTTCCTCAAAATACTTTATTGCGTTATATAGGCACAATTTTAAGTGTAGAGCTATGTAGTACTTTCCCGCGTTTAAGCTCCATTTTGAACAGAATGTAGATAAAATAATAAAAGAAAACTCCAAACAACGTAATAGTCAACAAAATGAAATAACTAACAACGCTTTACAATATAGCACGTACGAAAAACGCATATCGCAACACATTTTTGTAGTCTCTACCGGCGGGTGTGAGTATAGATAGCGACTGTGTGCGAGCGAGAGGTAAATAAAGGCGACACCATTTTCAGTCCCATTCTTTAACCGCACGAGTAGTATACAAAAACTTATACATCTTTATCCAGAGATCAAAGTGAACATATTTTTTTTAAGTTTATTTAAATAGAATTGAATAGAATAGAATAAATTTTATTTACTTTATACGGAATTATACGGAAAAAAATTCTATCTTGGGAATAACAATCAAGCAATGAACAATTTTTCCCTAATAAAATAATTACACCTTTTATTAAATAGGTCCTGCATATTTTCTGGGACTTTGTTGTTAAAGCGTATACATTACCCCATGCAGGAATTACCGACCACTGGGGTCAAGTAACTGACATTACTAGTTTGTGTTTGTTAGTTGTTTGTTGTTTGTATATACGAAATGTACGTCTCTATTTTTAATAAAATTATTTTTGTTTATATGAACATACGCTAAATTTACGTAAATGTACCGGGAGACTAAAGGTAATATATTTATTTTTTTTTTCTCAAAGGAATTCCTCCAGACATAGGTTATAAATTACTCCTTCGGCTCTCTTTTGAAAATCAGTTTCAACGTCAGTGGCATTACTCTATAGCACGATTCCGTATGAAATTCTGCTATGAAAATAAATAAAATAAACTAATCTAGCTGTTGGACTCATGTAAGGCCTTTAATTCTTTTTACAGCATATTCTGCAGAACTAAGTTTGCTACCTTCGCGTCACCTGTAAATTCGAGAAAAATACAAGTACAAGTTTCAACAAGACTCAGCTCTCTCTAGTATATAGTTAGTAATCTATGCTCAGCTCCTCTCCATTTAAAACCACATTGTTATTCAACGGTTTAACATTTAATTTTGTAACACGTTTAGTTTTTAAACCGTTTCAAAGCAAAGTGGTGGTACGTTAAGCCAGTGTACTACTTTTGATATAGCATTATTTACTTCGTTATATTTTAGTAACATTAAGTTTTTTTTTGAATAAGGGTAACAAACGAGCACACAGTCCACCTGATGATGGTAAGTGGATGCTGTGACCCATAGACATCTAAATTTATCCTCGATTAAGAATCAAAACGCAGATGAGTTACCTTGAGGACCAAGGGGGAGGGGGTTTGACAAAAATCATGAAATAATATGAGGGGGGAGGGGGTGTAGTAAGATTATCACGTATATTTATTTTTCGTCAAACGCGCGATTTCTAAACCGAAAAGCGGTGTGTAATGTGACCTTGACTCGCCTGTACGTGTAAATTCATGTCACAAGCATGAACCTAATCCGAGGAATAATAGTCTAGAGATGCACAATGTTCGTCCTTCACGCATCCTCACCCAACGATCCATCGGTAGATCGAGAGAGATTCTCTGTGTAGTGCGCGAAAATGATGACGCCGAGTGGCTTGATGAAATCGACGCTGATCTTCAACAAAGCATAGTGTCAACAACTGACTTGCAAGATGCTTATCCAGTTGTTAGTGTTGAAGAAAGTCTTGCTAATCTGTGGTCCGAATACAATGTACATTAAATATTATGCTTATGTACAATATTAAATATGTTCATGTACTAGTACAATATATCTTTTTCGCATGATTACACCCTTCCTTTAATATTATTTTTATCAGTCAGTCAAAAACAACCTACAACCTTTCTGTCTTTCTGTCAGAATAAAACTAGATTATACTTTATAGGTACAAAAAAATACACGTGTTTTTGGATTTGGGGAAAGTCTAGTCTTAAACTTCACCACGTATCACCAAGAGGGAGGGGGGGGGGATGTTAACAATGCTAAAAAACATCACGTGATTAATGGACAGCCCCTAAGATGGAATGCCTCGTTTCCGGTAAAAAAGAGTCTCTGGATCTCTACACTCACCATGCGAAGCACATCAGTATTTAGCTGCTATTTTACGCTGGTATTATGTGAGTTTAAGTCGGAAAAATCAACCAAGTATCATCAGTAAATAAAATTATGTCATGATAAAAATATTAATTACTTCGCAACCTTCCGCTAACTAAATACAATGATGTGTCTTACCTGGATTGAAGAGCACCTCCCGCCCTCCCTCAATTGCATGCACTAACTCCGTCACCACTAGTCCCAGCACCACTACTCCCAACACCACTATTCCAGGTAAGACACACCATCGACGATAATACGACACGTGTTTCGCCTCTACACGGGGCATCTTCAGGTAATGTAGACTCTACGGCGGCTGACCGCTAAGTGAGCGGCGAGTTTTTTTTTTTTGCGCCCGAAACAAATATGGGCAACCCTCCGGAAAGCGGGGGAGGGAGGCGGTGAATGCTCATAGCATACCACGCAGCCGGCTGCGTGGTTATGTGGAGACTTTTACCCACTAAACACCGCCTTTTAGGAATTGGCTTAATGATCTGACTAGAGATCTCTAAGCCGTATACGAACGCGAAATTTAAGCCGTATACGAACGAAAAATTCCCTCCTTGGCAGAAAGAAGGGCGCACGAGCGGCGAGCTTTTTTTTTTTGCGCCCGAAGCAAATATGGGCAACCCTCCGGAAAGCGGGGGAGGGAGGCGGTGAATGCTCATAGCATACCACGCAGCCGGCTGCGTGGTTATGTGGAGACTTTTACCCACTAAACACCGCCTTTTAGGAAATGGCTTAACGATCTGACTAGAGATCTCTAAGGCGTATACGAACGCGACCCTCCTTGGCAGAAAGGAGGGCGCAGCAGAAAGGAGGGCGCAGAGCGGCGAGCCGAAACAGCTGCTATTTATACACGCCGACACAATCGCTCCCCACCAAAGTAGCGAGTGACCGCGCCGTGCGATAACAAACCTGCTACTAATTATCATTATTGTTATGATTAATATTTTTAAATACTATTGTTATTATTGTTTTATTGATATTATTATAGTTATTTATTATTATTAATCTTAAAATTATTATTAAAGATTAGCCTTAAAAATGTTTAACAAAGGTGAATTAGAAACATTTGTTTGTTCATTCGGCAGTGCATAATTACCATTATTACTTTTTAAAATCTCCAACTGCTCCAGCACATACAGTCGCAGCCCCTTATTACAAGTATGTAAGACTTCAAAGGAATGGTCGCTAGCTAGGTTGTGTCCAGTGTCCAAGAGATGTTTAGCCAAATGGGATTTATCAGTATTGCAATTTCTGTACGCGGCCAAATGCTCTTTATAGCGCGTCCCGAAATTGCGACCAGTCTGACCCACGTAAGCGGCGTGGCATTCGTCACAAACAAGTTTATAAACACCCGATTTTTGACTAATATTTAACTTATCTTTATTATTACAAATATTCCTAAGCGAATTGTTTGTTTTGAATGCCACGTTAACGCCGTTTTCTTAAGAGTATTAGCTATTTTTTCCGATATGGAGCCTAAGTAGGTCAAACTACCCACATATCGCCGGACACTGAGATCGAACCGCGTACAAAGAATTGCGAACAACATGCTTTTGTTTCTTTTTAATAAGATTATTATTTAGACTTTTTGAAAAACCGTTAGAGACTGCAATTTGATAAATTATATTAAGTTCTTTTAAATAATTTTCTTTACTTAATGGAACAGTGAACAGACGGTTAATGTAACAATAAAAAGCGGCTAATTTATGTTGCCATGGATGACACGATGACGCGGGGATGACCGTGTCGGTATGAGTTGGCTTTCGATAAATTTGAAAAACATGCAACGACTCTTTTCTTGTTATTGTTAAATCAAGGAAATTAAGGGAGTCTTGTTCCAATTCAAGCTTAAATTTAATTTTTTCGTGGACTCTATTTATTTTATTAGGGAAAACATCTAGTTGTCTCCTTGTGCCAGTCCAGCAAATAATTATGTCGTCTACATATCGATAATAGTATAAGATATTTTGGTTAACAACTATATGTTGTTTTTCGAAATTATCCATGAAAATGTCCGCCATAAGTGGACTTAGAGGGGACCCCATAGCCAACCCTTCTTTTTGTAGATAGAAACGGTTATTAAACCGGAAATAATTTTGTTTCATACAGAGAGAGGTTAAGTTAAGAAGATCATTTGTTTCCCCGGGATGTAGACGACATTTTTCAAAGAGATCTGAGAGTATACGCAAACAGTCAGGGGATGGGGCATTTGTGAAAAGACATATAACATAGATTTAGGAGGAATACGAATATCTTTAATTTTGGAAATGAGATCTAAACTATTTTTAAGGCTGTAATTTGGGTTGAAACCAGATTTCTCCCGAAGGAGAAAGTTTAATTTTTTAGCAAGGAAATAAGCTGGTTCACCTATAAGTGAGACAACTGGACGAATAGGAACATGTTCTTTATGTAATTTAGGTAACCCATATAAAGTGGGTGCTTGAGGATTCATTGGAACAAGATTGCTCCGAGACAAGTTGTGATCGGGAAAAACATATGACGACTTTTGTATACATACTTTAATATCCGAAGTAAACTTTTTGGTTGGGTCAGACTCCAACAGCTCAAAGTCGTCACCTTGGATAACATCGTTAATCTTCTGGCTGTACCCGCTACTCTCCATAATGAAAACAGTATTTCCCTTGTCGGCTTTAGTAACAATAAGGTTATTGTCTTTTAGTCTCTGTTTAGTGACATAAAAATGGGAAACTCAGGATTGCAATGGGAACATGCGGGTACATCCTGAATTTCTTTAGCTAACAAACTTTTAACGATGTTATCTTTCCTCCCGATCACAACAGCCACCTCCGCGTCAACGGCCACAGTCTCTAACGATCTTTGGGAGACCGAAGGTGTTAAATTATACTTTAGGCCTTTGTGTAAAAGGGACAACTCGTCAGTTGGAAACTGGACATCGGAAAGATTTTTAACACGGGGATAAAATTGGTGATATTCAGTATGTATGTCGTTATTACGTTTATGGGATGAAGAAGATACAAGTCGTTTTAACTTATGGGACTAAATTTGATATTTCTCGTAAACAGCCATTGAAGTTCTCTGGCTTTCCCATCCAAAATATCAAATTCAATATTATGTAATTTATATGAAAGATCAGAATTTATATTAATATCATTACTTTAAGGTGGGTTTTTAAGTTATCTCTATTGGAAAACCAACGACGACACTCCTCATTAAGCCAAATATTCTGAGCTTTGGAAATGGCAACACTGGCCACTCGACTATGTGTGCCAGAACGTATTTGGATATATCCAAATACACTCATGAAAATATATTACTCCAAGTGAAACTTCAATTCTTATTAAAAATTACAATTTATTTTTAATTTCACAAAATAATTGTTAATTAAGTATTTTTGAAAACAATTTAAGTCTTGATAATATTTTTGGTTAGTAAAAAATCAGTTAATAAGATATATGTATTTAAATATTATTACTCGTACTTTTCTAAAATTTAGTTCACGCCATTGATGGCCAAATCATCTCTTTGTTCGTACGTAGAACGTGGTGCGATTTTTTCCCGCTCTTCATTGCCTGCTAAGAACGCTGCTAGGTGCTCCTGTAAAACATTTAATTTTAAAGACATTAAAATTCCTAATTTATTATAGATAATCCAGCATACGCTTTTAGAATATCTATGTAGGATATAAAAAAAAAACATGAATTTTATTAAAGGAGTTCACACGCGGTAGAAGTGAAACCTTCTAATAATTGCGAGTAAAATTACTTTGTAATAGCGCCATCTACATTATGTAGATAAGGTTATTTTATCGAACAAAAATTGATTCACTCAAGGTGGTCCATAAAATAGATGCTAGATGGTCTAAACACGACTAATTTGATATAAATCTTATGAATGGATTCGATATGATAATTTTATTCAATATTGTAATATTTTTAATACATTATTTTATCAGTTAAAAGCTATATTAACTTAAAAGCTATATTATCTTTAAAGCACTTTCGATTTGGGCTGTCACACGACTTTCACAAGTTTCGAATAAGTAGTAGTCTTATTAAAGTTCTATACAGATCAACACGTCTCCTCTCATTGACACCCTTCCAACTTTAAATTAGCTAAAAATACATCTTATTTTAGAAGTTAACCCTTTATAGTTCGGTACTCACCAGATATGTTTTGGTAGTGTCTTGCAATTGCTGCAATAAGGCTTGCAGTTTGCTGCGCCAGATTCGTACCTCATTTAAGGCAGTTTCTACCGGCATTGTCTGTAAAACGACATGTTATATTTTGGTATTAGCCATATAAAAGGAAGAAAGGTTTTGAACACAACTCTTCCACTCATCATGACGAGAAATTTTAGACGTGGTAGAGCCACGCTAGAGCTATATTACGGTTGTAGCACGAATGGGTCGGCTCGACCGGAGGGAACAAGCTCTCACGGAATACCAGCGTAAAATAGAAGCTCAATGCTGTTGTGTTTCCTATGGTGAGTGTAGAGACCGGGAAAACTTTTACTGGAAACGAGGCATTCCATCTTAGTCCTCAGGGGTGACAACGCATCTGCATTTTGATTCTCAACCAAAGATAAATGTAGATGTCTATGGGCCACAGTTTCCACTTACCATCAGGTGGACTGTGTGCTCGTTTCTCACCCTAATTCTGTATAAAAAAAACAGAGCTTGCACCTTGTATAATTACAGGCCGTGATGCATTTTATCTTGGTCTCAGATGTGACGTGAGTGAGTGATGAAATTTGTGAATATTTTTTTGTTAAAACTTGACTGCGGGTGTTATTGCAGTTTACCGGATGGTAATTGCCCGTCATCCGGTAAACTGCAAATTCGTCTGGCACTTCAGTTTAGTTAGAAAGAAAGAAAGAGATAAATATTTGGCCATTTATGTTATGGGAGAGACTCTTTAGAAGAGGGAAAATCCAATGAAGTCCATGAGCTCATGTCCAGCAGTGGACTGCTCTCCTCTACTGCTCTCTTTCAGCCTTTCTCGTTATAGGCAGGATTTACGATTGACGCTCGCAGAAGCAGATGTGAGCACCTTAGAACCCGCTGCATGCGTTGGTCTGGGTGTTTACTTCCGGTGTAAAAAGATTGTTTACCGCTATCTATCAGAAGCCATTAGACATTTCTGGGCTATCCTATATAGTCACCTTTTTCGACACCCACGGTATAAATTGTCAATTAACATCACCACACGACAAACATTCTGTTATCTAGTGCCATTCTATTTAATATACAGTGTTTTGGTATATACCGATTTGGTATATATCGTGCCGAAATTCGTTTACAAAGTAATCATAACAATGAACCTTTTCATTTTTTCGTGGGAAAACTTTAATTGAGAATATTATATAGACCTAAAAGTACATCCCAGTTATCAGTTTCAGTCCCATATTTTACCTTGAGCAGTGCGTCGGCAGCGGAAGAAAGATGCTTCGATAATAGCGACATTCCTTGCCGTATATTTCTGCAAAATATAATTTTTTTTTAAATAATTGTACCTAGACACAAGGCAGTATGTCAGCCAATATCGGAAAAGAAAAGAGCGACACACCGGCATTGCATATTTTGAAACGAACCCCAAAACGTAACTCAAAAACTACATTAATAAGGGCCTTAATAAGCGTGGAAAACTACACACTTGTAATTTTGCACACTTATTAGGACCCTTTTGAATACCCGGAATTCCAATTGTATAAATTAATTTTCATTTGAATAGTTCTACATTGGTAAGGAGGAGATGAAATACTTGAGTTATTAAGGAAGGAGTTATGAAGAGTGCTATTTTATCACTCACTGACTCATAAAACTCAGGCCACTTCCAGGTTACTAGGAAACTTGAAATTCGGCATCAATGTAGATCACGAGGTCTAGGCAGAGGAAAAGCCTGAAAACTACACTTTATTGATATTTTATTAACTGCCTCATTGGTCTAGTGGTTATAGTAGTGCGACTGCCAATCATGAGGTCCTGGGTTCGAATCCCGGGTCGGGCCAAAAAATCAATTATTGAGTTTTTCTGTCAAGAAATTCTTAGTAGCTGCCCGGAGTCAGGAAGTTGGCAGTGTCTTACCCCCGTGCCTCGGTAAGCACGTAAAGCCGTTGGTCCTGCGCCTCTCTCTCCGGTCGTGTCGGTTTACGGTCCCATCAGATTATGAGAGTGAGGGAATAGAGAGTGTTGCACTCTCTACTCCCTCACTCTGGGCTGATTCTTTTTCAGATGTTCTTGTACATCTAGTGTATCCATGATATTACTGCTATTAGTTTTTTACCAATAACCAATCTATTCAATGGTTAACATAGGAATGATCAATTATAGTGATTAGTAAATATTAAATTGCATTATTTTGTGATTCTTTTGAGTCATTACGAATCGCCTCGCACGCAGATTCGACGACTTCCAGCCTCCCGAACAAACCGGTTTCCGAAAAGGCTTTAGTACCATAGACCACATACATACCCTTCGGCAAATTGTACAGAAGTCCGAAGAGTACAATCTGCCACTTTGCCTGGCGTATGTGGACTATGAGAAAGCCTTTGATTCCGTCGAAATTTGGGCGGTGCTACAGTCTCTTCAGCGGTGCCAAGTTGACTGTCGGTATATCGAAGTGCTGAAGTGTTTGTACAGTAGGGCTACGATGGCTATCCGAGTACAGAACCAGAGTTCGAAACCTATCCAACTGCAGAGACAGAGAGGTGTAAGAGACAGGGTGACGTTATTTCCCCGAAAATCTTCACCGCTGTATTGGAAGACTTTTCAAGCTACTGGACTGGAAAGGATACGGTATTAACATCAACGGCGAGTACATCACTCGCCTTCGATTTGCCGACGATATAGTCCTTATGGCAGATCGCTGGAAGACTTAAGCACTATGCTCAATGACCTCAATAGTGCCTCCCAACGGATAGGTCTTAAGATGAACATGGACAAAACAAAGATCATGTTTAATGTTCATGTCACACCTATGCCGGTAGTTGTTGGGAGCACTAAGCTCGAAGTTGTTGACGAGTACGTTTACCTGGGACAAATAGTCCGGCTAGGTAAGTCCAACTTCGACCGAGAGGTCAATCGACGGATTCAACTCGGCTGGGCAGCGTTCGGGAAATTACAACGCATCTTCTAGTCAGGTATACCTCAAAACCTGAAAACTAAGTTGTACAACCAGTGCGTGTTGCCAGTGATGACATACGGAACTGAGACGTGGTCCTTCACTGCTGGCCGTATGAGGACGCTCAAAGGCGCTCAGCGAGCTATGGAGAGGGCTGTGCTCGGAGTTTCTCTGCGTGATAAACTTAGAAATGAGGATATCCGCAGTAGAACCAGAGTGACCGACATAGTCCAACGGATTAGTAAGCTGAAGTGGCAATGGGCCGGCCATTTGGCTCGAAGAACCGACAACCGTTGGGGAAAAAAGGTTCTCGAGTGGCAGGCTCGTACCGGTAGACGAAGTGTAGGGCGACCCCCCACTAGATGGAGTGACGACCAGGTAAGACATGCAGGAAGTCGATGGATGCAGGTGGCTCAGGACCGTGCTTTGTGGCATACCTTGGGGGAGGCCTATGTTCAGCAGTGGACTTGTAAAGGGCTGTAATGATGATGATGATGATTCTTTTGTGACGATTTGAATGAGTCATCGATGTAGGGCTAGTCGCAACACGGAGGAATGCGAGATATTAAGCTTGTTGAATCATAAAGTAACTATCAGTTTCACTGCGGAAACTCGAACAGTGTTTTGTATAAGATTAATTGAATTGCATAAGCTTACTTAGGTAAATCCTGGTTCGTGTAGTTGACAAGGTGAACGACTTTTCTGGCCGTTTCGCGCGCCATGAGTACGAGCAGCTCCTCCACGGTGGCGGGCCGCGCTTGGTTTTCCGGCTCCGGCTGGCTCAACGCCGCGTACAGTTCCTTAGCCTTCTTCCACGCAAGGACAGGGTCTGTCGCTATCTGTTAGTATGTAAAAAAGAAAAGTTGCAACCTAAAAACATCTCGGTTTTAGGCACAAACCTTTCATTTCTGAGAGTAATTTGGAGCTGGGAAGAGTTCTCTGCGATGCCCCTAGTAATAGATGATTTGAGAATGAGAAGGATTTCGCATGTCCCCGAATCATTTTTTTTATAGGATAGGGTGACAAACGAGCACACAGTTCACCTGATGGTAAGTCGCTGCTGTGGCCCATAGACATCTACATCTATCCTCGATTACAAATCAAAATGCAGATGCGTTGTCACCCATGAGGACCAACATGGAATGCCTCGTTTTCAGCAATCAGGAATATTAAAATTAGTTTTAATATGTCTCAGAGATAACCATTATAAGTTTGATAGAATAGAATAGAATCATTTTAATTTAACCCTGCAGTGGTCGCGCCCCGAAAAGTTTCATGAGTGGTCGCGTGGACTACATACGTAATCCATATACAAATTGAAAAAAAACAAAAGATTTATTCATAAACTTTTTATTAATTAAATAAAAATTTAATCACTACAGTTTTCTCTTTTTAAACATAATTATCACAATTAAATCACAACCTCTGTGTTACAAATAATCAACAAAATAAAAAATCTTCTCTAAAATGGCACAAAAATCACATGGATTGTTCTAATTAACATCACAATTTATAAAAATAGTTGAAACTTATATCTAAATGTTGTTTTCTGCACAGGAAAGACACATCATCTTTAAATGATCTCCACATACAAACTTACTGCACTTGGTGCACATCTTTCTAGTACTTTTGTTACGCGCTCTTCCACAGTCATGGCAACGGCGCACAACATTGCTCGATGTACCTTGCGAGGTAGTGGGTTGAGTTTCTGCGTACGTAATACCAAGAAAATCTTTGATTTTGATAGTGAGTGTTCTTGGCAATGTTTTTTTTTCTAGTCTCTTCTGCGCTAGTGGTTTCATCCATGCCAGAGACAAGTCAATAAGAGACTCACGTCGGCTGACATGTTCGTAATTTCTGTTTGCCGTGTAAATGCACAATGCATTGAGTGCACTCAAATTCAGCAAGCGGAAGAAAATTGTAAGAGGCCATCTTCTTGAGTTTCTTGCTACATCATACATGGCACACATTTTATCTACCAGGTCGACTCCATTCTTAGTCCTATTGTAGTAAGTTATAACTTCTGGCTTTCGACTATCTCCAGAATCTTCATCAATTGTAGCATCGTTGTGCATCGTCGAAATCAAAATAACAACTTTATTGGGTTTTGCCACATAAGACAACAGTGTACATGGTGGGTGAAACCCAAATTTGGAAGAATATAGTGGGTTTCCTCTTGCGACACGAAAATCCCGAGGGACTTCTCGTTTATCTTTCCGTACCGTCCCGACCATAGTTGTACCGTTTTCGAAAAGTTGTTTTGCAGTTCGAAGTGAAGAAAACCAGTTATCCATGGTGATATTCATATTTTTGCCAAGGACAGGCTGTGCCATTCTCATAACAATATCATGTCTTTCATTGCTCAGGCGAAAAGGACCATCTGGTTGTTGGCCAGCATATATTTCTAAATTATATGTGTAAGGATAGTGGACATCAACTAGCGTAAAAATTTTCACTCCGTATTTTGCCGGTTTATTTGGAATATATTGCCTAAAAGGACAGCGGCCTCGAAAAGCTACCAGCTGTTCATCCAAAGTCATTTCGGCACTAGGAATAAAATATTTTTGAAAATTTGCAAGGAACAATTCAAAAATCTCTCTTACCGGGGCTAACTTATCAATTCTGGCACGGTCTTGGCGGTCTTCAATATCGTCAAAGCGTAATACCCTTGTTATAAATTTAAACCTTTTTTCCGACATTGTCAAATATATGGCGTCGATCCCTGTGTGTTTTACATGTTCAAATATAATAGCAGTACTTTTCCTTTTTCCAACTACTCCCGCCATTATTAATATTCCTATATAACCTCTAATTTCAGTTTCATTGGTCTGTGTAGCATCTCGTTCTCTTCTATATTTCTCCTTGATATAATCAATTTTCTTATTAGTATATTTGGTAATGAGGTGGATGATATGATCATCAAAAAACAGTGACATGCAGTCTTCTAGGGTTGTTTTTTGGCGAGCTGTTCCTTTCGGCCCTGGGGGTACAAACACTATATTATGACTTCGTATTCTACCTCTATTTAGGGGAACTGTTTTCGACCATAATGTATCATCTACTCCCTTGTAAACGTCCGTGCGTCGGTGGCGTTGCTGAGGTGGATTATCTTCTTCAGAACTTTCGTCAGATCCCTCACCTGGTATGTCTTGCTCTTGCTCAGATTCCGATTGATGATGATTTTCCTCTTCTAAATTATCAACTTCTTCGTCGGAGCTCGATTCAGCTTCATAAACATCATTTCCGACATCAACTTCAGCCAGCCACGACTCAATTAGTGCATCACGTGCATTGTCCATTTTTTGTCTAAAACAAACATTATATTACAATAATCTAATAAAAAAGAGATCAAAATAAAGTATTATTTATCTAAAATAAATGAAAACATAATAATTCAATGTAAAAAAAATACTCACGTAATTGGTCGCGCGGATTACAATTGTAGTCCACGCACTTTACTGAGCTCCTGTGACACAACCGCGCGAGTCCTGTGCTTGCGCTGCACTGAGTGCGTTGCTCAATCATTCATTTGAAAGTACCTGGAGGCGCCACAAGTTAAAGCAAATCGATTGTTAGAAATTATCGATTTTGTATAGGTGGATTACATATGTAGTCCACGCGACCACTCCAGGGTAGGTTACATGTAATTCTTTTTGAAAGTAATTTTTTTTCCTTTTACCTCTGGTTTGGAAAAAAACTTCTGTTCTGGGAAGAACCAGCAAGAAACTCAATGGAACTTTTTTTAAATAAAATTCATTTACGATACATTATTTTATACAGTATTATGAAAACATTTAGAAATAGCATGCTAACGATCACCTCGTTCCCAGGGATTATTATCAATCATGTATTCTTTAGTAGTATAATAACCTTATTGAACAATTTTTGCCTAATCAAATTTTTAAACCTTTGACAGATAAGGCTTGCATAGTTTCCGGGACTTTTTTGTAAAAGCGATCGTGGGAAACGTGGTAAATTAACACTTATCATAGTTGTGAGTGACGTTTTCATTGGTTTCGACACTTCCTGAACTGATTTTTCGCCATCAGAATGATCATCTTCGATCGATAGTAAGGTGTACCATTTGTAAGGTTGCAAGTTGTAACTGACAGCGTAAAAAGTATAGTTAGGTGTATGAAATTCGACTTAGCTTATACTTGGATTTAATAAATCCTTTAAATGATAGTGCGTATTTCTCAGCCTTTTAAAGTCACTACTGGAGCATTTAGGGTTTCTTAAGAGTGCATCAAGTGACATAAAGATTTGCCTTGATGACACTTAGTCTTCGCTGCGAAGATCCGTGCGTAGGTATTGGCACTTCGCTCACTAACCATAACCCACAAACCCTAAGTCAGTCTGACCATAGCTCAACCCTAGGTGGGTTAATGAGCTTTAACGTGATAGGACTACTTTTATGTCTAGGATTCCGTTCGGGTAGGTTAGGTTATGTTAACCACCCTCTCATATAGTTCTGTCACCAGATAGCAGTGCGTGAACTGCTGTGTTACGGTTTGAAGCCTATAGAGGGCAGTATAAATACAGGATATAAGGCATCCCATCTTAGTCCCCAGAGGCGACAACGAATATGTAATCTTCTTTGTTTGAAGTTGGTCGCAGTTGCGAATGGGCTGCTCTAGCCACCTACCATCAGGTGAACTGTAAGTTAGCCTGACGCTTTAATAAAAAAATATGATATTACACTATCTTACTGGTGCTGTTGCCTTTACTAATCACAAAAAAGGGGCCATTCGGATGTTTATTAAAAAAAACTGACCAGTTCTGCGACGTACGCGAGCACGTGTATCTGCTCCTTGATGGCCTTGGCCTCGGCGAGCGCCTGTCTGGTGAGCCTGCGCTGCAGCTTCCTGCGCAGACGCGCGCCCTTCTGGACCGCGTGCGCAGCACACGCGCGCCCCGAATCTTCCGCTGCGCCGTCACTCTCGTCGCAGCCGTCCGCGCTGGTCACTATGATCACCACTATGATAACGCACACAGAAAGAGTACCTGATTTTTTGTCCTTTCGACAGATCCTCCTAATAAGGATCAACTAACAGCGGCCCTTATTCTAATAGGTACATTTTTAGCCCTTGAAAATCGCCGTCAAGTTGAGTAATGCTTAAAGTTGCTCTATCTTTTTCACTAAATGACTATTAAAAGAGACAGGTACAGAGATAATTAATAACTAATTTAAGTATGTGAACGATAATCAACGATTGTTAGGCCACAGTTTAAAGAGAGGTTGGGATAATGTTTAAGTTTCATAAAAAACAGTGGAGATTGTGTGATATTTTCTAGAGAGAATTTGTATTTTATAAATAACTTAACTTATAGGTATGTTATAATTATAGTCTTAGATAATCTAAGATTATAGTGTATTTCAGACCGAATTCATGGTGGGTAATTTCAACAGAGTTTAGATAAGTGCAGTAACAGGACTATAGCGCCCGAGTGTATTCACACACACGCACAGTTCCACTCACTATTCCCTCATGCCTCAAAACCTCACGCTAATCCGACACGACCGGAGAAAGGTGTAGGTAAGAAGATGTAGGACAAACGGTTTTGCGTGCTTCCCGAGGCAGGGTGTGACACACCCAAAATCCTTTTTACCAGACTGCCAAGGAAAGGTTATGTTTTTCACGCGATCTTGTATGTTTGTGAATTTCTTTATTACCTCGTATCTTGCAAACGGCTGGATGGATTTCGACAATTAAGGTATCGTTTTATTCGTCTTATAAAGCAAAGTGTTCTTAGACAGCTTATTTTAAATGAACAAAATGGTGGGTTTGTGGCGCAAAATAGTAATAAACCAAACCTATCGAATAGGATATCAAAATAATGGAATTTGAAAGGGGATTACAAAAATTTACATAAGTGTATAAAACTTAGGTCCTTCTTCGTTTTGTTTTCTTTATCACGTTCTTACATAAAAAGTGTTAAATAAAATTAATAATCAAATCAAATGGAACCCATTAATTTTCTTTCGGTTTATAGTTTGCTTTGGGTCCCGCCTGCTATTAAACTTAATATTTTACTTAGGCTTTCAGCTCTAGTAGTCTATTAAACCGAAGTAGACTTTACTTTGTTTATAGTTTATTTTAATTATGTTCTGTATTCTCAATCTTCTTTCGATCCTTTTAGTGCATTACTTTTAAATTTTCTTTTAAATTTTAATTGTTTTTTTGATTTTTAAATATTTTTTTTTATTTACGTACTTTCTTTTAATTGTTGTTGATGATGTAGGCCGCTGGTGTCGTCTGGGAGAAAAATATACAAAAAAAATTTGGTGAGCGCGTGTACATCCGCGGGGAGGGAGACATAGGTGTCACCTCGTATGATGTTCTAGTGCAACTAACTCGAAACGCGGGATCATGTACTCAGCGGTGCAACACCGTTGTTGCAAATATACCTTCACCCTACTGATAAAAATCGCGGTAAGTGCCACCGTCCCCGTATGCACACGTACTTATTTATTATAGAAAAACAGCAAGTACATTAGGTAAGTAACAATGTTTTATGAGTATATTTTTTTACATATTTTATTTTTATTGATTAATATTATTTATATTTCAGGTGTTCGAGAAGCAACGTGAGCGTCGTCAACATCCTCCCCCCAAGTGTCGGTTCGCCGACACTCATTATCAAGCTGGAGAAAGGCCACGCGAGCAGCTGATCGCTTCATCACTCCTGACTTAGTCCTAACGTCAACTACTCTGACTCTGCCGTCTGAACCTGGATAAACCTTTTCAATAATACCTATTGGCCAACAGTTTCGAAATAATGATGGATCGACTACTACTACAAGATCTCCTACTTTTAATTGCGGACCTTCCCTATCCCTTTTACGACGAGGAATTAGCTCTGGCAAAAACTCTTTTACCCATCTGCTCCAAAATAAGTCTGTCAACCGTTGGGCAATACGCCACTGTCGTCTAACATACATGTCGCCATCATCAAAGACCCCAGGTACAGGTAAGTTCGACGAAGATCCTAGTAAAAAATGATTTGGAGTTAATGCCTCTTTACTTTGAGGGTCCACCGAAACATAGGTAAGCGGTCTACTATTAATTATATTTTCGACTTCAGCGAGAAGCGTTAATAAAACTTCTTCTCGAGGAGCCCTCTCTCTAAGAACGACTTTCAGTGCCGTTTTCACACTTCTAATCAGACGCTCCCAAGCTCCCCCCATATGAGGACTGGCCGGTGGTATAAACTGCCAGGAAACTCCTTTGTTTAATGCTTCGGCTATATTTAAATTTGTCGGCACATAATGCCACTCATCAATTTTACTTAACTCATCAATTTCACCTAACCTATTTGCAATAAAAACCTTGTAATTTCTATGCTCGTTACGTATCCAATAAATAACAATCATTGAATCAGTCCAATAAAAAACACGTGACGGTTTAATTCTATGCTCCTTTTTTATAGTCTCTGCCAAGCGACATGCTAATAGCGCGCCTTGAAGTTCGAGTTTAGGCATAGTTAACGGTTTTAACGGCGCAACGCGACTTTTACTCGCAATGAATGACACCTGCACGCCGTTGCTGTCTTGTTTACGCCAATAAGCAACACATGCGTATGCGAATGGAGATGCATCACAAAAAATATGCAATTGCAACGACGTCTCATCGTCGTTTACGGTGTGGCCGCTCTTCTCATTCACACCGACAGAATCGTTGCTATAGAAATACCACCGCGGGATTCGAACGTAACTCATTTCTTGTAACTGCGAAATCCAATCTTTAAATAAAACAAATAAACTTGTATCTGTTATTTCCTGATCCCACTTTATACCTACATTCCATATTTCGCGCATTAAAATTTTGGATTTTATCGTAAAAGGTGCTAAAAAACCATGAATATCATATACAGACATTATAATACGAAGAACTTCTCGCTTAGTCGGTTTTCGTGATAGTTGTAAAATATCACTCGGTATACGCTTTAACGAAAGATCGAACCCGAACATATCACTCGCGGGAAACCACAAAAGCCCAAGCGTTCGTTCCGGCTGGGATTCAACATTAAACCGTATCGCCATGTCATTTAAAGTCTCTTTTGGCATATCATTAAGAACATCTGACTTGTTACTTAACCAGTTACGCATCACGAAACCACCTTGCTGATTAATATATGAAACATCTTTTTTTCGTACATTAATCCTTAAAAACATATCTTTTATGTCCCCTATGATACCTACGCGGTTTTCTCTAAATCGTAACATTATTCCTAATAACGATTGTAACAAATCAGGGCCTTGTAAAAGAAAATCGTTTAAAGAATAACCGTTCGACTTTGCTGCCGCGTCATAAACTAAACGCAGTTTTTTCTTATTTGGATTATCTACACCAAAGTGCGGCAAATACCATATTATACGTTTATTAGAGTTTTCATCGGTCTCATTAAGTTCTCTAGCATAACCATTAGAAAATAAGTATCTCATTCTTTCACAATAACGTGTTGCATACTCTTTGTTGAGCAAAAATTTTCTTTCTATTGACTTTAGACGATTAAAAGCGTTAGGGTAAGAGTCGGGTAAATGTAATTCATCGTATTTCCACGGTAAGCCGACATTCCATTGACCATTTACTAATTCTGCAGTGTCATCTAAAATTTGTAAAGCGCGTATTTCGTCTGGGTTGCGGCGCGGCTTCGAACCTACACCAATAGACTCTAACGCGAAGGATCTACGAACCGCATCGTGCAACTGCGCGCAGGTGCATTCACCGTTATCGTTATCGAGAGAGAGATCGCTAGCAATCGATTCTACCGTGTGTAAGTGAAAGATACACTGCGACTGTCCCGCTTTTTCGGTGCAACTATTAATGAAAGAGACAAAGCGATCAGTGCAATTAACATCACTTACCATATATCCGTGCACACACCATCCAAGCGCAGTTTGAGTTATGTACGGCTCACGCTGCTTACCACGAACACAACGAATGGGAGAAATTAAATGATGGTTGTCCTGACCTATTAATAATTTTGGCTTAGCGTTACAATTACATAACATAAGATCTTCACTTAACAATCCATAATTATTAAAGTCCATATTCGGCACTTTTTGTGTTGGTAAATTTAATTCTTTAATTTTACGCGCACGGAAAGTAAACATTTCGTTATACGAATTGGTAACACTAACACTCACTACTTGAGATTCACACACAAGCTCGCCCGAGTCCCATGCGCTGCGCGCGCGCAATATCACGTTTGCACCGTATAATCCGAGCTCATCTGCGATATCAGAGGATATCACCGTCACGGTAGCTCCATCATCCAGTAGTGCATGCGTATGCAAACTGCCATTCGGTCCGTGAAGAGTGAGCGGCACCACTTTCAAAAGCACCTTGTGACAGTGGGATGCCACCGTATGAGTCACTGTTTCATTGGTGCTGGGATGCTCATCCTCACTTCGCTCCACAGTTTTTAAGCTTTCTTCCAATGGTTTTATCCAGTGCAGTAAACGATGATGCGGTTGATTGCAGCCGTCAATGTCGCAATTACTGCCAATACAAGACATACCATTCGTATGGCGGGGGGCAAGACATTTGAAGCAAAGTTTATTTACGCGTACAAATCGCCAGCGATCTTTGCGTAAGGCGCGCTTAAACCGTGAACAATCTGCGACACCATGAGCCCATTTTCGGCAAAATGTACACTTTTCCGCGTTTTGTAATTGATTACTATTTGTGTACAACAACGAGTGTGAACGGTGTTTACGTTCATCGGGCTTCTTTAAATTATATTGAGCGTGAATATGACTTACTCCTGATGCAGCTGTTTTAGTGGCCTCCTCATATAAAAAATCACTAAGCAATTCTAGCTTCGGTAAATTACACTCTCGCTGTTCATAAACGTAGTCGGTCCATTTTGCGACAAGCAAAGTTGGAAGCTTAGATACGACAATCGATACTAACTCCGGGCTGCGAAGATAATCACTTTGTTGCATTGCTTTGGCAGCAGCCACATAGTTCTTTATTTTTATTGCAAAATTAATGATATCATTATGATAAGTTAACGGCAACGGACATAGTTTTTTAAGCTGTAAAACTATTTTACTCATAATTGTTTCTGGTTTGCCAAATCGAAGTTCTAAGGTGTCAATTATTAAATCGGGTGTAGTTCCACCAATCAAGAGTGAAGTCACTGCTTCTTTAGCATCGCCACGAAGACACTTACGTAGCCGCCATAAATTCTCTGTGTCACTATATTTGCATAATTGGGTAGATTCTTGGTACGCCTGTTTAAACTGCAACCACTCCATTGGATCTCCAAAAAATAAAGGCAGGTCTTTAGACGTTGCTAATCTTGTTAAGAGCTCCTGGTTCTGTATTTTATATGATGAGGCAGCCACTGCATCATTCAAGGCATGTGCCAGCTTTTCTAGGCCGATTTTTTCACAAGAGTACTCTTCTCGGTTCTCCTCATGCTGGTTTCCTGGAGCATTCAGCCAATTTTCAACTTTGCTGGTCGAAGATTTCATAGCCGACTTGTGGGAAGAGCGTGAATGAGACTCCAATTCTGCCATCTCAGCTGCAAGCTGTTTGTTTAGCAGCTTCGACTGAATATTTGCCTTAAGCTTGGCAGCTTCTGCATGAGCACTCTTAACTTTGGCTTCTGCTTCAGCTTCCGCTGCTTGTATTTCCACGAGAGCCATAGCTTTAGCGGTTTCGTATTCCAACTGCCGTTTGCGTGCCGTACTTGACGACGTGCCTGAGGTCTTTGATGACTTTTTACTCTTACTAGAGGCACTTAGCGCATTTCCAGGTTTTTCCAGCACTTCATCCTTTAAGCTGAACGATGGTAACACATCTTGGTTGTTCTTGCACTCCGATTTTGCAGCGGTGCCACGTGGTCGTCGCTTTTTTTGCGGCGTAGCCGGCGCGTGGAACATAACTGGTACTTATTATTATTATATTTTTTGCAGACGACGTAAGGATTCGGCCGAAGGACCACTATGTTGATGATGTAGGCCGCTGGTGTCGTCTGGGAGAAAAATATACAAAAAAAATTTGGTGAGCGCGTGTACATCCGCGGGGAGGGAGACATAGGTGTCACCTCGTATGATGTTCTAGTGCAACTAACTCGAAACGCGGGATCATGTACTCAGCGGTGCAACACCGTTGTTGCAAATATACCTTCACCCTACTGATAAAAATCGCGGTAAGTGCCACCGTCCCCGTATGCACACGTACTTATTTATTATAGAAAAACAGCAAGTACATTAGGTAAGTAACAATGTTTTATGAGTATATTTTTTTACATATTTTATTTTTATTGATTAATATTATTTATATTTCAGGTGTTCGAGAAGCAACGTGAGCGTCGTCAACAATTGTATTACTAGTAAGTAGGTAGTAGGTCTCCATTTGTATAACAAATTCTATGATCTTCGTAAAGTCTATCTAATCCTTTTAAAAAAAGGATTAATCATTAATTGTACAATGTAAAATGTTTTTATTAAATTTATGATTTGAAAAAATTCAAATGTACAAAATAATATCTAATCGTTTTGATTAATTATCGATTTCTATTATATAAATAAACAGTATCAGAATAAACATTATTCTCATCCGGTAGTCTCGGTTACCATGTTATGTAACGTCCGGTTCAAGCGCTGCAAGCCGGACCCTCATTACGTATTTTATCACCCATTGATTACATGAGTGGACTCAAAGTCCAAGGGGCATGCTATTTGTCAGCCCTAGACGTGTGATAAGAGAATCGTAAATATCGTTACAAAACAATGTTTGTTTATTCTAGAACTACGTTATCTGTAGTTGGGATTGGAATGTGTAAAGTACCATTGGCAGGAAAAAGTAATTAAAAGTGTTTTATTCACCGTCTCGGAGAAATAGGCTATTTTACACCATGTAAAATAAAATCAAAAAATATATATTTATGACAGATTTTGTAAAAAGTAAACGAGAAATATTGATTTCTGTTTATAAAATTGCATTATTAATTATTAATTAATTATTAGTAATTAAAAGTATTATATTCACCATCTTGGAGGAATAGGCTATTTTACACCATGTAAAATAAAATCAAAAAATATATATTTATGATAAATTTTGTAAAAAGTAACGAGAAATATCTATTTCTGTTTATAAAATTGCATTATTTTTATATTTCAATTTTAAGAAAAATTTTTTCGTCTGTGCCTCAAATCTTCAAAACGCTGTCCGCCATATCGGAAATGTCGTGACGTAACTGATCACAAACTAACTAGTGGATTCTACCGAATTTACCGATCCAGTCTAAGGGTATTAGTGTGCTGTGTCACTAATTAAGAGACCTTGCTAATATGGTGTGTTATTTCGAAATTTTCAAGTTATCATTACGATTGTTGAGTTTTATTACGAATTTTATTGAAAAGGCACCATGGAAGACGAATTCGTAAAAGCAGAAAGTAGTAATCTAACAAGGATAAATAAATTGATGGTTGGAAAATTTTTTGCATGTTGTAATCCCAATTTTTGTTTTACTGTGTTGAGAAATGTTAAAACATCAAAGTAAGTAGGTACCTATTACCAACTTTTGTTTATACAAAAGCACAATACCAGGTCAGAGTGTATTTTGATAAAACATAGTTTAATAGCCATCATAGTTTATTTTATCTACAATTACAATCATTAGCAATCATTAGTAATAATATCTAAGTTAACGCAATTTATTACAAAATTTGACTTGCGATCTTGCGATACCCTTCCCTCCCTCATGATGTTTTGTTTTGTATTAAACGATAGTTAAATATAAGTCATACTTGCATCAAAACGATCTTTACAGAAGAATAGTTTGGTTTATGTAGACAATGGGTGCGTTTGGGAGAAAAAAGCGCTAGCAAGCGCTTATAAGCGCTAAAATAGTTTTCGGCCAGGACACGATTGCTACTTTAGTAGCGCTGACACAATCCGCCATTTTGCTTATTTAATTTATTTGTTTTGAAGTAGACTTTATAAGTTCTTTTGTGCAATATTAGTTTTAAGTAATATAATGACATGAATAAACATATACATGCTATTAAAAATTCATGATTGGTAAGTTTTTAATATGAATACTTTACAAACATATATTTAAATTAGGTTAGATTCCCCGGTTAAAACTAACATCGTGTCCTGGAGGAAAATAGCTACTTACGATTTGACAACGCTTACCGCTTACGATCGCCATTTTGCTTACAAGCGCTTGCTAGCGCTTTTTTCTGCCAAACGCACCCAATGTATTCGGGTATCTTCTTTCCAGTTTTAACCAAGTATTTCTTATATTTAAATACTTGGCAATTGAATCCATAACTGTTCCATCGTTCTTATGCTCATATTTTTGCATTCAGGCACTACACAACAATGATTTAGATGATAACTCATTATTAAACATTAAAAAGTATCTTATTCCTTTGAAAAATCGGGAAAATCGAAGACAGTGACGTCACAAGTTGAACAGCATGGCGGCTAGCGTTTTCACGCGAAATTTTAAAACGATAGATTAAAAGTAATTTTTATGACACTATTTGGTTTTAAAAAATATATATAAAAATTATAGTGGTTCATTATAACTCCAGGATTCATTTAAAACAATTTTTGAAAATGGGTGTAATACCCTATTACGTCTATATTTATGATTATAGCTACAAATTAGTTTATTATAAACATTGAGCTATTATGTACTACGTACTAGAGGAGACACTGCATTGAGCTACTCTGTTCCACGCAACTGCGGTTCATGCACCGCACTTTAATCAGTCACTCGCTAGGCGCTTGTAGAGTCGTCACGTGTTGTGTTGATTTAAAAAAAATCTCCTGATAAAAATATGCCGTCTCGTGTACTTATATATTGCACAAATAATTCGAGAAATGTCAGTAAAAACCAAGGAATTACTTTTCATCGGTTAATAAGATATTTAATCAATAAAAAAGTATTATAAATTAATAATAAAACAAATTATTCCTAAGACGCCATCCCGTATCATGGAATATAGATTATGAAATTAAAAGTAAGTAAGTAAAGTTACAGCCTATATACGTCCCACGGCAAAGAAGTGTCCTGCCCAAATGCGTGTTGACGAACTTCACATGTCTTCGAAATATTTTTTTTCTTATTCCTCAGACATGCAGGTTTCCTCACGATGTTTTCCTTCACCGCCGAGCACATGGTAAATCAGCACTTAAAATTGCAATTAACAATTTCATTGGTGCCGGCGGGGATCGAATCCGGGTTACTCGCGTTCTGTTATATTTACAGCGAGCGTTAACCACTGAGCTACCACGGCTCTATTATGAAATTAATATGTTCAAATGCGACATTTCTGTGGGTACTTAAGTATAGGACGAATATATTATTATACACATTTTTTTTTGTAGAAACATATTTAAGTTATTGTAATTAGGCTAAATTTTTCATGTTTAAATCTGCTTATTATTCTTTTATTTTATTTTTTGGTTTCCACATCAAAGTCAAAGTGGAATAAATTCGTCCTTTTTTAACTCTCGCGTGCCCAGCATTTATGAACGATTATTATAATATAATATACAAAATAAATGACAAAATTTAAATATTGTTCTCGATATAATTTACCTATTTAACAATACAATTTACTATTACCTACGGATCATTCTACCTATGTTTATTCTATGATTAAAAAACCAAACGCGCGAACACAGAGTAGCGCACATTTTTTGTTTGAGATAGCTGTTCTAGTACGTAAGTACATATTACTTCAATGATTATAAAGCAAATAAGCTGCCTTTGAGGTGATTATTTAATTCTTAATTCGAAAGTATCAGAAGAAAAATTGTTAAAGTACATAGTCTATTGACATGACATAAAGATCGTTAGTTGTAGGAATGTAACGAAATATTGGCGTCATTTCTTAGCTTATGGGTATATTCATACGTAAAAAGGACAACAGTAGTTTTATCATTACCAAATATGGCAACGATTTTTTCGCTGTGGCCAGGCGCTGTGTTTTGTCACAGTCAATGACAACTATATCAGTTGTATGCTTGTTGCTGGACATAGAGCCTTTTAAAGTAACCTTCCAAGAACGCGTCAGCTGGCGAATCTACTAGTACCTATATTGTTTGGACTGAATAGGAGGGAGGAATTGTAGAATGTAATGATTTATTTTATGCTTTTTGATAGATAGATAATTAGATAGATTAATAAAAAAAATAAACATATTTACAAAGATATAAGAATTTGTGGACTAGTATATAGTGATCTGTGAATTTGTGTTCCGTCCGTAGTTGTCTAAACAGGAAATACTGTAAATAAAAATATAAAACAATGAAGCATTCTGAAATTAGTGCTAAGACATGGGGTGCGTTTGGCAGAAAAAAGCGCTAGCAAGCGCTTACTAGCGCTAAAATAGTTTTCGGCCAGGACACGATTGCTACTACAGCAGCGCTGACACAATCCGCCATTTTGCTTATTTAATTTTTTTGTTTTGAAGTGGAGTTTATAAGTTATTTTTTGCAATATTAGTTTTAAGTAATCTAATGACAAGAATAGACATGTACATGTTATTAAAAATTCATGATTGGTAAGTTTTTAATATGAATAATTCACAAACATATATTTAAATTAGGTTAGATTCCCCGGTTAAAACTAACATCGTGTCCTAGAGGAAAATGGCTACTTACGATTTGACAGCGCTTACCGCTTACGATCGCCATTTTGCTTACAAGCGCTTGCTAGCGCTTTTTTCTGCCAAACGCACCCATGGTGTAGTCTCGACAAAAGAATTTAAAAGTCGTAATTGTTTAGTTCTTTTAGTTTGTGTTTAATTTTTATTAAAAGTTTAATTTTTTAACCCTTTTGAGGGAACTACTAGAATATCATGTCCATACTTAATCCTTTATTTTTTTCACAATTACGAGTGACATTTCCCCCCCAAACTTATAACGGTTGGTACTTAGTAACTATTTTATTTAAAAAATCATGAAGGCGGTTAATATTGAAGAAATGACGAAAATATTAAGAAACATACATATATATATATATATATATATATATATATATATATATATATATATATATATATATATATATATATATATATGAACTAGAAGCAGTTTCTTTGGTTTTATTTGAGCTAAATTAGCTAAGTTATTTGTAGCTCAATCACACTAGAAAGGCTGAGCGGGATTAATGGAAAGGTAGCGGCTATGAAGTAGATTTTTGTCATACAATATTAGGACATATAATCCATATCCGCTCGATCGATCAAACTAAATATTATCTACTATAAAATCAAGTCTTCAGAAAATTATATTCTTTCCTAATTTGCATGAAATTTGACGTTCGGTGCAACCCTAACTTCGAGAGTACAAAAGTAGTCGGGTAGTGCGTGCGGTTGGTTGATAAGCCTGATTAGACGGCTTTTAGACGACGAGTTCAGTTCAGATGTCCGGGTCACAAACACAGTCTCGTATCAGTGCGTGAACTGTCTGCGAATATTATTTACTCTTATATTGTATAAGTTTAAGTTTAGAATGAGTTATATAATTAGATTTCCTGGATCCGTGTAATCGTGCTAACTGACGAGATCGAATGATATCTATGGTTATTACGCCACGTTTTGGAAATCATAAGATCTTTTTGATATATCTCATAGGCGGGCTAACTTAAGGTGAAGTGGGCGCCAAAATCAGATTTTTCACGCTTTATATGGACTGTTTGGTCGACCCGCGCGCTATTTAATCGCGCAATATTTATTTGATATTTCTTTTCAAAATGATATATACTCTTTTATTAAAAAATAAACCCATAAATCACTCACGTATTTATTGGTGAACATGTAGCCTGAACTTAATTGAAATTGATTTTGAAATTGATTGTAACTGCTTTTTCACTTAGTACCTAAAATTGTAGATTTTGAGGAAACTGCGATCTTTTTCTTTCGAGTGTAGTCAAGTGTTTTAGCCACCATAATTCACTAAAAAAATCATTAATTTTCATAATGAATTTAAAAAAATTAGAATTCGTAGTTTTTAATGACAAAAAATTGCACTTTTAAAGCGTGAAAAATCTGCTTTTGGTGCCCACATCACCTTAAAAACCATGGTAGCTCAGATGGTTAGCGCTCGCTGTAAAATTCACAGTGCGCAAGCCGGGCTCGATCCCCGCCGGCACCAATGAAATTCTTGCAATTGCAACTTTAAGTGCTGTTTTAATTAAAATTTAACAGGGAAAACATTGTGAGGTATACTTTATATCTAAGAAATAAGAAAAAAATATTTCGAAGACATGTGTAGTTCTCAAACTTTCGGCAGCGCGGCGCACAATTCCGTGTCCTAAACCCCTCTCGAAAATCAGACGACTGTGCCCAGCTGTGGGACGTATATAGGCTGTGAGGAAGTTAAAATGTTGAAATGACTTTCAACATTTTAACTTTCATAGACTGGGACATTTTTTTTAAAATTGTTGTGTTTGAATTATAATTTAATTAGGTATTTTATTTTGTAAGACGAGCGCTTTTGAGGACAATATCACATTCTTGCATCCCATTACTCAAAATTCACTAGAAAACTTAATAATCCATCTGGGCGACGCGGCGCTGGTTTAGTACACACTCAAACATATTCCTCTCTTTTCGCCTTGAATAATGACATTATTGAGCAAATATTTTTATGATACGATCCATATCTATTTTCTTAATAAATTTAATTTTTTAAATTACTTAATCTCACCGCCGAGATATCTATTAAACAAATTTAACGGATATACAAATATAAGAAAAACATAATTGTTCTTACATTACTTTTAACAAAAAAGTTGATTGCTTTTAGTTTAGGAGGAAACAGGAGAATACGTTATTATGATTTCATCGTTTTTATAATAATCAGTCCGACTGCAGTTATATTTCTTGCCTAGCTCGGTAGTTCATACAACAATATATCGTTAAAAATTAATTCTTCAACTTTGTTACAGCTCGAATATCCTTTTAAAGAAGGCTTCACGAATGTAATTTTAACAGTGGCAGAGCCACGCGGCAGCTTTGCTGTTGCACGTATGGGCCGGCTCAAACCGGGGTGGTACCACGACCTAACAGAATACCAGCGTGAAGTGGAAGCATTGCTTCCGCGTTTCGTCTGGGCGAAATTCCGCTTAAGACTACAACTGCTCGGGGCAAACGGAGCAACAAGTCCAAGGCGACCTCTGCCACGCTATCCGTGAGTTTCTGCAATATCTGGGAACTTCACTCTAACCTCAACGCCGTCCACTACCATCTCGAGACGGCGAGGCCGGCTCTGCTCTTTCTGACCGAGACGCAGGTGTCCTATCCGGCTGATGTCTTGTATCTATCCTACCCGGGGTACAAAATTGGAACACTCCTTTGTGCCTCGGGCTGGAGTTTGCGTTTCCGTCAGAGAGGATATCTGTTCTCGACGCCTCAGCAGTCTTAAAGGTTCAGACCTGTCCATCCTTTGGCTATGGGTAGACAGCGACGACCATCCACGCGTCTACGGGTGCCTCTATAGGTCCCATAGCGGTAATGCCGAAACAGACCGACTCTTCGACGACGTCCAAATGGCTACAGATTCGTTGCTACAGCAGATCCTCTCTGCAGAGATCGTGATCCTCGGCGACTTTATGCGACAGACGATCATGCGGGGAGATCTGTTCATGATTTTGCCTTGGCATATGGTCTGACACAGCTGGTTACTTCGCCTACCCGGATTCCAGATGTGGAGGATCATGTACCTTCCCTGTTGGACCTTCTGCTGACCTCTCACCCGGACGGATATCAGATTTCCGTTGACGCCCCTTTAGGCTCCTCGGACCATTGTCTTGTCCGGAGTGTGGTGCCACTCACGCTGAAATCGCAGTTGCATTCTGCAGACTGCCGCCGTGTTTGACTCTATAGGTCAGCCGATCGGGATGGGATGTGGTCTTTCTTCCTACCCTTGGGGGTTTGCTTCTCGCTGGACGATCCCAACGTTGTTGCGGATTCTGTCGCTGATGTGATGGTATTTCAGGGTATGGAACTTTTTATTCCTTACTCTGTGGGGGCACCACAGGGTAAGGAGGAGGCAAATCTCAGCCATGGTTTGGGCGCTCCTGTAAAATAGCATCATGCTATAAGCAGGAGTGCTACCAAGCCTGGGCTGATGCATCAACGTCCCGAGATGTTCACTCCAGCGCTCTAAAAAAGAAGTATAATTCCGCCTCTAGGTCCTTCAAAAGAGTCCTTGCCAAGGCAAAGTCAGAGCACAAAGGCAGAATTGGCGAGAAACTAGTTCACCTTCCTTCTGGAACACGTGCATTCTGGTCTCTCACCAAGGCTGTCCAGGGGAATTTCTGTCAGCCATCTCTTCCATCTCTGCAAAGGGAGGACGACTCACTGGCCCATACCGCATAGGAGAAAGCCGATCTGCTAGGCTCTTTCTTTGCGTCCAACTCGACTCTCGATGACGGGGGAGTACGCTGCCGACCATCCCGCGGTGTGAGTGCTCCATGCCGGAAGTGCAGTTTACACAGCGCTTAGTTCGTAAAGCACTTCTCTCCCTGGGCATCCAAAAGTCGAGTGGGCCTGATGGGATCCCCCCAATTGTACTGAGGACGTGTGCTCCAGAGTTGGTACCGGTTTTAACGCGTCTTTTCCGGTACTCCTACTCCCTAGGCGTAATCCCAAAATCATGGAAGACGGCTTTCGTCCACCCGATCCCTAAAAGAGGTGACCGCTCAGAACCGTCCAACTACCAGCCCATCGCCATCACCTCCTTATTCTCCAAAACAATGGAGTCTAATGTTAACTGCAAGCTCATGAGGTATCTTGAGGATCACCAGCTGATTAGTGATCGCCAGTACGGTTTTCGCCGTGGTCGGTCAGCTGGTGATCTTCTGGTCTACCTAACTCACAGATGGGTGGAGGCAGTAGAGTCCAAGGGCCGTTAGTTTGGACGTTGCGAAGGCCTTCGATCGGGTTTGGCACAAAGCGCTTCTTTCGAAGCTCCCTTCCTATGGGCTTCCCGAGAAATTGTGCGATTGGATCACCAGCTTTCTTGCAGATCGGAGAATCAAGGTCGTTGTAGACGGTGCAAGCTCCGATTACAAGCCTATTAATGCTGGTGTTCCACAAGACTGCGTGCTATCGCCAACGCTGTTTCTTCTGCATATCAATGATATGTTGCAACCCCGTAACATTCATTGCTATGCAGATGACAGCACATTATTTCGTGCCGGCACACCACCTGCAACTTTACAAGGCGCAGGTTCGGCCGCATATGGATAACTGTTCCCATCTCTGGGCTGGGGCTCCCCAGTACCAGCTCCTTCCACTTGACCGCATCTACCGCAGAGCGGCTCGAATTGTCGACGACCGAGTGCTTTCCGATCGGCTCGATTCACTGGCGCTGCGAAGAGATGTTGCATCTCTTTGCATTTTCTTTCGCATATACCATGGGGAGTGCTCTGAGGAATTGTTCGGATTAATCCCAGCCACCACACCATCTGGATGCTTGGCGGTCCACCACTGTACGTTTCAAAAGGAGTTTTCTTCCGCGTACGACCTCTCTGTGGAATAGCTTACCACCGGCGATTTTTCCGGACCAATACGACCTGGGGACCTTCAAGTAAAGAGCTTACTCCTTTCTAAAGGGCCGGCAATGCACCTGCAATTCCCCTGTAGTTGCGGTTGATCATGGGCGGCGGTAGTCACTTAACATCAGGTGAGCCGCATGCTCATTTGCCCCCTCTTTTATAAAAAAAATGTAGAGCCACCCACTTCTCTTAAATCTGGCCTTATAAATAGGTCATTTAATACAATCTTTGTGTATACTGGATGACCTTTTATTAACGTCTGGAAAAAATAGGGTGTAACATGTGAACGGAGTAGAAGCTTATGCACTGATATTTTACAAAAAAAAAAAAACTAAAACTTTGAATAAAACGTTTGAAATTTTGAACAATTACTTTGCCCTTTGCCCTTGAACCTGTGACTCTGCGAAGTGACAAAGTTAAATATGCCTATTGGCGTTCTTAAAGTAGGTTGGATATGATGATTTCTACGATTTACGATTACCATGGGCGCTGTAAAGCACCCGAAACGTCGGGATAATAATAAAAATAAATTAAAGTAATTAAACGCGATAAAATCCGTAAATAATAGTTTTATTCAATAGGTTGGATTTTGGATATGATTTGAATTTTGATACATTTTAATTAATTTATTTATTTAATTCAAAACTTTTGTTTTTATTTTTTATAAAATATCAGTGCCATAGGCTTTTAATCCGTTCACATGCAACACCCTATTTTTTCCAGACATAAAAAAAAGGTCACCAGTATACATATAGATTGTATTAAATGACCTATTTAACTGAATGACTGACTGACTCAACACGATATATTTAAAACTATACACTCGATTGACTTGAAATTTAGTATAGTCACTCATTTCGTAATATAGACTATTTTATTGAAACTAAGAAAGCATTTTACGATAGTCCCATCAAAAAAATATTGATATTTTAGATGTAGGTTCCGCAATAAAATATTATCGTGCGCCCAGCGAAGCGCGCGGGTATCAGCTAGAAGGTAAATAAGTTAAAATTTAGCGTTAGTGTACTCACCATCGGCAGCGTCGCGGTGGTCAGGCGGGAGGTACTTGTCGACATACTTGTCCGCGGTGCTGAGCGCGCGCTCCAGCGCAGTCGCTGTGACCGCGGTCATGCGGGAGTCCAGCACCGCGGTGCCGAGCTGTTTCACGGAATCCGCACGCCGGAGCACGTATTGACGGGTCTCAGAATACATCTGATGAATGACGACGGGATGGATTGGATATAGTGAGTCCTTTGTACTGAGTTTTTGTAAAAACATATATTTTTACTTATTCTGTACTAACCACAGAAATCGTAATAATAAGACAATAGAAGTCGCATAGACGCGTGACCTTGTCGCCGCTATGATGTGTTGACGAATATCATTCAGCATTTTCTGAGTTAGTTGCATTAGTTGCATGCATTGAATTTATGTTATTATAAATTTATAATGGTGAACTGCAGTATAATCAGTTGTAAAACTGATTATACTGCAGTTATTATACTGATCGTCAAGGACGTGTAATTATACTAATAAAGGCATTTTATCGGTAAATTGATTATTTACTAATTATAATTGTTTTAACTAATTTACATCTGGATGTATACTTTACTATGATGTTTACCATTGTAAACTTTCATTTATCACTTTTCGTATTGTACAATTACCATTGCTGCTTTTGTTCTACCGTAATACGCGAAGCACGTGACGTTGACAAACTCGCCAAGGAATGTAATGTGAAATATTAGATATCATTGTGCATTGCGTACCTATGTATTTAATACGGTAAAATATGGTGACATCGGTTTTGGAAGTAATCGAGCGTTAATTCATTTCTATTGTCTAATTATTAACTATTTCTGTGGTACTAACTTAGAAAAGTTTACAAGCCATCCATGCTCAACTTCATTTATTATTATAATGAAATCCCGAGTTTTTTGTGAATCTAATATGGCGTCATTTTGATTTTTTCAAATAATCGTCAATGACCATTTATTTTATCAATTTTTCCATTAAAAAAACTTGGAGTATTTCGTATAAAATATATGTTAAGATCACTCTTGGCATTGCTTTCTATCTGCTTGTGAACGTTCATTACAACCGGTTCAGCTATTTCAAAGATTAGCCCGCACAGGCAGACTGACAGACACAAAAAAATTACAAATTACTAAGTTATTTAAATCATAATGACATACAAATAACCACATAAGCTCGATAAAATGCAGTTATTTTAGCATTACAGACAGAATATTCAATTTTATTTATTTATATATATGTTACGGATAAACTTAGAAGAGTGAATAAACCTAGGTTTACCCGGGTATACTCGGTATTATTTAAATCCCTTGGGTAAAGCCCAAAATATCACCAAAATCAATACAGATTCGGACTTTACCCGAATAAACCTAGGTTTACCGAACCCTCGCAGGGTAATGTCGTTAATCATGTATTAAGTTATTTAATACAAAACTAAAAGAATATGATAATTCTAGTAAGCACCCAGAAATTATTTCAGTTGAGTTAGGTTAGAAGGCTGTATCGGGAGCGATTCGCAGCGCATCTCCCGTCACAGCATCCGTGGTTATTTTTTTACTGCTCAGAAATACTTGAGCACCCAGAAATCTTTTCAGTTGATTTAGGTTAGAAGATTGTGGTGGGAGCGAAGCGCAGTGCAGCTAACGCAGCAGCCTTTGTGGTAATTTTTTTGAATGCCCAGAAATAAATGAGCACCCAGAAATCCTTACAGTTATGATAAGGGACAGACCTGCTCCCTTCCCCTATCCCCTCCTGCCGGAGAAGACACCTAACACTACCCAGGCAGCGTTGGGTAAATCAAGGTTTAATCGGGTAGACTCTAAATCTGTATTGAATTTGGTGATATTTCGGACTTTACCCAAGTAACTTAGATAATCGTAAGTGTACCCGGCTAAACCTAGGTTTACTCACTTGTAAGTTTACCCGTAACATGTAAATAACTTACAAAGGAGCTAATGGTTTATCTGATGGTAAGTGGTTACTGCAAATAATATAGACACAGTGGTGATGCAACAAAAGTTGATAAAGCGTCGTGACTTAAATTAACAACTTTACTGTATAACTTACATCTTGCGGCGGCAGATGAATTGAAGGCACCCTCTTCTCCACAACATCGAGCGACTTGCAGAGCAACTTGTCGAGCTGCTGTATGGGCGTCTCCAGCATCTGGACAGCGGGCAGCGCTAACTGGACTCCAATATAAAATGACTTCTCTCCAAGAGTCAGATACCATCGGAAAACTGGATTTGAATCCTGTGTGAAAAAATTTTGTTGTACTTTTACAATCGGGACTAGTCCGTATTTTTTTTTTGTTATAGAATGAAGGTGATAAACGAGCATACAGTCCACCCGATGGTAAGTGGATGCTATGGCCTATAGACATCTACATTTATTCTCTGTTAAGAATCAGAACGTAGATGCGTTGTTACCCCTGAGGACTACAATGCCTCGTTTCCAGCAAAAACGGTCTCCGATTCTCTACACTCACCATACGAAACACAGCAGTATCAAGCTGCTATTTTAGGCTGGTATTCTGTGATAGCATGGTCCTTCTCCGATTGAGCCTATTGGTGCTACAACCATGATATAACTGCAGCGTGGCGTGGCAGTTTATTTATTACCTTTATTCTAAAGTATATTTTTTCGGCAGCTCCAATTCCCGATTCCACAATAGGGATAGCAGAAATTCGGGACACCGCCTCCATATGTGGTAGGCCTGGCTTCTGTACACACGTCACTGTAAACAAAATAATAACATTAGTATTACTATGCTAAGTATACTGGTATGAGTAAGATATACTTGCACAATCAGTGTCCTTTCCGCCCTTTTATAAATTATTAGATTCTTCAAAATATTTGCTTATGCAAGAGGGTTTTTCAACTCCAATAATTTTGGTACATCCTTTTTTTTATTCATCTTGATTTCCTTTTTTAAAATCTACCAAATTTTATACTGCTAAAGTATGAAAATATGGATTTCCTCGTTTCTCATATACGAGAAAGAAGATACTCCTATTTTCAAGTGCATCATAAATAGACGTTAGAAGTGCTCGTTTGTTATGCTTTTTCAGGTGTCGTAACATGCATTTGATATTGTTTTTATAAATTTATTCCTTGATCTGTTTTGATGTCAAAAAATAAAAGCAAAGAAGGAGTACATACATTTATTCTTACAACCAAGTTTTTATTTTTTATAACTGAGGTATGCGTATAGAAATAATTTAATGAAACATACCATGGGATGGTTCGCCGAGACTGGTGCTCACAGCGTTCAAATAAGCCTCTGCTTTTTTAGCTATAGTCCCTCTACATTTTCGGTTTAATCCAACAGTGCATGTTCCATTAAAATACTTCTTATGAACGTCACCGTTTTCAGCCATATTGTTCGTAACAGTTATTCGTGCTTGATATTCGTACATTCAATTTTTTTTAATAAATTTTTTCAAGGCACAAGATATCAGTATAGTTGCACCTCTAGAACTGAATTGTTTACGACGGTCCAGGGTGATATATTCTAAGGGTTATCTTTAAGCTTAAAATATCTAAAGCAATAATAACATGAGGTATCATAACTGTACGAATTCTTTATTCAGGTCATTTTTATAATAAAAGATGACATCATAGTAGATCCGACTGGTGTTTGAAATTAAAAATAAAAACAAACACAAAAGTATAATTATTATAGTACAATAATTGCTTTAATGAAACTTGTAAGTTGGATGTAGTCGTAAAAATCAGAAAGTAGGTAATCTATACTCGCCCAAATATTATTAATTATCATCAGCCCCTCCCCCCCATTTAAATTGTTAAATTGTATTGCAGTATAGTCAAACAAGCATTTAATCTGTAGATTTTGTCCCGACATTTCTGGTGCTTTACAGGCCCATGTTTCCGGGGGGGGGGGGAGGAGCCTATGGCATATTTTTTTATAGGAGAGGGGGCACACGAGTATACGGTTAATCTGATATTAAGTGACTACCGCCGCTCATGAACAACTGTAACACCAGGGAAATTGCAGGCAAGTTGCCGGCCTTAGCATGTCCATGAACGAACGAGTTTCTTGGAGTAGAACGTCGATCCCACGGGGGTAAGGTGCGTCAATTAGCAGTGGATGTACGCATCGTGTCGGAGCGATAATACTCGGCCGTACGTTGAGATCGTCTCCGTTGAGCTTTGAGGTCGCCCTATGGAACTGCGACGTGGTCTCTCACTGTTGACCGTATGAGGACGCTCAAGGTTGCTCAGCGAGCTATAGCGAGGACTATGCTCGGGGTTTCTCTACGTGATAAACTCAGATGAGGATATCCGCAGTAGAAACAGAGTGACCGACATAGCACAACGCATTAGTAAGCTGAAGTGGCAATGGGCCGGCCATATAGCTCGAAGAACCAATAACCGATGGGGAAAAAAGGTTCTCGAGTGGTAGCCTCGTACCGGTAGACGTAGTGTAGAGCAACCCCCCACTAGATGAAGTGACGACCTGGTAAGACATGCAGGAAGTTGATGGATGCAGGTGGCTCAGGACCGTGCTTTATGGCATTACTTGAGGGAGGCCTATGTTCAGCAGTGGACTTGTGAAGGGCTGTAATGATGATGATGACCCTTTCACTCCCACAAATACTGGAAAATGTCTGTCGCAGCAATGCCAGAGGAGAGGGCAGTCCAATCTGTCTCCTATCATTATCAGGATAATATTGGAGCTGGCCTGAACTCTGCGAACCAGTGACGCGCAGGCAGTGCGCGCCTCCGCGAACATGCCAGAGGCACTGCAGAAGATACTGCTTGTAACAGGATGAATATTTACATTTGACTGTAACTTTCTGAATTTGAATACTCAGATATGAACATTTTATATCTTAAAGCCATTGCCTTTACTATTTTAAAAGGTGGTCTTCCTGCAATTAAATTTACATACTTATTAATATGAAAATTTCGGATGAAGTTGACATCAATCTTAAAATAGCTATAGAAAAAAATCTAAATTTATCTCTAAATACAACAGTCTGGACTCAAGATGTTTATCTATAAAATTTGGGGGTATGGTGTAAGAAATTGTTCTAACGTTGTGTTGCCCCCCCCCCCTCCTTCCTTCCGTGCCTAGTGTCAGTGATTTATTTATTTATTTTATGTACCTGTGATTTGCGACGAAGACAAGACGGACATCGAAAATACTGTACCATCAATATGATTTTTATAAATGAGCATCTAACAAAAGAAAATAAAATGCTTCTTTCACAGTGCAAACAAAAGGTAAAGGAACTAAATTACAAATACATTTGGACAAAAAACTGCCGTATTTTCGTTCGAAAAAACGAGGCTTCACCTCCAATCTCCATATCTTCTTCGGCAGATATTGTAAAAATTATTTAAAATCTACTTACCTGTTTATTCTGTGTACTTTGAAGTGTTTTCGTAAATTACTACTAAGGTATGCACTTGTTACAAATTCTATGTTGTTTTTTTATCAGCTAATACAACTAGATACACTGTACACTATCAAAAACTCACACACTTATACATTATTCTCACATACATTAATAAACATTACCAAAATTACATATACCTGCACTCATCTAACGCTTTACTTATACTTATATACATATATTTATTACATTCTCAAATATAAATACAGAATATTCTTAAAAAGATATAATGTTATTTATTATCGATTAATAATAACATATTTACAAGTAAAATTTACACATTTATTAATCATTTATTACTTATTCTTATTAAAAACTATTATTAACTATAATTATTCATATCTTAGGCCTATACCTTGCTACATTTTAGGTACCTTGATTATGTAATTGTTTACTATAACTATTATAAGTACTGGCATAGTCAACTGTTTTTTCAATGGATACTACACTGAAAGAATTAAAACTGTATTATCAGAACGTACGGGGTTTGAGGACTAAGACTAATGAATTTTATAATAATTTATTATTGCTTGATTATGATGTGGTTATGATAACCGAAACTTGGCTTTATGACGGAATCCTGGATTCAGAATTATGTAATGATAAATATAATGTGTTTCGTCGTGACCGTGGGTCGTTGGGAGGTAGGGTCATGTTATTGTGTACACCATACTTGCAGGCCCGTATGAGATCCGAATGGCATTGTGACAACCTTGAGTGCATTTGGGTGACGGTTCCTTCTAGTGCTGTGAGATTAGAGCACGACCTCCACATAGCAGTAGTTTACATACCCCCTAACTCATCACTCTCAGAGAGAACCAGACTGTTTGTAAATCTTATTTCACAAATACGTAATAATCATCCCAATGATCAGTTTATACTTGTAGGCAATTTTAACATACCGTGTATAGACTGGACACAAGATGGACCTGTTATACTCAGGAAAGGCTCTGCTGAAGTCCAGAATTCTGCATCACAGCTCATTGACCATACGGCTTTCATAGGTCTTATGCAATATAATACCATCTTAAATAATAGTAATAAAATACTAGACCTAATTTTTTCAGACTCTTCCGTCACTGTTAGTAGATCCAACTTCCACCTTGTTAAAGAAGACTGTCACCACCCTTCACTCATTATCACTGTGTCAGATATACTCATACCTCCCTTGAAGACACAATCGCGATTAAAGTATATTTATGAGCGTGCTGACTTTAATATCATTAATGAAATGTTAAATCAACAGGATTGGTCGTTTATATTAGACACTAACACAAATATTGAGACTATAATAGCTGGTTTTTATGCAATTATAAATAACTGCATAGAAACATATGTTCCTCAGGTTTACCACTCTGGTGTGCACACTTATCCCATCTGGTATAGCGGGCTGTTAATAAATTTAATTAAAGAAAAGTTTAAAGTTCACAAACACTGGAAAAAATACAAAAACCCAAACGACTATGCTCAATTTTCAGACTTAAGAAGTAGACAAAAAGAAATGCAGTCAGACTGTTATAATTCCTATATAAAATCTTCACAACAAAAAATTAAAAATAACCCCAAATACTTCTGGTCCTATGTAAAATCTAAGAGAAAGAATATTTGTAATTATCCTCAACAGATGACGTACAATAATTTAGTTATCAGTAACAGTTTTGACATTTGTTCCGCTTTTAATAAGTTTTTTGAGAGAAATTTTAATAAACCGTCTGCCATTTCGTGCCATCGATGGCACGCGTGCCATTGGTTCGCCATCCCTGGAATAGAGTCTCACTACTGTAGAAAAACGAAAACAGCTCAACGAAAAATCTAACTACCACCTGAATTAAATTTGTCTAAATTATTCCAAATGTACAAAGAAAGTGGACATGTACATCCTCTAGTGAAGTTGTCGTATTTCCGTGTTTTAAACACACAGTATAATATTGGTTTTGGAACACCAAAGACCGATGTGTGTGACTCTACGTGCTTGGAACTTAAGGAAAAAATTAAATTGAAATAGACCAAATTAAGATAAGCGTATTGATGATTAAAAAAACATGTTGATGGTTTGCGAGCGAAAACATTTTTTTTTAAAATTACGCAGTGCACCTGAATATTTGAAAGTAATTTCATTTGACTGTCAAAAAACCTGCCCCTTCCAAAATAGGCTATGAAATAAAAAATAAATAAATAGATAACATCCGTAAAAGTAGTTTTAATCAATGTATAGTGTTCGCGTAAATATGTATAAGAAATCATTATGATATTTTAGAATTTGTATGATAGGAAATATTCCTAATTCTCAATTTATTAGTGTTGAAATTATGTAAGTTATTAACGTAGTGAATAAATTACTTTTTAATCTATAATGTAAAACAATGTGAATTAAAATATCCTTATGTATGTAATTGTATCGACACAAACTTACTTTTAGTAACTAGTAACCTAGTTTTAATAAGTTAAGAATTTGTGAAATATTCGTAATAGTAGCCATTTTGTAATAAAATTAAATAAAGAATTCAACTTACTTTTTGATACGAGAGAGTGGAGATAAGGGTGGCGCTTGGCGTTCTGTTTCAGACTGAGACGAACGTGGTAGAGCGCAAGCAAAGATCACACGTCGCATAGTGCTATAGAACAAAATGGACACTTATTTTGATGATACAAAATAAGATAGGTATTAATTTTTTTTACGTGGTAGAGCCATGCTGCAGTTATATTAATAGTATAGTTGTAGCACGAATGGGTCGGCTCGACCGGGGAACGACCACGCTCTCACAGAATACCAGCGTGAAATAGTAGCTTAATGGTGCTGTATTTCGTATGGTGAATGTAGAGAACCAGAGACCCTTTTTGCTGGAAACGAGGCATTCCATCTTAGTCCTCACGAAGGATAACGCATCTGCATTTTGATTCTTAATCGAGGATAGATGTAGATGTCTATGGGCCACAGCATCCACTTACCATCAGGTGGACTGTGTGCTCGTTTGTCACCCTATCCTATAAATAAAAAAAAATAATAAAAAATTAATTATTTCACTTTTTTATACAATATGGATGCCAAACGAGCACACCATCCACTTGATGGTAAATGGATGCTGTGGCCCATAGACATCTAAATTTATTCTAGATTAAGAATTAAAATTCAAATGCGTTGTCACCCCTGAGTGTTAAAATGGAGTGCTTCGTTTCCAGTAAAAAGGGTCTACGGTTCTCTACATGCAGCATACAAAACACAGCAACATTAAGCTGCTATTTTACGCTGGTATTCTGTGAGCGCGTGGTCCTACCCTGGTCAAGCCGACACATTCGTGCTACATCCATAATGTAGTTGTAGCGTGGCTTTACGTATAAAAATTACAAATTTTACCATGAAAAACCCATATTTTTGATCATTGGTATGTGGTGTGAGGAACACACATTATAATATATAATAAACGAGTACAAATGAGGTAAAAATCTAAGCATAAGAGTTTGTCAAAATCTGATCGTCTCACACCGTTTTTAAATATACCGCACGGCTTTATATAAGTCCACTGCTGAACACAGACCTCCTATAGATTGTCTGATAGGGGAATATTTGGTATAGTTGCTATGCTTAAAAAGCAAATTGGCTAACACAGTTTTAAATTTTCTAGCTGTTATTAGGCAGTCTGACGAGTCTGAATGATGTTCATATTCTCGTTTGTTTCCCTCCGCTGCCTCTTGCGACGCCCAAGGGGTAATAGTGGATATTCTAACACTGCCACCACAAAATGCCAAAAAAACCTTATGTACTCCGACAGATCCGCCAGGCCCAAAATCTCTATAGATAAAAATCAATTCGTTTGTCTCGGTAGAATACGCTCGACCGATTCTGATAAATTTTTTGTGTATTTTGAGTGGGTAAGTGGCGCTGTTGTAGAGATCCAGAAATCACACGTGCGAAGCTGGGACTGCCACCACAAGGTGATAATTAAATGTAACATATTTAACATATAAATAGATTTGTAGTTTCTATCTGTTATAATAGCAATAAAAGCATTATATTGAGCTATTTGCGTGCCATTAAGAAATGAATAACCATTTTTTAAAATTATGTCTGTATGTCTGTCGGTTTGTCTGGAACTGAAACTGGAACCGATTGTAATGGAACTTCACAAACAGATGGAGAGCAACACCAGGAATAATCTAGGCTATATTTTATCCGGGATCGATTGTTCGGAGATAATTTAAACAAATAAAGAAAAAAATATTTGACTATCTTCAATCTAAATAACGACGTAGGCGAAGCCGGGGCGGGTCGCTATTTAAAAAAAAATAAAAAATATATTTCCCATTTACTCGTATGGAAGCTGATTATCGCCAGTGAACATTTCTCGGCGTTCAACGTAGTAAAAAAAATGGACGAGCGATAAATGAGATAGCGCATTATTCGAACTTGTTTGTTACACATACTTGTAAAGCCAAAGTTAATTCTGTGATCGAAGTATTAGTTAAAATTAGAACATTTGAATAGGCGATAAATATTAAATAATATTAACTGCATACTAAAAGAGACAATTTTTTTTGTATGTAGAATGGGCCCACTACAAATTATGGCGTAATTTAATGAAATGCATGTTGATTTATTCTTTATAGTCTATAGATTACAACAGTAATATTAGTTTTACCGCATCTAATGGGAGTACTGAGAAATTAACAATTAAAACATGAATATCACAATAATCTAAACACACACTAAAAGCGTCTGTCTAGTTATCTAGTAGTTTCCACTGGTATTGTAAGTATAAGTGCTATTGTTACGTGAATAAGTCAACTAGCGCCATCTAGTGTCAGGAACGAGAGCGAGGGGAGCTTTGAAGAGAATGACATCTCTCAACCGACAGCGCCATCCGAAGAACTAAGTTTCTGGAAAGTCTGCACCAGCACACTCGTCCCTTTGCGCGCATTTGTTTGAATGTTCGGGATGCTTCTTTGCTAATTTAAATAAATAGGCGCTGCAAGATGCGATCGACAGAGTTGAACTCGGCGACACAAGCGAAGCTTCGGAGCGGAATTAAGTGAATTAGTGTGTTTAATTATTAGTGTTTTAACTTTAATTTGTGTAAAGTAAATTAAAGTGTTAATTTAGGTAATTTTATCGGCAATTTTTATTGTCACGAACCTCAAGCTCGTAACAATTGGTGTCAGAAGTGGGATTAAATCATGCCGGTTTTACCTAAGGAGGAATCGGAGGGTGTCCGTACCCGAAGTCAACGCCAGGAGGAGACGGACCAGAGGAGGTTTGGTGGTGCAACGCCACAGACGTCGGAGGGCCAACTGCCAGCCACGGAGGCTGCGGGCCCGTCAGTAGCTCCTACATCTGCAGCACCTGACTTAGGTGCTCTGATGGCGATGCTACAGGAGCAGCTGCAGCGCGGACGAGAGGAATAGGCCCGTCTGTTGAAAGAACAGCAGGAGGAACAGGCTCGCCGACAGGAGGAACAGGTCCGTCGGTTGGAAGAGCAGCTGCGGGGTGGACAAGATGAACAGGCCCGCCGACAAGAGGAGCAGGCCCGTTGGTTGGAAGAGCAGATGCTCCTCATGAAGGACCTTCACGCTACCTTCGGGAAGGAGATATAGGAGGTGAAGGATAGGGTTGCTCAACATGACAACCGCCTGGTGAAAGCTGAAACCCGAATCGAAGAACATGAAACCCGAATCAACCATGTGAACAATCGGGTTGACAACGTGATGGCTGACGTAAAGAAAACGCTGAACGACCTCAAACTTGTGGATGGAACGTGGACGTGATTCGTGGATTCAAAGTGCCGCCGTTCGACGGGACCTCTTCCTGGTCGGCCTACAAAATCAAGTTCGAGGCCATCATGGAGGCGAACGGCTGGAATAAAAGCCAAGCCATGACTGCACTCACCCTAGGCCTGCGCGACCAAGCCTTAACTGTGTTGGAAGCTCTCGGTAAGAAAGTGACCTACGAGCAGCTTCTTGAGGCCTTGGAAGCGAGATATGGTGACGCTCATCTGGAACACGTCTTTCGCGCGCAGCTTAAAGATCGCGTGCAGCGCAGCAATGAAAACCTGCAGCAGTGGGCCCTTGAGGTGGAGAAGATGGTTCGAAGAGCATACCAGTCTGTACCTGCGCTCATTGAAGGGAACCTGGTTCAGACATTCATCGACGGCATCCGCGACCTTGAAGTCAGAGCTGCTGTGAGACTCGGGAACCACGACACGCTTAAGAACGCCTTGGCCCATGCACTGGAGGTGGAAGCCGTGCGGCAAGATCATCGTTCCCATCGCATCAGGGAGGTTGCAGCAGCTACAGTTCGCGACCGCAACAGAGGATACAGCCCTAGGTGCTATGGCTGTGGGGAAAAGGGCCATCTTCGATCCAGCTGCCCTGCCTCTCGTACGGTTGTTAGTTCCCAACTTATAAGTCAGTTCCTTGGGGACTCCGCATACAACCGAGAACGCAGTAATTTGGTAACAGCCACCGGTCAGCGTATACCCGTCCGTGGAGAGAAGGAGATGGAGTTAAAGCTAGGCAACGTGATCTACCTGCATAATGTCATCGTGGCTGATATAATGGACGACTGCATCCTAGGCCTAGACTTTATGAGGAATAATTGTTGTGAGATCGACGTTAAGCAAGGTGTTTTGAAATGTGGACAGGAGGAACTTTTTATGGAAGGTGCGTTACCAGGGAACGTGTACAGCATTAAGAAGATTGTCCTTCCGCCGAGATCGGAAACGATTGTTCTGGTTAGTCTTCCTCGAAACGCTGGGCAAGCTCACCGTTGTGTACTTGTGGAAAGGGTAAACAATGACCTTCCATGGAAAGTAGCTCGAACCATGGTCAGGACCACTGACATCTCGGGAGTACGTGTGCTGAACCTTTGCGACCGGGAACAGATTATAGAAAAAGGCACACTGATTGGTACTTGTGAGGAAGTGGATTGGTTACGTCGGTGCCAATATTGTTACGAGCTTGAGGTTCGTGACAATAAAAATTGCCGATAAAATTACCTAAATTAACACTTTAATTTACTTTACACAAATTAAAGTTAAAACACTAAAAATTAAACACACTAATTCACTTAATTCCGCTCCGAAGCCTCGCTTGTGTCGCCGAGTTCAACTCTGTCGATCGCATCTTGCAGCGCCTATTTATACAATTAGCAAAGAAGCGTCCCGAACATTCAGGTAAATGCGCGCCAGGCAACGAGTATTCGAGTGTAGATTTTCCAGAAACTTAGTTCTTCGGGTGGCGCTGTCGGTCGAAAGATTTGTGATGTCATTTACTGCAAAGCTCCCCTCGCTCTCGTTCCTGACACTAGATGGCGCTAGTGCGCTGATTTGAGCGTGGCGTAACACTGCCCCCCTCCTAAGACATGCTCGTCCCGAGCATTATCGGCCCCATAATAACGCGCTAGGCGATCCACATGGACGATCTTAGGAGTCCCTCTTGCGCCTTTCTGTATCCGGTAGGTTACATCGTTGATCCTGGTCACAATCCGGTACGGGCCGTCCCATTTAGCTTGAAGCTTAGGAGATTTCCCTTTGCTGCGGACTGGATTATGCAACTACACTAATGAACCTTCGTTGAACCCTTTATTGTTCATTTTGCGGTCGTACCGGGTTTTCATTTTCTCAGACATTTGCTGGCCCGATTGTCTGACGTGCTCATAAATGTCATTCATTTTGTTCCGCAAGTCATTTGCATAATCGGTTATACTGCGTGGGGCATCAGGTGGTATCCCGGTGATCAGGTCCGCAGGCACCCGTAATTCCCTTCCAAAGTTTGCGAAAGCTGGTGTCACTGCTGTACTTTCGTGAACAGAACTTCGATATGACAACAAAAACGGTTGTATGTGCTTGTCCCAATCTCGTTGCGGATTGTCTACAACTTTTGCTAGGTACCTCTCCAATGTCTGATTAAATCGTTCCACCATTCCATCAGATTGCGGGTGATAAGAAGTCGTTCTTGTTTTATGAGTACCCATAACTCGGCAAGTTTCCTGGAATATTTGAAACTCGAAATTCCTTCCTTGATCGCTGTGAATCTCTAAAGGTACACCAAAACGACAGAAGACTTCATGAACTAGTTTATCAGCAACTGTTGAAGCTTCTTGATTTGGAATGGCGAAGACTTCTGGCCACTTAGTGAAGTAATCCATCACAACCATGAAATACTTGTTACCGCTTTCACTCTCCGGAAACGGTCCCGCCACGTCAATGGCTATTCTTTCCCATGGTGCACCAACATTGTACAACTTCAATGCACCTCTACTACGAGTCTGAGGTCCCTTTACAGCCGCACAACTTGTACATTTGCGACACCAGTCCTCGACATCGTTTCGACAGTGGACCCAGTAAAACCGTTCTCGGATCTTCAGTAGAGTTCGTTTAACTCCCAGATGGTCTCCTGAACAATCATTATGGTACAGCTGTAGAACATCAGGTACTTTAGCTTTAGGGACAACCATTTTCAAATGACAGCTGTTTCCCCGAACGTTTTCCTATTTACGACACAGAACTCCATCCTGAAGCAGCAAGCTGTCCCACTGGGCCCAATAGCTTTTAGTGGTCGACCTCATCGCTGAGACTTCACTCCACTTGGGCTTGGGAGCACTGGCCTTCATCCATTCCAGAATCGGCTTGATGTCCGGATCTTCCTGCTGTGCATGTAGTAAGCTGTCCTTCCACTCGTTGCTGAGGTGGTCTGCTCTGAGCATCCTCACGGATACCACTTCCTTACTCTCTTGCCTAGTACAATGTTTGCAATCTTCAGGACAAGGTCTTCTTGACAATGCATCTGCGTTGCCATGAGATTTCCCGCTGCGATGTTCGATCTCAAAGTCGTATTCCTGCTGCTGCTGGGCGGTGCTGTTAGCCGCACTTCCTTTCTGAGACCGTTCACCTTCCCTTCCTAGGGTGTGCTTAGGGCAGCTGGACCGAAGATGGCCCCTTTCCGCACAGCCATAGCACCTAGGGCTGTATCTTTTATTGTGGTCGCGAACCGTAACTGCTGTAACCTCCCTAGCGTGAGGTGAACGATGATCCTGTCGCCGCCAGGCAGTGCCGTTAGCTGCACTACCCTCTCGAGATCGATCAACTCTCCTTTCCACGGTTCGCTTAGGGCAGCTGGATCGAAGGTGGCCCTTTTCCCCACAGCCATAGCACCTTGGGCTGTATCCTTTGTTGCGGTCGCGAACTGTAGCTGCTGCAACCTCCCTGATGCGATGGGGACGATGATCCTGCCGCACGGCTTCCACTTCCAGTGCATGGGCCAAGGCGTCCTTAAGCGTCTCGTGGTGCCCGAGCCTCACAGCAGCTCTGACTTCCCGGTCACGGATGCCGTCGATGAATGTCTGCACCAGGTTCCCTTCAATGAGCGCAGGTACAGACCGGTATGCTTTTCGCACCAGCTTCTCCACCTCTAGAGCCCACTGCTGCAGGTTTTCGTTGATGCGCTGCACGCGATCTTTAAGCTGCGCACGAAAGACGTGTTCCAGATGAGCGTCGCCATATCTCGCCTCCAATGCCTCAAGGAGTTGCTCATAAGTCACTTCCTCCCCGAGAGCTTCCAGAACTGTTAAGGCCTGGTCGCGCAGGCCTAGTGTGAGAGCAGTCATGGCCTGATTTTTATTCCAGCCGTTCGCCTTCATAACAGCTTCGAACTGGATTTTGTAGGCTAACCAGGAAGAAGTCCCGTCGAATGGTGGCACCTTGAACCCACGTAGCAAAGGTGTAGTAGCTACTACGGGAGCTGTTGTTCCATCCCCCAGTTTGAGGTCGTCCAGCATTTTCTTCACGTCAGCCATTACGTTGTCAACCCGATTGTTTACTTGGTCGATTCGGGTTTCGGCCTCCGACAGGCGGTTGTCATGTTGAGCAACCTTATCCTTCGCCTCCCGTATCTCTTTTCCGAAGAGAGCGTGAAGGTCCTTCATGAGGAGCATCTGCTCTTCCTTATCGCGTTGTAGTTGCTCTTCTAAACGACGGGCCTGTTCCTCCTGCCGGCGGGCCTGTTCCTCCTGCCGGCGGGTCTGTTCCTCTTGTCCGTTCTGCAGCTGCTCTTTCAACTGACGGGCCTGCTCCTCCTGTCGGCGAGCCTGCTCCTGCAGCATCACCATCAGAGCACCTAAGTCAGGTGCCACAGACGTAGAAGCTGCTGACGGACCGGCTTCCGTGGCCGGCGGCTGGCCCTCAGACATCTGCGGCGTTGCACCACCAAATCTCCTCTGGTCCGTCTCCTGCTGGCGTTGACTTCGGGTACGGACACCCTCCGTTTCCTCCTTAGGTAAAATCGGCATTATTTTATCCCACTTCTGACACCAATTGTTACGAGCTTGAGGTTCGTGACGATAAAAATTGCCGATAAAATTACCTAAATTAACACTTTAATTTACTTTACACAAATTAAAGTTAAAACACTAATAATTAAACACACTAATTCACTTAATTCCGCTCCGAAGCTTCGCTTGTGTCGCCGAGTTCAACTCTGTCGATCGCATCTTGCAGCGCCTATTTATATAATTAGCAAAGAAGCGTCCCGAACATTCAGGTAAATGCGCGCCAGGCAACGAGTATTCGAGTGTAGATTTTCCAGAAACTTAGTTCTTCGGGTGGCGCTGTCGGTCGAAAGATTTGTGATGTCATTTACTGCAAAGCTCCCCTCGCTCTCGTTCCTGACACTAGATGGCGCTAGTGCGCTGATTTGAGCGCGGCGTAACACTATATTTCGAGTGGGACCCCCAGCAAGGATGCAGAAACGAGAGTGACCACACTTTTGGAAGACTGTCGCAGTGTTCTCTCCCCGAACGAATTGGTCAAGGCGAAGAAGTTGTTACTCAAGTACGCCGATGTATTCTCATCAAACGATGCTGACATAGGAAAGACTGGCTTAGTTCAACACAAAATAAACACAGGAGAAGAATTGCCTATCCGTCAGCGGCCAAGAAGATTGCCGGTAGCACGTGAAAAGGAAGTGGAAACCATGATTGAGGGAATGGTGAAGGATGGTGTTATTGAACCTTCCTCTAGTCCATGGTGTTCACCCGTGGTACTGGTAAAGAAGAAGGATGGCAGCATGCGATTTTGTGTTGACTACCGCCGTCTGAACGACGTTACTAAGAAGGACAGCTATCCCTTGCCAAGAATTGACGACACGCTGGACATGCTTACAGGAGTAAAGTGGTTTAGCACGCTGGACCTAAAAAGTGGCTACTAGCAAGTTGAAATTGACCCTAAGGACAAGGAGAAAACTGCGTTCTCGATGGGAAAGGGTCTGTTGCAATTTAAAGTAATGCCGTTTGGGTTGTGCAATGCTCCAGCAACGTTTGAAAGGCTGATGGAACTTGTACTTACCGGGCTAATTGGCGATGCCTGTCTGGTCTACTTGGATGACATCATCATCGTGGGCTGTACGTTTGAGGAACACCTTCAAAACCTGGAACGCGTGCTCATGAAGATTAAGAGTGCCAACCTCAAGTTGAGTCCGAAGAAATGTTCACTATTCAAACGGCAAGTCAACTTTTTGGGGTATGTAGTGTCGGAAGAAGGTATCCGCACGGATCCAGAGAAAATCGCAGCTGTAAAGGATTGGCCGGTTCCAAAAGACAAGACGCAGGTTAGAGCATTTTTGGGTTTGTGCTCCTATTACCGACGTTTTGCGAAGAACTTTGCAGATATAGCCAAACCTCTGCATAAGCTAACCGAGGAGAAGCGACATTTCTGCTGGGATGAAAGTTGTAATATCGCATTCCAGGAGCTCAAGGACCGTCTGTGCAAAACACCTATTTTGGGATACCCTGATGCAAGCAAAGAATTTATAGTTGACACAGACGCAAGTGATATAGGACTTGGCGGTGTGTTGTCTCAACGTAATGGTGACTAAGAGGTCGTGATAGCGTACTTCAGCAAGTCGTTGTCAAAACCGGAAAGGAACTACTGTGTCACAAGACGCGAATTGCTAGCTGTGGTAAAGTCGTTGCAGCATTTTAGCAAATATCTTCTGGGGCAAAAATTTCACTTACGAACTGACCATGCTGCACTAAAATGGCTATTGCAGTTTAAAAATCCAGAAGGACAAGTTGCGAGGTGGATTGAACTACTGCAGGAATACGACTTTGAGATCGAACATCGCAACGGGAAATCTCATGGCAACGCAGATGCATTGTCAAGAAGACCTTGTCCTGAAGATTGCAAACATTGTACTAGGCAAGAGAGTAAGGAAGTGGTATCCGTGAGGATGCTCAGGGCAGACCACCTCAGCAACGAGTGGAAGGACAGCTTTCAACGTGCACAGCAGGAAGATCCGGACATCAAGCCGATCCTGGAATGGATGAAGGCCAGTGCTCCCAAGCCCAAGTGGAGCGACGTCTCAGCGATGAGTTCGACCACTAAAAGCTATTGGGCCCAGTGGGACAGCTTGCTGCTTCAGGATGGAGTTCTGTGCCGTAAATGGGAAAATGTTCGGGGAGACAGCTGTCATTTACAAATGGTTGTCCCTAAAGCTAAAGTACCGGATGTTCTACAGCTGTACCATAATGATTATTCAGGAGGCCATCTGGGAGTTAAACGAACTCTACTGAAGATCCGAGAACGGTTTTACTGGGTCCACTGTCGAAACGATGTCGAGGACTGGTGTCGCAAATGTACAAGTTGTGCGGCTGTAAAGGGACCTCAGACTCGTAGTAGAGGTGCATTGAAGTTGTACAATGTTGGTGCACCATGGGAGAGAATAGCCATTGACGTGGCGGGGCCGTTTCCGGAGAGTGAAAGCGGTAACAAGTATTTCATGGTTGTGATGGATTACTTCACTAAGTGGCCAGAAGTCTTCGCCATTCCAAATCAAGAAGCTTCAACAGTTGCCGATAAACTAGTTCATGAAGTCTTCTGTCGTTTTGGAGTACCTTTAGAGATTCACAGCGATCAAGGAAGGAATTTTGAGTCTCAAATATTCCAGGAAACTTGCCGAGTTATGGGTACTCATAAAACAAGAACGACTTCTTATCACCCGCAATCTGATGGAATGGTGGAACGATTTAATCAGACATTGGAGAGGTACCTAGCAAAAGTTATAGACAATCGGCAACGAGATTGGGACAAGCACATACAACCGTTTTTGTTGTCGTATCGAAGTTCTGTTCACGAAAGTACAGCAGTGACACCAGCTTTTGCAAACTTTGGAAGAGAATTACGGCTGCCTGCAGACCTGATCACCGGGATACCACCTGATGCCCCACGCAGTATAACCGATTATGCAAATGACTTGCGGAACAAAATGAATGACATTTATGAGCACGTCCGACAATCGGGCCAGCAAATGTCTGAGAAAATGAAAACCCGGTACGACCGCAAAATGAACAATAAAGGGTTCAACGAAGGTTCATTAGTGTGGTTGCACAATCCGGTCCGCAGCAAAGGGAAATCTCCTAAGCTTCAAGCTAAATGGGACGGCCCGTACCGGATTGTAACCAGGATCAACGATGTGACCTACCGGATACGGAAAGGCGCAAGAGGGACTCCTAAGGTCGTCCATGTGGATCGCTTGGAGCGTTATTATGGGACCGATAATGCTCGGGACGAGCATGTCTTAGGAGGGGGCAGTGTTACGTGAATAAGTCAACTAGCGCCATCTAGTGTCAGGAACGAGAGCGAGGGGAGCTTTGAAGAGAATGACATCACAAATCTCTCAACCGACAGCGCCATCCGAAGAACTAAGTTTCTGGAAAGTCTGCACCAGCACACTCGTCCCTTTGCGCGCATTTGTTTGAATGTTCGGGATGCTTCTTTGCTAATTTAAATAAATAGGTGCTGCAAGATGCGATCGAGGTAGTGTTGATTTGGCGAAACAAGCGAAGCTTCGGAGCGGAATAAAGTGAATTAGTGTGTTTAATTATTAGTGTTTTAATTTTAATTTGTGTAAAGTAAATTAAAGTGTTAATTTAGGTAATTTTATCGGCAATTTTTATTGTCACGAACCTCAAGCTCGTAACACTATGTTTAATAATTAATAGTGTAATACAAAGTTGTAGGTACATTTAGCATATCGGTACTTTAAGGTTGACAGAAAATTCTTTTAGTGGTTCCGGAAAAACATATTGCACAGACAAAAAAACGCGATGTGGAAACTATTTTTACGTGTATTGATTAATTAGTGAGAATTAATCTTAAAGAAATATGATTAAAACCAAGATGACTAATGAATAATATTCTTAATATTCTTTTCATATTACATTAGCCAAAACACGAACACGGTTCCAGTAAAATTTTCATAAAATCTTTAGACCGTTTACTATAATAAATTGGTATCTTTTTATGTGTAATATCATTAAGTTACGTTAAAATTTCTAGTCGGCCTAAAAACGATTGTCTCCTTTATGCAGTTAATATTATCTTCTTCTTAATATATATAAATTACGTGTCACGTTGTTTGTCCGCGATGGACTCCTAAACTACTTAACCAATTTTAATCAAATTTGCACACCGTGTGAGGTTTGCTCCAACTTGAGAGATAGGATAGTTTTTTTTTTTTGCACATGGGTGGCCCACAATTTTTTTACAAATTTAAGGATTTTTAAGAAGACATGACAAAGGGTCGTCGAAAAGGGCAGAACAACGTCTGCCTAGTAAGCTTATACATTAGTTTTATCACAATGGACTTTGTTAAAATTAAAAATAGTTACCAGATACTGATGGAATATTCGAGACTAGCAAATCTGTCACATATTTGTGTCTTGCACAAATATGTACTTTGAATAAACCGGTAAGTCTAATGCATGCGTCCGGCTATACGATTTTCGTGCAATTATCATTGTCGTTTTTGACACATATAAACATAATAACACCTTTTGGTAAATCCAAATGTGCATGCCTTAACCGCTCATGTCAAAGTAAATTTTTTAAAGTATTTTACAATAGTGCACGACTCATAATGCTCATATGATCACGAATAACCTTAAAAAAATTCTCAATCAACAATAGATTTTTTAATATTACTATGTTTTTATTATTGGGATTAAAAAATATTATTGTTAATTGAAAAAACTTTTAACAAATATCTTAAAACGCTCGGAAATCAACTTTAATATTATTTTAATTTTTGGGTATATGTACTTAGACATCGTAAAAACTAGTCTTTTTTACCTAACTCGTTAATAATTTTTTTCTCATCATCGTTATTTTGTTTTTAAAAATTTTTTCATCTTGTCATAACCAGTATATTAATTTAGCGTTTACCAAAGTGCACCTACATGTTACTCCATAAAGTCCAAGACGTATAAGTATAAGATTTATATATAAATCCTACGTACTTTTAGTGCAATATATTGTAAAATTAAAATCTATAACTATAAAAATAATAATATCTTAACTTACCTTATCAAGTTTTTGGAATATTTTGTATTGTAGCGATCCATATTTTTCATCAAAAGCCACTGCAAACAAAAGATCAGTAAGCCACTCACGACGGCGGCCAAGCACGGAGAGAATCAAAGTGTATATGTATTTAGTAAAATATATTAATACAAGGCTGCTCAAACACCGAAAATTTCGGAATTTCTGAGCAGAAAAAATTAATTATAACTAAACAAAACAAAATTAAACAGCCATTATACATTCCATGGCTTCCCAAATGATAGACGAAGAGATTAAAAATAAATTGAGTTGAACAATTGATATTTTCAAAAGTTATCGTGTTTACCCCTCCATGCTGACTTGACAAATCTACGCCATAAGCCAATAAAACCACTTTTTAATGCAAAAATAGTAACTAATCGATTTGAAAAAAGTAGGTTCAACAATAGAAACAGAAACTTTTTTATTCAATGTGGATTATAACAATACTTATTGAAAGTCACTTTTTCATTTACCACTGGTTCGCAAAAAAGAAGCTCTGTCCTGGGAAGAACCAGCAAGAAACCCAGCGGGACTATTTTTTCCAATAATAGCTTACAATCATGTTTACAATTAGCAACACAAGACAAATTGGAAATAGCTTGGTAGCGATAACCCTTATTTTCATTATCATTATTTATTTTTTTAGGTTATTATCATCCATAAATTCCTTAATATTATAAACTTTGTTTAATAAGAAACTTAGTTTAATAACATTTTTGAACTTCGTGTATGACTAATTTTGTATATTTTCTGGGATTTTGTTGTAAAAGCACATCGTTCCAAGAATGAATTTCTGACTAGGTGGAGTAGAGTAACTGGTACTAATAGTTTGTGCCTGTTCCTAGTATTTACAGAATGAATATCACTTATTTTCGCAAAATGGCTTTTATTTTTGTGTACGTACATTACATTTTCATAAATGTGTTGAGAGGCCAGAGTTAATATATTAATTTCCTTAAATTTTTGTCTCAGTGACTCTTTTGGTTTTAAATTATGTATTGCTCTAATGGCCCTCTTCTGTAAAATAAATATAATTTCAGTGTCAGTCGCGTGTCCCCATAGCAAAATACCATACGACATAATGCTATGGAAATAACTAAAGTAAACTATTCTAGCTGTTTCAACACTGGTAAGATTTCTAATCTTTTTTACAGCATATGCTGCAGACCTAAGTCTGCTAGCTAGTTTTGATATATGGGGGAGCCATTGAAGCTTTGCTTCCAGTGTGATTCCAAGAAAAATGGTGGTATCAACAAGACTCAGTTCCTCCCCATTTAAAATTACAATAGTATTGACATGTTTAACATTAGGAGTTACGAATTTCATACATTTAGTTTTAGTTCCATTCAAATACAAATTATTAATATTAAACCAATTAACTAACTTAGCTATAGCATTACTTACTTCGTCGTAATTTAATAACTGTCGTTTTAATTTAAATTAATGAAGTATCATCAGCAAATAATACTAAATCATGGTATATACTATGTAAGGTAAGTCATTAATATATACAAGAAACAGAAAGGGGCCGAGAATTGAGCCCTGAGGCACACCCATTTGTACAATCGACCCGGAAGAACTCATACACTACATTCTAAATTATTAATGACAACTTTTTGCGTTCTGTCACTTAAATATGAAATAATTAATTTAAGAGCATCGCTTCTTACACCGTAGTGTTGAAGTTTCCTCGTTTCATGATGAACACAATCGAAGGCGTTGGATAGGTCACAGAATACACCCAAAGTATCCTGTGAATTTTCCCAAGCATTAAATATATATTTAACCAGCTCAACACCAGCATCAGTTGTCGAGCGACCCCTTGTGAAACTAAATCGATTTTTATGAAGTAAATTATTTGCATAAAAAATCAGCATTTGATCAAGAATAATTTTTTCAAAAATTTTACTAAGTGTTGGCTGTACAGAAACAGGTCTAAAATTAGCGGGGTCCAATGTACTACCAGATTTAAATAAAGGTATTACTTTACTATGCTTCATTAAATCAGGAAACACACCAGATTAGATACTAGTATTAAAAATAATAGACAGTTTAGGTGCGATTGTATCTATTATAGACAGAAATCTCCCACAGATCGGCGGTTCTCTTAATATCAATAGTCTTAAAATATTTTACAATATCTTTTGATGACACTTAATGAAATGTAAAATTTTTGTACACACTAAATGTGTGTACAAAAATTTTATTGTCTGAGTAATGATTCGGCGATGGCAGAAGAAGAATTCAGTGACTTAGTGGTTAAGATCGGAATATCAGTAAAATATTTCTCAAAACCATTGCAACGTGTTGATCTGATTTAGTTAATTTATTGTTAAAACTTAACTGGTAGTTTGAATTGCGAGAGTTGACCTTACCAGCTTCACTATTAATTATACTACATGTCATTTTAATTTTATCAGAAGTAGTCTTTATTTTGTTGCTCAAATACAATGATTTGGCTCGGGAGCACACTCTTTTAAATATTTTGGAATATTTTTTACACATTCCCTAAATTCGACGCTAGGATTATATGACCTTTCATTGTAAATTTCATATAACCTTTGTCTACTCTTATGGAGTCCTAAAGTCGCCCATTCATTAAATGCCTTACGACTGTTCAAGGAGAATGTTTTAGAAGTAAAAGTATTATTAAATTCATTGCAAATGAGCTTAAATAATGTTGCATACAAAAAATTTGGATTATTTTGGTATGAAAGTAATGGAAGTTTTTTTTGCTATGTTACTTCTAAACTTCTCCAAGCGATGTGCGTTTACTGGAACAAACACTACTATTTTATCTATTTGCTTTTTGTGAACATAAGGTAATGAAACTAATTGTCCACGGTGATCAGAGCTTAATTTTTGAATTATACATTTATTAAACGGCTTAACATTTGTAAAAATGTTATCTATACATGTTGCACTAGATTCAGCAATACGTTGGCTCCAAAAATAAATTAAAAAGACCATAAGATTTAAACAATGATCTAAATTTAATATTGGTGGAGGAAGCTTCTAGGAGATTTATATTAAAGTCTCCACATATTATAACAGATTTATTCTGTTTATTTAGCTTAGCGAAAACTTCCTACATAATTATTTCAAAAGTATCATATAAAGAACATGGGGTTCTGTAAACGCTCAAAACAATGAGGTGCTCAAACTCAACACATGCCATTTCTACAGTTCGCTCAACAGAGAGGCTCACAATATCTTTACGTTCTTTACATGATAATAACTTACTAGCTAAAATTAAGAAGCCACCTCTTAAAATTGTTTCTCTATTGAAAGAACTGACCACCTGGTGATTACTGAAGTTAAACATTAAATTATGAGCTTTTAACCAATGTTGTTGCTATTTAAGAAAAATTCAATTTCTAGCTCTTTGCCTATCATGCCTTGTATATTCTGATGCACCAGGTGTAAACAATTTTTATTATCATTTTGTGGAGTCATACAATTGCAACTATTAAGGATTTGTAAGTTACATTCTAAATTATTTAAATTGTTATAACTGCTAGCGGTTACCTCTATTGTCTCATTTTCTAATTTAAATTACTTGGAACGGATTCCAAATTGCATGTCAAATCATTATGCTGCTCAATAGGAGCAGATGTCGGGGTAGCCAAATTCTTGACTGAATTAAAATATAAATAATAAGATAGTACATTTGCTATCTGTCTTAAATTATATTTGCATAGGTAATACCTATCTGTAGTCAAAAATTTCTTAATTTAATTATTAATATCTATTAAATTAATTCTATTGGTATAATTGTTACAATTAAATGTCAAATTTAAATTATTGTTACATGACAAATTATTCATTAATAAATTTGAATCATATCTTCTTATATTCTCCTGTGGCCAACCCTGTATGTAAGGCAATGTAAACAAGATAATTTTATGTACATTTAAAGTATTGAGGTATTATATTCAATATATTTTAATAATTGATTTTTTTTTACATTGCCTCTTCTCTCAACAAGAATTATTAATGTGATATTAGGACAAAACTTACTAGTTAAAACTTTATTCATTATATGACTAAAAATTATTGTATGCCTGGGTGCTCCAGGCATACAATAATTACTAATCAATTGTCCTTTTAAATGGTTATTTAACATCTTGCCCAAATTTTTACCTATGTCTTTATACTTTTTAAGTTTTTATTCTTTGTTATGGCACCGTCATAGAGTGTTGGTGAAAATAAGGAGTCATTGCTATTAACACATATTGTCCCCGATGAACATGGTATGGAGCGTTGATTCTCACTCTGATGTTTTATTAAGGAGTCAAAGCCCTCCTCATTGTTACATGACTTTACGAGATCATTCATGGCCAATATGTGTTCTTTTATCTTAACCTGAGCCGATGCATATTTATTTGAGATAATTTGTAAGGAGTTTTTAAATGACAAAACTTCTGAATTGAGACACTATTTCAGTTTCATAACAGTTTTTCTTATTTTCCACCTCAATTGAATATAATTTAAGTTTATTAATTAATTCATACTTTTCCTCAGATATATTTATATAATTTTTTGTATTAATTTTTGTTTTAATTAACTTTTGTACTTTCCTAACATATTTATTTTTTTATGTGTTTCTTTAATTTTCTTCTACTGCATGTAATCCTTTCTGCTGTTCTTGATGTGACAATCATCACCAGTCAAATCGATTGTTGTGGAGGGTTGCAATGTTTTTGAAGATTTACATTCTATAAGCTCATTGAACAGACTTTGAGTTTGGGACACTTTCAATTCATCTAAGTATTGTTTTAATTGCACAATCTGCTCATTAGCCTCACTTAACTGCAACTGCAATGTAGCAATTAATCTGAGGGATTCCTCATATTCTTTGCTGCATCGGTCAACCTCATCGACTGTTCCCTGAAGCTGATCCCTTATTATCAATTATCTTTATCCCTATATTTAATAATAATAATATAATTATCCCATAAAATCATTTATCTTTAGGATAATTCAACATGAATGTTAGATACGATTTCATGCAACAAAACGTTGGATTCTTAATTTTTCGGCGCTAGTAGAACATACTTACAGGCTTTGCGCTTAAGGCATGCAAAAGTAAAAACTTCATAGCTGAACATGTCAAACAAAAAGTGGTATCTAATCATTTGTACGGTCACGCTGGAACTTACTCAGAGTAGTGTTCATTGTTCACTATGAATGGTTCGTCTAGATCGGGAAATTGTCATCTGTGTTTTGATTCTTAATTAATAAAATACATCAGGTGGTCTTAATGCTCGTCAGACAGCCTTATCTCTATAAAAATGTTATTAAAACTTTATCTTCATTATAGTCATTGACGTTAGGACTGTTTGTGATCGGAATTTTGAATCACTTGACCGATTGAGGTCGTATTCACACAATTTAGGTATTTGTTTTGTCAAGACCGTTTTTATGACATAGTAGAGCCAAGCTGCAGTTATATTATGGTTGTAGTACGAATGGGTCGGATCCACCGGGGAAAGCCCACGCTCTCACAGAATACCAGTATAAAATAGCAGCTTAATGCTGCTGTGTTTCGTATGGTGAGTGTAGAGAACCGAAGACCCTATTTACTGGAAACGAGGCATTTCGATCAATGGCATCAATCGAAGATCGATCGATTGGTGTGGTAATATCCTAAGGTAGTCAAATTCTCACCACTCTGAGTTGACTGGTAGAGAAAGCTTCAAGGCACTAGGTCCACCCTTTGTATTCCTTTGATTTTTTTAAAACGTTACCTCCACACTAGGATTTTCTCCTGTATCATGGAGGCAGTTTACAAACATAAATTGCACAAGGACAAACATCCAGTCCCGGAACAATTATTTCTAGGCCATACAAATACTTGTTCCGTGCGGGATTTGAACCCGCGGCCCCCAGCGCAGCCACTCATCGCCGCGGAGCCGTCATTTAAAGAATGCAATAAAGAATAAATAAATAGATAAGGAATCAAGGGAATCCTTTTAAGTGGACTAAGGATTTTTTTAATGTCGTATTAATATTTATTTCAAAAACTTCATCCGCATCTGACTACATTAGTCCCCATTATTTTGCTACCAGGAGGGAAATTTTCTGTACCCAATTTTATATTAGAAATTGCGGTATCTGTTATAGGAAATGAAATGAAATGAATAGGTATGTCTAGTATCAACTCTTAACTTACATAGAGTTAGTTAGAGGGCGTTCTTGCTTGATTGAATATACAGTTTGTCTTTGTGTTTTATACAACGTATTGTATCCGGTGTAACCCACGTAACCCTAAATCGTATTTAGAACGACTCACAATTGGACGTTTGGTGTATTTATCGATTAATTTCGATAAGTTTTTACGTGGTAGCGCCACGCTGCAGCTATGTTATGGTTGTAGCACGGATGTGTTGGCTCGACCGCGATAAGACATGTAGATGTCTATGCACCACAGCATCCACTTACCATCAGGAGGAATGTGTACTGGTTTGTCACCCTTATACTATAAAAAGATCATCATTTCCATTAGTTTCCATCACAAAAGTCGACTGCTGAACATAGGTCAAAGATTTCCATATATTTGCCATTTTTGCCACATTTGGCAGGTGGGTTGGCAACCACAGTTTTTTTACAATGTATTCTTGTTTATTTATCATGAATATGCTGCTGTCCATATCCCTATTTCATTTTTCCTCTATCGCTTCTTATGCTCACACAAGATGCTATGGGAAGGTGGATCTTGTTACGCTTCCTCTACACATTCTCTTATAACATCAACACGTACTAATTAACTATAAGACAGGTCTTTCCATTTATAAGGATTTATAGGTAATTATCGCTGAGCTCAGCAGGTGGATTGGTGAACTGAGTACCAGACGTCCGACACAAAAACTTTTTAACATGTTTGTTAAAAAATATAATAATAAATTTAAATTAGTAAAGTTGTAAGCCTATGTACGTAATGATTTCTTATATTTACGCGAACACTACATATTGATTAGATCCATCCTTCTCAGTTAGCTATCGTGGGCAAATCTTTATTACAGAGAATACGGGGGATCTGTGACACGTTCAGCACGTCAATCAGGTTCTGCACAACAACAAGCTTCGGGTCCCGCACCTACGTCACAGTGACCGAGTGAAACCAACTTCAGTCGAGCGTGCGCCTGCTACCATATATCAGAGGTGTCACAGACAAGATTAGCTACATCTTAAAGCGAGCTTCTATTAGAACATTCTATAAGCCGCCGAAGAAGATTAGTTAGTTATTACCATCCTTCAAGTGTCATATTCCTCTGCAAGATGCAGGAGTGTACAAGCTTGATTGTAAATGTGGTTTCTCTTATATAAGGCAAACAAAAAGATCAATTAGAACCCGCGTAAAAGAACATAGAGCTGATGTGAAGCATCAACGTTCCGGGAAGTCTGCAGTTTGTGAACATATCCTAGACGGCCCTAACCATTACATCAGATTTGATCATAGAATACTATTATAATACACAATACAATGGCTGTCAACCTTATTTTATACGACGATAGGTGTCGCCAGGAGCACACATACATGCAATAACGTCGTATTATCACTACTACATACCCGATTCGCTGTGTTGACAGACAGATTTTAATACATATTTATTTGTAAATAGCGTGCATAAAAATTACTTACATAAAAAACAAACATTATCCATGGATAACATATAACATAAAGTGTATGATGAAGACGCGTGATGAAGCACAGGTGAGAGCTCGTAAGACAAATCTGGACTCACACAAGAAGTATTACAAAGAGCTAAAATCAATAGTTAAAAGTGCTCTTGACTCTGAAAAAAGGGCGTACTTTCAATTTTTTGTTAACTCAAAAATGAATCAACCAAAAGTCATGTGGAAGCATATTAAGCAACATGTACAAATAAAAAACAAAGATAATTCTCTGCCAGCTCATTTCAATGATCCAAATGCTATGAACGATCATTTTCTAAATATCTCCGGAGAAAGTAATGTAGCTATGTCTCTCCTCACCTATTTTGAATTTTATCGTTTTTCTGATGTTATGTTTCAATTTCAAGCAATCTCAGAATCTGAGGTTGCAACTATTTTAAGATCATTACATACTAACGCAATTGGTTGCGATGGGATATCAGTAGACATGATAAGGTTATTACTTCCAGATTGTCTTGAAGTAATAACTTCAATAATAAATAAATCTTTCGTAACAAACACCTATCCCACTGTATGGCAGCAAGCCCTTGTTAAACCTATATCAAAAGTTAGTAATCCTGTTTGTATGTCTGACCTTCGACCCATCAGCATCTTACCGTGTTTATCTAAAATTATAGAGAAAATAGCATGTAAGCATGTAAGCAATTAACTCAATATCTTGAGACCAATAATATACTGCCCAGGCTGCAATCGGGTTTCAGAAAACAGCGGAGCACTACAACTGCCTTAATTCAGGTCGTAGACGACATACTGACAGCACAATCCAACGGAGAGGGCACTATTTTGACTTTGCTGGATTTCTCACGGGCATTCGATACCATTAATGTTCCCTTACTACTTTCTAAGTTATCATACTATGGTTTAAGTAAAAATGCTATTAAGTGGTTTAGCAGCTATTTTAAGAACCGTTCCCAGGAAGTCGTATTAACAAGAAACGATAACACCAGAATCACTTCCGATAATCGGCGGGTTGAACGGGGAGTTCCGCAGGGTTCTATCTTAGGACCACTGCTTTTTATACTTTACAGCGCGGATATTGTAAATAATATAGAGCATTGTAAGATTCACATGTATGCAGACGACTTACAGGTATATATTTCTTTTAAGCCCTGCGACACAGATATAGCTTTGGCAAAGCTTAACGCCGACCTGAATCGCATATCTCTGTGGTCTGAGCGTAACGCACTAGTTCTGAATCCAAAAAAAAAAACAAAATACATGATACTGGGAACGCCAACACAGGTACGAAAGATTATATCGAAATGCCCCGCTGTTTACATAAATAAGGATACAATAGAGAGAGTCCCTGAAGCGAGAAATCTTGGTGTAGTGATGGACGAGCAACTGCGATTCGAGAAGCACATTTTTGACATTGTACGTAATTGCTTTTTTAGGCTAAAAGTACTTTATCGAATTCGCAATTACCTAAACCTGACTCTGCGTATAAATTTATGCGAGTCCCTTGTTCTATCAAAATTCAACTATGCTGATTCTCTCATAGGGCCGCGACTTCTAGCTCGTACCAAACAAATTATACAACGGGTGCAAAACGCCTGTGCGCGTTTTTGCTTTAACATACCACCACGTACACATGTAACACCGTTTTTCAACAAAGCAAATATATTAAAAATGGACCTCCGGAGACGTCTACACTTTGCCACTCTTTTGTTTGGTATTGTAAAAAACAAAGAACCATTATATCTGTACAATAAGCTTGATTGGGCCAAAGATCACAATAATAAACATTATCTCAGATCAATTGAACAAAAATTAGTTTATCCTTTTAGCCGCTCAACTGCATTCAGAGGTAGTTTTAAATACAATGCAACAAAGTGTTGGAACAATCTGCCACCTCCCTTACGTAGCCTTACAACGATTAATAGTTTTAAAAACAAATATAAATTACTTCTACTCAAAGAACAAAAAGATGTTGGTTAAGACGTAGTATCCAGGTAAAATAACTATGATAATTATTTAATGTAGTAATTTTATTACTAAATTAACGGTGAATGGATTTACCAGTAATTTAAAAAAAATAAATCCGCTTTCAGTCCAATTATATATAGGTATGGGTATGCATATGTATATGTTTATAGTTTATTATGAATTTTCGGGCATCTAGAGCGAGCGTGCACTCAGCCGCCCGAGCTGCCTCTGGGTAAGGGCTGGACTGAAAACCAGTGCTTTCACTGAGTCCGGTCCGTTTCACAGTTTCACGCTGCAGCACAGGGTATTTTTAAAATATTTTCTTAAATTTATAATAATGTTAAGTTACTTTTAATTTAGTTGTATTTATCTTTTGGCTTATATCTACTTTTTGCTTGTTATGCTGCATGCTTAAACTTGAATAAAATGCATTTCTTTCTTTCTTTCTTTCTTTCTTTCAATTGAGGATAAATGTAAGATGTCTATGGGTCACAGTATCCACTTACCATTAGGTGGACTGTGTGCTCGTTTGTCACCCGATTCTATAAAAAAAACTAGAGATTTTAGGATCAATTAGTCCGCCACTCTGCTCCAGTGCAAGTAGACGAGTTCTGGAATGTCTTCTATATATTTTATTTCTCAGACATGCAGGTATCCGTATTTAATAAAAATTAAATATTGTCATTATTATCATCCTCAGTCGGTATCCGGTTTTTATCAAGTGGTAAAATTACTCGTAATGCTGCTGTGGTTCGTGTGGTGAGTGCAGGAAACTTAAGATGGGGATCCTTTTAACTGAAAATGATGCATGCCATTTTAGTAAACGCATCTACATTTTGATTCTTAATAGAGTACATATAGATGTAGATGTCTATGGGCCACAGCAACCAGTTGCCATTAAGTGGACTGCGAGCTCGTTTGACAACCTTGACCTTGACCCTTGACTTCTATAAAAAATCAAAATAATGAAAAACTGCGCTTGTCTGCGAGACATTAGTGCATTCTCTTACTCAGCTATTAGCGAGTAAATGAGATAGATAGAAACCACGGGGTAAATAGAAACAAGTCTGATCATATCGGTAACGTGTGTTTATTTCTAGTGTTTATTAGATGCTATTGACATGATCGACGGGCGGGTCTAATAAATCAGAGAGTACTGAAACTCGAAATTATGCATTTGAATGACCTGGTTCCTATATATAATACCTACTTAAATGACCTTGCAGTACTTTGCAATACTGTTATTTAATATTAAATATTTATCAACGACACTTATTTGACTGTGTATGTTTAATTTTCAATTATCTTTTTATTACTTAAAGGTAAAGAAAGAAGGTTCAAACTAGATATTATAAGTACTTTAGAGGTCAAACTAATTGAGGGGCTTGGTATTTTTTATTGGGTATGAAAAATAGACGGGTAGTGTAATCAAGTGTTAAAAAAGCGAAGCTGTAATGATTTTCTGCACAACATCTCGCGCATCTTATGCGAGGGGACATTTTAAAATTTGCGGAATGGGGGTAAGGAGTGGAAATAAAAATCCAGATTTATTTTTCCTGTTCAATATATTCACCTGCTAATGCCTGCTAATACATTTTCGGATCTTTCAATTACTTCATTTCTTCATCACTTAAAAACTTTTTTCCACGAAGTTCTTTTTTTAAGTTTGGAAATAAATAAGTGCATTGGGGTAAGATCGGTGATGGGGTAAGACCATAAATTTCAAATTCCCGGTGAATTATGCTATATTTTTGAAAGCTAGCAATATGGTACCGGGACTCCATTTTATTCTGCCCCGACCCCAAGTTTCAGCCAGTCGCTCCGAGAAGTAGGGCGTGTGCTGCGCAGTATTTTATAAAACAAGGTAATTTTTGTATTTTTTTCGTCCGTCCGGTATTTCCCTATCACTTTTATTTGCGATTTTTAACGACGTCCGGTCTTCCCCTTGATGGTCAATTCTTCATCATGCATATAAAAAATTATGCCTTATCTTCGCACACGTTTTAAGCAGAAACTGTTGTGTTTTGAAAAGTAAAAGCTTCTTATAACTAAATTACGTGTAACCATTAACGATTTGCGCCATGTTTCAGAAATCTGATGTATATGGATATCGAGAAAATAAAATTTTTGCCCGACTCTTTTAACTAGTCGAAAATCGTCCGGTATTACCCCAACGCACTAATAATCACTGGGGCCAGGTCAAGACTATAGGTGTGCCTTTTTTGTGCCACTGCATGGAGTCCTGTTTAGTTGAGCTAACACTCCATTTTTGTCTTCCATACACAGGTTCAACAATGCACGAGAACATCCCACGCGTTGTTGCGCTTAAGGCGGCGTGAGCATTCTAGGCACCCGTCTTGCGCTGACTTTAGTCATGCCAAGATGGTCATGAAGAAATGATGTTTATGGATTTGCAGTTTTTATTCGAGAGTGCCCGGGTTAGTTCCAGGAATATATGAACTCAAACTTTCTTTCTCGTCTTTTATACTTAGGTCAATAAGTTCTATCAAAAACTTTTTATAAAATTAATGATACACCTTTTCATAGTTATATAGAAATAATATATGAAATGAAAGGTAATTTAATTTAGATTACAATTTTATTTAAATTATTCAAAATGCCCTCCCCTATTTCGAACACATGCCCTTAATCGACGCGGCCAATCATCAATCGCAGCACGCACCGCACTCATATCTATTTCTGCTGCTGCTTTAGTCAAAGATGCTCGGAGAGATTCGAAATTCTGATGAGGTTTAGCGCAGACTTTCACCTTTAAGTGTTGCCATATCTTATAATCCAATGGGCTTCAATCTGGACTAGAAGAGGGCCAGTCTTCATGTCCGATAAAGTCAATTCCGTGGGCGGTTAGCCAGTTTTACGTGCATCGTGCTGGTGCAGAGTCCTGTTAGAATATCCAATGTCTGTTTTTGAACATTGTTTGAGAAAGAGGTTCCACTATATTTGTTAGGACTGTATTTTGTTACACCTCGGCACTGGTTTTTACACCTTTTACAGAAAAACACCTCAGTTAAGCCTGAATATGAGACTTCAAGCCAAACCATGAGTGACGAAGGATAACGTGCTCGTTGAACCCTCGGAATACGCGTGCTGGCTTTTTCACTATCGTGGGCTTGCACCTTATCATTTTCTTTATTATAACTTTCTTCAATGTTAAATTTTTTTCATCCGAAAGCAAAATTTCGCGGAATTTTTTTCCCACGTACCGCCATAACAAAGCGCAGGATCTATCAAGCCAATTTTTTTTCAAACGCTCGTTCAAAAAATGTCCGGTCTTCATAGGATAAGCTCGCAGTTCTAGGTCTCATTGATCACTCTTTTGACCGTGGTTCTGCTTAGGCCCATCTGAAGAGCTAAGATTTTTTATTTACGAACAGGATTTCGTTGAATTCGCGCCTTCACTGCTTTGATGATCGTGGGTGTCCTAACTGTACAAGGTCGGCCAATCTTCTTACGATCTTCGAATCTTGAATCTGCAATGAATCGTTTGATAGTGCGATAAATAAATCGTAGGATTATTTTCCATTTTTGTAGAATATTGAAAATCTCATTTGCCGCGTAACAACAGCGGTGCATCGCGATAACCGTTACTCTATCTTTTTTCTTCGACCACTCCATATTAGAAAATGAAAATGAATGTGATTTTTATTTTCGGCAAGCACAAACGTTATATTTTTGAAATTGGTGAAGTTTATCTAGCCAGTATTCAAAATTTTTAAATAATAAGGTTTTGACAGAACTTATGACCCGATTAAGTAGCATACCGATGGATGGGCGAATATTTTTACGGCAGAGTTGAGTTTGTCCTTGCTCCGACTTACCTTTTTAGGTCAAAGTGATCGGTGATTCCCTTATCTATGACTCCCGGGATGGATGGTCCATCAACCCACATAGTTAAGTTTATATGGATTCCTCTGGTCAGCCCTCCTTCAAACAAGTGGAAACAGAAACAGAAGCAGAAATGCTGCTGTGTTTTGTATGGTGAGTGTAAAGAACTGGAGACCCCTTTTTACTAGAAAACGAGGCATTCCATCTTAGTCCTCAGGCGTTATAACGTATCTGCATTTTGATTCGTAATCGAGGATAGATGTAGATGTCTATATGGGCCACAGCAACCACTTACCATCAGGTGGACTGATGATGTGTGCTCGTTTGTTACACTATCCTATAAAAACAGTTGTCCTGTTTTTTTTTAATTTACAGAGATTTTATTTAATATTAAGCTGCTAATGTAAGTTGGGTGCTAAAATACTTTCATCGGGAAAGTGCTATGCCATTAAACAATGAAGGAATAGTTAAGGCCGTTCATTTCATTTAATTCAGCTTTCATACGAAATACTTGGTTAAAAATAAAAGACAAAGAAAAAACGGCATTAAGTCTAACTTCGTGTGTATTTACAATGTCTATGGTATGGCTTATCTGGGAATTATTATTCACCGATTAAATTCAATTGCGGTGAATGATACCTTATCTATTTATTTATTTTTACAACCTAGAAAACTGAGTGCAACATGTATGATATATTTTTTACTTTAATATTCTGTTAAATGGCAACGATTTAAGTCAAAGAACTAACTGTCACAACGAGAAACGAACTGACAGTCCACCTTATGGTAAGTGGCTGTTAAAGCCTATGGACACCAGCATTGAACTTGAAATAAAGAAGTCTACAGAAGAGTTGTAAGATCTGAGGACTAAACAGCCTGTAATTACTTTGGTTCTTTATATCCTTAATACTAGAACTTAGCAGGACACACACTGCTGTTTGATGGCAGAAAATGGTAGGAACCATCCAGACTATTTTTCTACGATAAGGCAGAGAAAGGAGTTGAGGTAGCTAGGAGTCCTGCTACATAGCACGTTTGACGTTTAGTTTTGTTGTATTGTGTATATGTCGCAGACAACTAGTTTAATTACCCGTTCAATCAACATAGCCTAGCATCTTTACTAAACAGCGCCGTTCAACTAGCGGCCTGAATGATATTCAGCCATTTGATCAAACAGCTTGGCAAATGACTTGGATCGATGACGCTTCATTACTTGCCTAGTCTGTTCATTTCAATATTTAGTTCCACTTTCTGCCACGTAGCGCTGAAACTCTTCAAACTGTCAATATGGCGTCGGCAAACAACAAATTTGATGGTATTTTCCAAAGTTTAGTTTTAGTTTAATTACTAGTACTTATTGGTATACCAAATTCATAATATGTTAATGTAAAATTAAAACAAATGTAAAATATCAGTGCCATAGGCTTCTACTCCGTTCACCTGTTAAACACTATTTGTTTCCAGACGGTAAAAAATCATCCAGTATGTTCTCCTACTTAGCACAAACCGACCGACTCAAATCTGAGAGTTATAGAACAGTTACCACAGTTATTTCGCTGGGTTTTGAGTGCCTCCTTGTTGTATATTGGTCATCAGCGTGCCTGCTGATCATGTGGTTCCTAAGTAGAAAGTCCACCTGGTGGTAAGTGCGTGCTGTGGTTCTATCTATGTGATTATATCTACATCAATCCTCGGTTAAGAATCAAAATGCAGATGCGTTGTCACACCTGAGGACTAAGATGGAAATCCTCATTTCCGATGAAAAGGGTCTCCGGTTCTCTACATTCACTATACGAAACAGAGAGTAAGCTGCTATTTTACTCTGTGAAAGCGTAGTTATCTTGTCTCTATCTCTACTACGTATAAAAAAATACTGAATCAAATGTAACACGTTTATTAATTCTGGCCGATGTCTATCGCCGAGTTCAAGACGAACTAGGATGCCATCGGCATCTTTACCTTTTTGTATTACAATTATAATATATATAATTTGTATTTTAATATAACTTTTTGAATTATGTGTACTTGGCTTAATTGATACGATTATGAATAAATTATCTATATCAAATGAAATCTTATCACACGGTACTGTACTGAACTAAAAATGTATTTACACAATCTAAATCGAAGAACCTTCAATAACGCGAAATTACTTTGTTATTATTTTCGCATCTTTGTGTAATTTGTGTTGTTTTTAGCTATTAGTGAAGTGCGTTTATTATAATAGTTTTAACAGGTAAACATTCATTTGTCTACGATTTCTGATTTAAATAAATTTATAAAAATAATATGATTAAAACATGAGGTGTTTTTACATAATGTGTGTTTATTACATCATCATTATTATAATCACAGCCTTTCAAAAGTCTATTGCTGAACATAAGTTTTTTCAAGGAGTGCCATAAAGCATGGTCATACGAGTAAGCCACAAATCGCTTTCGCCATCACTGCATCCATCTTCTTTCAGCAGTAGTGGGAGGTCGCCCTTAACTTGACTTTCTGGTACGAAGCTACCACTCAAGAACCTTTCTTCTCCATCGGCTGTCGCTTTATCAATATACTAGATGATTTTTTGATATATTTGGATAAGAAACTGCACAAAAACCACGGATCTATATTAGTGTATTATATTTCAATTACGAAGTCATTTTCTACTACATATATACGATGGCGAACTTTTTAGAAAGCGATATCTGCTGTACAGGCGCGACCGGTAGACTAGTGGCTTCCATAGTAATAAACCCGGTCCTGGTGGCGGGTGCTTATTGCAGGATCCAAACATATCTGCTCCCGTAGGATGTCACATCTGGAAATCGACTGTGAGGATGAATGGATGAAATTAGAGATAGGCAGAAGAGGTAGTTCCTCTGAAAACATATTATTACCTCACCTTTACAAAAAACATTCTTAAATATTACATTGAAAATACAATCCGTGAGTTGAAATCAAATGCAAAAACATCTTTTCCACTCATTTTTATAACCAAAAGCTCACTAGATAATGCTCTGCTGGATTTTGTTGCCCTTAATAAGCTCACTCAATATAACTATATTTTAAATAACAATATTAGAATTCTTGATCTCGTTCTCTCCAACACGCTCAAGGTCAATGGTGTGGTGTGTAGTAACTTTCTTCTGAGTAACCCTGACTCTCACCACCCTCCCTTAGTTCTAACATTTTCATTTTGTGATCCGCCAAGTTTATTGCCTAACGCTCAAAATTAAAGATATAGCTTTCACAAGGCCGACTACGATAAAATCGTTACACATTTAAATTCAGTTTCTTGGGATCGTATAATCTTCATGTTCTGTGGATGACATGGTAAGAGAATTTTGTGCTATTTTATGAGACACGATTACTAGGTACATTCGAAAATGTAAGCCCCCCAAAAAAGTTTCCAGTGTGGTACACAAAGGAACTAATTCATCCCCTCAAGGAAAATACAAACTTCGTTTGAGGTACCGTAAATATAAAAATCCAGGGGACGAACTTGCATTACAAACACTTAGCAAAAGATACGTCGAATTAAAAGGCACCTGTTATAAAAACTATGTCGCCGATCTGGAGCTAGCTAACATTTGGGTTCGTGCTAAGTTTGTAGTTGTAAGTTTTAAAAAACATATTTGTTGCCCACATTTCATGCCGTGGCAACCTTTAATTAAGACTAGATATAACATATATATATATATATATATATATATATATATATATATATATATATATATATATATATATATAAACGTTTTTACAAATTATTTCTCCAATATCTCACGAACGAATGAACCGATTTTTGTTTTCTAAAGGGCATTCGACGTCATTTTTAGGGTTAAGAGCTGATTGGTTTTTGAAATCGATCGGTAAAGCCATTTAAAAGTTACTCCAAAAAGAAAACAGTTTTTCAAAATTTTTATTTTTGAGATTTCTCAAAATCTACTCGTCCGAATCAGTTCATATTATCACCAAATCTATTCCACATTGAGATCTTTAGATCGCATCTCAATCGATTAAGACGTTCAGAAGTTATGAAAGGTTTACATACTTACACGCACACACACACACACACGCACACGCACGCACACGCACATACATACATACATCCGTACGGATGTCCATGTAAAATTCGTCAGAATAGTTTCCTAAGATCTCAAAACGCTTAGATATGATGAAAACTTGATTTTCGAAAATCGGGATGAAAATAATAACTTCCCTATTTTTGAAAAATTTTCAACTTTCTTAGCGGGAGGTTATAAAGGTTGTAACAGGTAAACGTAATAGAAGCCAATAGTACCGATTTTTTACTTTTTTTGCTTTTACATTATTATATTATGAAATTATTCTAACTGTAAATAGGTACCACTAATTTGGAAAAACCTTTCGGTATTAAAAAAATAAATACAAAAATTTTGAACTAAATAAATAATCAATTAAAAACTATCTAAATTAAAATAATACGCACCCAATTAGCAGTATTTATTGATAGATCAATTTCACAAGATGTTAAAGTAAAAAAAAAATTAAAATATCAGTGTCATAGGCTCCTTTTCCGTTTCTATTCCGTTCACCTGTTAGACTCTAGTTTTTTCCAGACGGTAAAAAAACCATCCATTATATGGTCGGTCTATGGCCACTTCAGTTTACTATAGTTTCTGTGTTTAATATATATATATATATATATATATATATATATATATATATATATATATATATATATATATATATATATTAAGTACAGAAACCTGCATGTCCGATAAATAAAATATTTAGAAGACATTCTAGAACTCGTTGACTCCAACTAGATCACAGATAATCCAAAAATCTCTCTTTTTTATATAAAATCGTGTGACAAACGAGTACACAGTCCATCTAATGGTAAGTGGATGCTGTGATCCACAGACATATATCTTCGATTTAGAATAAAATTGCAGATGCGTTGTTACCCCTTAGAACTAAGATGGAATGCCTCATTTTCGTAAGCCTGCGGTTCACTACACTCACCATACGAAACACAGCAGCATTAAACTACTATTTACGTACGAATTCTGTTATAGCGTGGTCTTTCGCCGGTCGAGGCGACTCATTCGTGCATACATACATACATAAACACTCACGCCTGTCACCCAGAGGGGTAGGCTGAGACTACAGACTTCCATTTAGCACGATCCTGACATACCTTTCTCGCCTCTTCCACATCCATATACCTACGCATACAGTCATGCTCGTCGGTTAAGGGTACTCTAAATTTGGCCCATTTTTAGTATATCGCCAATTTGGTCGACAAACTTCCGCCTAGTACGTCCCTTTCCGACTCTTCCATTCACTTCTGCAACATATATTTGCTTTGTCAGTCTTTCCGCATTTATTCTTTCTACATGCTCATTCGTGCTATAGCCATAATATGGCTGCAGCGTGGCTTTGCTACATAGAATGGATATAACTCCACTAATTACATAAAACGGATTTTTCTTAGTATATTTATATCCCATTTGAACGATTCGGATAGCAACTAAACCCTCAAGGATGCAAGTAAAAAAGTGGGGGTACCGAGCCTCCTTCTCTATTGAAACTATGATGTTTTTTTTAATTTCAATAGCCTCACGTATCATCCTTGGTAGGAATCAATGTCCTTTCGCGAAGGTTTTTGGTCTATCAAATCTGATATATGGAGCTGTGGTAGCTCAGATGATTAGCGCTAGCTGTAAATTTTACAGTACGCGAGCAAACCGGATTCGATCTCCGCCGGCACCAATGAAATTGTTAATTGCAATTTTAAGTGCTGATTTACCACGTGATCGGCGGTGAAGGAAAACATCGTGAGGAAACCTGCATGCCTGAGAAATAAGAAAAAGACTGGTCGACTCGTTTTCCATCCTTATTATTTAAAAAATATATATGAAACTGAGATTTCCTTTTTGTTATTTGTAGGGGCACAGATGTGTAGATCATGAAACATGGAGAGCCACACACGCCTCGTAGCGCTAGTAGTACTACTGCTTCTTAAAATGGCACTTGTAAATTGTCAAGGTAAATGGCCATATTTGTAGCATATAATTTTAATATTATAACACTATATATTATAAACTTTATTCCATGAGGTAATAAAAGATTGGGATAGGTGAACAAAGTAGAATCCGCGAATGTATTCTGATATTGTAACGCATTTCGGGTACAGTTAATAAGTAATTTATGGGGGTTATTCAGTTTATCCACATACTCGGAAACGCGTGTTCATTTTTTAGAGCCAGTTACTAATGAAAATCAACGTATAAAATACTATTTTAATTTTAATTTACTATTATTTGTTATTCCGACTTTTTACTCCAAATACAGCTCAACACAAACACTTTAATTATTAATAACTACAAAATTATTTAAAAAATGATTACATATTGCCTTTATGGCTTATGGGGGATAAGTCGTTCGCGTCCGTAGGCTTTGACCACCTATTCCTAGGCCCACCCTACACGTGTCTCCCGGGTGGTGCTAAATGAGCGACAAGCCGATAGCACAGACTCGGCTCCACGCCGTGGTAGCGGCGTTAAATATACCACACCATTTCGCACCATGAGAAATCGAAATAAAGAAATGGCCCCGAGTTCCCGGCGCCCCTTTAATGGGGCAGGGGTGCGAAGAATCTCCGGGAGGAAAACCAGCGACGAGGTTTGCCACCCGTCACGTTCCGTCTCCCGGAGAGGCGAAAAGTGGATTGCAGGGGCCCGGTCTGGCTACGTTGAATGTATGTGGGGCAATGAATGATAAAATGGATGAAGTATGCGATATGATGTATGATAGAGGAATAGATGTGTTATGTGTAAATGAGACGAAAAGGAAGGGGAAGGATGTCACTACACATGGCATGTATACCGCATACTGGTCTGGTGTAGACGAGATCGAGCGGGCATGCCAGGGAGTAGGTATCATCCTTTCAGAAAGAATGGGCCAATGTGTGAAAGAGTATGAATGTGTAAGCCCAAGACTGCTATGGATATATGAAAGTGGGCTTAAAGAAGTTGTTTGTGTTAGGGGTCTACGCCCCAGACATGTGTAAGCCCACTTACATCCGAGAGCAGTTTTGGGAAATGGTAAGGATGGTGTTAATGAAGTGTAAGGGAAATGAAAATATTATTATGCTAGGAGATTTTAATGGAAGGGTTGGGGTGAGGAGGCTTGGTTATGAAAGGATATTGGGAACGTTTGGTGACGAAAGTATAAATGAGAATGGTGAAAGTCTCCTCACCATATGTATGGAAAAAAATCTTTTTGTGACGAACACTTGCTTTCGCCACAAGAGGATTCACATGTATACTTGGGAAAGAGGTGGCGATAGAAGCATGATAGATTTCATAATTGTGGATGAAAGATTGAGGGGCGCAGTGGTAGATACAAGGGTTTACCGGGATTCTAACGTAGGAACGGATCATTATTTGGTTTTATGCCGAATTAATGGTCTATTCAGGCGTTGGCGCCATCGGTCATCTGCTTCTACCACTGCGTTACAGCATATTAGAACAGAAAGATTACAAGATGAAGGTGAGAAAAACAAATTCAAATGTAGACTGAAAGAAAATATAAGTGGTTTGGATGAATTATGTATGAAGGAGTTAGACTTGAAGAATGTATGGCAAAATGTAAAGAAAGGTTTAGTGGATGCAGCTACCGAAGTATGTGGTGTTAGTAAGAGAAAGAATGAAAGGAAAAATAATACGTTATGGTGGGATGATGAGATACGTATGAAAGTTGAAGCAAAGAAGAGAGCATGGCTAGATTTATTAGCAACAAAGGCTGGTAATTCTAGCGGTACGAATAACGATATTGAAAGAAAAAAGGCAGTCTTTAGACATCTTAATAAGAGAGTAAAAGAGGTAGTTGAAAGAAAAAAGCAAGAAAGAACGGATAAGAATGATAGAATAATATCGGATAATTTCCAGGCAAATATTAAAATGTTCTGGAAACTTGTAAGAACTGCCAGGGGACATTCAAAACAGCCTATGATGAATGCTATAAGAGACGAGAATGGCTATATTCTGAATGATGAAGTTTTGAGTTTAAAGAGATGGAAGGAATATTTTGAAAGCGTGTTTATGAGTGAGGAGACAACGTGTGTACTAAGTGAAGTAGAAACTCCGAAAGAAGAGGAAAGAGGTAGCGAGATAAGTATAGATGAAATAATGAAAACAATGAAAAGCATGAAAGCGGGTAAGGCTGCGGGATATGATAGAGTTTCACTCGAAATGCTAAGGGCTGCAGAGGAAGTGGTGGCAGGCCTGCTGCACACCTTGTTTAGTTTATGTTGGGAACTGAAGCCGGTACCGGTAGACTGGTGCAAAGCCGTGATAGTCCCAGTATATAAAGGAAAAGGGTCGCAGCGGGACTGTGAAAACTACCGTGGCATCAGCCTTCTTAGCATTGTGGGAAAACTGTATGCTAAAGTACTGATTGAAAGGGTCATGAAAGAAACTGATGGAAAAATTTGGGATGTGCAAGCGGGATTTAGAAAGGGAATGGGATGTACAGATCAAGTCTTTTCCATGCGCATGATCGCGGAGAAGTTTTTGGCCAAAAACCAAAAGGTTTTTTGTGCATTCATGGACTTGGAAAAGGCCTATGACAGAGTTGATAGGGATGTGCTATGGCAAACACTGAAATCATTTGGGTTGAGCGTAGGCTTGATACAGGCATTGGAGTCTCTTTATAGAGACTCTAGTGCTTGTGTTAGGATCAACGGGGTCTACTCGGACTGGTTTGACATCCATAAAGGTGTCAGACAGGGCTGTGTGGCTTCCCCGTGGCTGTTCAACCTATTTATGGACAGTTGTTTGCAAAATTTGAAAGTTGAAGAATGCGGATTAAGAATGGGTGAGTTAACCGTCAAATGCCTTTTGTACGCCGATGATCAAGTTATCCTTGCGTCGTCGGCGGCCGAGTAGCAAATGATGGTTACATTAATGAAAAGATCATTAAAAGAAAGGGCTATGAAAGTGAACGCAAGTAAGACGAAGGTTATGGTTTTTGAAAGAGAAGAAAGTAAAACGATTTGTGAAATAAGAATAGAAGGGGAGTTGATCGAGCAAGTAGACGAGTTTGTATATTTGGGGTGCGTATTTAGCAGGGATGGGAGATATGATAAGGATATAGAACGACGAGTGAATGCGGGTAATAGAGTAAATGGGGCCCTACACTCTATTGTGAAGAGTCAAAATGTGTCGAAAAAGGCATGTATTGCAAAGGCAAAATGGCAATTCACAATGCTGTGTTGGTCCCTACTTCAACGTATGGTAGTGAAAGTTGGGTGTGGCAGAAGAAGCACGAGAGTAGAATAAACGCAGTAGAAATGTGGTCGTTGAGGAGTATGTTAGGGCTGAATCTGAATGACAGGGTAAGAAATTGTGTAATAAGAGAAGAGTGTGATTTGCAAGATGATGTTGTGACCAGGATTAAGAAAGGAATGCTTCGGTGGTTTGGTCATGTGGAAAGAATGGATGAGGAAAGACTGATAAAGAAAATTTACGTTGCAGAAGTGAATGGCAGAGTCGGAAAAGGACGTCCTAGGCGAAAATTTATCGACCAAATTGGCGATTTATTAAAAACGGGCCAAATTAGGAGTACCCTTAACCGACGAGCATGTATGCGGAGGTATATGGATGTGAAGGAGGCGAGAGAGGTGTGTCAGGATCGTGCCAAATGGAAGTCTGTAGTCTCTGCCTACCCCTCTGGGTGACAGGCGTGAGTGTTTATGTTTATGTTATGTATATTGCCTTTACCGTCACAGTCTATTAAATTCCACGTATTACGTATTGCATTTAAATCAAATTGAACTTCTCCGTTTTAATATCTATTATTGCGTAATTTATAAATTCTGCATTATGTCCAGGCAATTACGAACACTAATCTTATGGTTCAGTAGACGTAATTTCATATCCTGGATCACTATCACTTTAAATGTACATTTGCAATCGTTCTCTAAATTTCTTTGCTACAACGGATATGTTAGCGGAAAACTGGTCGTTTTTTGCGAGTACGTTACTTTTGTTTTTAACTTCATTTTAAATTATTTTAAGTCAAGATTCCAATGAATCTGTAATCCTGTTAGGTACTGCTGTTATTTCAGCGTTTATCTTTCGAACAAAATATATGCATAATATTTTTAAAGGTAATGTCTACTGAATATCTTAGGCCAGTTTTTATGATGTTTCTATAAAAGACTGTACACAGCTGAAGAAAAAAAACGGAAGAAAAGTAATTTATATGAATTTCGATTATCCACCCTGTCTGGGATGGATAGATGAACACGCGTTTCCGAGTATCCACCCTGGGGTGATTTTTTTAGTGCAGATGAACCGAATAACCCATTTATAGTATTATTTACTTTCGAAAAAAATCTTTGTTTATGTGTAACAGATGTGCCTGTATGTTCTAAACATAAGGAACCTTTAATTTTACTTTTTAAATTTTTTTTTAACATTTTAGCTCTCAACTATTTTTTGTAGATGTTTTTTCTACCTTATGTAGATAAAATAATTGTTTTTTTTTTCACACGTTCCACATTTATTTCACATCTGTCCATCTATTACAGCCTTTAAAAGTCCGCTGCTGAACCTCTAGGCCTCCGCCGTAGATTACCACATATGGGGCTTTTACCATTGTTGGCACACTTCTCAAGCGCAACCGCAACCGCAGCTTTTTATTGCGTTGAGATTTTATCAGGAAGATGCTACTGCCCATCTCCTGTTATTCAGTTTCCCTCTGTTTCACGTCATTTGTAACTTAATATAACAGACACAGTACAATTGCATCGAGTCATCCTTACACTGTATTTCATATTTCAGAAAGATGTTCGTACATGACCAGCATACCACGAGAACCAAAGCCGGATGATCTACCTGAAATTGATACCGAAGGTAACCAATGATCTTTAACTATTCTATAACCTGGCTGAATGTGCTTATACAACATAAATATATTTAATACCTGCGGTCTACTCTGGCTTCGTCTGGATCAAAATAATCATATTGAATCATTATTTTGATTAAAGATAACCAATCATAAACCATTTATATTATCAATTAGCTGTTTCCCGCGACTTCGTCCGCGTGGATTTGATTACTGGATTTCATGGGTTTTAATGTTTTTGCGTAGCACCCTAATTCTTTTTTTAAAATAAAGGTAGCCTAAGTTACTCCTTATAACATCGGTTATATGCCGCACCAGACATCATATTGTAAAAAAAAGCATGAATTTCGTTCATATCATGTATCATAGAATATTTCTTTGAAAATCCTCTTTAGGTTTCTCAAATAATAACTTTTAATTTTGAGTGACATCCCACTCAAATTTTCAAAACTTATAATGAAGCTGTGATGAAATTCCTGTTATTGTCGGTTTTTTTAAAACATTATTAACTATAAGGCTTCTTGTGTTTATGTGCGAGTTGCGTATCAATAAATAATTTTTTCACTTATTCTGTCCAGGTAAATCATTTAGTGAGAGACCGTTTATCCCAGCTCCAGAGCGTGATGATGTTTGTATGGACGATTATTACCCTCTCACTGAAAACACTGGTACCCAGATTATATACATGGAGGAAGAAATAGTTGGAGATGTCGCTATAGCTGTCATAAACTATGATGGTAAGAATTGCGGTTACGCAAAAAAATTTAATAACATTTTTATGAAGGGAGCAATTTTGCTGCCATTATTAATACTCTAAACATATTTTTTCATATATTAATTTGGAAAGCATTATGGTTTATACATTAGACATTATGGCATAAAATCCTTGGAGGACTTTAACATTATACTCAACAACTCTGTAGCGTTTTCCAATTGATCTTAAGATGAACATGGACAAGAAAAAACCCACGCACCCGTTCAATATTTTGGTAGTTTTAAATTTAAAGATTCTCATTGATTCGTCTATGAGACGCTGCTAAGAGTAAATCTCTCTAATATTACAAATATCTGTAATTTTGTACTTATATATTTTTGTAATGGGTATAGAAATAACTATTGACGTTTTTCCAAAGGGTGATAATATAAAATGACATTAAAACTATATTACTGCAGGTTCTGAAGAGCCATATATAGTGGAAGCTTTTGTATCGGGATCGTTTCACCTTCTGGGTCCGGTTATACGCAAGGAAGAAGACAAATGGCTTCTTTATGTTACGCAAAGGTAATAATAAGCTTTGAGAATTATTTTTAGAAACACACCCGGGATTTCATATAAACAAACTCGGATCATCCACGCTAACATTTTTTTTATAGAATAACGTGCCTCCAGTCCACCTGATGGTAAGTGAATGCTGTGGCCCATAGACATCTACATTTATCCTCGATTAAGATTCAAAATGTAGATGCATTGTAACCCTTGAGAACTGCCTCGTTACCAGTAAAAAGTATCTCAGGTTCTTTACACTCACCGTACGAAACACAGCACTATTAAGCTGCTATTTTACGTTGTTATTCTGTGAGAGCGTGGTGCTACCCCAGTCGAGCCGACCCATTCGTACTACAACTATAATATAGCTGTAGGGTGGCTCTACCTCGTAAAAAATGGTGTTAGGAGTAGTGGAGTTTGGGATAAGTGGTGATGGGGATAGGGCGTGAAATTGAAGCAGGGCGGGCGGTGCTCTTCAAACTAAGTAAGACATCATTGCAATTTTTACGTGGATAATGGCTAATTAATTTTAACATTTTTAATTTAGTTAAATAATTTATAATATTATAAAAAAGGAACTGTGATTAGAGACATATTCCAGACAGGATTTCGAGACGCCAGGAATGCAGCAGTACATGTTCAACGTGCGAGTGAACGGCGAATCGCTGATCGCCGGCGTGTCTCTGCAAATCGTCAACATCGATGACAACGATCCCATCATACACGCGTTTGACGCGTGCCAAGTGCCAGTGAGTTCAGCTTTGAGTATACATAACGAAGCTATGCTTATATACACTCTAAAGAGTTCTGTTTTATCATGTTTTATATGAAATTACAGTTTTTAGACAAACAACAGCATCTTGGCCATTTCTCCACTGTCCCATTGCGTTAGCAAATTCGAGGTGAAGCCCTGTACTCGGTAGTTCTTAAAGTACGATATCTCTAATTTGCTAAAGTAAGTGCTACTGAGTACAAGACCTCATCTGGAATTTGGAAACGCAATGGAAAGGGGGAGAAATTACCAAAATACTCATAGAGGGTCGGAAGACTTACAGTACTACACAAGTATACATCAAGTATAGAGCCTTGCTGCTATATTATCGTTTTACTAAGAATGAGTCATCTCGATCGAGGAACACACTTTCACAGAATACCAGCGTGAAATAGCAGCTTAATGCTGCTATGTTTCGTATTGTGGAGAGCAGTAGACGCTTTTTACTAAAATCAAAGCATTCAATCTTGGTCGTCGGAGGTGACTACACATCTGCATTTTGATTCCTAATCGAGGACAGATGTGTGTTTATGGGCCACAGCATCCACTCACCATCAGATGAACTGTGTGCTCGTTTATCATCATTATTCTATTAAATAAAACATCTGTAAGCGCCGATAGGCGGTAGATTTTATTTATTGGTATTTTAGGAAAAAAACATTGATCTTAACTTTTTAATTTGAATATTAAAATGAAAAAAAAATTTAGATAATCAGCACCCACATACTTGCCAAGAGAATGAATTAAATTAATAAATAATTTATATCGTTTTTACATTTTCAAATACATATTTAATGAAAAGGTTCATATAACGACCTCGTGTGGCAGAAAGCTAATGTTCCTATACATATGCCAATACTTATTCCTTTTAAATAAGTATAAAGCGAGGAAATATTAAGCACTAAAATTTAAGATTTAAGATCTTATTATTTCAAGGTTTTCTCAAATTAAAAAAAGTGCCGTATTTTTCGATGCTATATCGCGACAAAACTACTATACTATATTTACTATAGTAAAAATTCACGACGCGGTTTTGGTATGCCCGAGACGCGTGCGATCGTTTGGCCAGGCTAGTGGAGTAGTAGAATTTTTACATGGTAGAGCCACGCTGCGGCTACTTTACAGTTGTCGACCGGGAAGGACCACGCTCTCACAGAATAGCAGAGTAAAAGATCTGCTCAACGCTGATGTGTTTCGTATGGTGATTCTACAGAACCGACGACCCTTATTAATGGAAACGAGGCATTCCATCTTAGTCCACAGAGGTGGCAACGCATTTGCATTTTAATTCTTAACCGAGGATAGATTTAGAGGTCTATGGGCCACAGGATGAACTAACCATCAGGCGGGCTTTGTGCTCGTTTGTCGCCCTTATTGTATAAAAATATCTCCTCTTCTATAAAAAAAATCAAAGGTGTTGAGTCAATATTGCTAAATTATTTACGTGTGTGTTTGTGCAAGTATTTATATGCCTACAAATATTTGGTTTCTGCACCAAGTGTTGATCTCGTTCCGGATTATCGGAGTTTAACATCAGGGTTAATATCGTATTGCACTTTCAGGAACTCGGTGACCCAGGCCTCACCAACTGCGTGTACGAGGTAACCGATGCCGATGGCGAGATAAGTACACGCTTCATGACCTTTAGCATCGAGAGCGATCGAGGTGATGAGAATATATTTTACATCCAAGGCGACAACATAGAGAACGAATGGTACCGCATGATCATGACGATTGGACTTAACGCCTCGTTAAACTATGAGACGAACGCGCTCCACATCTTCAGTGTCACTGCTTTCGTAAGTGTTGCTATCTTTGTTTTACATATTTATCTTGTTTTTAAAAAACTCACACACACTGCGTACATATAAATTTAGTAGTTGACTGCCTCGTTGGTTTAGTGGTTGTAGTAGTGTGACTGCTGATCATGAGGTCCTGGGTTCGAATCCCGGGTCGGGCCAAAAAATCAATTATTGAGATTTTCTGTCAAGAAATTATCAGTAGCTGCCCGGAGTCAGGAAGTTGGCGGTGTCTCACTTCCGTGCCTCGGAAAGCACGTAAAGCCGTTAATCCTGCGCCTGATCTCTCTCCCGGTCGTGTCGGTTTACCGTCCCATCGGAATTCGAGAGTGAGGGAATAGAGAGTGCACCTGTGCTTGCGCATACACTTGGGCACTGTAATCCTGTCCTGCGCCGATGGCTAGCCTCCCTTGAGGCAGGCCACCGTGGCCGAAATTCGGTCTGGAGGACATTACAAATTTAGTATTTTTTCTACCTACATACATAGCGTCATGTCTGTAATCCTCAAGGGGGTAGAAAGGGTCCAAAATTCCCTTACTAGTCGGTTCCTCTCACGTTCCAATAATAAATGATGTACATATTCAGACAAGCCACAAGTTACACAATTAGAAGAAAAAAATTTTTTTTTCCATCATAAAAGAAAACTTTTTGCGGGATGTGCCTTAATTTTACTCTAATTAAAAATCTTTTCATATATTATTTATCTCTTTTTTACAAGTTGGACACCCTGTATGCATATAGTTGTAACGTAGTAGCGATCCGCCCTGGTTTCGCACGGGTGATTTCTGAATCTCGACAACAGCGCTACCTACTGGGTCCGATTGTGAATCTAAACCATCAAAACCACCATTAAAATGGCTCCAGCCGTTTTCGAGTTTTAGCGCGACTAAGGGACTGCAATTGATTTTTATACAGGGTTATTTTGCAATAACCGGCCCAAGCAGAGAGTATGAAGTGTAGACATAAGGAGTACAGACTCTGTATAAAAAAGTGTCCGTAGGAAAGCGCCAAATAAGGGTGGCGCCACTGTAGCTACAGTCTAAATTTTAAAGAACTTTTTATATTTTTTTATTGCACAGACTTTCACCATCATTCTTTTTACAATAATTATTTTATTGCTTTCAAAATGTTTATTTTCAGAACCACTCTCAACGTAATTTACGGTGATTTATCATATCCTGTAGCTACTCGAGCGCTGTTTTGGAGAGTTTTTGAACTGTTATTAAACTGCTTACAGAAGGACAAATTTTTAACTATTCTCCTATGGGAGATTGTCCTCCTTACCTCTGTATTCCAAGCATAGGAGGTTCAAAATAAGCAATGTAGGCAAATGGCGAAAAAAAATAATTAAGAAAAATCTCAAACATTCTGTCCTTTTTATCTTTTAAACTCAAAATACATTGTAATGCATTATTTTAACTGATATATTAAGGCCGGCAACGCATCTGCAATTCCCCTGGTATTGCAGTTGGTTTTGTTCATGGGCAACCTGGTTTTGTTCATGGTATGTTCTATGGGCCGCAGCAACCACTTACCATCAGGTGGACTGTGTGCTCGTTTGTTACCCTATCCTATAAAAAAGCCTTATTCATCTTCGTAGAGCTGGCTCATTTGTCTAGCTCACAATAATAATCATCATTCATCATTCTCTAAACCATTTCCCATTATCTGGGGTCGGCGCAGTAAACCTTCTTGTTCCATTCCTCTCTATCAGCCGTCATTTCCATACTTACTCCTTTCATTCTCATATCACTCTTCACACAATCGATCCATCTTTTATTCGGCCTTCCTCTGCCCGTGTGTCCCTCCACATTCATATTCAACACTCGTATTGTGACATGACTTTCATTCCTCCGCATCACATGCCCAAACCATGCCAATCTGCTTCCTCTCACCTTTTCTACCACTGGCGCTACTTTCAGGCTTCCTCTTATATACTCATTCCTTATCTTATCCATCCTTGTCACACCACACATCCATCGTAACATTCTCATTTCATTCGCATGCAGTCTATTTTCATCCTTCTTCTTGACGGCCCAGCATTCACTTCCATACATGACGACAGGTCGGATGATCGATTTGTAAATTTTCCCCTTCAGCCTTATTGGCATTCGGGGATCGCACGTTGTGGCTGTGACCTGTCGCCATTTCATCCACCCTGCGTTAATCCTATGCTGCACAGCTCTATCTATTCCGCCGTCGCCTTGAATGAGGGAACCGAGGTACTTGAAATCTGAGCAGGTAGGCAGTATAGCGCCATCCAACGACATGGGTACAGGACTGGAAAGACCGCCGAAATCACAGCACAGATATTCGGTTTTGGATCTGCTGATCTTCAAGCCAACACTTTCCAGCCTCTGTTGCCACCCCGTCAGTCTGCTCTGTACCTCGATGCCTTCTTCCCCGACAAGCACGATGTCATCGGCAAAGAGCATGCACCAGGGTGCCTCATCCTGCAGGTCCGACGTCAAAGCGTCCATAATCAGTAGGAAGAGGTAAGGGCTCAATGGCGACCCTTGGTGCAGCCCTACCGCCACATCGATACTGCCCGTAGTTCCCGCGGCAGATCGTACACATGTACGGGATGCTCTGTACATAGCACGGACTAACCTCACATACTTCCCAGGCATACCTTTCATCTTTAACGCCCACCACAAAACCTCACGGGGAACCCGATCGTACGCCTTTTCAAGGTCGACAAAAACCATGTGCAGATTTTTATGCACGCGCTTGTACTTTTCGCACAATTGGCGTAATGCGAAAATGGCATCCGTCGTACCTCGACCGGGCATGAATCCGAACTGGTTTTGTGTTATCTCACACTCTTCTCTCATTCTTCTCTCTATTATTCTTTCCCAGACTTTCATAGTATGTGACATGAGTTTTATTCCCCGGTAACTGCTGCAGTTTTGAACGTCTCCTTTGTTTTTAAAAATGGGGACCAGTATACTACTGCACCATTCCTCAGGTATTTGTTCTTCCTGCAACAATTTACCGAAAAATAAACTCAACCACTACCACGTGTTTACTACAGCCAGGTCGAAAGCACATGCTGCTTGCAGAAGAACTTCCCCCTCACGGTTGCGTACTCCGTACCCCCATCCACCGTGTACTCTTTCATACCCGTCATTCACTCTCCCTACATGTCCATTAAAATCTCCTCCCATATAAACATCCTCACTCTCAGGTATTCCCATCATCATACAATCAAATTCCTCCCAAAACTTCTCTTTCACACTCTCTTCACAGCCTGTTTGCGGAGCATACACACTTACAACATTCACTACTTTGTTTTCAATCATTAATTTAACAACTATCATTCTGTCATTTACTCTTTTCACATCTGTCACTCGTTCTTTCATTCCACTATCTAACACAACTCCTACTCCATTTCGCTTCCCGTCACTTCCACAGTAATAAAACTTGTATCCTTCCCCAATCTCTCTTGCTTTATTGCCCTTCCATTTTGTTTCCTGCAAACAGGCAACATTCACTCTTCGTCGTTTCAAAACATCTGCTAACTCTCTTCCTCTTCCAGTCATCGTACCTATATTCCAGCTTGCAAACCTCACTCTGACATTCTTCTCTCTACGGGCTCGTCTCTTACGTCGCACCCGCTCCGTAAGGTGCGACAACCCTTGCCCACTTCCCACAGGAGCCGGGTGCTGCTCCTGCGCGTCGCCTGCGGGGTACGCCCTAGCCCTGTCATATGTCCCACAACTCGTAATATTCATAAGTTTACTGCATGGGATTTGGCAAAAGTTTTACAGTCGGCCGCCTGCCTGACACCAACCCTCTTTGGGTATGCTATTGTTGGTAGAGGAAGCTACCATTTTGGAAAAAGGAAAAAAAAAAGGTTGGGGGTAGGAGCGTAGGTGTAAGGATACTGTTATCTCGGCAGGAAAGGTATGAGAATAACAGTAGCTCGGGGAGCCGGGGTCGCGTACCCGTATTCCATAACATGATCACCGGAAAGGTAGACCAGCATGAAAACCCCCTGACTGGTAGCTCACAATAATAATATGCCATCAAAAACACAACTTGTAAAAGAAACCAAGTCTCGCAACTCAGTTCTTCTATTGTACGAAGTTGTGATTAGCGCACAACTTTTTACGATAGAAGAACTGATTTGCGAGACTTGTTAGGGTTCCGTAGTCAACTAGGAACCCTTATAGTTTCGCCATGTCTGTCTGTCCGTCTGTCCGTCCTCGCTTAATCTCTGCGACCGTTAGCACTAGAAAGCTGAAATTTGGTACCAATATGTGTATCAATCACGCCGACAAAGTGGTAAAATAAAAATTGGAAAAAAATGTTTTATTAGGGTAGCCCCCCTATATGTAAAGTGGGAAGTGATTTTTTTTTAATTTCAACCCTTACGTGTGATATATTGTTGGAAAGGTATTTAAAAATGAATAGGGGTTTACTAAAATCATTTTTTGATAATGTCAATAATTTCAGAAATAATCGCTCCAAAAGTAAAAAACAATGTGTCCCCCCCCTCTAACTTTTGAACCATAGGTTTAGAAAATATGAAAAAAATCTGAAAGGTAGAACTTTATAAGGACTTTCTAGGAAAATTATTTTGAACCTGGATGGAAACAGTTTTTGTACAAAAAAGACAAAAAGTTGTACAAAATAATTTCTGGACTAAGTTTGTAGTATAATCGTTTAAGCAGGCATTTTTTTTAACTTCGTTTACATATTTTATTATCCTGAACGTATCTTTTTTCAAACAAAAAAAGAATTATTAAAATCGGTTCTCGCAATCCAAAATTACCATCGAAAACTTCTGGCACGTCTATGTATTAATTAGTAACCCAATTCCCCGAGCGATGGCGCTGTAGGTACTTATTACATTGGGTCGGGTATTATCGAATTGTTCGGTTGGTCTCTCCTTGGCATCGCATGTCGCGGAGCGTGCAATGTTGCACGCTCCTTGTTCGCGCACGTACCCACTACCGGGAGCAGTTGCAGGAGCGCGGAGCGCTGCTGGAGCGCGAACATAATGGATACCCACCTTTAAACTCATAAGTGGGAACACTTATTGTGACGGACGGGAAACTACGGAACCCGACACGCTCTTGGCCGGTTTTTTTTTTACAAGTTGTGTTTTTGATGGCATAACTTAAACAGTTTACGCAATGCGGGCTATTATTGTTTCAATCACCAGATGTCGCTACTTGACAATGAGGTAAAGTTTTTTGTTACGTAATGTCATTTAATTGGGACGTTAGTTTTAAATTAAAGTTTATCAGTTTCTAGAGTATTACATTAATATACAAAACAATGCCTCATCGGTTTGCTCTTTAATTTTTTGCACATTTAACCTCTTTTTTAATTCTTCTACTTCCATGAATATCTGTGGCTCGGTTTATTTATTTTTAATCTAATAATTAATAAAAAATGTAACTAAAAGTACAGAATAAACATTAACCTTTACATTTTTCGTACAAATGAACTTCCCCGCTATGAAATCTGTCAAATATTACACACAATTTTTAAATGGCGCCGTTAAAATGTCGTGAATGCTCTCATTGTCGGAGGCAAGTGTCACTCTTTCCTCATTCATTCTTTCTACATGACAAAACTACCGAAGCATTCCTCTCTTAATCCTGGTTACAGCATCATCTTGCAAACCACAAACACCTTTTATCACACAATTTCTCACCCTGTCACTCAGATTCAACCCTAACATATTCCTTAGCGACCGCATTTCTATTGCATTCATTCTACTCTCGTGCTTCTTCTGCCACACCCAACTTCCACTACCACACGTTAAAGTAGGGACTAACACAGCATTGTGAATTGCCATACGTGCCTTTTTCGACACATTCTGACTTTTCAAAATAGAGTGTAGAACCCCATTTAATTTATTTCCTTTGTGTAATTTCATGTTTCGTAATCCACTCTTTATATAATTATTTAATAAAATGTTTTAATAAAATAAGCTAACGTGGATTACAGCAATTTTTATATACAGTATGTTTGGTATACTTAACATTTTATTGTTAATTTGAACTCCCTCAGGACTCTTTACCCAACAACCATACAGTGACCCTGATGGTACAAGTGGAGAACGTCGAGCATAGACCTCCGCGGTGGGTGGAGATCTTCGCGGTGCAGCAGTTCGACGAGAAGACCGAACAGAACTTTAAAGTGCGGGCCATCGATGGTGACACTGGCATTAATCGACCTATATACTACAGGCTGGAGACTGCTCCTGAAGGTACTTATATTTTTATTTTATGATAATATATATATATATATATATATATATATATATATATATATATATATATATATATATATATATATATATATATATATATATATATATATATATATATGTTGGTTGTAGGGTAGATTTAGTTAAACTGTCCCAGTATAGTACTCACGTTCCGCTTTAGAGTTCGTCTGGAAAGGTATCACCCTCTTACTATTGGGTATTTTATACAAGGACTTAGGTAATTGGATCCATCATCATCGTCATAATTAATAAATCTAGACTCTAGTACTTTAGAACTTTAAGTCCACTTTTTTATAGAATAGGTGTGACGAGCACACAGTCCACCTGATAGTAAGTGGATGCTGTGGCCCGTAGGCATTTACATTCATCCTCAATTGAGAATCAAAACGCAGATGCATTGTCACCCCTAAGGTCTAAGATGGAATGCCTCGTTTCCAGTAAAAAAGGGTCTCCGGATCTCTAAACTCAACATACAAAACATAACAGTATTAATATTCTGTGAGAGCGTAGTCCTTTCCCGGTCGAGCTGACCCATCCACGTATAAACTCCAGTACATAAATAAGGGCTAAAAATACGTTTATAGGGACGTAGGAATATTTCAAGATTTCAAACCCATTATATACTTGTAAAATGAAGTTATTTGGTCCATTATTATAAATAGTACTACCACAAATCACTTTTTGAAATTTATCACCTTATCATTATGAGTCACACCTTACTTCCTTTTTAAAACCGAATTTCTACAGCATTCATTTTCTTCTCATGCTTCTTCTGCCACACACCTTTTTAACTACCATACAATAAGGTAGGGACTAAAACAGCATTGTGAATTCCCTAAATGCCTTTTTAACATATTCTAACTCCCGTCAGTAGAGTGAATTTGTTCTATATCCGTGTCATGTCTACCATCCCTGCTAAGTACACATCCCAGATACACAAACTCCTTCAATTGTTTAACCACCTCCCCTTTTATTCTTATTTCACATATCGTTTTACTGTCTTCTCTTTTCATCATCATCATCATTACAGCCCTTCACAAGTCCACTGCTGAACATAGGCCTGCCCCAAGTAATGCCACAAAGCACGGTCCTGAGCCACCCGTCTTCTCTTTTAAAAATCATTATTTCCGTCTCGTTAACTTTTATTCCCCTTTCTTATAATACTCGTTCATTAATGTAACCATCCCTTGCAACTTACCCTCCGACGATGCAAATACGACTTGATTGTAGGCGTACAAGAGGCATTCGACGACTATCTCACTCACAACTTAACTTTCATAATTCTTTGACATTCAAAGTTTTCAATCAAGTGTAGGTACATAAGCAGATTGATCAGCCAATAGACATCTGCATAACCCTGTCTGAAACATTTATGTAGGCCTTGTCGATACCGAAACAAGCACAACATATTGAAAATTAATGGATACTAGAGAAAATGTGAAAATAAAAGAAATATATTAATAATTATATTATAATGTTGACAACAAAAGCCGTGGTAGCTCAGATGGTTAGCGCTCGCTGTAAATCTCACAGTACGTGAGCGACCCGGGTTCGATCCCCGCCGGCACCAATAAAATTGTTAATTGCAATTTTAAGTGCTGATTTATCATGTGCTCGACGGTGAAGGGAAACATCGTGAGTAAACCTGAATGTCTGAGAAATAAGAAAAAAAATATTTCGAAGACATGTTAAGTTCGTCAACACGCATTGGTTCAACGCGGTGCACATTTCGTTGCCCTAAAACCCCTCTCACAAATGAGAAGATGCCAGTGCCAGCCGTGGGACGTATATAGACTGTAACTTTTGACGTTGACATCTCCTTTTAAATTTATTCCAGATACATTCTTTAACATTACGACAATCGAAGGCGGGAGAGATGGCGCTATTTTCCACGTGTCTCCTATCGATAGAGACGAACTCGAGAGAGAGGTTTTCCAACTCTCAATAATTGCTTACAAAGAAAACAATGAAAGTCTCTCCGTTGCTGCTAATGTTGTGATCATTGTAAACGACGTCAACGATCAGATACCAGAGCCTCTGTTTGAAGAGTACCACATTGATATCATGGAGGAGACGCCAATGACTCTAAATATTGAACAGCTAGGATTTCACGATCGAGATTTGGTATGAAACATCATTTAAACTTATACTTTATGTTTATTAGATTAAAACTGAAATTATATAACATAAACACTCACGCCTGCTACCAAGAGAAGTAGGCAGAGACTATAGACTTCCATTTGGCACGACCCTAACATATTTCTCTCGCCTTCTCCACATCCATATACCTACGCATACATGCTCGTCGGTTAAGGGCACTCCTAATTTGGCCCGTTTTCAATATATCGCCAATTCGGTCGATATAATTTCGCCTAGGACGTCCCTTTCCGACTCTGCCGTTCACTTCGGCAACATAAATTTTCTTTGTCACTCTTTTCTCATTCATTCTTTCCACATGACAAATTAGATAAAGATATCATAAAATAAGGGATTAAATATACAATGCTATATACCTAGAACTACTGTCGCTATATCACACAAAACTGTGGCGTATTGAAAATGTTGGCAGGTATTAAAACAAAGCTGCAAAACTATACTGTTAATGACTACTGTTTAGTCCTGATCGGAGAACATGACTTTACAAAAACTGTAAATTGTTCTGAGCTTGTCAAATATATTCAGGAATGTTTACAAAGCATGTCTCATACAAATATAATATTATTTATTTATTTATTTATTTATTTATATTTCCTACTTACATTTACCATTACAGGGAAAACCTAAATCGATAAATGTAGCATCTCAATTACAACACAATAATTAATTTAAATAACAATACATAATAATTAATTTCAATGACAATACATTACAATCAATTGTATACTACAATTTAAGAATAACATATTGTAAATAATGTCACTTTTGCGAATTCACTCCGTGAACACGAAAATAAGTCCAACTTCTCAGCTACCAAATTTAGTATGTGTATCGTTCGCGTGAGGGGGGTATTGCGAACCAGTTTAGTCCTGCCGCGTGGCATCGCAAGCAAGCTCGGCCGTCGTCGCCGCTGTACATACCTATCAGGCACGCATAAGCCTATCCACTGCAGCACACCCGGGTTGCTGATGTAACCACGGAACACCCTTAAAATGTAGATTACCAGCGCTAGATCTCTTCTAGTTTCCAACTTGTTGTATCCAACCATACCTAAAACAAACAAGGTTGGATACATCAAGGGGTAGGATGGATAAACCCCATAAAGCTTATGATATATAAATCGCGTGAATTTATTCTGAATGCGCTCCAGCATAAGATTGTATTTATTTTCATGTGGAGCCCATATTGCTGAGTTACACTCCAGCTGACTTCTTACTAGAGCATCATACAGCACTGAGATTGCTTTAATGTTGGTAAATTTTACTGCTCTGCGAATGATAAACCCTAGTCGTTTATAAGCTTTCTTACATATATTCATGATGTGCTCCCGGAATGTCAATTTGACATCCATCTGGACTCCAAGATCCCGGACTGATTCCTCCCTCTTCATTAGCTCGCCATTCACCTTATAGTTGTAATGGAGTGGTGCCCTTGCACGACTAAATGATAGAATAGAGCATTTTGAAATATTAAACTGCAGTTTATTTTTAAGGCCTGTTGGTCTAGTGGTTAGTGACCCTGACTGCTATACCGGAGGCCGTGGGTTCGATTCCCACCCAGGACAAATGTTTGTGTGATGAGCACGATCATTTGTTCTGTGTTTGGGTGTAATTTATCTATAATATTTATGTATTTAGAAATATATAAGTATGTTTATCAGTTGTCTAGTACCCATAACACAAGCTCTGCTTAGCTTGGGACTAGATGGCGTTGTGTGATAGTTGTGGAATATTATATATATATTATATTATATTATGGCTCCATTCAACTACTTGGTCGATATCTTGTTGAAGGTGCCGACAATCATCCTCAGTCTTGATGGCTAAAAGCAACTTTAGGTCGTCTGCAAATAACAGACATTTAGCCTCTCTTACTACTTCGGGTAGATCATTAATCATTATGTTGAACTCTAACGGCCCTAAATTACTACCTTGACTCACGCCAGACCTAGTAAAATAAGGCTCCGACCGGTACCCGCCATACTCCACATACTGTTTTCTATCTCTCATGTAACTTGCAAAAAAATGAAGCAGTTTAGGTGTGCAGCCAGCTTTCGCCATCTTTGACAGTAGGATATCGTTATCTACCAAGTCGAACGCCTTCCTAAAATCAAAGTAGGCGGCATCTACCTGCAACCCTGCATCAACATGAGGAACCAAATACGTCATGGCATTTAAGAGGTTACTAGTTGTGCTCCTCTCTAGCCGGAAGCCGTGCTGGGCGTCCGATAATTGCGGTGCAACTTGTTCCTGTACACTTCGCTGAATGGCTCCCTCAAACACCTTCGCAGGTGCTGAGAGAATCGCCACTGGTCTGAAGGATTCAACTGTAGGTTTGTTACCTCCCTTAGGTATCGGAATAACACGACGAATAGCATTATGTGTTCCTACATATATATGCGGAACTCTCATATTTAATTATAAAATAGAAATGTTTAATAACTTATTATCCATGAATGTACAATACTATAAATGCATATATTTTTGATTCGAATTATAATCTCTCGTATGACATGTTTTCTTACAAATCTGGTAAAATCAGCAATTACGGATTACAGAATATGTATAAAAACGTTATGCAACGAATACTTGTAGACATATCAATATTTCCATATAACATGGACTCTACGTGTAGCATTGATGAAGCAAGAAATGATATATGTAAATGCAATGCAAAATCGCCAATTGCAATGAATTCTATGGGTGACGCTCGGCCTGATACACCAGAGTTAAACACCTGTGATGGCCATGTAATTGAAATCTAAAACATTTTTTCGTTAACTGTAACATATAAATATATTACATCAAAATTATCGAAAGGTATAACATAATTACTTTGGCAATATAGAAAACATCCGACTAATCACAATAGAAATTTGTTCAAATGTTACACAAAACGTTTAAACAAAATAAAAAAGTTAACACAAAGGGCACAGAATGACTATAAAATCGAAACGAAATGACAGTAATCTAAGAACAATTAATGTTAACTGCAAAGTACCGAATACTTATAACTCATTTTTTATGAATCCAACGACTCCTTTCGAAATTAATAATATAATTAATTCATTAAAGAATACAAATAGCACAGGTTATGATGACGTTAGTACAAAGGTATTAAAAAGTGTATCAACCATCATCTCACCAGTTTTATCCTACATCGTAAATTTAAGTATAGCCTCTGGAATATTCCCAAATAAATTTAAAAAAATGGTAGTTTAACCTGTATTTAAGAAAAATGATAAGAGTGATGTTACAAATTACAGACCCATAGCACTCATACCGATATTCTCTAAAATTTTTGAAAAGGTAATAAGTCAAAACCTTAATTATTTCTTTGAAAAATATAAAATCTTCACAGAGAAACAAGTCGGATTTCGGAAAAACAAAAGTATAAATTTAGCTGTCTTTCAATTTCTACGTACTGTAATGTCAAGCCTTAATAATAAGCACTTAGTATCTGCTCTATATATGGATTTAACTAAAGCTTTTGACTATGTTAATCACAGTATCCTCTTAAGTAAATTAGACGCGTACGGGATCCGAGGAAATATCCTTAATCTCCTAAAACTTACCTAATCCATCGGAAACAATGTACACACATTACGCGTATATGCTCGAAAACGTATAGACAAATAGTACATTCATCGTCATATCGTGAAGTGACTCAAGGAGTACCCCAGGGAAGCAATCTTGGTCCATTATTATTCCTTGTTTATATAAACAATTTACCAAATTATATAAATCAACCGGGGCACCGTCAAAGATTCAAGAGCTCTGGCACTGTGATTGCCAATCCGCCTGCTAGCGTGGCAGTTATGGTAAATATTTTTAATAAGTGTCAGAATAAGTGTAACAAACGTGCACACAGAGCACCTGACGGCAAGTGGATGCTATGGCCCATAGACATCTACATTTATCCTCAATTAAGAATCAAAATGCAGATGCGTTATCACCCCTGAGGACTAAGATGGAATGCCTCGTTTCCAGTAAAACGGTTCTCTAGTTCTTTACATTTACCATCCAAAACACAGAGATTAAGCTGTTATTTTATGCTTGTATTCTGTGAGAGCGTGGTCCTTCCCGGTCGAGCAAACCCATTCGTGCTACAACTATAACATAGCTGCAGTGCAAATGTTCAGCCGTTGACTGCTATGGGCTAATAAAGAATAATAATAATGCTACGGTAGACAATGATGGAATGCAATGATAGAATGACAACGCATCTGCATTTTGAATCTTAATAGGGGATAAATGTAGATGTTTATGGGTCACAGCATCCACTTACCGTCAGGTGCTCTGTGTGCTCGTTTGTTACACGTCTTATTCTATAAAAAATATCTAGCCGGCTCATTCATACTGCAGCCATAACACGCTGTAGCGTGGCAAAAAAATAAGCAGAGATAAATATTAAATCAGTCTTATAGTAGTACGTTTAAAAGAAGTTATAAACATACAATAAAAATATAAATTTATAAACATAAAAATATTTTCAATTTTAAATACCATTAGTTTTTAACCGCAGCTAAATTTGCATTTAGTTAAAAGCAGATGATTTTTTAAAATTAACATTATTATTTTAAATATACGCATTAATTGCAGAACATTCTACTGCAATTCTTTCAACTACTCGCAAGTTTCAAATATTCTTAAAAAAACAGTTATTGGCTGATAAAGTTAACATCAGTTATTAATAGAGTATCGTAGACTTTTTGATGATTTGGAAAGAAGTCCAATTCGTTAGTATTTACATTATATGACTATATCTATTTTGTCTTATGTCGGTACATGCAAAGAAACGAAATTTTATTGGGGCCAAAGACTATGGATTAAAATAAATGTAATATGAGATAAACACAAACTTCTGTTTTTTTTTAATATAGCCTTTGTCCTATTTTGTTTTATAATCTATATTATAATATATATTGTCAATTTCATCAAAATCCTTTCAGTTAGTTTTTGTTTGAAAAAATTGTTCTTTCGCAGGGTCAAAACGCTCAATACAGTGTGCATTTAGAAAGCGACTACCCGCCAAACGCAGCGAAAGCATTCTACATCGCGCCCGAAGTGGGTTACCAGCGTCAAGAGTTCATTATGGGCACTTACAACCACTCCATGCTGGATTTCGAGGAGCCGGACTTCCAAAAAATCAGACTCAGGGTATAATCATGGAAGCAATTCTCGTTAGTGCTAATGTTCAAATAGAATTGTTTTTAAATTCGCTATGAAAACTTTTATTTACCGTGTAGTGACGTAGTAAGATAATCCACATTGTGTCCCATGGGTGTCGGAAGAAATGAAGAGAGGCGCACAAAAATATTTTATGTACTCCTAATAGGTTTTGGTATATCCATCTCGTATATGCCGGGTATAAAATATCCGGACCGGTATAGGAGAACAGCTTCAAAGCTTTATTTAGATTTTTAATGTTTTTTCGGGCTGAGACAGAAAAGAAAGTTTTTATGCAATATACAATATAAATAATACTATTCAAATTCAATTTTTTATTCACTACTTGTTCGGAAAAAACCTCTGTCCTGGGAAGAACCAGTAAGAAACCCAGCAAGACTTTTTTTAAATAAAATAACAGCTTACAATCATCTATAATTAAAATTACAATCACAATTAACAACACATAACAAATTAGAAATACTAGCTTGGTAGCGATCACCCTTCGCAGGGGCTATTATCATCTATAAATTCTTTAATATTATAATAACCCTTTTTATACAAACTTAGTTTAATAAAGTTTTTGAACTTTGAGCCGTTCAAATTTTGTATATTTTCTGGAATTTTGTTGTAAAAGCGTGTACACTGCCCAAGAATTATTTACTGATTCGGTGGAGTCGAGTAACTGGTACTACTAGCTTGTGTCGGCTCCTAGTATTTACAGAACGAATATCACTTATTTTTGTAAAACTACTTTTATTTTTGTGTACCTGCATTACATTTTCATTAATGTATTGAGGGGCCAAAGTTAATATATTGATTTCTTTAAATTTTTATCTGAACGACTCTTTAGGTTTTAAAATATGATTGCTCTGATGATGATGAAAAAAAGAAGAAGATAAAAATTTGAATTATACGAAATAATAAATTTTTAGTCATGAATTCATGACTCATGATGTCACCTATCCAATTTAAGGTTCATTTTCTACATTTTACAACATCTTATATTAGACTATTTACTGATAGATATATACATATTACTATTACAACTATTGCATTTTTATAATTTTTATATAGAATGGGGTGACAAACGAGCACACAGTACAGTCCACCTAATGGTAAGTGGATACTGTGGCCCATTTACATTTGTCCTCGACTAAGAATCAAAATGCAGATGCGTTGTCACCCCTGAGGACTAAGATGGAATGCGTCGTTTCCAGTAAAAAGGGTCTCCGATTCTCTACACTTAACGTATGATATACATTTTTCGTTGGTATTCCGTGAGAGCGTGGTCCTACCCTGGTCGAGCAGACCCATTCGTGCTGCAACCACAATATAGCCACACATAGCCTTTAAACTGTGATATAGCTGTAGTGTGACTCTACCACGTAAATAGTATCTACTACCTTGTAATTAATTGCAGGTGGTAGCAACTGACTTAAACAATACCGAATTCGTGGGTGTAGCGAGAGTTTACATAAACTTGATCAACTGGAACGACGAGGAGCCAATCTTCGAGCACAGTGTACAAACCGTGTCGTTCGATGAGACTGAAGGCCGGGGCTTCTACGTTGCGACCGCCATAGCGCACGACAGGGATATCGACGATATAGTGGTGTAAGGAATAGCTTTGTTGTTACACACATACGCCTTCAGTTGTTAGGGGTTGAATTTTCGGTTCATTGAGTCCAGAGTCAAAGCAGCCGCAAGGAAACTTAGTGTTCTTGCAAGGGTGTGGCGGTACTTCACGCTGGGGCAGCTACTTACCTTATACAAAGCGAAAGTCTACATGGAGTACTGCTGTCACATATGGACTGCTGCTGCAAAATGCCATCTGGCAGCGTTGTACTAAGTGGAAAGACGTGCCACGAGGCTTATTATTGACCTTGATCTGGTTGAAACCAATCCTGTCTGCCTCAAGCACAGGCACAGAGTAGCCAGCTTAGCGGTTTTCTGTAGGACGCATTTCGGAGACTGTGCGCAGGAATTACATGCTTTAAGTCTTCCCTCTTCTTTCCACCATCGGACAACCAGACGGCCGGCGGGTATTCACCCTTTTTGTGAACATTCCATGTATTAGAATCAAGCGGCTTGTTTTATCTTTTGTATTGCATACGGCAAAGGTGGTTGTCGCGGGTCTGTCTCCGTCTGAATACAATCTGGGAGTCTTCAAAGCACGAGTGAACAGGCTTTTTTTGGGCTAAGCGATTACCATCTAGAGCTTTATCACCACTTAGCACCAGGTGCGATTGTGGTCACGCAATGACATGATAATTTTAAAAAAGTGCAATTTTAAGTGCCGATTGACCACTTTCTCGGCGGTTAAGAAAAACATCGTCAGGAAAACCGCGTTTCTGAGGAGTATATATTTCAAGGACGTGTGAAATCAGCCAACAAACGTATTTAGGCTTTACCTTCTTAGTCTATGTGAATTTATTTTTTAAATTACGGAAGGGATCACGGCATGATTGCTGTTTCGAATTTCAGACACTCCTTAATGGGTAATGCCGGCCAGCTTTTGAGCATCAATAACTTGACCGGTGAAATCCACGTGTTGGTGGATGACGGCTTCGACTATCACAGACAGAGTGAGCTGTTTGTGCAGGTGAGTGCCAATTCATTTTAATTCATATATTGGTGTTTTTTTTCCACTTAAATTATTTTTCCCATTAGTTAGCAAGTGTATAACGAACCCCATACCATTTCACGTACTAATTAAAGAAATAAAAACAATTAACGTAGAGTTTCTGGCCAGTTCTTCTCTGTAGAGGTCTTCACTCACCTTACGAATAAACATTATTAAAAATTTTGTCTATCTGACTGTCTAATATTATATAATATTAGGAATAGCTGAACCGGTGGTCATGAAACTTCACGAACAGATAGAGAGCAATGCAACCAGTAATTAATAGTTTATGTTATCCGAAAAATAAATATAAAATAAAAACTTTTTAACAAAAAAATTAAACAGCCGATAAAACTGAAAAAGAAAAATAATAAATCTTTTTTTTACCTTAATAATTAATTTCTTAAACTAATGTAAGTGAAATTTATTTTGGACCAATTTTGAGGTATACCCTATCCATATAAAAACAGAATTATCAAAATCGGACTACTCTGTAAAACGTTATGCGTACATAAAAAATATACACGTCGACTTGGGAACTTCTAAGTTCTTTCTTTGAGGGTTGATAAGTGGTCTTTGATGATTATCTTAAATCGAAATTACGCCACATTAATTTATCCACCCAGGCAAAGCCAGGGCGGGTCTTGGCTAGTTTTAAATAAAACTGTAGACATTCAGTTTCGTTGTGCAGGTGCGAGCAGATGATACGTTGGGAGAGCCGTACCACACGGCCACGTCGCAACTGGTCATACAACTCAACGATGTCAACAACACTCCGCCCAGCTTACGGTTGGTAAGTGCATTGTTCAGTTTTAAGATTTACATAAAAACTGATGTTTTGGACCTCAAAATGCTCAGCAAACCTGATATCAACTTGATGTTTGATTAATCTATATTAGATATTTCAAATTTACTTGTTCCCTAGACAATTTCATTCTCTCCTCTCTTTCTAAATTATTTCGTTGAATATTAGGGTACTACACAACACAGACAAGATTTTGTATCACCGCATCTGGTACTATGTTCAACGATATCGACAATTAGTTCTTTAGCCTAGATTTATAGTCTAAGTCAAGCATCAAGTTACTATGAGAATAGCTCAAAGCATCACTTTGTAACCGATATGTAGTCGTAATTACAACAAAAAAACAACAACCTTAAACATCGTTCTGGGTATTTTTGTTCGAATATTTGCGGCGATGCTTATTCAGGCATCCATCAAATATTCTTATGATATTCTTTATATCCGGTTATCTTATCTAAAGCTATATATATATATTGTTGTGTGAATAGGTCAACTAGCGCCATCTAGTGTCAGGAACGAGAGCGAGGGGAGCTTTGCAGAGAATGACATCACAGATCTCTCAACCGACAGCGCCACCCGAAGAACTAAGTTTCTAGAAAATCTATACTCGAAATCTCGGTACCTTGCGCGTGTTTACTTGAACATTCCGGATATTTTGCTAATTTAAATAAATAGGTGGCGCAAGATGCGATCGGGGCAGAGTTGATTTGACGAAACAAGCGAAGCTTCGGAGCGGAATTAAATGAATTAGTGTTTTTAATTATTAGTGTTTTTAACTTTAGTTTGTGTAAAGTAAATTAAAGTGTTAATTTAGGTAATTTTATCGGCAATTTTTATTGTCACGAACCCTAAGCTCGTAACAATTGGTGTCAGAAGTGGGATAAAATAATGCCGATTTTACCTAAGGAGGAAACGGAGGGTGTCCCGAAAGTCCCGAAGTCAACGCCAGCAGGACACGGACCAGAGGAGATTTGGTGGTGCAACGCCGCAGATGTCTGAGGGCCAGCCGCCGGCCACGGAAGCCGGTCCGTCAGCAGCTTCTACGTCTGTGGCACCTGACTTAGGTGCTCTGATGGTGATGCTGCAACAGCTGCGGGGCGGACAGGAGGAACAGGCCCGCCGACAGGAGGAACAGGCCCGCCGACAGGAGGAACAGGCCCATCGGTTGGAAGATCAGCAGGCGGAACAGGCTCGTCGGTCGGAAGAGCAGATGCTCCTCATGAAGCACCTTCACGCTACCTTTGGGAAAGAGATAAGGCAGGTGAAGGATAGGGTTGCTCAACACGACAACCGTCTGTCGGAAGCTGAAACCCGAATCGAAGAACATGAAACCCGAATCAACCATGTGAACCATCGGGTTGACAACGTGATGGCCGACATGAAGAAATCACTGGACGAACTCAAACTTGGAGATGGAGCTACAGCTCCCGCAGTAGCTACAACACCTTCGCTACGTGGGTTCAAGGTGCCACCGTTCGACGGTACCTCTTCCTGGTCAGCCTACAAAATTCAGTTCGAAGCTGTTATGAAGGCGAACGGCTGGAATAAAAATCAGGCCATGACTGCTCTCACACTAGGCCTGCGCGACCAGGCCTTGACAGTTCTGGAAGCTCTCGGTGAGGAAGTGACTTATGAGCAACTCCTTGAGGCATTGGAGGCGAGATATGGCGACGCTCACCTGGAACACGTCTTTCGTGCGCAGCTTAAAGATCGTGTGCAGCGCATCAACGAAAACCTGCAGCAGTGGGCTCTAGAAGTGGAGAAGCTGGTGCGAAAAGCATACCGATCTGTACCTGCGCTCATTGAAGGGAACCTGGTGCAGACATTAATCGACGGCATCTGCGACCTGGAAGTCAGAGCTGCTGTGAGGCTTGGGCACCACGAGACGCTTAAGGACGCCTTGGCCCATGCACTGGAGGTAGAAGCCGTGCGGCAGGATCATCGTTCCCATCGCGTCAGGGAGGTTGCAGCAGCTACAGTTTGCGACCGCAACAAAGGATACAGCCCTAGGTGCTATGGCTGTGGGGAAAAGGGCCATCTTCGATCCAGCTGCCCTAAGCGAACCCTAGAAAGGGAAGGTGAACGATCCCAAAAGCCAGAACTGCGGGGCGGGTGCTGGCTGATGTTAAAAGAGCCCCAAGGATCTCGATCTCACAAACCCATGATGGGAACAGTCTAATCATCAAGGGCGAGGTCAACGGAATGCCGTGCAAACTGACCATAGACACTGGAGCCTCTCGTACGGTTGTTAGTTCCCAACTTATAAGTCAGTTCCTTGGGGACTCCGTATACAACCGAGAACGCATTAATTTGGTAACAGCCACCGGTCAGCGTATACCCGTCCGTGGAGAGAAGGAGATGGAGTTGAAGCTAGGCAACGTGATCTACCTACATAATGTCATCGTGTCTGATATAATGGACGACTGCATCCTAGGCCTAGACTTTATGAGAAATAATTGTTGTGAGATCGACGTTAAGCAAGGTGTTTTGAAATGTGGACAGGAGGAACTTTTTATGGAAGGTGCGTTACCAGGGAACGTGTACAGCATTAAGAAGGTTGTTCTTCCGCCGAGATCGGAAACGATTGTTCCGGTTAGTCTTCCTCGAAACGCTGGGCAAGCCCACCGTTGTGTACTTGTGGAAAGGGTAAACAATGACCCTCCATGGAAAGTAGCTCCAACCTTGGTCAGGACCACTGACATCTCAGGAGTACGTGTGCTGAACCTTTGCGACCGGGACCAGATTATAGAAAAAGGCACACTAATCGGTACTTGTGAGGAAGTGGATTGGTTACGTCGGTGCCAATATATATCGAGTGGGACCCCCAGCAAGGATTCAGAAACGAGAGTGACCACACTTTTGGAAGACTGTCGCAGTGTTCTCTCCCCGAACGAATTGGTCAAGGCGAAGAAGTTGTTACTCAAGTACGCCGATGTATTCTCATCAAACGATGCTGACATAGGAAAGACTGGCTTAATTCAACACAAAATAAACACAGGAGAAGAATTGCCTATCCGTCAGCGGCCAAGAAGATTGCCGGTAGCACGTGAAAAGGAAGTGGAAACCATGATTGAAGGAATGGTGAAGGATGGTGTTATCGAACCTTCCTCTAGTCCATGGTGTTCACCAGTGGTGCTGGTGAAAAAGAAGGATGGCAGCATGCGGTTCTGTGTTGATTACCGCCGTCTGAACGACGTTACAAAGAAGGACAGCTATCTCTTGCCAAGAATTGATGACACGCTGGACGTGCTTACAGGAGTAAAATAGTTTAGCACGCTGGATCTAAAAAGTGGCTACTGGCAAGTTGAAATTGACCCTAAGGACAAGGAGAAAACTGCGTTCTCCACGGGAAAGGGTCTGTGGCAATTCAAAGTAATGCCGTTTGGGTTGTGCAATGCTCCAGCAACGTTTGAAAGGCTGATGGAACTTGTACTTACCGGGCTAATTGGCGATGCCTGTCTGGTCTACTTGGATGACATCATCATCGTGGGCCGTACGTTTGAGGAACACCTTCAAAACCTGGAACGCGTGCTTATGAAGATTCAGAGTGCCAACCTCAAGTTGAGCCCGAAGAAATGTTCACTATTCCAACGGCAAGTTAACTTTTTGGGGTTTGTAGTATCGGAAGAAGGTATCCGCACAGATCCAGAGAAAATCGCCGCTGTCAAGGATTGGCCGGTTCCAAAAGACGAGACGCAGGTTAGAGCATTTTTGGGTTTGTGCTCCTATTACCGGCGATTCGTGAAGAACTTTGCAGATATAGCCAAACCTCTGCACAAGCTAACCGAGGAGAAGCGACATTTCTGCTGGGATGAATGTTGCAATATCGCATTCCAGGAGCTCAAGGACCGTCTGTGCAAAACACCTATTTTGGGATACCTTGATGCAAGCAAAGAATTTGTAGTTGACACAGACGCAAGTGATATAGGACTTGGCGGTGTGCTGTCTCAACGGAATGGTGACCAAGAGGTCGTGATAGCGTACTTCAGCAAGTCGTTGTCAAAACCGGAAAGGAACTATTGTGTCACAAGACGCGAATTCCTCGCTGTGGTAAAGTCGTTGCAGCATTTTAGCAAATATCTTCTGGGACGAAAGTTTTACTTACGGACTGACCATGCTGCACTAAAATGGCTATTGCAGTTTAAAAACCCAGAAGGACAAGTTGCGAGGTGGATTGAACTACTGCAGGAATACGACTTTGAGATCGAACGTCGCAGCGGGAAATCTCATGGCAACGCAGATGCATTGTCAAGAAGACCTTGTCCTGAGGATTGCAAACATTGTACTAGGCAAGAGAGTAAGGAAGTGGTATCCGTGAGGATGCTCAGGGAAGACCACCTCAGCAACGAGTGGAAGGACAGCTTACTACATGCACAGCAGGAAGATCCGGACATCAAGCCGATTCTGGAATGGATAAAGGCCTGTGCTCCCAAGCCCAAGTGGAGTGACGTCTCAGCGATGAGTTCGACCACTAAAAGCTATTGGGCCCAGTGGGACAGCTTGCTGCTTCAGGATGGAGTTCTGTGTCGTAAATGGGAAAACGTTCGGGGAGACAGCTGTCATTTGCAAATGGTTGTCCCTAAAGCTAAAGTACCGAATGTTCTACAGCTGTATCATAATGATTGTTCAGGAGGCCATCTGGGAGTTAAACGAACCCTACTGAAGATCCGAGAACGGTTTTACTGGGTCCACTGTCGAAACGATGTCGAGGACTCGTGTCGCAAATGTACAAGTTGTGCGGCTGTAAAGGGACCTCAGACTCGTAGTAGAGGTGCATTGAAGTTGTACAATGTGGGTGCACCATGGGAGAGAATAGCCATTGACGTGGCGGGGCCGTTTCCGGAGAGTGAAAGCGGTAACAAGTATTTCATGGTTGTGATGGATTACTTCACTAAGTGGCCAGAAGTCTTCGCCATTCCAAATCAAGAAGCTTCAACAGTTGCAGATAAACTAGTTCATGAAGTCTTCTGTCGTTTTGGAGTACCTTTAGAGATTCACAGCGATCAAGGAAGGAATTTTGAGTCTCAAATATTCCAGGAAACTTGCCGAGTTATGGGTACTCATAAAACAAGAACGACTTCTTATCACCCGCAATCTGATGGAATGGTGGAACGATTTAATCAGACATTGGAGAGGTACCTAGCAAAAGTTGTAGACAATCGGCAACGAGATTGGGACAAGCACATACAACCGTTTTTGTTGTCATATCGGAGTTCTGTTCACGAAAGTACAGCAATGACACCAGCTTTCGCAAACTTTGGAAGAGAATTACGGCTGCCTGCGGACCTGATCACCGGGATACCACCTGATGCCCCACGCAGTATAACTGATTATGCAAATGACTTGCGGAACAAAATGAATGACATTTATGAGCACGTCAGACAATCGGGCCAGCAAATGTCTGATAAAATGAAAACCCGGTATAACCGCAAAATGAACAATAAAGGGTTCAACGAAGGTTCATTAGTGTGGTTGCACAATCCAGTCCGCAGCAAAGGGAAATCTCCTAAGCTTCAAGCTAAATGGGACGGCCCGTACCGGATTGTAACCAGGATCAACGATGTGACCTACCGGATACAGAAAGGCGCAAGAGGGACTCCTAAGATCGTCCATGTGGATCGCTTGGCGCGTTATTATGGGACCGATAATGCTCGGGACGAGCATGTCTTAGGAGGGGGCAGTGTTGTGTGAATAGGTCAACTAGCGCCATCTAGTGTCAGGAACGAGAGCGAGGGGAGCTTTGCAGAGAATGACATCACAGATCTCTCAACCGACAGCGCCACCCGAAGAACTAAGTTTCTAGAAAATCTATACTCGAAATCTCGGTACCTTGCGCGTGTTTACTTGAACATTCCGGATATTTTGCTAATTTAAATAAATAGGTGGCACAAGATGCGATCGGGGCAGAGTTGATTTGACGAAACAAGCGAAGCTTCGGAGCGGAATTAAGTGAATTAGTGTTTTTAATTATTAGTGTTTTTAACTTTAGTTTGTGTAAAGTAAATTAAAGTGTTAATTTAGGTAATTTAATCGGCAATTTTTATTGTCACGAACCCTAAGCTCGTAACAATATATATATATATATATATATATATATATATATATATATATATATATATATATATATATATATATATATATATATATATATATATTATGCAGCCTATATACGTCCCAGTGCTGGGCACAAGCCTCCCCTTATTTCTGAGAGAGTTTTAGGGCAAGGAAGAGTCCGCCGCGCTGACCCAATGCGTGTTGGGGAACTTCACATGTCTTCGAAATTTTTTTTTACCTTCTTATTCCTCAGACATGCAGGTTTCCTCACGATGTTTCTTTTTTTTTCGGCTCACCTGATGTTAAGTGACTACCGCCGCCCATGATCAACCGCAACACCAGGAGAATCGCGGGTGCGTTGCCGGCCCTTTAGAACGGAGTGAGCTCTTTTCTTGAAGGTCCCCAGGTCGTATCGGTCCGGAAAAATCGCCGGTGGTAAACTATTCCACAGAGAGGTTGTACGTGGAAGAAAACTCCTTGTGAAACGGACAGTGGTGGACCGCCAAGCATGAAGATGGTGTGGATGGTATCGAGAAGTTTGCCGTGTAGTGCGTTCACGAAATTTGGCGGCTGGGATTAATCCGAACAATTCCTCAGAGTACTCCCCGTGATAGATGCGCTAAAATACGCAAAGAGATGCAACATCGAGCCGATCGGAAAGCACTCGGTCGTCGACGATTCGAGCCGCTCTGCACTGGACGCGGTCAAGTGGAAGGAGCTGGTACTGGGGAGCCCCAGCCCAGAGATGGGAACAGTATTCCATGTGCGGCCGAACCTGCGCCTTGTAAAGTTGCAGGCGGTGTGTCGGCATGAAATACTGTCCCGCTCTGCTGAGCACGCCAAGCTTTTTAGAGGCCAATTTTGCCTTCCCTTCCAAGTGACCACGAAACTGCACGTCACTCGATATGTCGACGCCGAGGATTCCGATACTGGCTGAGGCAACAAGGGGAGTGCCTTGAAACTGAAGGGATACGACAAAGGGGTTCTTTTTAGCGGTTAACGCGCAAACTTGTGTCCACTGGGGGTTAAACTGGACTAGATTTAGGTGTCCCTAATCCGAGACTCTGTTCAGCAAAGACTCGACTTCAGACACAAGTTTGTCCCGGCACTCGGAGACGTTTTCCCGAGAAATATTGGCTCGGCCGATGTAAAGAGCATCACCAGTGCTGTTATCTGCATAGCAATGAATGTTACGGGTATGCAACATATCATTGATATGCAGAAGAAACAGCGTTGGCGATAGCACGCAGCCCTGTGGAACACCAGCATTAATAGGCTTGCAATCGGAGCTTGCACCGTCTACAACGACCTTGATGCTCCGATCTGCAAGAAAACTGGTGATCCAATCGCACAATTTCTCGGGAAGCCCATAGGAAGGGAGTTTCGAAAGAAGCGCTTTGTGCCAAACCCGATCGAAGGCCTTCGCAACGTCCAAACTAACGGCCAATGCCTCCCCCTTGAACTCTACTGCCTCCGCCCATCTGTGCGTGATGTAGACCAGAAGATCACCAGCTGACCGACCACGGCGAAAACCGTATTGGCGGTCACTAATCAGCTGGTGATCCTCAAGGTACCTCATGAGCTGGCAGTTTACAATGGACTCCATTGTTTTGGAGAACAAGGAGGTGATGGCGATTGGCCGGTAGTTGGACGGGTCTGAGCGGTCGCCTTTTTTAGGGATCGGGTGGACAAAAGCCGTCTTCCATGATTTTGGGACTACGCCTAGGGAGTAGGAGTACCGGAAAAGACGCGTTAAAACCGGTGCCAACTCTGGAGCACACGTCCTCAGCACAATTGGGGGGATTCCGTCAGGCCCACTCGACTTGTGGATGTCCAGGGAGAGGAGTGCTTTGCGAACCGAGCGCTGTGTGAACTGCACTTCCGGCATGGAGCACTCACACCGCGGGATGGTCGGCGGCGTACTCCCCCCGTCATCGAGAGTCGAGTTAGACGCAAAGAAAGAGCCTAGAAGATCGGCTTTCTCCTTTGCAGTATGGGCCAATGAGTCGTCCTCCCTGTGCAGAGATGGAAGAGATGGCTGACAGAAATTCCCCTGGACAGCCTTGGCGACAGACCAGAATGCACGGGTTCCAGAAGGAAGGCGAACTAGTTTCTCGCCAATTCTGCCTATGTGCTCTGACTTTGCCTTAGCAATGACTCTTTTGAAGGACCTAGAGGCGGAACTATACTTCTTTTTTAGAGCGCTGGTGTTTACATCCCGGGACGCTGATGCATTAACCCAGGCTCGGTAGCACTCCTGCTTATAGCATGATGCTATTTTACAGGAGCGACCAAACCATGGCTGAGACTTGCCTCCAATGGGCACCACAGAGGAAGGAATAAAAAGTTCCATACCCTGAAGTACCACATCAGTAACAGAATCCGCAACAACGTTGGGATCATCCGGCGAGAAGCAAACCCGCCCCCAAGGGTAGGATGCAAAGAAAGACCGCATCCCATCCCAATCGGCTGACCTATATTGCCAAACACGGCGGCAGCCTGCAGAATGCAACCGCGATTTCAGCGTGAGTGGCACAACACTCCGGACCAGACAATGGTCCGAGGAGCCTAAAGGGGCGTCGACGGAAATCTGATATCCGTCCGGGTGAGAGGTCAGCAGAAGGTCCAACAGGGAAGGTGCATGATCTTCCACATCTGGAATCCGCGTAGGCGAAGTAACCAGTTGTGTCAGACCATATGCCAAGGCAAAATCATGAACAGATCTCCCCGCATGATCGGTTAAACGTGAACCAAGCCATTCGGCGTGATGGGCGTTAAAGTCGCCGAGGATCACGATCTCTGCGGAGGGGATCTGCTGTAGCAACAAATCTGCAGCCATTTGGACGTGGTCGAAGAGTCGGTCTGTTTCGGCATTACCGCTATGGGACCTATAGAGGCACCCGTAGACGCGCGGATGGTCGTCGCTGTCTACGCGTAGCCAAAGGATGGACAGGTCCGAACCTTCAAGTCTGCCGAGGCGTCGAGAACAGATGTCCTCACTGACGTAAACGCAAACTCCAGCCCGAGGCACAAAGGAGTGTTCCAGTTTGTACCCCGGGTAGGAGAGATACGAGACATCAGCCGGAGAGGACACCTGCGTCTCGGTCAGAAAGAGCAGAGCCGGCCTCGCCGTCTCGAGATGGTAGTGGACGGCGTTTAGGTTAGAGTGAAGTCCCCTGATATTGCAGAAATTCACGGACAGCGTGGCAGGGGTCGCCTTGGTCTTGTTGCTCCGTTTGCCCCGAGCAGTTGTAGTCTTGAGCGGAATTTTGCCCCCCCCCCCCCAGAATACGCGGGGCAGCCTGAGCACCCACGCTCAGAAGTGGAGAAACATGGTCGTGGATGCTCAGCGAGGGATTCTCCAGGGGTGCTGGTACCCTCCTGGGGTAGTCTATCATTATTTAATTCCGCTACCATGTTGATGGGGGGGGGGGGGGGGGGGGGGGGGGATTTGGGCCTCCGGCCACCTGCACTCACCAGACGAAACGCGGAAGCAGAGCTTCCACTTCACGCCGGTATTCTGTGAGGTCGTGGTACCACCCCGGTTTGAGCCGGCCCATACGTGCAACAGCAAAGCTGCCGCGTGGCTCTACCACTGTTATGTTGTTGTTTTCCTTCACCGCCGAGCACGAGGTAAATCAGCACTTAAATTTGCAATTAACAATTTCGTTGGTGCCGGCGGGGATCGAACCTGGGTTTCTCGAGTTCTATTATATTTACAGCGAGCGTTAACCATCTGAGCTACCACGGCTCTAAATCTCAAAGCTATATATATATCACTGAAAACTCACTGAAAACAAGCCCTGAATGGCTTGCTTTCAGTGAGAACAGCACCTCATTTTGTCCCGTGAGTGTCGTAAGTGAGGAAATACCAGAGTCGCACCAAAATCATATGGTTTCCTATAGTCTTGTTTGCACCAGACATAAAATACCCACATTTGTTAGAACGTTACTATTTATAGTTACGGGTAAAATTTTAAAGAACGTGCCAAAAATATTAGTGGTATAGATGACTTTTTCGAGGTTATATTTACTAAATAAAATTATTTTAGATTTTAGAGCTACTGAGCAGTTTAGCAGCACACATCTAACCGTCGACAACTGCTAAGTTCATTTCATCCCTGTAGCTACTCCAGCGCTGTTTGTGAACTGTTATTTATTGCTTACAGAGGGACACTTTTTAAATTATTCTCCTATGAGAGATTGTTCTCCTTACTTCTACACACCATAACACAGTCCACCTTATATAAAATGGATGCTGTAGCCCATAGACAACTACATTTATCCTCGATTAAGAATCAAAATGCAAATACGTAGTCACCCCCGGGAACTGATATGGAATGCCTCCTTTATAGTAAAAAGTGTCTCCAGATCTCTACACTCACGATACGAAACACAGCAACATTAAGCTGCTATTTTACGTTCGAATTCTGTGAGAGCGTGATCCTACCCCGGTGGGGTCGACCCACTCGCGCTACACATATGCAAGCTAAACATATGAAACTTTAATTATGTTTTTATTTAAAAAGCCTCGAGGAAGCCCACAAATCGAAGAGAACGTGCCTGAAGGAACAGAAATTACGCGGGAGATTCGTGCGACAGACCCAGATACTACAGCGGAACTGCGCTTTGAGATCGACTGGAATACTTCGTATGCCACCAAGCAGGGCCGGGAGACTGATCCAAAGGAATACCACAAGTGAGAATATTACATTTATAGATTTCTTTGTTTGTAAATGTCGGTCAATATTTAATCACATAGTAGTATTTTTTAGTTAAAAACCGTAAGGATTTTGATCAGAGTGAATTGTAAATTATACTAACAATATATAATATTGATTGCCTTGTTGGTCTAGTGGTTGTAGAAGTACGACTGCTGATTATGAGGTCATGGGTTCGAATCCCGAGTCGGGCCAAATAAAAACTAATTATTGAGTTTTTCCGTCAAGAAATTTTTAGTAGTTGCCCGGAGTCAGGAAGTTGGCGGTGTCTCACCCCCGTGCCTCGGAAAGTACGTAAAGCCGTTGGTCCTGCGCCTGATCTCTCTCCAGTCGTGTCGGTTTTTTTTTTTTAATATATATAGGAGAGGGTGACAAACGAGCACACAGTCCACCTGATGGTAAGTGGTTGCTGTGGCCCATAGACATCTACATCTATCCTCGATTACGAATCAAAATGCAGATGCGTTGTCACCCGTGAGGACTAAGATGGAATGCCTCGTTTCCAGTAAAAAGGGTCTCCGGTTCTCTACACTCACCATACGAAATACAGCAGCATTAAGCTACTATTTCACGCTGGTATTCTGTGAGAGCGTGGTCCTTCCCCGGTCGAGCCGACCCATTCGTGCTACAACTATACTACTAATATAACTGCAGCATAGCTCTACCACGTCACGTTTACCGTCCCATCGGATTATGAGAGTGAGGGAATAGAGAGTGCACCTGTGCTTGCGCATACACTTGGGCACTATAATCCTGTCCTGCGTCGATGGCTAGCCTCCGCTGAGGCACGCCGCCGTGGCCGAAATTCGGTCTGCAGGACATTATTATTATTATTATTATATTGACATACGCCGTATTATTAACTTTGGGGACTGATGTCAGCAGTAACCTATTGATTTGTAACCTTGAGGTAGTTGAATCCTAGAGGATATAATTGTCTCAATGTAATTTTTTTATTGATATATCCTTGTAGATTTTATGAGATAATCAGTTCATAAAATCTACAAGGAATTTTAAAATATTTCGAGAATTCTTCATTTGTACTGCATAATTATTGCCCTTCGTTTCTGCGGCGTAATCATCCAAATCCGATGTAGTTACTAGATTTAATGAGGCTAGGAACCTTTTTCATGGCCTGTAGAATCTATAAAAACTGAAAAAAGGCGCTTGAATGGTAGCCTTACTACCTGCAAATGCAACGTAAGATCTAACCCAGTTTGGGTAGGAAGAAATAGGCACGAGTCAATATTTCAAACGCAGTTGAAAACTTGATAGCAGAAGTCTAATCCGAGTTTCTCTGCGTTATAAATAATATCCACAGAAGAACCATAATAACCAACATAGCCTCGGATCAGTAAACTTAAGTGGAAGTCTCTAGTCATATAGCTTGAAGAACCGACAACCGATGGCGAGGAAAGATAGTAAGTGAAGGGTACGGCCGGCCCAACTAGATGGCTTGACGACCTGGTAAGAACTGTAAGAAGTAGATAGATGCAGGTGGCTCGGGACTGTGCTTTGTGGCTTTCCTTGGGGGGATCCTATGTTCAGCAGTGGACTTGCGGGGGGCTGTCATGATGATGATACATCTTTATTGCATCCTTAAGATTAAATAGACATGATAAACCTTAAGAACAAAACTATGCTTACAATTATGTACTTCTACAAATTATTATAAAACTACTGACATCTAAACTAGGCAGAGCCTCTATCTCAGATGTCAGAGGTTTTCTCCCAAACATAGTACAAAGGTGTGTGTGTACTATACACTTAATATATGCATAGATTGTATATGTGTATAATTATAGTGCCTATTTTGTGACAAGTTCTTCCGTATCTTCGTATGTTAGAGATTTAAACCAAATTGATATTTTTGTTTTAAATTCGTTTGTTCATTTTGTACTTATATATTTAACGACTTAATTAATCATACTTTATAAACACAACTGATTAAATTATACTGACGTCAAGCAAAAGCTGTTCTACATAAACGTACTTGTACGGCGCTTAAGGATATCAGGGTTTCAGGAAGTTGTAAATGTTTTCGAAGCATTGTGCAAAGAACAAACAATTGCATTTTATTTTCATTATAGAGATCAACAGTATGGTACATCCTAGGTTTGTTCATCATGACCTTGAGCACAGCTCTTCGTGCCTTTGAGGTGTAGCATTGCAGTTTTGTGCGTACTACCCTACATTGGTATGCAGTAGATTAAAATGTAGTAGATTGGCATAGAGGCGTATAAAACATTTCCAAGTATCCATATTTGCAGAGTGGTGAAAATTCTTGAATATATAGATTAACCTTCCGATGCTTTTGCAAAGTCCATGATGAAGATGAAAAGGAAGATACGGTCTTCAAATCCCACTTTTTAACTTGTATCTTTCGATGTCAGAACCGAGACCGATTCCGATAATAATATGTGTCTTGTTTCTAAAGCTTGCAAATGTTTTTTCCCCTAGCTGCGTTGAAATCGAGACATTGTATCCAGAAGTGAACAACCGCGGCATTGCTGTAGGCCGTGTGGTGGTTCGCGAAATCAGGTATAATGTGACGCTGGACTTCGAGGAGTTTGAAGTGCTTTACCTAACCATTAGGGTGCGAGACCTCAACACTGAAATCGGGGATGATTATGACGAATGTGAGTATAATACCATAGAAAGCCAGCAGTGCAAATAAAAAAGGGTAATATAGTGTACAACAATCTATGCTATTCGAGTCTTTCACATGAAGGAAATATTTATATACTATTAAGACATAAAAAACAAAAATAAAAAAGCGTTTCACCTATCAAAATTTAAAGGAAAAATAGATCTATGATCCTATTATTTGCTTTTGTCTTAAAAACTTTTGAAATTACTCTGGTAGTCGTCTCATTACGGAGGCAAAAACGGGGCATCTTTTTCGGATTTTGGAAAGTCATATTTATTTTAGTAATATTTTTGTGGAAAAAAATAAATGACAGGGGCATGCCTTTAATAGACCTAGATTTTTATAAAAAAACGAATACTTTAGAGGCATTATCCAGGAAGAGAATAGGGGAATATATTTGTATGGAAAAAATGTAGCCCGTCTGCGCTCTTAACATTTATAAAGATTAGGGACAAAATAGGACCAAGTAAGAAACCTTGAGCGATTCTATTCTTATTCGGAAATCTCAATCTCAATTCCTACATATATGTGTTGTGTGTTCCCTATACAAATGTTGGGTTGGACCGAAAATTAGCATGAATGTGGAGTCCGGGGGAAATAACACGTCGGGACCATTAAGACCACCTGTTAAGAATGAAAATTATCCGAATTTCTACAATATTGGCGGAAGTTTTTGCTGGTCAAGGAGGTAAAGTTTTACTATGTCATGAGAATTGAATAAAATATGTAAAAGTATTTTTTTAAATGGGCAGTGTTCTCGTAAATTTAAGAAATCATTATGGTGAAAAAAGTTTGGTGAGCTCGTTAACGGAATCAATACTTTTACTCTCACACAGTTATTCTAATTTTTTTGGTCTTCTAGTTTACTGCCATTTATGAATCATACCTAGCCAATTGCGATTTGCCACTGCCAATTGTAAGTAAATTGCTATTGACCCATTGCGATATTTACGATTAAATTACACTTTTCCGGTGTATATTCTCAGAAAATATTTTTTATTAATTATTTCTGCTAATAATTTTATTAATTATTTCTGCTAATAAGTTTATTAATTATTTCTGCTAATAATTTTTATTGATTATTTCTGCTTATCATTTTTATTAATTTTTTCGGCTAATAATTTTTATTAAATATTTTTGTTAATAATTTTAATAATTATTGCTGCTTATAATTTTATTAATTATATCTGCTATTAATTTTTATTAATTATTTCTGCTACTAAATTTCTGCTTTTTTATTGCGCTTTTTCCTTTCATATAAGCCTTAATAAATTCACAGTTACATATATAAATTTAACAATTTCTATAATATAGTACGTGAGGGTAATGTGGTCATGATGTGGACATTTTTGTAACTTAAAAACTACAGCCTTGTTTACATAGATGGCTCTGTGATACGACCACTGTTCATCGGTCAATCAAATAATAAAGGGTCAAAAGGGCGATGCTTTATTGACGGCATTTTGACAGTTGACATTATACTAAATATTTTAGTCTTTGACAAGAGAAAAAAGAAAGGACATGACATACCTACGAAAAAAACGTGTATACCTAAACTGAATCTGGCACAAATATGGCGACTTGACGTAGTGCTGCGCACTATACTTAATATCGATAATGTGACGTTTATTTAGAATAAGATTCTTTCGTGTGATTCGTCTCAAACACCCGTGTGTTTTAGATAGGTTTTTTTTTAAATCAGTAAGACGGTTTTATGGCGCCAAATTGTAAGTCCTTAATTTTTTTTTACTCAACCTATTGATAGGGGTATCAAAATAAATGGAATTAAAAGAAGATTACTGAAATATAAGTTATTCCTATGTTTTCAGTTCATTACTTTTAAGCAGTCGTTTTTGTTTTGTTTTTATAATTTAACTATCTATAATTAATGTTACAATTATTTCCCGGGAATTACTTTACAAGAAATACTAATTAAAGAATGTTTGTTTGTTTGTTAGACAATAAATTAGGCTCAGTCATCACACTCACACTAATCAAACTATAATAATTGCAAAAGTTTAAATGTTTATTCCTCAATCACGCCAAAAGTATCAGACCAGTTTGAAAGTAATAATTTGGCACACAAATAATTTATTACCTGAATTAACATATAGGATACTTCTTATTCCGATTTAGAGGTCCCGAGGAATAGAATAAGAAATCCGTAATAATCGAATTTCACGAGAGAAACATACGAAAATAACACACTCACCTCACTAAAGTCGCAATGACAACTGATATATTTGTCATTGACTGTGACAAAACATGGCGCCTGGCCGCAGCGACAGAATTATTGCCATATTCGGTAATGATAAAACTACTGTTGTCCTTTTTTACACACGAATGTACTCATAGACTAATAAGAGACGCCGATATTTCGCTATATTCCTACAACTAACGATCTTTATGTCATGTCCTTTCTTTCTTCTCTAGTCAAAGATTTTAGTCGATTTTAGTATGTTGTAGTGTAGTGAGTTTTATTTTAAGTAGGGTTTTCGAAGCGTTCATAATTATTACCAATGCTTGTTTGCTATTTTTTTCCTAATAATATAGTTATAGTATACGACTTTGTGTTTTTGTCTCTGTCCTTCTCCTAGTTTTGGTTTTATAGGACGGCAAAGCTTGAGTTGACCATATTACCCTTACGTACTTTAAAAAACATGCTCTGCAGACGGGTTGCTAAACGCAGATCCTATTTTTTCATCAAATGCTCACTTTTTATAAGTAAGGACGACAAACTAGCAAACAGTCTATCGGATGGTACCTAAGCGGGTAATGTGGCCCGTAGACTCGATATATTCGATTAAAAATCAAAATGCGGATACCTTATCACCCCTGAAGACAAGACAGAGAGCCTCTTTACCAGTGAAAAGTTTCTGGTTGCCGTCACTCACCATACGAAACACACATAGCATTATGTTACTATTGTGCGATGGTATTATGTGCAAGCGTGGCCCGTACTCCTGACCCAGTCGAACCGATCTGTCCTACAATCATAATAAAGCTAGAACTTGGCTCTACCACATACATAATAAGCTGTTACTCTTTTTGAGGGGAAATCCTGATAGATAACTTCCGCTGCAAGGTCGATGGAAATGTTAACCCCACGTTGGTCACTATTAGCGAATACGATGAGTCCCAGGATCTTCGCTCAGAATGCAACCATTTCATTGCTTTTATCGATTAGAGGCACGTCCCAGGTACAACACTTACTGCCCCCAGTACCCTAGCAAAGCTATTATTAGGACCACTTCAAAGTCAAGAGTTACATTACTACGCGTACAGAGCCCCAGATACGACCACTCGTAACCCTTTAAAATATGTTCCTCATAGGAAACACCATAATCAAGGGACGTGACCTTGGTGGCGTAGTCTCCGATTGGGATCTTTTCTCTCCCGATCTCGCTTAGCTGTTTCTCTAATTTATGTTTTCGATACATACAGTAACGTTCACGGTGATAATCGTGGACATGAACGACAACGCACCGCTGTGGTCCCCGGGCAGTCTCCAGCAGCAGTTTCGCGTGCGGGAGAACTCCGCCACTGGTACCATTATCGGCTCTCTGTTGGCCACCGACATTGACGGACCGCTCTACAACCAAGTGCGATACATTATTGCGTAAGTTACGTTATAGTTACTCGATCTGCGACATCTTAACCTAAAGTTTCTATAGGGGCCAATGTTCAGTAATAAACAACGACGACGACGATTACCATAATATATTGGCGGTATAGGAATATCCACTCCCCATATCATCCATTGGGTATCGTAACAGACGATAGAAGGGAAACAAATTCGGAGACAGCCAGCAGGGATTTTCTAATAATGGATGGAAGATGAATAATAAAAATCTGCGGTTGATAACTCGCTTGCCAAGCGTGTCACAAATATGGCTAATATCCTCCATATAAAGCAATCTATGGGGAAGGTCTATACTCACCTTTGGACTTTAAGAGGCTGTGACATTTACGGTAATCCTTTCCCGGTCGAGCCGGCCCATTCGTGCTACAACCATATTAAAGCTGCCGTATGTTTCTACCTCGTATAAGATCAATTTTACAATACAAGGAACGAAACTCTTCTCTCCATAAGAGATTTTTCTAGATTCTTACTCCAGGTTTAGAAAGAGCAAAATTCCAGAATTGCAAAAAAACAAACAGATTTAGCTCTTTGGCTGCAGATTCGTTGCTACAGCAGATCCCCTCCGCAGAGATCGTGATCCTCGGCGACTTTAACGCCCATCACGCCGAATGGCTCGGTTCACGTTTAACCGATCATGCGGGGAGATCTGTTCATGATTTTGCCCTGGCATATGGTCTGACACAACTGGTTACTTCGCCTACGCGGATTCCAGATGTGGAGGATCATGCACCTTCCCTGTTGGACCTTCTGCTGACCTCTCACCCGGATGGATATCAGATTCCCGTCGACGCCCCTTTAGGCTCCTCGGACCATTGTCTTGTCCGGAGTGTGGTGCCACTCACGCTGAAATCGCGGTTGCATTCTGCAGGCTGCCGCCGTGTTTGGCACTATAGGTCAGCCGATTGGGATGGGATGCGGTCTTTCTTTGCATCCTACCCTTGGGGGCGGGTTTGCTTCTCGCCGGACGATCCCAACGTTTTTGCGGATTGTCTGATGTACTTCAGGTACTTCAGGGTATGGAACTTTTTATTCCTTCCTCTGTGGTGCCCATTGGAGGCAAATTTCAGCCATGGTTTGGTCGTTCCTGTAAAATAGCATCATGCTATATGCAGGAGTGCTACCGAGCCTGGGCTGACGCATCAGCGTTCAGGGATGTAAACACCAGCGTTCTAAAAAAGAAGTATAATTCCGCCTCTAGGTCCTTCAAAAGAGTCATTGCCAAGGCAAAGTCAGAGCACATAGGCAGAATTGGCGAGAAACTAGTTCGTCTTCCTTCTGGAACCCGTGTATTCTGGTCTCTCGCCAAGGCTGTCCAGGGGAATTTCTGTCAGCCATCTCTTCCATCTCTGCACAGGGAGGACGACCCACTGGCCCACACCGCAAAGGAGAAAGCCGATCTTCTAGGCTCTTTCTTTGCGTCTAACTCGACTCTCGAGGGGGGGGGGGGGTACGCCGCCGACCATCCCGCGGTGTGAGTGCTCCATGCCGGAAGTGCAGTTCACTCAGCGCTCGGTTCGCAAAGCACTCCTCTCCCTGGACATCCACAAGTCGAATGGGCGTGACGGAATCCCCCCAATTGTGCTGAGGACCTGTGCCCCAGAGCTGGCACCGGTTTTAACGCGTCTTTTCCGGTACTCCTACTCCCTAGGCGTAGTCCCAAAATCATGGAAGACGGCTTTCGTCCACCCGATCCCTAAAATAGGCGACCGCTCAGCCCCGTCCAACTACCGGCCTATCGCCATCACCTCCTTGTTCTCCAAAACAATGGAGTCCATTGTAAACTGCCAGCTCATGAGGTACCTTGAGGATCACCAGCTGATTAGTGACCCCCAATACGGTTTTCGCCATGGTAGGTCAGCTGGTGATCTTCTGGTCTACCTAACTCACAGATGGGTGGAGGCAGTAGAGTCCAAGGGGGAGGCATTGGCCGTTAGTTTGGACATTGCGAAGGCTTCGATCGGGTTTGGCACAAAGCGCTTCTTTTGAAGCTCCCTTCTTATGGGCTTCCCGAGAAATTGTGCGATTGGATCACCAGTTTTCTTGCAGATCGGAGCATCAAGGTCGTTGTAGACGGTGCAAGCTCCGATTGCAAGCCTATTAATGCTGGTATTCCACAGGGCTGCGTGCTATCGCCAACGCTGTTTCTTCTGCATATCAATGATATGTTGCAGACCCGTAACATTCATTGCTATGCAGATGACAACACTGGTGATGCTCTTTACACCGGCCGAGCCAATATTTCTCGGGAAAACGTCTCTGAGTGCCAGGACAAACTTGTGTCTGAACTCGAGTCTCTGCTGGACAGACAGTTTAACCCCCAGAAGACACAAGTTTGCGCGTTAACCGCTAAAAAGAACCCCTTTATCGTATCCCCTCAGTTTCAAGGCACTCCCCTTGTTGCCTCAGCCAGTATCGGAATCCTCGGCGTCGACATATCGAGTGACGTGCAGTTTCGTGGTCACTTGGAAGGGAAGGCCAAATTGGCCTCTAAAAAGCTTGGCGTGCTCAGCAGAGCGGGACAGTATTTCGTGCCGGCACATGGCCTGCAACTTTACAAGGTGCAGGTTCGGCCGCACATGGAATACTGTTCCCATCTCTGGGCTGGGGCTCCCCAGTACCAGCTCCTTCCACTTGGCCGCATCCAGCGCAGAGCGGCTCGAATCGTCGACGACCGAGTGCTTTCCGATCGGCTCGATTCACTGGCACTGCGAAGAGATGTTGCATCCCTATGTATTTTCTTTCGCATATACCATGGAGAGTGCTCTGAGGAATTGTTCGGATTAATCCCAGCCGCCAAATTTCGTGAACGCACTACGCGGCAAACGTCCCGATACCATCCACACCATCTGGATGCTTGGCGGTCCACCACTGTACGTTTCAAAAGGAGTTTTCTTCCGCGTACAACCTCTCTGTGGAATAATTTACCACCGGCGATTTTTCCGGACCGATACGACCTTGGGACCTTCAAGAAAAGAGCTTACTCCTTTTTAAAGGGCCGGCAACGCATCTGCAATTCCCCTGGTGTTGCAGTTGATCATGGGCGGCGGTAGTCACTTAACATCAGGTGAGCCAAATGCTCGTTTGCCCCCTCTTCTATAAAAAAAAAAACCAAAAACTCGAGCAAGTAAAAGCTAAGTTAAAATTTAAATCTCAAGATTCTTAATATTCGAGTCGAAATCTCTATCTTGATAGTGCAGGGGCCAAGTGTTAGGCTGCTGCGCGGCGGAAATCGGATTTGAACTCCGGACAGAACAAGTATTTGTATGGCCTGCAAATAATTGTTCCGGGTCTAGACATAAGTCCATGTGCTATTATAGACATAAGTCCCTGTCTCGTTCCAGCCCCAGGAACAACACACCAGATTACCTGGTGAAGATAGACTTCTACACGGGCCAGCTGGAGGTAGACAGTGACGGTGCGATAGATGCGGACATTCCACCGCGCGTCAACCTCTACTACACGGTGATCGCCACAGACCGATGCTTCGAGCCAGACCCCGACGACTGCCCACCAGACCCCACCTACTGGGAGACGGAGGGAGATGTAAGTTAGATTTGTTACTTTTTTATCAGCCCTAAACTCCGCTGCTGGCTCTATAGGACCGTGAGTTCGAATCTCACACGGAACAAGTATATGTATGGTCTACAAATAATTGTTCCGGGTCCGGATGTTTGTCATGCAATTTATATAATATGTAAACTGCCTCCACGATACAGGAGAAATTTCTAGTGGTAACATATTTTATTTAAACCGCACACTTTGCAGGCGAATTAACGATCACAGTATAGACGTATTGCACCTTTGAACCTGCTGTCCGTCAACTGTCTAAGTGTTTACGTTTGGCGAACGAGGTGGTTATACCGCCATCTATCGATAGCCGTATGAAATTTTCGGCATTTCCTAAAGTCGCCTCTAATGACACCCACGGAATGAAGTGATAGATTATCTTACACCAACAATACGGTAATGATTTTAATAATCATACTTTAAACAATACAGTTCACGCTAAAAATGTATATCATTATCATCATCATCATTACAGCCGCATGGACAGTTTCCACAAGCTTGTCATTCATATCATCCACTGCATTGCAATCTTCTAGGCACTGAAAGCGGTTACGTAACTCGATCTGAAAGGTTTCGGGACTCTGGATTAGAGCACGAGGGGGCCGAAGCGTTGACTTCATTAGACGAGACCTCTCCAACTTAACGTTTAGGTTCAGTGTGATCACTGAGACATCACTGAACAGTTGGCGTCTGGTCGTCATAATGAAGTCAATCTCATTTTTTGTCGAACCGTCGGGGCTCGACCACGTCAACTTTCTGTGGGGTCGCTTCTAAAAGAAAGAGTTTATCATAAAAAGTCCCTCTTTCTCCATGAATCGGCCGGCTGCTGGCTCCTTGGGTTGGGTTGGGTTTGAGTGCAAGTGGTATACGATTTAGATGATGGCGGTGACAGCTGACAGCGCATGCGATTATGACACAGAGTTAGGTACTCTTAAAAGTAGCTAATATCGCTGTCATATTTTTGCAACCAGATGTTAGCTCATTATTTTATGATCTTTTATAGTACACGGTGACTTATAAGCACTGGGCCGGCCATATAGCTCGAAGAACCGATAGTCGATGGGGAAAAAAGGTTCTCGAGTGGCAGCCTCGTACCGGTAGGCTTAGTGAAGAGCGCCCCTCACTAGATGGAGTGATGACCTCGTAAGACATGCAGGAATTCAATGGATGCAAGTGGCTCAGGACCGTGCTTTGTGGCATTTCTTGGGGGAGGCCTATGTTCAGCTGTGGACTTGTGAAGGGTTGTAATGATGATGATGATGATGATGATGATTGCACTCAAAAGCACTACACCCAACCGAACACCACTACTATTATTAACTACACCGGGAAATACACACCAATTTCCGTAATACGTATCGTCAATAATGAAAAATGATACCAAGATATAATTATTATAGCCGTTAGATTGGATATAGTTACGTATATGCTGGAAATTAGAAGTCCTTATTCTTGCAAGGATGCGATGATACTTCCGCCGGGAAAGTTGCTTACAATAGATAAAGAGAAAGTCCGTGCATGGAGTATTGCTGCCAAATATGGACTGTTGCTGCAAAATTTTTGTGCTAAGGAGTTTATTTGTCACACAAATATGGCTATTATCAATCTTACTAATCTCGACCACATGTCCGAACTAGCAAGCCTTTTGGTGTTTTACACGATACGTTTCGGAAAATGTGCGCAGAAATTGCATGACTTTATTACTCTCTCTCCCCTTTCCATATTCGGACCACCAGACGCTCGACCTCTGAGGCTCGTTTAGATTTTTTTATTATACTAAAATAGCGACAATGCAACACCACTTAAAATCAGGTGGAAGAGTAGTCAAGAAGTGGGTTATGATAATTCAAAAATTACCTGACACTGCCTGCCAAACGTGGTAATTATGGCAAATCTTATACAAGTGAGAGACATAGAACTGTAAACTATCCGCTCGCTTGCTCCTGACAACGATCGTTTACAATACGAAAACTCGAACTCTGCTCTTGACAACGATTGTTTCCAAAAATTATCGCAAACCAATGAAGGAGGCAATTTTAAACAATTTGGACAACAAGATCCCGGATATTTTATTTTTGATGTTTGCAGATAGCGATCCAGATCATCGACACAAACAACAAAGTGCCGCAAGCTAAGACCGACAAGTTTGACATTGTTGTGTATGTGTACGAAAATGCCACCTCTGGTGATGAGATCGTTCAAATTGTATCCAGCGATAAAGACAGAGACGGTAAGGCTAATATTACATATCAGAAGAATATATGTACGTGGTAGAGACACGCTGCAGCTATATTAGGGTTGTAGCACGAATGGGTCGGCTCAACTGGGGAAGGATCACGCACTCACAGAACATCAGCGTAAAATAGCAGCGTAATACTGCTGTATTTCGCATGGTTAATAATCCGGAGACACTTTTTTACTGGAAATGAGGCATTTCATCTTAGACCTCAGGGGTGATCTTTTTTTACAGAATAAGAGTGGCAAATGAGCATATAGCTTACCTGATGGTAAGTAGGTGCTGTGACCCATACCCCATCAACAATTAAAATTCAGAAGCGTTGTGCCTGAGGATTAAGTACCTACGAGACGAAATAGGGTAATGGAATCTTTTGCGCCACCTCAATACAGATAAAACTTAATAGTAATATAGGAGTTTTGGTGTAAATCGCTAAAAAAAATTATATTAAATAATGTCGTAAATTAAATATCAAAATTGTCATATTTCCGTTTACAGAGATATACCACACAGTGCGCTACCAGATCAACTACGTAGTGAACCCGCGCCTGCGCAGCTTCTTCGCGGTGGACCTGGACAGCGGACAGGTGTTCGTCAACTACACCACGGAGGAGACGCTCGACAGGGACGGCGACGAACCACAACACAGAATCTTCTTCTATTTGATTGACAATTTTTATACTGAGGGAGGTTTGTGCTGTGTATGTTGTATATGTCCTTCAAGGATTTGCATCTTTTTAGCTTGACCTGTATGTATGTTAATATACGAGTTTATACATATATATATATATATATATATATATATATATATATATATATATATATATATATATATATATATATATATATATATATATATATATATATATACTGCATTAAAAAAATATAATGATTAAAAAGATACATTAACATATTCAGTTTTCGACCACTTCCGAACGCCAGAATGAGCTGAAATATTGAAATTTTATTTCGGTTGACAGTAAATTAATTTTGTCACTGTGACGTAGTTTTCATCCTTTTAATCAATTTACATTATTGACAGATAGAAAGATATAGAGAGAAACAGATGGAATCCCTCGGCAGCGGAGACCAAAAACCAGTGGAGGCCGAGGATAAGGGGAAAGGGAAAGAAACTGGCGGACGATGCGGGTGGTATCGAGGAGCATCGCCTTCTACATTTGAGCCCGGAGCGATCCGTCACGGACTCCCAGTCGTCTCTAATAACCCAAAAGGCTGTCCAAAAGTAGCCCGTTCACAGAGACGACTACTGGAATAATTTCGGTCGGAAAATCACCCCACATGTCGGTCACCTCATAAGCCAGGTCCAGATATTTTGTTTTCTTATCTGTGTTGGCTTTCATGAGGTTCTCGTCATACGGGATGGTAATGTCAACCAAAAATATTGATTGACTTTGACGGTCCATTAACACAATATCAGGCTTATTCGCAAGAATAGTCCTGTCTGTGATGATGGCCCGCTCCCAGTAGAGCCTGACGCGGTTATTTTCGAGCACGGCTTCCGGTATGTACTTATAATAAGGCAGTTTCCGATCCACGAGACCGTATTTCAGAGCGAGCTCCTGGTAGGATTCTGGATACTAGATTGTGTCTGTGCAATTACTCAGAGTTAGAAATTGCCGAATAACCGGAGGTGACATACTTTAGTCACTTACCGGGATGGCGACAAGCTTGACAGATGTCGACGGTGCCATCCTTTAAGATGTATCTCTGATAGTATAGAGGCATATCGTTCGCACTGGCGTCACTTGCCTTTACGCACACAACATGCATTCCCCACCGGCATTACGGCCTGGCCACGGGGATCGGTGGCGTGAACGGCGAAGCGACAGGCGGGGCGAAAATTCGCGCGGCGCGATTTGAGGGCCACGGGAAGTCACGTTTGCCGCCGCGACCAGATAGGCCGGGAGTGAAATGTCTTTATCAAAGTTATCTCGATATTGCTTGGAAAGTAATTGTTTTTTGATTCAAGACATAATATTTGGATGAGATTGCGGAGTACTTGATTTGAATAGGAATCGGGTTATAGATGTGAATTCCACAACAAATAGAATGCATCTAGAAAAAAATTTCGAGTAAATACCAGAATGAGTGTTGAAACCTGCGATTATATTCTTGTTAATATTCAACCAGAATTGGAGATAAAAGTCAATGCGGATAGAATTTTAAGTTGTTTTTGTCGGCCCGGCATTTTTCGCGGCGAAAACAACTAAAATATTTTATTCCCTATACTATTCGCCGCGTCTGCTGCCGCGATTGCCGCCCGACTCCGTGGCTTGCACCGTACTGATTCATACATTTTTGTTTCAATCGCCTGCCGCACCGCCAGTCGCCCGCGCGATATGCCCAGCAAATTTTGCCGGTCGCGTCGCCACTCGCCGCTACGCGTGGCCTGCTCCATACATTTCTATACATTTGTTTTAGTCGCTAGACGCCTCGCCATTCGCGCCGCGCGAATTTTCGCTACGGCGAATGTCCCGTGGCCAGGCTGTTAAGGACGCACTGGCAATCGGACAGTATCGACCTCCGGTCTCCTCCGGTCTGAGTGCGACGAAAGCGCCGCCACAAGCGAAACATCTGGAAGCCTAAGTCACGCTATCAAAGTTCCGAAGTAAAACAGTATATATAGAATAGCTTCGAATCATCACACGGAGCGTTGGCCGCTCTCCGGGCAGAGCACCTTGCCCGACAGGAGTTCTCCCCTTTTCCTTCCACGGCCACAGATGTTTAGCAATTCCATAAGATTGGAGCGACTGGAGGCGAATAATTTGAGAACATCCATATAGAAAAGGTGGGTCACTTTTGACCTACTTTCCGAAGCTTAAATCCCGGAGTCCTCCAGTAAGGTACTGAAAGGGTTCAGAGAGAGACAAAACTAAATTGGACTCGAACAATCGCCCTGGAAGTTACCCTTTCTGACCCTTATGTGGTACTCAGCAGCCGTCATCCGCCAGCCTAGATGACAAAGGATCGTACTCTACTGCCCCGTACACTGTTTGATCAAATCTCCAACTGTACAGTCAACCTTGTACAGCTCGAGGAAGCTCTTTAGGCATATACAGGGCACTGAGTCGAATGTCGCATCTCCTGTCGTGGTATTTTCATTCGATGAGGGAACAGCCTCACATCATAGCTGCACGAGTTCGGCGTCATCAAATATATTTGATGTACCGAACTGGAACTCGATGATACCGACTCGTCTGCCAGATTTTGCTCGGTGGCGGTAATAGATGGCTTCAGCTCAGTATAAAAGCGATGCATCCTAGCCCGGTACACAAAACCTACAGCTTTTTCCACCTTTCGCCCTAAAATATGTCCGAAATTCGTTTGAATTCATTTTCTTCGGCCAACGCATGCGACGTACTCCACCAGATGCGTGTGCCATTTGCTGAGTCCGGGACCACCCTAACGACATCAAGCCACCTGGTGAGATGATGGATGCGAGGGGCTACGAGGTGGCCCTGCAACTCCTTGCGCTCGGCTGGCGGCCCGCATGCTATCGCGCAGCTCTATCTCTATCACTTAATGCGTATTGTTTCAGTTTTTTGAAAACTTTAATTTTATTTTAACTTTTATTTAGTACTTTTAGTTAGTGTTGCGTGCTAAAATCAGTAAAATGGAATACACAGCCTCGTAAAGGGTAATTAAGACATCAAAAAATTGTAATTTCGTGTCTTACAATCAGTCTCAGACGTTTTCACAATAAATTAACGTACAACCTGCGCTCAAGTTTGGCGATAGCGTCTAGATGTCAGGCGTCAACGTCGTCAGTAGGGAACGCATTGCTAGCGGTACTTTACCAGATAGCCTGCCTCGTAGGTCTAGTGGTCGTCGACGCGACTGCTGGTCATCAAATCCTGGATGCGAATTTCGGGTTGTGCCTAAAAATATCAGTTAAGTATTAAGTTTTGTCAAGAAATTCTTGGTAGCAGCCCGGAGTCAGGTAGTTGAAGAAAGTTGGAATAGAGAATGCAGGTAAACGCACCTGCACATAAACACTCGTGCACTATAATCCAGTACAGGTGCAGTTGCAGATGGCTAGTCTCCGTCATTATTGGCCGCCGTGACCGATATTCGATCTGGAGGACACTATTGTTTTTATTATTTTTCTAATAACTATAATGAAAAATAATTTCAGATGGTAACAGAAATCAAAATGACACAGAAGTGCTAGTTATACTACTCGACGTGAACGATAACGCTCCTGAATTACCAGAACCTCACGAGCTGTCGTGGTCGATCTCGGAAAGTTTAACAAAGGTGAGTAATCAATAATTAATAAAAGCAGGCGTTTCTTTGCGAGGTGTTTGTTCTTTGCTTACCTCAAGCACGCAGATTATGTAAGGTAAAGTAAAGTTACAGCCTATATACGTCCCACTGCTAGGCACAGACCTCCACTCATTTCCGAGAGGGTTTTAGGGCAAGGAAGTGTCCGCCGCGCTGTACCAATGCGTGTTGGCGAACTTCACATGTCTTATTTTGAAATATTTTTTTATTTCTTATTCCTCGGACATGCAGGTTTCCTTACGATGTTTTGCTTCACCACCGAGCACGTGGTAAATCAGCACTTAAAATTGCAATTAACAATTTCATTGGTGCCAGCGGGGATCGAACCCGAGTTACTCGCATTCTGTTATATTTACAGCGAGCGTTAACTATCTGAGCTACCACGGCACGCAGATTATGTGACTTGATAGAACTGTATCAAGTGGTTTAATGCGCATGACATAATAAGTACTTTTATATAACACTAGCGATACGTTTCTGCTTTGCTGGATCTCGACAACAGCGCCACCTACCGGTTCTATTTGAGGTTTTAAACCAACCAGGGACCCATTCAAATACACAAAAAAAGTTCATCAGTCAGTCGAGCCTATTTCGAGTTTTTCGTGAGAGTAATGGACTGCAATAGATTTTTATATATATTCGTAGAGATGTACAAGTGTTGATCTTGTATTTTTAAATGCTGTTTGTTTGCATATTGAATATATTTTGTTGTTATCTTGTAATTTGTTACGTGGGAGAGCTACGCTGCAGCTATATTATGATTGTAGCACGAATGGGTCGGCTCGACCGGGGAAGGACCACGCTCACATAGAATACCAGCGTAAATAGCAGCTTAATACTGCTGTGTTTCGTATGGTGAGTGAAGAGATCCGGTAACCCTTTTTTACTGAAAACGAGGCATTCATCTTAGTCCTCAGGAGTGACAACGCATCTGCGTTTTGATTCTTAATCGAGGATAAAAGTAGATGTCTATGGGCCACAGCATCAACTTACCATCAGATGGACTGTGTGCTCGTTTGTCACCCTTATTCTATAAATATTTTTTTTATGGTTACTATGTTCCATAAATGATTTATAATATAAGTCAAGTTACTAAGAAATATTCCTATTAACTTAATAACTTCGAGACTAATTATTAATAAGCAAGTCTAGCTGCTCGCTCAATCATGTGACAAAGGGTCGATTGTCTCTGAAACAAAAAAAGACAGTGTTTTGCGGTTGCCTAAGCCTTCTTGGCTAACTAACGGGCTTGCAATAAGCTGTGATGATAACTATGAATATGATGAACACAGTCCTGATTTTGGCCAGGGTGTCCGCCTCGAGCCCGACATCTACGCCCCGGACCGCGACGAGCCTGACACGGACAACTCACGTGTGGGCTACGCAATCCTCGACCTAACGCTCACCGACAGGGACCTCGACGTTCCAGAAATCTTCACCATGATCCAGATCCAGAACGTCACCGGGGAGCTTGAGACCGCGATGGACTTGAAAGGATTTTGGGGAACATATTCAATACATATTTTAGTAAGTATTTACGTTTTTAAGTTCAGGCGCCTAATAATCATACAATTCATAATTTGTACTTGATAAAGCCACGCTGCAGCCGTATGATATTTGCGCGACAAATGGGTCCACTGACGAGAAAATGCCCACGCTCCACAACTACTTTGTTTGGAATGGTGAATGATGAGGAACCGGAGAACCTTATTACATTTAATTAAACGTCGTAGTTTAATTTAAAAAAAAATGCTGTCTCCATCAGCTGATAAAAGCCCATAGTTGGATACGAGTCTTTCCCATAGTAAGAAGGATTTGGAAATATTGACGTTTGATGTTTGTATTGGAATTCAGTGATACAATATAAACATTGCTTCGATTATTCGTAATTTTCCTTTTTATGGACTGCAGCTTTAGATACAGTTATTCTCCCTATATAAAAGTACAGATCTTGAAGATTATTTTCTGCTTTCAAACTGAAACACTCAAAGGTCACATAGACCGCTTTTCATAATTTGTTAAGCAAGTAAGCTTAACAAGCTCGCAGTCCGCCTGTAAGTAGATGCTAGAGCCCGTGGATACCTACACCTATTTTCAATTAACACGTTCGTGGCCGGTAATTTAACTGATAGCTTCGTAAAAAATCACTAAAATTTTCTATACATTTTAGGGACACTGTTATAACCGTACTGTCCTAACACATAATAAAAAAGGTATTCCTGAAGGCAGTACGGTTATAACCGTAATACGGCTAAGGCCGTACTGCCGTGTAATATATGTGAATATGCATTGCATGATAACAGTACGGCTATAGCAGTTTAAAAATAAAAGTCAGTTTTCGTAGGAAATATTTATTATAAAATCAATTACAGCCTAGTAATTGGTAGGAACTTACTCCAGTTCTTAATTATTTTAAATAAAATAAAACAGAAACATCTATTATAGTCAATCACAGCCTATTAATTAGTAAGAACTTACCACAGTTCTTAGTATTTTAAATACAAAAAAAAATATCTCTTTAAAAATTAAAAAAATATGTGTATAAATCAACATTTTCTTAGAATAATAGCTTCATTTTATGCATCTCCCCTCTTGACATATTTAGCGTGCCATTCCTCAAAACATGTAGGGCATAAGGGAGTTTTTTCTCGGCATCCCTTGCACCTGTATCTTGTCTCTTTGCGTTTTTTCTTTTTAGTGCAGAGGCTACAGTTTAAATATTTAAAATTCCTCTTGGAATCAGTTGAGCACGGAATATCTTCAGGCCAGTGATCCTGACTAATGCTTACCAAATTTTCTTGTTGAAGTACTTTTTTTGGAGCTCTAACTGCAGTTCGTCGACTGGAATATATGCTACCAGTTCTTATATGTTTCGACGACCACTCTCTAAGTTTATCATTTATTTTATTAAATCTTCGCGATAGTCCAGAAATTCGTATTTGACATCGTTTTTAAAGTATTTTTTGTAGACAAAGAAAGAATTCCAAACAGATATATCTAAGAGATGAAAGAATACTTTCTTATACCATCGAATTGTTTTCTGTGACGAGGAGTAATATGCAACCATTTGATCTTTCCTATCTATTCCTCCCATATATTTATTATATTCTGAAACCTCTTCAGGCTTTTGTGAAATTTTTCCAAATCGGTTTGAAACATTTATTAGCTTAGGATGATTTCTGGTAGTTATAACGTAAACTGTACGCTTATCATACCACGCTGATACGTAAACTTGCTTTTTACGACACCAAAAAAAATCACCCTTTTTTAGTTTTATCTGTGTCAGCCCCTTAGGATTTGTCTTTCTGTTTTTACGAAGTGTGCCATTGGTGTGGATACGCAACTCTAGTAATTTCTGACTCAAATCGACATCATTATAAAAATTATCCATGAATATGTGATGACCTTTCATCAAGTATGGTTTCAGCAGTTTCATAACTATTTGTTCGGTTTTCTTCCCATACGTATTATCATCTTCGCCCTTACCACAATACATAATAATATTTAGAACATATCCTGTTGCACTGGTTAGGATATAAAATTTTATACCATAACGAGCCTTCTTAGATTTTATGTACTGCCTGAAATATAGTCTACCCCTGTATAAAACTAGAGATTCATCTAACGATAATTCTTTGCCAGGACCATACACACGACGAAAGTTCTCAGATAGAGCTTCAATAAAACCAGTTATCTTCTTCTCGCTTTTTGCCTCAATATCTGATACATAAATGGCTCGTAATATTTGATCAAATCTTCTAGATGACATCACATAAGAAAATATCGGGTGGAAATTCAAAGGATCAGAATATGAGAAGAGTTTTCGCCTCTTTGGAATTTTAATTTGGCCTTGTAATAAACAAAGCCCCAAGAAAGCTAACATTTCTTCTTTGGTTACATCACGGAAAGAACATTTTCTACTATGTCGAGTATGAGGTCTGGTTGTATTCGTCAAATTATTTCCGTAAGCATTTGTTCTAGACACAACAAAATCCAATAGATCGTTAGAAAATATTAGTTTGAAAATATCTAAAGGTTGAGCACTATCAGGTATTTCTACTTTGAGTCCTTCAGATGCGTAATCAAAATGAAAAACAGGGATCTCGGCGGTGAAGTTCACCCACTCGTCAGTGTCATTTTGAGAATTATCACACGATATTTCGTGTACATCAGATGCATCATCGAATTGTTCATGGCACGTTAGTATAGATGGGCTATTTGCTCTGGCATTATCATCCCCTATATCGTCGTTAGATGTGTTTATAATTTGATATGAAGCGCACGGCTGCTCCACAGGGACAGTTAAAGTTGAGTGGATTCTTACCTCTACTTCATCATCTGACACTAGAGTATCACTAGATCCGCTAAACTCTGTTCTCATCATATTTCTTGCAGTTTTTCTTGCCTCTGTAGACTCCACGTCTGAGCTCGACATATCATCATAATTAGGTTGAAATTCTTGATCCGATCCATATTCGCCATCATCACTGTATGGGTCCCATTCTGGAGTCAACTCTGGAGTAGATGCATCCTCTAAAAGTTGCCTAATACGCTCACTATCTGTCTGCTTTTGTGCCATCTAAAAAATATAAATACCTATGTTATACAAATTCAATTGATAAAATTTGTTCATAATTACGTCAATACATAGCTCAAAGCTATTTTTATAGTATAACGATTATAATATTACAGTAAGATTTTATCCCTACAGTAAAGTAAAATAAGTATTTATACTCACTTTCGATCGTGGAGCGCAAGAGAAATACACGTTCTGACAAGATGGCGTCCCACACGGCACTAACTCGTGCGTCGAAGTAACACGCATACAAACACAACGGCAACAGCCGTAGTGTAGCTGTGTGCGCACACACGTCCTAAACCGACTAACAACAATACAATTTGCTCTTGTGCATTAAATTTTGACAGTACAATCGTATATTCCTCTCACAGAGTGCCAGTGGAAATGTGTTGTATATATAACTTACAGTCGTTTAGCTGCTTATACCGTACTGGCAATACGGAGAATTTGAAAGTTTACGGCAATAACCGTACTGGCGATATTTGCAATACAAAAAAAGCGGCCATAGCCGTTACCGCGCGCGAACGTGTTAAGAATCAAAATACGGATGCGTTATTACCCCTAAGTTCCTTCCTTCATTTCTAGTAGAAATTGTCTCCGGTTCTCCACACTTATCGTACGGAACACAGCAGTCGTAAGCTGTTATTCAACGCTTTTATGCTGTGAATTTTGTTTGCTTAACGTCTATTGACGACGGGTATAGATAGTTCTAGTAATTTCAGTAGGTTCTTATTTTCAATACGCACAAAACAAAACATTCGTACTTCGGCAGTAGTAAATAAAGATAAAAAAATATTTCTTGTAGTATCAGTATCCGGGCAGAAAACAGATAAATACGTTTTGTACGGAACAAACGCTGCCCGGATTCGAATTCGTCATAATTTATTTGAAGTCAACTCTATTGTTTTAACATTAGGCTTTCGACTACGGGCATCCGCGTCAGTGCTCTGACGAACGTTACGAGCTGATCATCCGTCCTTACAACTTCCACGCGCCCGAGTTTATCTTCCCCAGACACAACACCAGCGTCAGGCTTGCAAAAGTATGTTTTTTTTTTAAATTTAACTGATATTTTTATAACTACGACAAAAAAAATTACGACACATCTTCTCGTCAGGTATACCTCAATCTCTGAAAACTAAAGTGTATAACCATTGCGTGTTGCCAGTGATGACTTACGGATCTGAGACGTGACGTGACGTGACGATCCTTCACTGCTGGCCGTATGAGGACGCTCAAGGTCACTCAGCGAGCTATGAAGAGGGCTATGCTCGGAGTTTCTCTGCATGATAGACTCAGAAATGAGGATATCCGCAGTAAAACCAGAGTGACTGACATAGCCCAACGGATTAGTAAGCTGAAGTGGCAATGGGCCGGCCATACAGCTCGAAGAACCGATAACCGATGGGGAAGAAAGGTTCTCGAGTGGCAGCCTCTGGCAGATGGAGTGACGACCTGGTAAGACATGCAGGAAGTCGATGGATGCAGGTGGCTCAGGGCCGTGCTTTGTGGCATACCTTGGGGGAGGCCTATGTTCAGCAGTGGACTTGTGAAGGGCTGTAATGATAATGATGATGATGATGATATTTTTATAATGTGTAACATATTGCTTTAATAAATATCAGAAGAAATGAAAAGTACCTACCGGTATAATATGAGTTACGTACTTGTGTATAAAACCGAAAATTTAATTGTTTAAATAAGAAATAATTTGACAATCCTTATTTGTAATGGATTATTTTATAGTATAAGGATGACGAACGATCACATAGCCCACCTGATGTCAAGTGATTACTGTAGCTCGTAGAAATCTACATCTATTCTCGGTTATGAATCAAATGCAGATGTGTTGTCACCCTTGAGGACTAAGATGGAATGCTTCGTTTCGAGTAAAAGGGTTTCCGATTCTCTACACTCGCCATATGAAACACAACAGCAAAATGCTGCCATTTTACGCAGGTAGATAAGACGCTGATAGATAAAACTTAAATAAGACAATTCGACAATCCACATTTCTACTGGATAAATGGCGTTATCCTATTGCAGTCCTTTATTCATCCGATCGGGACGATATTAGAATATGGCACTGCAGTAACTATCCTTATTTATAATAAATACATACTATTGCAGTCTACTCTATCGGGACGATAATAAAATGTCATAAATGGATAACGGTACCTATTCATCACAACATAAAGAGTAAAATCTATATTAATACACATCTATATACAAATAAATAAATTTTGAGTGTATGTTTGTGATTTCAAAATAATAGCTTTTTACTAAATTCATATGAAAGTATATACGGTACTTAAAATAAAAACACAATTATTAAAAATTTTGTCTGTCTGTGTGTTTGTTCCGCCTAATTTCCTAAGTGGATTTTGACGAAACTTTTACTGGCAGTTAGGTTACGTTATAATAAGTAACGTAGACTACTTTTATTACAGAAAAAAATTAGGATTCCATGCAAAAAAATTAAAACCCTAAATTACACGTGGGTGTAGACACACGCGGGGAACAGCTAGTACACAAATAAATCACAAAATGAAGGCTATTTTAATCCCTAATTAAACAAAGAAATAAATAAATAAAATAATGGATTCTTTCAAGCACATCTGCAGTACTAGTTATCTGTTTTGGATTTTCTTTTAGTCCATTTTGTGCTCTCGTCCTGTCCTTGCGATTTTCTACTAATATGCCGAATAATGTATGGTTTTTAAAATTATATTTTTAACATGGATATTGTTATTATTATAAATTAGATTTTGAAATTGATCTAACCTTTATAGGAACGGGCGGTAGTCAACGGTCTCCTAGTCAAGGTGGACGGCGAGTTCCTGGATCGTATAGCAGCGACAGACGAGGACGGTCTTCACGCTGGAATAGTCACATTTTCAATTTTCGGAGACGGTCAGTACTTATTATAAATAGATGCTTGTATTTGTAAAGGGTTACCTTTAAACTTAGACAGCGTCCTGTAGGAAGGCACGCCTTGTTAGGAGAAATAACAAGTGATTTACGATTATGATTATAATAAATACCAGATGTGTAGTTTTACTGTTTTCTGTGTGTGTGATTTTTAACTTTTTTAAATATCCATAGCTATTTAAATTTTAATGCGTTAAGGCGCTACTCTTAGCGAACGACCTTGAGCGTCCGGCCCTTTACAATCCACGCGCTCTCGCTACAATATAACGCGTAAGAAATACGCCCAAATTTTTGGAATTATTTCAATTAAAAAAGAAAATCAAACTTAAGAAATTAGATAAAACGTGGACAGTAAATATTTTTAAATTATCTCTCCATTAGTGTGATCCTCAAATGATTAGAGCGTTGCCTTTAGCAGCAGATGCATGTTATCAATAATTTTAGTCATTTTTTTAAAGTTGATTTTAAATGTATTTATAACACATAAAAACAAATTAGAACGTGGTGTGTGATAATAGGTTATCGAACATTAATATTTTGCTTTTAGATATAGTTTATTTCTCATAACTTATGACATAATAGTCTTTGAAAAACGCACTATCGCAAGGTTTTGGTCGGGGTATCGCCTCAAGGTTCCATCACTGCCTTTTTGTTGTTTAGATTTTAAGCTTAACAATTATATAGACTCTACATTGTTTTGCTATTTACTGTTACGGTTGGTTTAAAATACTGCTTGAATTACTTGAAATATTGAAACGGGCCACATTGAAAAACAGCCGTTGTCGTTCGCTATGCCAAATGCTGAGTGCGACCACTTTTCGTCACGTTCGGCAGGGTTTTGTTAACGTTTAAAATGGTAAATGTTATGTGCAATATGGCGTTGTGACTATTTGGCAAAATAAATATTTTATTTATACCATTGTGTAACAAACGAGCACACAGTTCATCTGATGGTAAGTGGATGCTGTGGCCCATAGACTCCAACATTTATCCTCAATTGAGAATCAAGATACAAATGCGTTGTCACCCCTGAGGACTAAGATGGAATGCCTCGATTCCAGTAAAAAGGGTCTCCGGTTCCCTACACTCACTATACGAAACACAGCAGCATTACGCTGATATTCTGTGAGAGCGTGGTCCTGCCCCGGTTGAACCGACCCATTCGTGCTACAACTATAATATACTAGGCTCTACCACGTACAAGACGTTCTTTCTGATCTTTTTGGTTCTTTGTTCTTCGTTCTTTCTGTTTTTTTACACGGGAGTTTGTATAAAAAGATAGAACGAAGATGATAAAAGACGATTCATAATAAAAGAAATACCGGGTTCTTATATCTAGCACGTTAGCCCTGATAATTCTGCCATAACCATTGAAACAAGCACGATATACTGAAAATTTGGATTTGTTTGGTTGCTTTTTTGGTCGAATTTACCGGTTTAAAACGGCTTATTAGAACACTCATCCTTACGCAGTTCTCTTTCATATCAGTGGATGCTCAGGAGCATTTCCAAGTCAGTAACGACGGAGAGAATATAGGTGTCCTCATGCTGAAGCAGCTTTTCACTGAAGACATCAGGGAATTTAATGTAAGTGGTCATTACTGTTTTTATTTATGTGCACGCGATACATAATTCTGATAAATTTTATTAAAGCTAATACCTGCAATTTTTGCTTTAAATTTATCTAAAACTATACAGAGGTCAGTGGTAGAACCACATATAAATTTAAAGAAAAAATCCTAACCTAAGAGTGGAAAAATAAGGGATAATTTTTTTTATGTACGTGATTAGATGACATTCTTTTTTTATGGAGTAAGGGTAACAAACGAGCACACAGTCCACCTATGGTAAGTGGATGCTGTGGCCAATAGACATCTATGTTTATCCTCGATTAAGAATCAAAACGCAGATGCGTTGTCACCCCTGAGGACTAAAATGCAATGCCTCGTTTCCAGTAAAAAAGCTCCGGATCTTTACAATCACCATACGAAACACAGCAGTATTAAGCTGCAGTTTTATGCTGGCATTCTGTGAGAGCGTGGTTCTTCCCCGGTCGAGCCGACCCATTCGTGCTACAACCATAATATAGCTACAGCGTGGCTCTACTTACTTTACTCTACTCCCTACTTCTATTTGAGCTTGAGCATTTAGTCAAAAACATCAGTAGTCGAGGACTACAGCACATCAATTTGGATCCGTTATTTACTTTTTATTAAACGCTTAATTTTCTCACAAGGTGACTATACGCGCAACGGATGGTGGCACTGAACCAGGGCCCTTGTACACTGACTCTACACTGAACATTGTCTTTGTGCCAACACAAGGCGATCCGGTTTTCCCCGTAAATACAGCGAGCGCCGCTTTCTTCGGTAAGAACATTGCTTTTTTTTCTTTTTATAAAATTGATACTCCCAACGTATTACTCCTGTACCTTGGAGGCGTTTAAAATACATGGCATACAAACATTATTTATGTAGGCTGTTAATACTTAAGCAATGCTACCGAGCCGTCATTACTTTTATATATCTTTATATATAAAAATTACGTGTCGCATTGCTTATCCACGTTGAACTCTTAAACTAATGAACTGTTTTCAATATAATTTTGCACACTGTGTGCATTTTGGTCCAAGTTGAGGGATAGGATAATTTTTATCCTCGGGCCAGTCAGGATCAAATCCAGTCTGAAAGAGAAGCTATAGTTGAGCGTGTGAATCTCACAATACAGGCAGACTCCGAATGGGGCGATGCCAATCTTGTGAAATTCAACGCCTCCAAAACCTAAGCATGTCTCTTCACTGCAAAAAGGAACCATCTAACCTTGGCTCTTTCTTTCCGAAATATATCACTGGAATACACCGACTGCCTTCGGATGCTAGAGGTTAGATATTCTAAAATCTGAACGTCAGGCGGTTAATTGAGTCTAAGACTAAAGCAGCTGCAAGGAAGCTAGGAGTCGTTGCAAAGGTGCGGCGATACTTCACGCCGGGACAGCTTTACTTTATATAAAGTGCTAGTCCGATGCATGGAGTATTGCTACTCTATTAGGCGTGCTAAGAGGCTTATCGGTGACCCGTATCAGGTTTAAACCAATCTTATCGGCCTCCAACACAGGCGCAAAGTAGCAAACCTTCCAGTTTTCTACAGGATGCATTTCGGAGAGTGTGTACAGGAATTGCATAATTTAGTCCCTCCCTCTCCCTTCCACCATCGGACCACTAGGCGTTCGGCCAGTTTCCGCCCTTTCGTTGTTGTCCCACGTATTCGAACCAAATAGTTTGCTACTTCGTTCATCATGCATACAGCAAAGAAGTGGAATAAGTTGTCAACATCTGTCTTTCCATCCGATTACAATGTAGGTATCTTCAAGGCAAGTATGAATAGGCTTTTAATTGGTCGGTGCGCTTCACCATCTTAGGCTACATCACCACTTACCATCAGGTCGGATATTTAAGCGCTGGCTTAGAATAGTAAATAAAAAAGTAACCCTCAATATTTTTTGTTACGAATTTGAGGATTTTTTTATAAGACAAAGGGTCGTCGGAGAGGCCAGAACAATATCTGCAGTCTAACTATTAAAGAATGTTCCATTCAATTCAAATAGTTTATATAATTTGGATGGTTTGGAACATTTGTATCGTTACATGTAACATAAATTGTAACCGACCAGTGTCTAATCCAAAAAAGTTTTTTTTCGCAAAACTTTCTGCGTGGCCTATAGTATAGTATACCCGTAAAAATTTTTCTGCTTTCCTTATAGGTAAATTGGTAAAGTATTCTTTTTGGTCATTTTATACATGTACAAATAAAGTTTAAATCTTCCATTCATTCCTGAGCATAATATGAATCCCCAAAAGATTGCTTCATAAGGGCAATTTTACCATAGTTGACACGGTTTGCTTGTGGATTGGCAACTGCAAATTTTTATTATCAATAAGAAGCTGCTGCCCATCTCCTTGCTTCAATTCCCTTCTGTAGCCTCTTAAGACACCCACGGGACGATATGAGGTGGTGGACAATCTTACACCGCCACTAAACGGTTAAAGCTAAAGTTATGTATACTTGTATATGTACTGGGTGATTTTTTACCGTTTCGAAAAAAAATATTATCAAGAACAAGCTGCTGCCCATCTCCTTGCTTCAATTCCCTTCTGTAGCCTCTTAAGACACCCACGGGACGATATGAGGTGGTGGACAATCTTACACCGCCACTAAACGGTTAAAGCTAAAGTTATGTATACTTGTATATGTACTGGGTGATTTTTTACCGTTTCGAAAAAAAATATTATCAAGAACAAGCTGCTGCCCATCTCCTTGCTTCAATTCCCTTCTGTAGCCTCTTAAGACACCCACGGGACGATATGAGGTGGTGGACAATTTTACACCGCCACTAAACGGTTAAAGCTAAAGTTATGTATACTTGTATATGTACTGGGTGATTTTTTACCGTTTCGAAAAAAAATATTATCAAGAACAAGCTGCTGCCCATCTCCTTGCTTCAATTCCCTTCTGTAGCCTCTTAAGACACCCACGGGACGATATGAGGTGGTGGACAATCTTACACCGCCACTAAACGGTTAAAGCTAAAGTTATGTATACTTGTATATGTACTGGGTGATTTTTTACCGTTTCGAAAAAAAATATTATCAAGAACAAGCTGCTGCCCATCTCCTTGCTTCAATTTCCTTCTGTAGCCTCTTAAGACGACACATCGAAAACGCTATCGCCGTACTGATCAGAGTGAATACAAAATTTCTATGAAAACTTGAAGAAACGCCGTCATAAGGTCTAAAATTGCGTAGCGCCCGCGACGATTAAAAGCGCTTAGATTTTTTTTTAAAAAGAATATTAACAATGCTGTAAACATTACTAATATTCCCCTTAACCACTCGTGATAAGCTTAAATTGCTTGTGTTCCGAGTGGTTCACGCCAGTAGTCGAATGGCGGATTCGAACCCACGACCTTTTTGAGTTCGCGGTCCGTGCTCTGCTATTAGGCTACTGTCGCTTTTAAAAAATATTTATTTTTTTAAAAGCGACAGTATTTGAAATTATCAGAATCTTAAAATATTTTTAAAAAAAAATATAGATTTAAGTTATCAAAATAATGAGCAAGTAAATTATGAATATTGATGTTATGAGTATATTTGAGTGATTCCCAAGCATATAGATCATATGATTTCGTTGTAATTTCAACTATAGTGATTTTTAGAGGTGTTTTCGCAAATAATTATGATCGAGTCAAAATTATACAATCGTGTTTTTGAGCAATCAAATTCAGGATAAAGACAACCTATATCAAAATCCCACTTTCGTTAGTGGTGTCATGGTCCTATACTATTCGATGAAAGTAGGTGCATTTTTTCATGGTGTCGCCTTAAGACACCCACGGAACGACATGAGGTGGCGGACAATCTTACACCGCCACTTCACGGTTAAAGCATAAGTTATGTATACTTGTATATATACTGGGTGATTTTTTTTACTGTTTCGAAAAAAATTGAGTGTAACAGGTGAACAGAATAGAAGCCACATGGCACAGATATTTTACAATTTTTATTTTATTTCACATTAACATATTATTATGAAATTGATCTATCAATAAATACCGGCTGAGCTATTAGTTGCTAATTTTAATTCGGGTCGAAGTATCACAAATATGGTTGGGCCACAAGGTCCCCGGTTCGTTTACGGGAATAATGACCACAAAATTATGTGACGAAAGGTATTGAACCAAATGGTGGACTGTATCAGCGTGGATCTTTCATGAACCAAAACAAAATGGCGGACGTGGCACGTGGCGGTCTTTGGACAAATATACTTGCTATCAATTCGATTTACTACATTAGCCGGCACGACGAAAACATGAGTTGATACTGAAAGGGAACGACCAAATAAAAACTGCTTTGTACTGTGGCAAGCGGTCATGACGAAGGTTTGTACTGTTCTGGTCTGTGGCTCAACTACCACTGGCTCGATAAAACTGTTTGCACTGCTTGACGATGGCAGCGCACGTTCTTTTACTTTTGGCGAGCGCGCCTCCCATTGGAGGAACAAAATGAGGCCACCAATCTAGCCCCCACTTAAGCAGGCCCGTGCGGGAAGGGAATGGATGAGAAGGAAGGTTATTGCCGACTAATATAACTAACAAAAAATACAACGACGAATTCTAAATGCAAGGGTATACTTCGGCGCAACCAAATACCACTAATTTGAAATAAACTTTCGGTACAATCTCAAACAATCCAGGAGCCCACTGAAACTTTCATCAAAAATCATCACCATCCATCAACCCTAAACTGCTGTATGGACCATCAAATTGGTCCATACAGCAGTTTAGGAGGAGCTCAGTGACACGTACAAAATAATCGTATAAGTATGTAAAGATATTTCCGGTAATTTTCTATTCATAAATCATTTTTAGAAAAAGAAGGAGGCCTAGAGGAGAGTCACCAATTGCCTTTAGCCGAAGATCCTAAGAACTATCGCTGCGTGGATGACTGCCTTGATATCTACTACAGGATTGTTGGTAAGATGTTCTTTATCTTTTTTTTGATATATCACTTATCAGACGATCGGGCTTAAAATAACCAAAACGGGGTTAAATTAACCAAATGATGCCTATGAACTACCTATGAACTTAGAATCGCCATACAGCGGCTCGAGAAAAAATATTTTTTAGATAACGCCTTTTTTCTTATTACAAGAAAATTTTTCCCCCATAAGAGGATTTCTTTTGCATCATGGAGGTATTTCGTGACTGAATTTAATTTAACTGTGTCAAGTTAATACACGATTCCCAACAGAAATCCATGTAATTATAAACTTTAAATTAATTAAATGAAATTGAAATAAAATGTAAGCCCACCACCATAGCTGCTATCGTGCGATAAGACTAAAGGGAGATCCTTTAGTCTTATCTCTCCCTTAGTTTATCTCCCTTTCGTAAAAGATTTGACACTTCGCGTGTCCACGACTCGGCATCGGTGTGAATCGACTCTAACATTGCACTCACGAAACTGGTATTCTATATCTAACTAGTCTATTCATCTCTTTCTAGACGGTAACCAGGGAGGCCACTTCTACTTGGATGAAACGAAAAACATTTTAAGGGTTGTCAAGCAGCTGGACCGCAACGAGAGCGCGGAACACAGTCTGCTGGTTGCCGCTTCCAACGCTCTCACTGGAGGCGCCGCACTTCCCGGCTCCACACTGCTCGTTGCCGTTACAGTAAGATCTGGATTCAAATCTGCTCTGTCCGTGATGCTCTCGGACTAAATTCTAGAACAAATTTTATAGCTGAAGAACACCGACCGAAGATTCTTACAGTCTGGTGCTGAAAAGACAAACTTATGCTAAGTCCTGGAAAATAAAACAAAACTGGTTTAGCGGTGACTTTTTTTATAAATTAATGCAATAACATTATTTTATTTCGATCATCGTGAATCATCGTGGATTTTATGTTTATAGTTCATAAAAGATAGCTTGATCTCTGCGACAGCTGTCAGTAAAATCACATGGGCATGCACTAATTAGGTCGGCATGCCCATAAAGTATGACATTGACAGGTGCTGTCTGTACTACTAAGAAATTCAGGACTTCATAGGCGTGATTTTACTGACAGCTGTCGCAGAGATCAAGCTATCTTTTATGAACCATAATTCCAAGAAGAAACTAAAAGGCGAGACTTCATAATCTTAATCATCATAATTATGATCTTTGCAAACAAATGGTAACAATAGATGTGATGTTTAAAAAAATAGTCCGCATTTAAACCCAGTCTGGGCATAGAAATTATAAAATATTAAATTACTTTATTAAATATTATTATTAAACTACAATATTACATTTCATTATTAAGTTACATTACTAAATTGTATTCATGTATACAATTTTAGATAAGTTATTTGAACTCTCTATAAATTCAATTCAATTAATAATTACAATGTAAAGTAAAAAAGAAAACAATAATAATAATTATTATAATTAGTAGACTTTGCTCTCACACTCTGAGGTAGTCGCCGTAGACCAGATATATTTTGAAAACACTTAAGCACTAGCATAAATATACATCATAAATGTGCGTTCTGCTTTGCGCTCACTATCAGAATCATCATCATCATCTTCTTCTTTATGTTATTCATTAATAACAGTTCGTTGTTGAACATAGTACTTTTGCCGATCCACCTGCAGAATAAGTAAGTACATTGCTGGGCAAGCTACTTACTTATTACACAACTTACTTTGTCGGTGGATCAGCACCCGTAGTACCAGACTTTACCCAACTCTGGCATTACTACTCGTCACCGAGTTAGATATTGATTATTTTGCGTACCTGGTTAACTTCCTGGTACCGATGACCGATTGAGTGATTTGTAACTCCTTAAAACCAAACGATCAAACATTGCATCCACGGTTTGTCTTTATTAAAAAGCTTTCTTACTTACCCTTGACTACTTCTAGGTAAGAGAAGCCAATCCTCGACCGTACTTCGTGAGAGAGCTGTACACCGCGGGTATCTCTACTCTAGATTCGATCAACAGAGAACTCCTGACACTGCAAGTAAGTATCTCCAGTCTGTAACAATTTTTGCTGTGAGTTAGAGTCTCTATACGTTTCGATTGTGGACTGTAAACAATACAATTTATTATCTGGTATTTACAATTATTATATGGTCTATTATCGATGGGATTCGTAAGCGAGCTAGCGAGATTGATGTGCTGAGTGCGGGCGTGCTTCTTGCTGCTTTCGCCTCACCGCCACCGTCGCCGATTCATTTGTTTTCCAACACTGGGTGAAAGTTCGAGTGGAAGTCCCTGACTAGCTGGCAAGTAACACTTGGAACGCTGAGCAAACAGGGTCGTGATCGCAGAACCGGACTTGCGATATTAATACCAGCAGAGAATACAACTTGTCACTCCTTATTGATAGGATTCGCCACTATCTCTGACACAACAAGACGCCATGCAATCTTTCCTGTATTTCCTATATTCGTAGCTACCCGTGGCACGAAATGGTCGGAATCTGTCACTTATCTTACATTGCCACCACACAGTACTTGCATACTCACGATGTTAATCTGAGCTACATAATAAAAATAATTTGTCAGCATCTTAAAAACTTCAATACCTAAGATATATATTATTTATTAGTATTGGTTTTATAATGAATATCTAACTAACTGATATGCCCTAAAGTTCAGTAAAGTGCCACACCCCTGGAACAATGTGTGAATGTATGCACACACTTTTCAAGGGGGTGAAGGGTCACATTTTTGACCCTATTGGTCCCGGGTGGTAGCAAAACATGCTACGCTACTGCATTTGACATACCACAAATAACAACCTCACCCACTAATTGTGTTCCTTGCTGGTTGACAAACGAAGCTCTGGACACCAGCTGAAAGTTCATTAAAAAACGCCAAATCCAAATTTCACAAACTTGTGATCAGATCTAGCATTACTAACACAAGTCTTGGTTGTGCGATCACCACCCTCCTGCCCAACGTGCCAAGTAATACTTGCCAAATTGTGCATCTTAGTGCAATAACCTGATGATGGATTGTTTCACAGGCCACGCATTCAGAGGGCGCTCCAATTACTTACACCATAATGCAAGAGACGATGCAAGTCCATGCAAGCTTGGAGGCGGTTAAGGATACTGCATTTGTACTGAACCCTCAAACGGGAGTGCTGACACTGAATATACAGCCCACCGCCTCTATGCACGGCATGTTCGAGTTTCAAGTTCTAGCTACTGATCCAGGTAAGAAATATCATGGAATATGGTAGGAGAAGTATAGACTATAACTTTGTTAAGGTGGAGGTGTTATGCTACTATTTATAAAGGGGTGTCCAATAACGTTAAAGTTATACCTTAAAGGTCTGATAGATCACATCATCTTTTAATATTGTAGTGAGAACATCTCATCATCCTTCTTTAAAAGTCTCATATCAATAATTTTACCATTTTTAGCGGGAGCCACGGACACAACGGAAGTGAAGATTTATTTGATCTCATCAATGAATCGAGTCTTCTTCATTTTCGTCAACACATTGGAACATATAGAGGAGCACAAGGACTTCGTAAGTACAGTTAAAATGCAAATACTTTTTACAGTAATGTTAGAAATATCACTATTTGATCACAATGTTTGAATCTTAATTAACCGCCTTTTTAAAGTGTAGATATAATATAAGTTTAAGGGAAGCTTTACCTACATTTGCGTTGCCGAATACAGGTTCAATCTAAGCTATCGACGATTATTATCGTAATCGTATGGTAGCCTGCATCATTATCACCAAGTACCTCGTAAACAGTTGTAGAATCATAATAAGTGCGCGACGGACATGCTCGAGCAGCTGTAGAAGCGAGGCAGCTTCAACAATGTTCAACAATAGCTTTAACAATTGTTCTGCAGCATATGCTCTAAAAAGATTAAGAGACCTTACATGTATTAAAACGGCTAGATTGCTTTATTTTAGTAATATCTGGAGCACAATGGCATTTGAAATCTTCCTATTGGGGTAATGCGACTGACATTTAAACTATCTTTGTTTTGCAGTAGAGGGCCTTAAGAGCCATTTATAACCAGAGGAATCCCGTAGAAAAAAATTTAAAGAAAAATACATTTAATGTTATTTCATATTAACTTTGGCCTCTCAGTGTTTTACGAAAATGTAGATAATGTATGTACACAAAAACAAAAATAGTTTTACTAAAAAAATGATGTACATAATAATTTTAATGATGTAATTATTAATGTTTTATTGTGTATCAAGGGTTATTATACTATTAACTAAAAACTACATGATTGATAACAACTCCTGGGAGTGGTCGCTACCATGATGTTTCTAAACGTTTATACACTTATTTTTATAAAATTTATTATATTGTAAAATATTTTTAACATAGAGCCTTCTATGCATACAAGGCTGTAGTTTCCGACTTAGGCCCGGTTTACATTTTGAGAAGTGACAAGTGCGAATGACAATGACAAGTGACAAACAAAAAAAAGTGCTTAGTGCGTGTGAACAGGCAGTGACAAGTGCGAGTGACAAGTGATAAGTGTGAAGTGAAAAGTAACAAGTGAATAGCGGCCTGCTCTATTCTCTGACAAGTATCTCTGCCCCGCGCTAACCTTGCTTTTCCCTCAGTCACCCACCGTGGCCCCCGCTCCAGCTGCGACGTCAGAACATACACATGTTGGTGATAATAGTTATTAATTATACACATATTTACCATTAAATATGTCCAGGAATTATTGAAATACGAATGTTTATATAATATTAAATCGCCAAATTTAGAATATAAAATGATGCGAGACGCAAAAGAAGTATATGCGGAGTTAAGAAGCATTAAGTCTACATATTACCAAGAAAAGAAGTAAATTAAAAACTCCTGTAGGTCAGGGGCTGGAGCCATATTATTCTCAGGCTTAAATTTTTTCCCTTTTATAGCTTTAAGACACATTTTTCTCACTTTAGCGTTTGTAGGAAATTGGTGTGCACCAATATCTTTGCAATAAGGCACTTCACACATCTTTGGTATCTCATCATACAATTTTACCTTTTTTTGATTAAAGTTTTAAACTTTAAAGCTATGCTAGCGCCTCTTTGACAATTACCTACCCAATTTCACACTCGAAGATTTCACATAATAATGACATCCACTTGCCACATGAGTGAACACCAACTTGCTATTTGCCACTTGTCATTTGTCACTTGTCATTGTCACTCGCACTTGTCACTTCTCAAAATGTAAACCGGGCTTTAGTTCGTTTTCCGACTTGTCGGTGCGGGAGCCGTGCGGATTCGTTTCGCTCAGTATAAGCGGCACCGAAAGCTTACCGAGCGCAAATATTTTAATATACGTCTTCTAATTGGCGCGGTATGTGCGGGGGCGGGGAGGATCGTTTCGTTTTACCGCGTCTAGGGAATGCGTGTCCAGTGGCCGCTCGTCAGTGTTGCCAGATCTAGAGGTTTTTCCTCAATCTAGGGGTTTTTGGAGGACGTTGAGGTTTTTTAGAGGTTTTAATATCACGAACTTAATCTAGAGGTTTTTCTAAAGGTTTTTCACTAGTCTTATCAACTTCCTAAATCTTTTTCAAAACAATTAATTTGTCCGTCTTATACTCATAACTTTTTCTATATTGATGTATTCAACCTACATGTGTGCATAAAACGTAATAGTGTTGGAGATTTAGATTTGTGTTTGCCTTAGTGACACAAAATTTTATTGAGTGGATGTGCAGTACTGTCTATGTGGTGTTTCTTCCCCCGCACCAAGAGTGACAGACTTTTTTGTTCGTAGCGTTAGGCGCATTAGTCGTCCATTGGGTTGGATGGTCTAAGTACGTAGCTTGTATGTAGTAGTAACTTTTTATTTTTGATAAATCTGATTCACACGAAACTTGACCGAATGAAAATTTAGAGGTTTTTTTATCTCCCTACATAGGGAAACTAGGGGCTTTTTCGAAAAATCTAGGGGACAGGTGAAAAAATCTGGCAACACTCCCGCTCGTCATTTACCGCGCACGTTCGAGCAAACAAGATGGCGGAGCGATATATTCACGTCGTTTTAGTACTAGAAATTGAACATTCTCTAAGCCTTGTATTTTGCTTTCTTAATACTGTGGTCAACAAGTTCAAAAGCTCTTCGTAAGTTTTTTTTTGATATTCTATACATCAATAAAAAAATTTGTCATCTTGGGAAAGTTCTTGGGCCGCAACAAAAAGTCGAAAATTAATGTTATTTTCGATATATGGATGACGCCAATAACGTTTTATTTTTTTTTTACGTAGGCATCAAACATAGCAACACGCTAAAATATCGTCATCACTCGAAGACGACACCTTCGGTACAGCTGGATTTTATGCCGATAAGTGAGTAGCTGAAGGCAACGCGGTATCGTTTCGGTACAGACCTTAAAGATCCCGCACTGCCCCCGCACTGCTCCCGCACCGGCAAGTAGGAAAATGGCCTTATAAGAAAGTGACTGTATTTACCGGATGACTATATTACACTCACGTACTACTATTCTAATGCTCCGAACAAATTTGATGAATTGGATACGAAAGGCCGTTCTGCGGATATCACGTCCCAATCAAACGTTGAACAACCTTCGGGCCCAAAATTTTTTGTGCTACTAATTCCAACTCAAATTTCAGCCTAACATCACATCATCATCATCATCATCATCATGCCTTTCACAAAGTCCAGTGCTAAACACAAACCTCTCCAAAGTAATGTTTTAGAAAACGCTCCGATTGTATAAGCGTATGTGTGTTAATAAGGCAGTACCCGGTTGACCGAGCTTTGCTCGGTATTTTTCGCTCGGTTTTTTTTAATTCGTGTGTTTTGGAAATTATATTTAGATACAAATTACATACTGATGAAATATGAATAATATTTTTTGATCTTAGCGACATAATAGAAAAAACTGAACTGGTTATTTGAATAAAAAATCATGTTTGCAATTAGTTTAATTTAAATTTTCATGTTTTTAAAAAATACTAAAAAAAGGGCTCGAAAAAATAGATTTTCTCAAAAAAGAAAGGAACTTGAAAAAAAATTAAAAAAAGTTGGTCGGTCGATCTGGGCTCGAACCGGCGTTTTACGATTCTGTGACCGCCCATTATACCAATTAAGCTATTTATAATCATTGACAATCTGTCAAAATTTACCTTCTTATTCTAATGATATTGTAGCAGTTTTTCATTGCCTAAAAACACGGACAAAAAGACATTTTCTAAAAATAAATCCTAGCTAGATCGATTTATTATCCCCGAAACTCCCTGGACACTAAATTTTATGAAAATCGTTGGAGCCGTTTCCGAGATCCCGATTATATATTTATATATATACAAGAATTGCTCGTTTAATAGTATAGGATTTCATTTTAGTAGGTGACAACGCATCTGCATTTTGGTTCTTAATCTAGGATAGATGTAGATGTCTATGGGCCACAGCATCCACTAACCATTAGCTGGACTGTGTGCTCGTTTGTCACCCTTATTCTATAAAAAAAGAGTGCTTAGCGAGGCGCGTGTTTAGATCGAGCGCACGTTCAGCGTGGGATTCAGCATGACGTGCAACGTAGACCAGGTGGTGCCGGCCAGCGACAGCAGTGGGCTGGCGCTCGACGACCTCACTGAGCTGCGCGCGCACTTCATACTCGACCACACGCCGGTCGCCGCTGAAGTCATCGAGGAGTGAGTCGCTAATCAATCGTAATAAATTCACGTTTTCACGATCATCACGTTAGCATAGGTCCATACAGTATTATACTAATATGGATGATTCAGATTTGAAGAGGAGAGTCATCGATAAAAATGAGTTGTCTAAATCACGATAGCAAAGCCAAAAATAGCCTAATGGTAAGCTGTGGACCGCGAACTCGAAAGTCGTGGGTTTGAATCCGCCTTTTGGCTTCCTGTCTTGAACCACTCCTAACACAAGTGTTTTTGGCTTTCCAGAAATGGTTAAAGGAAATATTGTTAATGTCAATAGCATTGCAGAATGATATACTTGATAAGATGTTAGAGGTGCTCAATTCTGGCACTGCCATGATAGATCGGCATACTAACCGTGTAACAAACTTTTATCCTGTATCATGAAGGCAGTTTACATACATAAATTGCATAAGAACAAAGATCTAGACCCGGAACAATTACTTAAAGTTCATACAAATACTTGTTACGTACGGAATTCGAACACGCAGCCCTCAGCACTGTAACTCCTTGCTTTACCACGGAGCCGTCTAGAATTTAACGGGCTGATTTTTTTAAAACAATAGGGTCGACAAACGAGCACACAGTCCACCTCATGGTGAGATGATGCTGTAGCCCATAGACTTATTTTCGATTAATAATCAAAATGCAATGTGTTATCACCCCTGAGGACTGAAGTGGAACAGTTCGTTTTCGGTAAAAAGGTCTCCGGTTTTCTACACTCACCGTACCAAACTATTTGCATTGAGCTGCTATTTTATGCTGGCTGGTATTCAGTGAGAGCGTGGTCCTATCCCGGTCTAGCTGACTCATTCGTATTACAGCCATACTATAGCTGCAGCATGGCTCTACCACGTTGATAAACGTGACAACGCATTTTAATTTTGATTCTTAATCGAGGTTAAATGTAGATATTTATGGGTCACAGTATCTACTAACCATCATATAGACTATGTGGTCGTATGTCACAATAATTCTAAAAAAAAGTTGTGTTCAGGCTGCGCAGTGATGCGGCGCTGCTGCGCTCGATCCAGACAACGCTGACTACGGAGCTGGTGGTGTTGCGCGACTTCGTGACGGGCGAGAGCCCCACGCTGCATCTGGACGCGGGCCGGCGCGCCGTGCTGGCGCTCGCGGGGCTGTGCGCACTGCTCGCCGCCACCTGCCTGCTGCTGCTCGCCAGCTTCGTGCTGCGGACCCGCGCGTGAGTGCACACCTTTTATTGCAATTACTACGTAAAGGATATCTTGTACTATGTTACTAGGTGGCAGGACACCTTGTCTTCATAGCTCATCTGGGTAGATACCACCCTCTTACTTATTTCTTCAAGCTGCAGTGCGCTCAGGAATATAGAGTCAGTAAAATTACAAGTATTAAGGCATTCCATTACAGTCCTCAGAAGTCACTGTACCCTTTTTTTTATAGAATATGGGTGACAAACGAGCACATAGTCCACCTGATGGTTTTTCAGCTATGACTTTAGCCGAGCCTCTTATTTAGTCAAAACCGATACTGGACAGTATATAATCTCATATTTTTATCATTTAATGGGTATACTCTTGCACACAGCATTGTACCCCGCACGTAATTACTGATTTCGATCAAGTTATTGGTTAGAATAGGTTGGCTTGTTCGCAAATTTCCATCATCATCAAAACTACAATTGGCAAAAAGCAACTAATTTACCATTGCAGCTTGAAACGTCGGCTGGATGCTTTGTCCATGACGAAGTACGGGTCGCAGGACTCGGCACTCAACCGCGCGGGGCTCGCGGCGCCGGGCACTAACAAGCACGCAGTGGAGGGCTCCAATCCCATCTGGAATGAAGCTATTAAAGCGCCGGATCTCGATGCGATCAGGTACGTGTTTTCTGCTACCACCGGATTTACATAGTAACATCTAGCTTAGCTATGTACTTCGTTCACCGCTATAAAAAAACTTATGATGCCTGATTTACTCACAGTGCCCTGCTCCTAACACTTGTATTCTTTTGTCCAGTTACTCTTACCGCCTGTTATACCACTTGCGCCTGGTTTACTTCTACCACCTATTATACACCTTAAAGTTGAAGTTAAAGTTACAGCCTATATACGACCCACTCCTGGGCACAGGACTCCGCTCATTTCTGAGAGGGTTTTAGGGCAAGGAATTGTCTGCCGCGCTGCCCCAATGCGTGTTGGCGAACTTCACATGTCTTTGAAACATTTTTTTTATTATTCCTCAGACATGCAGGTGTCCTCACGATGTTTTCCTTGACCGCCGAGCACGTGGTAAATCAGCACTTAAAAGTGCAATTAATAATTTCAATGGTACCGGGATCGAACCCGGTTTGCTCGCGTATTGTGAAATTTACAGCGAGCGCTAACCATCTGAGCTACCATGGCTTATACCATTATACACCTTACACCCAGTTTACTCCTACGACCTGTTACATTCGTTACGCCCACCGCCACTCTTACCGTCTGTTATACTCCTTACGCCTGGTTTACTTGTAATGTCGTTTTTTATGGGAGGGGGTGACAAACGAGTACACAGTCCATACTGCAGTTATATCAGTAGTATAGTTGTAGCACGAATTGGTCTGCTCGACCGGGGAAGGACCACGCTCTCACAGAATACCAGCGTAAAATAGTAGCTTAATGCTGCTGTGTTTTGTATGGTGAGTGTAGAGAACCGGAGACCCTCTTTTACTGGAAACGCGACATTCCATCTTAGTTCTCAGAGGTGACAGCGCATCTGCGTTTTGATTCTTAATCTAGGATAAATGTAGATGTCTACGGGCCGCAGCAACCACTTACCATCAGGTGGACTGTGTGCTAGTTTGTCACCCTATCCTATAAAAAATACCTGTCATACTCGTTACACCCAGTTTTTTTCCACCGCCTGTTCTACTACTTGCACCAGGTTTTCTCCTTCAGTTTATTCTACTCTTCCGACCAGTTTACTCTTACTGCCTTTTTTATTCCCTGCGCCTAGTTTACTCTTATTGCCTGTTATCCTCCTTACGCCCGGTTTACTACCTTTTTTACTACCTTTGGTTTACACTCAGTTTTAATCTTAACGATGATTTTCTATTTTACTCTTAACAGAGGACTTGTTAATAGTGGCTAGAAATTAGATGATTCAACAGAGTCGTTATTTCGCACTGATAATGCTGTCCAATCACCAGTCCGTGGTACTAAGATTTGACAGTTCGGAATGAATAAACCCCCATCAGTCACCAGGACCCACGTGACAAGAGTCAGTAAATTTTCTGAACATAAAGTCGTCTGCTAAATAGATACGTTATTTAACAAGCGTTAATATTATTTTCCGAATAAATATGGCCTTGCTTGATTATAATATTACCCTACTAGCTATTAAATACGAATTATGAAACCTTTTTTTTATATAGAAGAAAGGGCAGACTAGCATGTGGCTCAGCTGATGGTAAGTGTCGACCGCTGCTCACGAACAACAGCAACACCAAGGGACTGCTTTTTGAAAGAAGAAAATTGCCTACTCCTTTTCTTGAACTCCTTAAACGTCAGCAACGTTACTACGATTCCTTTAGTACTGGAGTTATTCAAGGGTGACGTTGGTCACTTTCCATCGAAGAATCGCGTCTTCTCATCTCTTCTTTTAAAAAGTTACTTTACCTGATGGTGAAGTGAGTATGGTTTATGTGCCGCTTTATAGCAATGAGTGCAAGCTGTTCCAATCTGCAGGGTATAGAGAGCAAGCATAATTACAGATTCTGCGGTATTTCATCTCGTTTCTCAGAGGTGACAACCCACCTGTAACCTTCTTTGATTGAAGCTAACTGTAACCACTAACTAACTTCCATCTTTTGCAGCTGCAAATACCACCATAGACTTCAGTGGCCACAACTCATCAGATGAACTGTAGGTCATGTTGTCATGAAAGTTTTTTAAAAAATTTAGAAGCATGAGAAGTAAGAAGGAATTATCTTCAAAGTCCTTCTTACTTCCGAGCGAAAACAGTACAAGACTACAGATGCAGGATGGTCACGGGGCAGGCCAACACCACGCCATCCACATGATTGTAAACTATTCTTTAATTTAAGCTAAGAGACAATTACGGAGTAAAACTGCATATCCTGCAAGCATGTAAAAGGCACGTAAATATTAATTAAACATCCTAGCTGACCAAGTTTCATTTTCAGCGAGTTATAAAGTCTTTTGTTTCAGTCTCACTGACAAAAAAGACAAAACATAAAGAATAAATATATAACAGTGGTTTCAGCAGCGACTCCGGTGATTCCGATCTGATCGGCATCGAAGATCTGCCTCAGTTCAGACAGGACTACTTCCCGCCCGACACCGACTCTATGCACGACTTGGTCAACGACGACATGGTATGTGCTTGTAATGCTCAAGAACAATGTTTGATAAAATAACTTGGATGTTTCTAGATTTACCAGGCTTATTAGATGATATGACGAATGTCGTTGAAGTCGTGACGATGAAGTCCATTTATCTGAAATAACAGTATATATATGTTCCACACAGCACATACCTCTTATTTCTGAAAGTTTTCGAGCAGGGCAAAGATCGCTACGCTGCACTGAGTGTTAGCGAACTTCACATATTACATAAACACACACCTGTTACTCAGAGGGGTAAGCAGAGACTACGGACTTCCATCTGATACGATTCTCTCTTGCCTCCTTTATATCCATATACCTACTCATACTCGCTCGTCGATTAAGGCTCTTAATCTGTTTCATCTTCGATATATCGCCAATTTGGTCGATAGTCGATAAACTTTCGTCTAAGGCGTCTTTTCCCGGCTCTACCGTTCACTTCACATATTCTTGAATTATTTATAAATTCTCTGGCATGCATACTTATGACATTTTTCTTCACCTTCTAGTAGTTCAAGTAGTCAAGTAGTTCAAATAGTAGCTCTCACTGATGATCATTCAGTGAGCTTACACAAATCCACATGCTACATAAATAATACTAAGCGACCAAACCTATTTTAATTTTTTATTCAATAGAATGAAAATATGAAGGAATAAAATTCTCAAAGTTGATCCCTTAAATAAAAAACAAATTTTAACTTTAATGCTACAACAACTTTAAAGTGCCAGCCGATCCACACCTTATCATACTGGATAATTGCTTTTGTACCCAATATTTAATTATATGGCCAAATGTGATTGGACAAATCGACGAACATTGACAGAATTTCCGTTTATCTAAACGGAGTACTAATAATGAAAAATGGTCAGGCACTTCAGGAATCTGTCAATTCAACGATCGGATTTCAGTTCTTTAAATGGAATAGAACCAAGGATGGAATAAATAATAATGTTATTTAAGAATAAATTTTAATGTATTTATCTTTTTCAGGGCAAAGATACGGTGGCAAACCACAGCAACAATTTCCATTTCAACGCCACTCCCTTCAGTCCTGAGTTCGTCAGCAACATAAGAAAATAAAGATGCGATGACAAAATGTCTTCCGTTCTGTTTAGTTTTTTAGTACACCTTTGTACTATATTTGTATATAATGTATTATAAATACAAATAAGCCTAAACCAAAATGTGTTATTTTTAGTAAAATTAATAAAATTATTGTTCAGTATTTGTTGTTTTATATTTAGTAACCCTGATAATAAAAATTAAAGACTTCAACAACTTTCAGTCTTGGAGGATAGACTAAAATATAAGACTTAAAACCCTCGCAACTCCACCTCGGCTTCCGGTAGCCGGGGGAAGACGCCCCTCTCGCTGCAGCCCACCAACATACATCTGAAGTGGGCTTGCCTGTCAACCTTTTTTTAAATAAAAATGTTGCCTCCACACTAGGATTTTCTCACGTATCGTCGGAGCAGTTTATATACATAAATTTCATAACAACCGGAATTCGGAACAGTTATTTATAGGCCATAAAGTTAATTGTTCAGTGCGGGATTCGAACCTGCGGCCCACAACGCGGTAACCAATTCTCTATTTAAATCAGGATGTTTTTGATTTCAATAGCCTCGCAAATTATCCTTGGAAGGAATCGATGTTCTTTACTGAGGATTTGTGGTCTATCAAATCTAAAGTAGCGTACATCCTTGAAGGAATCGGTGTTCTTTACGCTACAATCCTTCGAAGGGTGATTGCGAGGCTATTGAAATTTAAAAATAACATCCCCATTTTAATGGAGAAGATGACTGGGTGCTACCATCTGCTTGGGATCCCATAATTCATAAAAATAAATTCCAACACAAGCATACGAGGGCGGCACTGAACATTTCGGGAATCAAGGAAGTGACACAACATTACTATTTAAAAATGTATTTATTGATTTTCGAAGTATTCTCCGCAAAATTTGACACATTTTCCATACAATGGAACCAATCATTGAAGCAACCATTCCATTCGGAAGTTGGGGTCTCCAAAATGGCCGTTTTGTAAGCGTCCACAGCTTCTTCAGGTAATGAAAATCTCTGTCCACGCAATTTATTCTTTATTTTAGGGAAAGTATAGAAATCATTAGTGCTTAGGTCTGGGCTGTACGGCGGATGGTCCAATAATTCTATGTTTTCTTGCTCTAAAAACTCTTTTGTTCTGTGTGCGGTGTGAGAACTCGCATTGTCGTGATGGAGGATGATGCGGCGGTTGCAGTTCTCTTTACGGAGTTCAGAAACGACCTGTGGCAAACAAATGCTAGCATACCATTCTGCATTAACCGTTCTTTGTCCCTTAAGAGGAATAGTCGTAACATGGCCGGTTTTGGAGACAAACGTGGCCACCATTTTTTTTGCAACACTCCGTGAATGAACAATTTTTGTTGGCTTTAACTCATTTTCGAACACTCAAACTCGTGACTGGTTTTTTGTTTCGGGTTCGTACGCATATATCCAGGATTCGTCACCTAATACGATGTTGTATACAGCATTTGAGGATCCTGCGTGGAATCTTTCGAGAGTTCTGACGCACCAAGTAACGCGAGCCGCTTTTTGCTCTTCACAGAGCGAATGCGGTATACATCGGGAAAACAACATTTTTACACCTGATTGTTCATGCAAGATTATTTGTATTTCACTCATGCCAATGTCTAAAGTTGCTTGAATTTCGCGGTATGTCACATGTCGATCTTTCTTAATCAGCTTACGTGCACCATCTACGTTTTCTTGGGTGACTGCAGTTTTTGGACGACCTTGACGGGGATCATCACTGAGCTTGACACGTCCACGTTGAAATTCAGAAAACCAGCGACAAATTGTGGTTTTAGATGGGGCTTCATCACCAAATGCAGAAATCATCCGGTCAACACACTGTTTGTGTGTTAAACCACTTCGAAAGTCATAATAAATCATCGCTCCTGAATTTTCTCAAGTCAATTCAATTTTCTCAACGACTAAACACGTTTGACAAAACCTTGTGACAAGACCGAGAATCTTTTTTTAAATAAATAAATGGTATTAGATTTTTAAAACCATAGAGTTTTCAGTTAAAAAGATTTTAATATGACAGGAACAGTGGAAATATTCTATTCCCGATACTTTTAGTGCAGCCTAGTACAACTGCAATACTTCAAGATACTCTGTAAGTTCTGTAAGTGATTGCTGTAAAGTGCTCGAAACGTCGGGGATATAAAATAAAAATAATAAGTTAATATATATAATAATAAGTAAGCTAATAACTTATTATACGCTATAAAATCCGCAAAATCTAGTTTTATTTAAATGTTCCTTTATGATATTTACATATGTTTTGTTTACATCATTATTTCTTAGGCCAGTCCTTATAGATGGGTATGCTATATAGAGCTATGCAAAATGTTTTATTTCTTCAACTTTCTCTATTATTTGCTCCATTGAGTGAATATGGTCTATTGTTGAGGAGTGCGGCCGGAACTCCGCGTGTTATATTGCCTGATTCTTGTGAATATCTGGTGCTATTCTTCTTTGGATGGTTGATAGAAAGAGTTTCATATAGTGTTGATAGTAAGCTGAAGGCCTGTAGTTGCTGATGTCGAGCGAGTTCCCTTTCTATGTAATAGTATTATGTTTGATTTACTCCAGTGCGTTGGTACTTGCTCTTTGTCTATTACCAAGTTGAAGAATTCTGCTAGATATGCAACCAGGGTTGATGCTCCAATTTTTAAGGTTTTGTTTGTGATGTTCTCTTCGCCTGGGCTGTTCTCGGATTTTAGTCGTTTAGCTTGGGTCATTATTTATCTTTCTGTTATTGGGTCTAATGGTGGTTTTTTTTTCATAATTTTGTGTCATACCATGTGACGGTTCATATCATGTGTTTTTTTTTATAGAGAGAAGTATAGAAAACCGTTGCACATTCTATTATACCTTCTCTGTCTTTATTTTCACCCTTTTCACTGTCCAGACTTTGTATCCAATTTTTGTAAGTAGACAGTTCTTTAAAGGTTATATTTGAACTACGGAAAGTAATAATATGTTTTTCTATAATTTCTCTTCTATAGTTAGAATATTCACTTTTGATTGATCTGTTGGTAAGTTTGAACAATTTCTTTAGTTCCTTTCATTTCTTTGAACTTATTCTTCGTGAACATAAATTCAGTTCAGTAATTTACGTGGTAGAGCCATGCTGCAGTTATATTAGTAGTATAGTTGTAGCACGAATGGGTCGGCTCGACCGGGGAGAGACCACGCTCTTACAGAATACCAGCGTCAAATAGTAGCTTTATGCTACTGTGTTTCGTATGGTGAGTGTAGAGAACCGGAGACACTTTTTACTGGAAACGAGGCATTCCATCTTAAACCTCACGGGTGACAACGCATCTGCATCTTGATTCGTAATCGATGACAGATGTCTATGGGCCACAGCAACCATTTACCATCAGGTGGACTGTGTGCTCGTTTGTCACCGTATCCTCTAAAAAAAAAAGTTCTTCTACCGATTAAATTGTGTATGTGTTCGCTTGTGATATTTGCTTTTTCATCCATTTTAAAACTTTTTGTGATTGCTTCTTCCATTTTGTAAGTAAAGAAAGTTTTATTTTCCCTTGCAAATTCTTGCAATATTGGTAAAATCATTTTGGGTTTTGTACATAGGTGTTTCTCTCATTTGTGGATTCTCAATTTTTTGGGCACGGTTTTGAATGTTCCTCAGCTTATTTGAGGTTCTTGAATTTTTATAGAGCATCTTATAATCCTGTCAGATGAGGGAGGCTTATTTTGTTCAAAACTTCTACATTTGTTACAGATTTTGGATTAGGGTTCAATGTAAAGCCAATTTCGTTTTTTGTTTTATGATCTGGTGATATTCATTTCCATTTCCTGGAACTTTTCTTCATGAAATATGTGTTCATTACTGCCAGCTTGTTCTCATGTGCATAGTGTATTAGGCGTTCACCTCTGGCGTTCCTCATTCCGTAACCACTATTTGCCCATTATAAGATTTTCGTAAGGTTTAGGTATGATAATTTTTGCATTGAAATCTCCGACGGTTAATCTGTTTTTATCAGCCATTTCTTTCGCTTTTGTTATGTTATAATAGAATTTTTTGATTTTTTCTTCACTTGAACTCTCAGTGGGAGAATATACTTGAATTAGTGGTAGTGGTCCCTTCTTGAAGTTCAGTTTTATCAGAGCTTTTCTCTTTGATATTCCCAAAGAGCTTAACATGTTGCCCTTTATTGATTTCTTTATTAAAAAACCTACACCATGAAGTCCCTGTGTATCTCCTATATAATAAAATATGTAGTCTTTATGTTCTTCAATGGTATAATCTATCTTTTTAACTTCTGCAAGTCATATAATGTCCCATTTTATTTTATCCATTGCAATATTTAGTTCTAAAGTTTTTTCTTTTGTTGATAGTGATCTTACATTGAATGTGGACCTCGACATCTGTTTCTATATTGGACATAGGAAATGATTTAAATTTGAAAATATAATATTTTTATCAGAATTGCATTAATATCATACGTCTAGCAGAACTTTTTTATATCACACATGTATTCCGATGTGTCTTTATGAAGAGAAAATTCAGAAATGCGTAATTTTCATATTCATACTTATAGTTGATATAGTTTTGACAAAATATTATGTTGAATTTCATACTCAATGCAAACATATTAAATTTTCAAATTTCAATCATTTCCCACAACCAATATAGACATAGATTAGATCAGATTTCCTATAGGCTAAGCGACCTTTTTTGCCTACAAATTGAGCCGACAGTTAACAAAATCCAGAGGGGGGTCTGTCCGCTGACCTCCAACGCGGGCGAACAATATGAAACCAAAGGTAGAGCGGATATCCTAGTAGAGCACTCCGAGGAGCAGTTTGTGCCGAACCCAGCAAGTGTGGAGTTCATGGAGGTTCATGCCCGAAAGGAGAGCCGCGTATAGTCGAGGAAGGTGCCGGGGAATGATGGGATTACCAACGTTTCACTCCGACAGCAGCCCAACAGATTACTTGTAGAGATAGGTCGACTCACCTATATATACTGCGGATTTCTCACCTCCCGAAGGGCCGGAAAATCGGGAAAGTGATCGTGCTGTCGGCAGCCCCGAAACCCGGGAAGTACCAGGAAGTTACTCACGAGAGTATCAGTATCAGTGAGATTAAGTTAATTAACAAAAGTTATAGAAGAAAAAAAGTTAAATATTTTTTTCTGAAAATCAGAACAATGTCTCTCCTCACTATTATAGAACCGCCGTACCTTTACAGGCGATCTCTTGAGGATAACCTAGTTCCACCTGCAGATGTGATGATTAGGCAGCTTCAGATGCGTAAATGGTCTCAACTTCGTCTCTCCCAGCAAGATCGCTTAGATGTTCTGTTTTTTTTTATAGAAGAAGGGCCAAACGAGCATGCCGTTCACCTGATGTTAAGTGACTACCGCAGCTCATGAACAACCGCAACACCAGGGTGATTGCAGTTGCGTTGCCGGCCCTTTAGAAAGGAGTAAGCTCTTCCTCCCCAGGTCGTATCGGTCCGGAAAAATCGCCGGCGGTAAATTATTCCACAGAGAGGTCGTACGTGAAAGAAAACTCCTAGTGAAACGTACAGTGGTGGACCGCCAAGCATCCAGATGGTGTGGATGGTATCGGGAGGTTTTCCGCGTAGTGCGTTCATGAAATTTGGCTGCTGGGATCAATCCGAACAATTCCTTAGACCACTCCCCGTGATAGATGCGATACGCAAAGAGATGCAACATCTCGCCAGTGAATCAAGCTGATCGAAAATCACTCGGTCGTTGATGATTCAAGCCGCTCTGCGCTGGATGCGATCAAGTGGAAGGAGCTGGTACTGGGGAGCCCCAGCCCAGAGATGGGAACAGTATTCCATGTGCGGCCGAACCTGCGCCTTGTAAAGTTGCAGGTGATTCTTACGCCGAAGAGAATACATTAATAATTTAGAATTACAAATTGACCCTAAGTATACAGTGAATTACCAATCACTTCTATCGTTTTATAATATTATGTTGTGTCACACAAAAAGGACGGCAAAGCTCTTACAGTCTCCAGCCCAGAGCGAAGCAAAACCAGAAATTCAGGTACGCCCACGTGAATCACTTAGATTGCCCCTATAGATATCCCGGTATTTAATGGGGATATTAAAACTTGGCCGTTGTTTATCAATAGCTTTCAAAACACTATACATTACAATCCATCGTTGTCGGACGCTAAAAGATTGTATTATTTAATTAGTAAATTAAGTGGTAGGGCACAGTCCATTTGTTCGGGTTACACACCAACAGCAAACAATTATTCGTTAATTTTCGAAACGCTGAAAAACAAATATGAAGATAAGCTAATGTTAGCCTCTTCGTATCTAGACCAGATATTCGATCTTTAAGTTATATCATCCGCGAACATCACTGGCTTAGAGCAGTTTATGGATAAATTCGTAATATCGGTAGCTGCGCTCAAAAACCTGAAATTTAATGACCTTATAGACTTTGTGTTTCTACATATCGCATTAAAGAAGCTAGACCCGGACACCGTGCGTGCGTTTGAAATGGAGCATCATTGCTCTGAGTTACCGTCATTCGACTCCTTAGCTTCCTTTGTACGAGATCAAATTAAAGTAATACAGCGTTCCTCGAATGTCAAACAAGAAATGAAGAAATGTGTCGAGTGCAGACCGATCTCATCAACTAGGACCGCTAGGTCTCTGACGTACGTAACCGCTGCGCCTACATCGCCTCATAGCGCCTGTGTTCTATGTAAGAATAAACAACACGGTAATTTGTATGATTGTGCGACCTTCCGTAAACATTCACCAAGCGAACGTTATAAAATAGTAAAGACGAAGAATTTTTTTTATGGGATAGGATGACAAACGAGCACACAGTCCACCTGATGGTAAGTGGTTGCTGTGGCCCATAGACATCTACATCTATCCTCGATTACGAATCAAAATGCAGATGCGTTGTCATCCGTGAGGACTTAGATGGAATGCCTCGTTTCCAGTAAAAAGGGTCTCCGGTTCTCTACACTCACCATATAAAACACAGCAGCATTAAGCTACTATGTGACGCTGGTATTCTGTGAGAGTGGTCCTTCCCCGGTCGAGCCGACCCATTCGTGCTACAACTATACCACTAATATAACTGCAACATGGCTCTACCACGTGTAAAACTTATGTTTAAATTGCCTAAGCGATAGACATCTAGTCGCAAAATTCAACTCTAGTTCCGTGTGTAACAAGTGCGACAGCAGACATCATACGTTATTGCATTTCGAGAGTGGCAACATATCCGCGTTGATATCACTCCATCTAGTGGCACTAGATGGAGTGACGACCTGGTAAGACATGCAGGAAGTCGATGGATGCAGGTGGCTCAGGACCGTGCTTTGTGGCATTACTTGGGGGAGGCCTATGTTCAGCAGTGGACTTGTGAAAGGCTGTAATGATGAATGATGATGATGAACATATCCGCGTTAAATAAATCGGACAGTGAAACTCCACGCACTAAAGTCGACGCTTCTAACGGTCGACCGGGTGACGTCACCCTGTGTTCACTATCAAACACGGGAACGTGATCTCCTTCCACCGTGTTGCCCAGGTACAGGTACAGCCCGCATCGCAGTTAGGGATTCGCATGGAAACGAACAGACTGTTCGTGCATTGCTAGACAGTGCGTCGCAGAGTAGTTTCGTAACACGGCAATGTTGTAATACGACGCCTTTATGCCCCGTAGTAAAAAGTATTGGAGGTACCAATAAAAATATACAAGGCTCTATAAATTTAAAATTTTATTCTCGTCTAGATCGTAGTATTAACTTTAATATAAATGTAAATAAGGTTAATAAATAAGGTCACCGAGCGTCTGCCAACTGTTTCGGTCGACGCCTCAGCAATGATTGATTTTGAGAATTAAACTCTGGCCGACGATAGTTACGCCGTAGATATGGACATGCTCATTGGAGCATCTGTTTTCCTTTTGTTATTTTTTCGGCATTTCGGCAACCTCCTATTGTTGTATGGCTGTCGAACCGCTCGAGTCGTTAGTTCGCAAATTTTGTGAGATGGGGAGGTGAACGTTCCGCCTATAATTAGCCCGGATGATAGATTATGCGAGGAAATTTACGTCCGCACGACCGTTCGTGATCACGATGGTCGATATAGTGTAGCGCTACCCTTTAAAGGGGATATTTTGTCTTTCGGTGACTCGCATCAAATGGCAGAAAAACGTTTCTATTGCTTGGAGCGCAAGATGCTCGCTTCGCCCAGATTGAAAGAAGCTTATGACGGTGTCATCAACGAATATATAAGGGAGGGTTACATATCACTTGCGGCTCCAAAATTAGATAACTATGAAGACACGCCGTCGTATTTGATACCACATCACGGTGTCATTTGGGAAGACAAACTTACGTCCAAGTTACGTGTAGTGCTCAATGCTAGTGCTAGGACTAGCACTCACCTTTCTCTTAACGATATTCTCTATAGCTGGCAAAATTTGCAGGGCAACTTATTTAATATAATAGCAAATTTTCGTTTGTTAAGTATTGCATTATCCGCCGATATTTGCCAAATGTTTCTTTGCATAGGGGTCCGTGAATGCGACCGTCGATTTCAGCGCATTTTATATCGCTTTGATCCCAAAGAACCTCTAATGGTATTTGAATTTATTCGCGTTTGTTTTGGTCTAAAGTCGAGCCCATTTCATGCGCTAAGCACGGTGAAACAGCTCGCCGCTGATGAGGGTCCCTTCTATCCTAAAGCTAGGAGAGTAATTGAGAGTGGTTTGTACATGGATGAGTACTTGGTCGATAGCATAGAGGAGGCCATCTTAACCACCGCCGAGGTTATAAAGCTCATGAAATCGGGTCAATTCGATCTCGTCAAGTGGACTAGTAATTCGCGAACGGTTTTGGATACAATCCCACTATCACACTGACTTTCGGCTGTAAAAGGATTCGACAATTCTGAAACGCACAAGGTGCTCGGTTTGTGTTGGTCACTGGAGTCCGAAGTTTTTAGCCTTAAGGTAAACCCGCCCGCAGAAACGTACACAAAGCGCACAACGCTGTCATGCGTTGCTAGATTATGGGATGTCATGGGTTTCGTAGCCCCGGTGGTGCTTATACGCTAAGCTTTTGATTAAACAACTTTAGTTATGTGAATGCGATTGGGATGACTCGCCGCCTGATAGCATTGTTCGTTCGTGGCTACGTTTAAGAGAGGAGCTTCCTTTACTAAGCAAAATTAAATACCATGTCATATAAACGTCGATAGAAATAGCGTCATCACTGTCGTTGGGTTTGCAGACGCTAGCGAGAAGGCTTACGGGGGCGTTGTAAATTTTCACGTCCAGAATAATGATTTTGAATTTCGATCAGCCTCATTAGCTCTAAGTCAAGGGTCTCTCCCCGTAAAGTTGTCTCTCTCGCGCGCCTAGAGCTTTGCACGATATTAGTCCTTGCCAAGTCTATCACCGCAGTTACCAGTACATGTAGTGATAGAGTTCACATAGATAGAATGTTTGCTTTTTCTGACTCAACCATCGCTTTATGTTAGGTTCATTCTTCACCCCACCATTGGGATACATTGGTTGCGAACCAAGTGGCCAAGATCCAGGACGAGTTAGGATCACGGAACTTTTATCACGTGCCCGGTACGGAAAATCCTGCCGATTTCTATCCCGTGGACTCACTCCGATGCAAATAATGGACCACCCGCTTTGGTTCCACGGACCTTCTTGGGTTCACTTGGAACCCTCGCAGTGGCCAATAACCGATTTCGACCCTTCGTCAGTGTCCAAACCACCGCAAGAGAAGAGGCACGCTCTAGTTGCGAATGTTTCGAGCGAGGTTTCTCCAATCATTGCTTTGGCGAACCATTTGTCCTCTTGTTCGAAATTATTGCGTAGCGTGATTTACGTTTGTCGATTCTTCGCTTCTACCGCGACGTTTGTATCCGATGTCGTTGCATCTGATTACAGCTATGCCGAGTTGCTAGTATTGAGTGAACTTCGACGTGCACATTTTTCCGATGAAATTACAAGATTACAATCGAATAGAACTTGTAGTCGCGCTTTTCAACGCCTTAAGCCATTTTTACAAGATGGGATCGTTAGAGTAGGTGGGCGCTTGTCTAACTCGCAGTTGAGTTTCGATCAACGGCACCCTATATTTTTACAGCGTAAGGACCATATCTTGAACTTATTAGTTGATTACCACCATAAATTGAATTCTCAATTTAAAAGAATTATTGGATTCTTTCTGTGCGTAATTTAAACCGCAATAGGGTGCACAGATGTATGGCTTGCTTTCGAGTACGCCATAAGCCGTCATTTCCGGAAATTGCGGACCTTAGGTCTTGTCGTGTAGCACAATCCGCAAAGCCCTTTACGTGCTGACTTTGCTGGTTCGTTTAAGGTCACGCTCACTCGCGGGCGTGGTATAAGATCCACGAAAGCTTACGTCTGCATTTTCGTATGTCTAACTACTCGAGCGGTGCATATAGAACTCGTTGGAGATCTAAGTACAGCGGGCTTCATGGGTGTTTTTAAAAGATTTCTATCCCGCCGTGGCCCTGTAAGTAAATTGTATTCGGATAACGGTACGAACTACGTCGACGTGAAACGTATTTTATCAGAACTACATGAGTTTCTAACACTAAATATTATAATTCGGAGTTCGCTCACATCCTAGCTGAGAATCGCATCGAGTGGTCTCTGAACGTCCCCGCAGCGAGCCATTTTGGGCGAAATTGGGAGAATAATATTAAGATTCTAACCGTTAACTTGGCAAACTTTATGATTTCATTACTTTTATATTTATGTCATATTTTTGGGTTGATATGTGCTAAATGGACAACTAAAAAAAATCTGCCATATTTAGTTTTGTTTTCGTACCATGTATCTAATAATGCACACTACCAAGGAGCCAGACATTCATCTTTGAAAATCCGTGTGCACTATCTACTATATATTTTTATAGAATAATTTAGCTATTTACTGTTTTAAACATATAAGTACCCGGTTGACCGAGCTTTGCTCGGTATTTTTAGCTCGATTTTTTTTTAATTCGTGTGTTTTGGAAATTATATTTAGATACAAATTACGTACTGATGAAATATAAATAATATTTTTTGATCTTAGCGACATAACAGAAAAAACGGAACTGGTTATTTGCATAAAAATCATGAGTGCAATTATTTTAAAAAATACTTAAAAAGGGCTCGAAAAAATAGATTTTTTCAAAAAAGAAAGGAACTTGAAAAAAATTTAAAAAAAGTTGGTCGGTCGGTCTGGGCTCGAACCGGGGTTTTACTATTCTGTGACCGCCCATTATACCAATTAAGCTATTTATAATCATTAACAATTTGTCAAAATTTACCTTCTTATTCTAACGATATTGTAGCAATTTTTCATTGCCTAAAAACACGGACAAAAAGACATTTTCTAAAAATAAATCCTAGCTAGATCGATTTTCTATCCCCGAAACTCCCTGGACACTAAATTTTATGAAAATCGTTGGAGCCGTTTCCCAGATCCCGATTATATATATATATATATATATATATATATATATATATATATATATATATATATATATATATATATATATATATATACAAGAATTGCTCGTTTAATAGTATAGGATATCTATATCAAAATACTTAAAATCGCAGTCTTCGACTTATAGTAGAAACAAAACTTCAACTTCTTTATTATAATTATAATCGTCTTTTTTACAACTACAGTCACACAGTTATCACATACCTATAAATAATTACAAAATAAAAATAATAAAGCGTAATAATATGACAACATTATTTCATAACGCGGTCTTATAATTTATGAGATCAATCAATAAATTTAAACATAAAAAGACACATGAAAATGAAAAATGCAAGTGACTACAACTATTTGCTTAATCTAAAAGCAGGCTACTTTTCTTTCATTAGAAGTAATTTGCGAAAAAGCTCCGCAGCCTCGTTTTTTCAAAATGTTATCAAAAGGTAGCTTTTTGACTCCTTTACGCAAACGATTTGGTCTCACTGTTCCCAAGGAAAATATCCCGTACTCATTTCTCAGGTGATAGCCTAATTCTATAGAGGTAAAAAATATCAAAATAAATCACTTTACAAGCAGGCTCTTTGGTTGTCTTGCTCAAAGTAATGACAACTTTAGCTTCCAATCTCATACTGTTTTCTTCTTCATTGATGAAATCGAAACGTCCCTCTTCCCCATAAAGCAAAAAATCATAGGTACACCATTCCAGATATTTTTTCTCTAACGTATATTTTAAATTACCAATTTCACGGCTTATTTTTGATGTACTCTTCGCGGGTACCATCTCGTACCTTTATACGGCACCATCATTTCGTTCACACTTAACCAGTCTTCCTTTTCAATATTTATACAATTTGGGCGATTTTTTTTTAACAGAGGTCCTATTTTGTAATAACGATCCCCATCGTTACCTAAAGCGCCCACAAAATGCAAATATTGTCGGATCAGTTGAAATCTTTTCAGTGTCATGATATCTGCTATTTTTCTGTATCTGAGACCAATAATCTATATAAGCTGGCAAACGTACGACACCCATGAGAATATTTATAGCAATAAAATCATTTACGTCATCCGAAGTGAAATTCATGGCCGTGCCCTTTATTTGTATCCTATACCTTTAAACAAGCAATTCTTGTATATATATATAAATATATAATCGGAATCTCGGAAACGGCTTCAACGATTTTCATAAAATTTTGTGTGCCGGGAGTTACGGGGGCAATAAATCGATCTAGCTAGGATTTATTTTTAGAAAATGTCTTTTTGTCCGTGTTTTTAGGCAATGAAAAACTGCTACAATATCGTTAGAATAAGAAGGTAAATTTTGACAGTTTATTAATGATTACAAATAGCTTAATTGGTATATTGGGCGGTCACAAAATCGTAATACCATGGTTCGAGCCCAGACCGACCGACCGACTTTTTTCAATTTTTTTTCAAGTTCCTTTCTTTTTTGAGAAAATCTATTTTTTCGAGCCCTTTTTTTATTATTTTTTAAAAACACGAAAATTTAAATTGAACTAATTGCACTCATGATTTTTATTCAAATAACCAGTTTAGCTTAGTTTTCTATTATGTCGCTAAGATCAAAAAATATTATTCGTATTTCATCAGTATGTAATTTGTATCTAAATATAATTTCCAAAACACACGAATTAAAAAAAAAACCCAGCGAAAAATACCGAGCAAAGCTCGGTCAACCGGGTACTATGATATAAATTACACAAATTACAAACACAAAGTTTGACATATTCTAACAACGATTTTGTGTCAGAACATTCGTTGAATATTTTATCACTGATTTCAGCAGTGTATTTAAATCTTGCAGTTGTTCACTTAACATTAAGTTTTTTTTTTTTTAACTACAGTCTTTTTGACTAAGTAAACTCTTTTGCTGGATCGAATAGCATTTGATGGTAATGGTACGGATAATATATGTGTAGAGATTCATTGAAGAGATCGGTGCAGGCGTCGCTGAGACTATTACATTGGTTGGAGAAGCGGCAACACTGGATGTAGACAAATTACTCAACAAACTCACGTGCCTCGTAATATCCTCCGTATTTTCAGCCGGGACTAATACCTCCCTGTAGTCGTCTTCACTTTGTAAGTTTCGTACCGGCCTAAAAAGTAAACAAACCATTCCTACATACATATGCAGATAAATAAATACGATTTCAATAACGTTTCGTACATGGTAATGTATCTGAAACTTACTCATATACATATACCACTAGCGTTGTAAGTATAGCAATGTGTCCTATAGTGCACACTCCAAAAGTCAGGTCATAGTACCGGATCTTGGCGATGTGCATTTGTGCATTTTTGTAGATACATGAACATTTACAGTAACATTTTAGATAGAAAATATTATTGTTCGATCAAAATTTTTTACATAACCAAAACAATATACATTCAATTACTTCATTATCACATATATCTGTAAAACTATATTTTGATAGGATTTTAATCGATTCTTACTCTCTCTCTATTCTTACTCCACCGTTTTGCGATCTACTTATTTCAAATGTTGCCATACTTAATAAATAATATTTTTACTGCCGAAAAGAAGGATTTCATGAACTAATTAGAATATAATTTTAATCTAAGTCTGCTAAAATATTTCCCAATATTTTTTTAGAATATGTGCATTATTAGATATTATCAAGTTAAGGGCTAAAGAGCTATTTATATCGAGTAATTGGAGATCATTTTCTTTCTCGCGTATGTGGACTATGAGAAAGCCTTTGATTCCGTCGAAATTTGGGCGGTGCTGCAGTCTCTTAAGCGGTGCCAAGTTGACTGTCGGTATATCGAAGTGCTGAAGTGTTTGTACAGTAGGGCTACGATGGCTATCCGAGTACAGAACCAGAGCTCGAAACCTATCCAACTGCAGAGAGGTGTAAGACAGGGTGACGTTATATCCCCGAAACTCTTCACCGCTGCTTTGGAAGACGTTTTCAAGCTACTGGACTGGAAAGGATACGGTATTAACATCAATGGCGAGTACATCACTCATCTTCGATTTGCCGACGATATAGTCCTTATGGCAGAATCGCTGGAGGACTTAAGCACTATGCTCAATGACCTCAATAGTGCCTCCCAACGGATAGGTCTTAAGATGAACATGGACAAAACAAAGATCATGTTTAATGTCCATGTCACACCTATGCCGGTGGTTGTTGGGAGCACTATGCTCGAAGTTGTTGACGAGTACGTTTACCTGGGACAAATAGTCCGACTAGGTAAGTCCAACTTCGACCGAGAGGTCAATCGACGGATTCAACTCGGCTGGGCAGCGTTCGGGAAATTACGACATATCTTCTCGTCAGGTATACCTCAATCTCTAAAAACTAGATTGTACAACCAGTGCGTGTTGCCAGTGATGACTTACGGATCTGAGACGTGGTCCTTCACTGCTGGCCGTATGAGGACGCTCAAGGTCGCTCAGCGAGCTATGGAAAGGGCTATGCTCGGAGTTTCTCTGCGTGATAGACTCAGCAATGAGGATATCCGCAGTAAAACCAGAGTGACCGACATAGCCCAACGGATTAGTAAGCTGAAGTGGCAATGGGCCGGCCATATAGCTCGAAGAACCGATAACCGATGGGGAAGAAAGGTTCTCGAGTGGCAGCCTCGTACCGGTAGGCGTAGTGTAGGGCGACCCCCCACTAGATGGAGTGACGACCTGGTAAGATATGCAGGAAGTCGATGGATGCAGGTGGCTCAGGACCGTGCTTTGTGGCATTACTTGGGGGAGGCCTATGTTCAGCAGTGGACTTGTGAAGGGCTGTAATGATGATGATGATGATGAAGAGGTTTTTCCCGTTTCCGACGGGGTAACTAGGGTGGCTCGCGTTAGGACCACGTCTGGGTCTTACATGCGTCCTGTTGTCCGTTTGTGCCCTTTGCCCAATCAATAGTTTGAATTAGCTTTCTGGGTTAGATTAATAGTTGAAAATCAGGTTTAATCTTAGCCTTAATTAGTATGAAGGGGACCCTTCAAGCCGGGGGGGATGGTTACGCGGAAATTAATCGTTTATATTTATAATTTTGTTCGTATACCTAATACTGCTCGCCAAGTGTCTGTCCTTCCTGTATCCTCATATCCCTTTCGTATGCACTGAAGGGGGAGGGGGGTCTAAAAGGTGACGCGAAGCTTTTGACCAATATAAACGCGCGCCCCACCGACATGAGGTGGTGGGATGGCCGACCCAATAAAGGCTCGCGCACCGCCTTTGAGCGCCCTGTTGCTTCGCACCGCTAGTTTCGATCGCATCTCTGGGGCAGTCGCGCCCAACAAACAACAATGCATCACCAGAGCAGAAGCGCTGTTCGTGGTATCAGGACTCCACCCCGGTAAGTGCGTTTCCTTTTTATTTAGTTTTTCATACTTGAGCCTTTTTGTTTTGTTAGCTGACCATAGCCCCATTTTGTTCTTCTTACCGGCTCAAGTAAAAACTTCCTCTCGACCTTGGTGAAGCAATAGATTTGGAAGAGCGAGTGCATTGTCCAAGGCTGTTGCGTGCCACGTCCGCCCGCATACACAGTCCACCTAGCAACATCTCGCGTAATAGGGTCAAGGCCCGACCTGGGAATAAAACTCGGGAACCCCTAGGCCCGTCTCTCAACCAGACTGTGTATTAAAAAGTGTCCATAGAAAACCGTTAAATAAGGGTGGCGGGGACTATAGCTACGGGTTAAATTTTAAAGAATGTGCCGAAAAATATTAGTGGGATAGACGACTTTTTCGGGGTTATATTTACTAAATAAAATTATTTTAGATTTTAGAGCTACTGAGCAGTTTAGCAGCACACTTCAAACCGTCGACAACTGCTAAGTTCATTTCATCCCTGTAGCTACTCCAGCGCTGTTGTGGAAAGTTTTTGAACTGTTATTTACTGCTTACAGATGGAAACTTTTTCAACTATTTTATTATGGGAGTTGGTACACCTTACTTCTACACTCCATACTCTACGCTCCATATAATTATCTTTTATGAGTCCATATTTTTATTTATCTATGTTCTGAGTTCTTCTGATTCTGACTGGAGTTTTGGCGGGAACTTGGTCGTCGACGGATTGTCGCTCCTGTTTTGTCACTTCAATAATGGTTTGAAGTGGATTTTGATTCGTAAAAGTGATGCGATTTTGTGAATTAAGTGTCTGCGCGTGTGAAATATTGAAGAAAACGGCGAAACAAGTGCTTTGATGCTGATATAAAGCTCAAATTATTTTGATCACTTGGGCGCCTTATGAACTTAAGTGGCTGTCGTCGAAATCTCCCAAAAACTTCGCAATGTGACGCATCAGCATATTGTTAAAAAAAATATATAAAAACGAAGATTCCGAAAGAAATGATAGACTCAGAAGAGCTAGAACCCAGAGCCGTAAACCCAGTTAAAATAAAAATATATAAAGTATGATTTTTTTGACTTTCAGCATAATATATTTCTGTAATCTGTATATATTACTCTACTTTATGATAATGTATTATTACCTCTACTCTATGGTTCTGACTTCTAAATGCAATGGTTCTGACTTCTGATTATGAATTTTTTAATAATTAAGTTTTAATGTAAAAAAATATGTACTGAATTAAGATTAAGGGTCAATTTTTATTCGTTTAAAAGCGAAATTGTTTATTTTATAGTTAGTCTGCATATTAAGTTAAATATTTAACAAGATGGTGAGTTAACATCATTATTTATTATAGGTTTAATTAACTAACTCCTGATATTATATTTCTAGAGCTTTGCAGCTGCAGAACACCTAGTCACGAGACTGAAAATGCTACAATTAATTTAAATCAAATAATTAGACCGTGTTGTGCAAAAATGATTTAACCCACAAACTGACCGAACTTACATAGAGGCTTGTTTTTCAGTCTATTTCCAAGTATGCAAGACTTATGAATATATACAAGTAATCCCAAGATCTACATTTAATTTTATTTAAAATGATGTACGTAAAATATTATATTAAGGCACCTGCCAAAAAATTCATTTATCTTTCAAATCTTAACTACTTTGTTTTGTGGATTGCAACATTTCTGCATAGCCCAATAATAATATTTAATCCAATCCTGCATACCAGCCATCATACATGACTAAGATATTGTAGGCTCTTTCTCTGTAGATCGAACAAAACTATTTATATGTGAAAAACACAATAATTACTAAAAATTAATATTTATTATTGGTTGAAATCTTGGAATGTTCACGCCATTCACCTATCTGAACTTTATTATAATTTAAGTCATACATGCTGTTCGATTTATAATTGTTAAAGATACTTTCACTATATTTATAATCAGTTTAGATTGCATAAACGTTGTGAATTATTCTACCAATAGCAATCCATTACGATTTCATATGTCGTCATTGTAACAGCCAGTGAACATACAATTTTTACCTTTACCTTTCGAATCTCAAACTGTTAGCATATCCTTAAATATAATATTAACTATTATACATTGTGACAAAATTATTCAACTAAGTTTTCTTGATATTCTATGTATCATTTCATTGTACACAATTGTATAGGAATGTTTATACATTCTTCAACCACTTTTGAGGGATTGGGCGAGGAAAGGCTGATGTGAACACTTAGTAAAGTTTTAAAAAAAATTGAAATAAAACATTATTTTATGAATTATTCACTGTATAGCATTTCCTAGTATTCTTTTTTTATAGCATAAGGGTGACAACACACAGTCCACCTGATGGTAAGTGGATGCTGTTGTGGCCCATAGACATCTTCAATCAAGAATCTAAATGCAGATGCATTGTCACCCTTGAGGACTCTGCTGAAAATTCTGCTGCATTTTGTGTGAAGGGATGTAGGAAAGAAGGGGTGGGGTAACAATGAGGAGGGCAACTATCCCTGTGAAGAATTTAGTTAAGTGAGAGATTTTATAAATAACATATTTTGGTTTTTAAATTGCTTTCAAGTGATGAGTGGTGTAAAATACAGCATAAACTGGTAAGAACTTAAAAATGCAACAATATATATATATATATCTGCCCAGGCTTTGCATGGGTAATTTCTGGATCTCGACAACAGCACCACCTACCGGGTCCAAATGTAAATCTAAACCATCTAGGGATGGAACCCTACATTGAAGAAGTTTTCATCATTATTGTATCAACATCAATGTCGAATATATACTAACATTGATTAAACAAGTATTAAATCTTGTTCCAGATGCAATTTATGCTGCTGTTTAGCCGACAAGGCAAATTACGATTGCAGAAATGGTATGTGGCCCATCCAGATAAGCTAAAGAAGAAAATAACTAGAGAGCTAATTACGACAGTACTTGCCCGTAAACCTAAAATGTGCTCATTCCTGGAGTGGAAAGATGTTAAAGTTGTTTATAAGAGGTATGTGATGTCAAAAATATATAATAATTTTTTTTCAAAAGTAAGATTTAATCAGTTAATATGGATCAATTTCTTAATTATTAAGACTTGGCTAGATTTATTATCAAACTAGTATACTTACTATCCATTAACAATACTTCTAAAACTAACACATAAAAACTTCTGTCAAAAAGATTTGATTTATTAATTTATAGTATTATTATTATTTTTGAACTTCTTTATGTTCCACTACTACCCTAATCAGTTATATGGTATTTGACTCCCATTTATAATGATTTCTATTGGTCCACAAATAGAATCATAACATGTGATAATCCAGACCAAGTACCATGTGCACACACAACTATTACTAGAGAACATATTTCCCACTTAATACATGCTCATTGTCAAATGCCCGCTGCTGAACACAAGCCATAGCTATAGAATTCCTCATAGACATTTTTGGGACAGTTCCCATTCTTCACAGGCAAGTTAGCAACATCAAAGAAAAGTTAAAGTTAGAGCCCTTATACGTCCCACTCCAGGGCACAGCCCTCTGCTCATTTCTAAGAGGGTTTTAGGGGAAGGAATTGTCCGCTGTGCTACCCCAATGCGTGTTGGCGAACTTAACATGTCTTCGAAATATTTATTTTTCTTATTTCACAGACATACAGGTATTCTCACGATGTTTTCCTTCACCGCAGAGCATGTGGTAATTCAGCAATTAAAATTGCAATTTACAATTTCAATAGTGCTGACGATGATCAAACCCTGTTTGCTCGCATACTGTAAAATTTACAGCAAGCGCTAACCGTCTGAGCTACCGCGGCTCCTTTTTATGTTGATATAGGAAAGATGCTGAGGGCTATCTTCTGTTTCATTTCCCTCTGTCACTTCTTCTAAATCCACAGAATGATATGGAGTACTGGATATTCTTGCACCACTCATACATTAGCTTGCCCTTGACCAACATTTTTATAGTTATCATAAAAATCTAATTACATCACATCTAATGATCTGAGTTGACAAAATTTTAAATACTTTTTTTGTTACAGATATGCATCACTTTACTTCTGCTGTGCAATGGAGCAAGAAGACAATGAACTCCTAACACTGGAACTTATTCACAGATATGTGGAGCTACTTGATAAATATTTTGGTAGTGTAAGTATTTTATTAAAAAATTATATAATATAATAAAATTAGCATTTTTTCCGATGTGGTCACACATTTACTGTCTGCAGTCATCCTCTTTGAAAGGTGCAATCAACCATACCAGATTCTGTAATTTGCATTTTGATAATTTATAAAATAGTGATGCAAAATTTTTGCGGTTTCCTAATGAAATCCTTGCACGTACAACAGTAAATACTTGCAAACTTATTATTTATAACAAATAATAACTACAAAGCTAATACTGTCTAATTGCCGTCACATTCTGAGTTTGCTTCACTTACTGGATGACCTTTTTTATTATCAGGAAAAAATAAGGTGTAATAAGTGAATGGAGTACACGCCTATGGCAGTTTTGAAATATTTTTTTTAACAATTACTTTGCCCTTGAGCCTGTAACCCCGCGGAGTGACAAGGTCAAAGACGCCTACTCTATTGTTTTATTGCCGTCCGGTAGGGTGGAAATGATTTGAATTTCGATAGATTTTAATTAATTTATTAATTTCATTCAAAATTTATGTTTTTATTTTTTGTAAAATATCAGTAGTTTTGTAAAAAAAATAGGGTGTAAACTCCGTTCACATGTTTAGTTTAGTTTAGTTTGCAACGGGCTGTTTTCCGCAACTCCACGTCTCTGCGCGTATTTTGCGTGTGGGCAGGAATAATGTGATTATTCGAGCCATGAGATCTCCCCGAAGAAGTTCAACAGTCCCTTGATGTTGCATGCAACTTCGGGGAGTGATCCCGGCGTGCCGAGATGTTTAGCCCTGTACGTAGCGACCTCCGGACATTTCAGTAGCACGTGGGCCGCCGTTTCTTCCTCCCCCATACATGCCCTGCACAGGGGACTATCTGTAACACCTATAGTAAATAAATGTTTGTTAAAGGTGCCATGTCCTGTGATAGCACTAGTTACTATCCTTATCTGCGGCTTGTTCAGTCTCATTAGAACTTTGGTTAAGCGACTGTTTATTACAGGTAGGGCCTCCCTAGCTTGTCTACAGTCTATTAGATTTTTCCAAAGCTGAGCGTGTTGATTAGTGAAGTGTCTACGTACCATTGAACGAACGTTACCAAAGGGGATTGGTATGATTGGTTCCGGCCCTATGGTGGCCAGAGCCGATCCTCTTCTGGCCAGTTCGTCCGCTGCATCGTTGCCTCTGGATCCACTGTGTCCCTTTATCCATTGTAGAGTCACATTGTTGTTTTTACATACCTCATTTAATCGTTGATGGCATTCATATATTAGTCCCGAGTTCACCCCATTGCAACTCAGAGCTTGTAGTACCGCCCTACTGTCGGTCAGTATTCTGATGGGGAAGTCATTAACCTTCCTAGCATCTATTGCTATGGCCGCTTGAATGATACCCATACATTCCGCCTGAAAGACCGTGTTATAGGTACTCAGCGGTGTGCATATGTGAATATTGAGGTCTTCAGAGAAAGCTCCAGAACCTACACCTTCCTTTGTTTTAGAACCATCGGTGAAAATTCTAAGCTCTTTTGGGCTTAATCCTTCCGGCTGGTTGTTCTCATTTAATTGTATCTTGTATTTCTTATCGAAAACAAATTGTTTAGGAATCCTATCGTATTTGGCTTGTAGGATAGGAATTGCTGAGTAAATTCTATCAATTATGCCTGTATGAGGGACACTATTCTTACTCCAAAGATTTAGGGTCTTGAGTCTGATGGCAGCTAAAGTCGCTTCTTGTTGTATATGTAGATGAAGCGGAGTTAGCTCCAGCATCGCTTCCAAGGCTGCTGTTGGCGTAGTTCTTATGCAGCCTGTGGCAGCCATACATGCCAGTCTCTGGTAGCGCTGAAGCTTCTTAATTGTGGTGGCTTCATTGGTCTTGGTCCACCATACCAGAGCGCCGTATGTGATCATGGGCCGGATTACAGTTTTGTAAAGCCACAGTATGATTTTTGGCGTCAGTCCCCATCTTTTGCCAATCATGTTTCTGCATTGCCAGAAAGTTATACTAGCTTTGTTGATTTTGTTTTCTATGTTTTTATTCCAGTTAAGTTTGCTGTCCAAAGTAAGACCTAAATATTTTACCTCAGAGGATAGCTGGAGTTTTGTGCTGAAAAGACTTGGAAGATGATAGTTATTCAGCATCCGTTTTTGTGTGAACATTACTAAAACCGTTTTATTTGGATTGACGGTTAAGTCGTATTCCCTGCATCATCTCTCCACTATACGGAGAGCCGCTTGGGTCAGGTCGCACACTATGCTAGCTGTCTTTCCCGAGACCAGTATAGTCAGGTCATCAGCATAACCTACTGTATAGAAGTGATTAGTATTTAATTTGCTGATGAGTTCATTAATGACCATATTCCACAGGAGAGGTGAGAGGACCCCACCCTGCGGGCAACCTTTCTTAATTAGGATTGGTTGAGATTCACCAGCAATCTTTATTATTCGTGTACTGAGCATGTAAACTATCCAGTCAATCAGTGCCGGTTCAACTTTATGTCTACTGAGTGCACCTTTTATGCTGGAGAAGTTTGTTCTGTCAAAAGCACCTTCTATATCTATGAAGGAACCTAGACATATTTCTTTGTTTTGGATGGCCCCTTCAATCTTAGTAATTACCTGATGAAGTGCCGATTCTGTTGATTTGCCTAGACTGTAGGCGTGTTGCTTGTCGTGTAGTGGTAAGTTCATTAGCGCCGACCCCCTTAATTCCCTTTCACACATCCTCTCCATCGTCTTTAGGAGAAAGGATGTGAGGCTAATGGGCCTGTAGGATTTAGGGTCAGTGTAATCGCTCTTACCTGGTTTGGGTATAAATGTGATTTTCACTTCCCTCCATCCCCTAGGAACATATTTTAGAGCCAGACAGGCTCTCATTATGGCAACAAGTCTGACTATTAGGGCTTTACCCCCCCACTGTAGAAGTGCCGGGAATATGCCGTCAGGTCCTGCCGACTTGTAGGGGAGGAAACTGTGAATGGCCCAATGGATTTTGTCCATCGTTACCACTCTCTGTGCTAAATTCCAGTCTTCTACTGTTGGTGTCAGTATGTCGTCATGCCGGTTTGCCTCCTGGGTTAAGCAGCAACCTGGGAAGTGCGTTTTAATTAGGATGCGTTGGGCTTCATCCGGCGATGTTGAGTATCTACCGTCGGGTTTCTTTAGAGACATGGATCCCGACGTGTTCTGTTTAGCTAGAATATTCCTTATCCTATTTGCTTGTTTGCAGGTTTCTATGTTGCCGCAGAATTTACGCCACCCAGTCGAGCGTCGATACCTGATACATTTTTTGTATTCAGACTTAGCTTTCTTATATAGTAGCCAGTCTTCATCCATTGAGGTATTCATGGCCCTGTTTAGGGCTTTTCTTACCTTCTTGCGTTTCCTATCGAGTTCTACACCCCACCATTGTTGCTTTACCTCAGCATGCCTTGGTGGAGTGATTTCTGGACATGATTCATGGTAGCTATCTATCATGGCCTTAGTAACAGCTGCTACCTGTTCTTCTAGGAGCGACTGATCTGCTATAGTATTTATCCCCTCAGAACCCGCGAGCGAAGACGTCAACTTATTTAGGTATTTTGTTTTATCCGTCTTGCGGGGATTTCTCCATGGTGGTGTAGAGGGGATATCGACCTGTAGTGCGAAGCAGATCCATCTATGGTCTGAGCATGAGGCCTCTTTCGACACATGCCATTCCGTAATTAGTTTGGCTGCTCCTTCTGTTGCAAGTGTGAGGTCGATTATAGTGCGACAGCGTTTGTTTATGAATGTTGGTTCAGAACCTATGTTTAAAATGGTTAGGTTAGTACTAAATAAAAATTCAACTAAAACCTTACCTCGTTCATTAGGTTTTTCCATTCCCCAAAGGGGATGATGTGCGTTGGAGTCCGTCCCGATCACAACCTCTAGTCCGGTCCTCTCGCAGAAGTTCACCAGCCTGCCGAGGTCATGAGGGGGAGGAGTGTCTTCCTCCGGCATGTAGACCGAGGCGACGACTAACCTTCTCTCCTGTGTGTGTTGTATTGCCACGGCATACATGTCTCTAGAACAGAAATCTGTTAATGGTTGTGCACAGATATCTTTAGTAGTGTAGATACACGCTCTAGGCTTGTCGTGTTCAGGGCTGTAGAATAGCTTACCTTTTAGGTTGTTTAGGCCTTTAATTTTACCAGCCCCAACCCACGGCTCCTGGATTAAGGCTATGGCAGTCTTTTGAACCTCTAACCACTTGCGTAATTGAGCCGACGCAGTTTCGCTGTGGTGGAGGTTGGCTTGCACTAGGCTAGTTTTGGACGAAGGGCACGCCATCATTGATCGCGTCCTCCCCGTCCCCTCCCAAAAATAGGCCTGCCAGAAGATCTCGGGTCTCTTCGTCAGCCACCGAGTCGGAAGTGGTCGGCAAAATGCAGTCCTCTTCGTCACTCAGTGAGCTGCCGCTGAGCCCGGTTTCCACTGGGGGCTTTGGCTCAGTAGTGCAGGCCGTTTCTTCACTGGGCTTGGCCTCCAGTGATTCCACTGTACCGGTAACCGTGGCTCCGGTATCCATGACTTCCGGGCTGTTTTCAACCTCTTTGCTCGGTGGAGTATCAAAGAATTTACCTCCACGACCCTGGAATTTTACGTATACCGCCCCGCATACGCATGCGAGACGGCGTCCGGCCTTCATCAGGGTCGGGATGTGATCCTCCGGCACCGAAACAACGAGGAACCACCCGTCCGTCTGCTTGTCAGCCTTGAGTAACAGCCAGTCCCTGATGTTAACCCAGCGGTTCTGGTACGCCAGCACGCGACCAATGTCACGTGAGTCTTTCCAGGCTCCTTGGGCATCAGGGATTAGGATACCACATTTGACTCTTTGTGGTATCTCTGACTGTTTTTTTATAGTCAGCAAGGTGTTGGATTTAAGGTCGAGGGTAGCAATATTCCCCTTCAACCAGTCCAGAGCCTTCTGATCGTCGCACCACAGTTTCAGGACACCCTCCGTATAAACGGGTTTGCCCCTAAAAACTGGGCCCGACGCATCAGGGTCCTGACTACTCCACGCCTCGCTGATTATCTTCCTCTGTATTGCTACGAGGATGTCGTCTGCTACTTCCTTCGTAATGTGACCTGAACGCGCACACGTTAAGGCCACACCCAAATCTGCTCTAGCAGCGGAAGCGTAGCTCGTATTTGCAGCCTTTGGTTGCTGTCCGAGTCGCACTTTTTTGTGCTCCCCTCTAGGCGAGGTGGACTCTTCCAGCATCCTTTTGGCTGCTCTTTCTTTCTTCCCAGGACGCTTGGCCGCTCGCTGCTTCCTGGCGGATGTCCTAGAACTGGTTCCTGCGGCCGCGACTTCCACTTGGTCTGGATTTTTATCCTTCCCAGCTTCAGTGCGGCTACTGGTTCCAGCTCCAAGCACCCCAGTCGCAGTAGCTTGCCCAGCCTCCTTGGTTTTTGTTTCAGAAGCAGCCAGTGCGGCTCGTTCCCTTCGGCCTTTTTCCCGCTGCTTCTTGTTCTTCTTTTTGGCCTTTCCACTACTGCCTGCAGGGATAGACCCTCCTGATGGTCCGTCAGGTCGGCAAGTCACCTTTTTGGGTGCCTTGCCTTTCCCCTTACGGCTCACCACTTGCCAGGCAGCAGAGAAAAGGTCGTCAGTTCGTATTGGCTCCGCAGTTTTGTCACTCGCGGGCTCCTGTTCTTTTTTCCCCCCCAGCTCCTTGGAACTGGTTTTGGAAACGTTCAGCGAGGTAGTTGTCCCTTTGATGGGGGCACCTGCGCTGGACGGTACTGTCCGTGGAACCGCCGGTTTAGTGACGGTTCCCCCTTGTTCATTGGTGTCTCTGGTAAGCACCTCTGACACCTCTCCCTCTTTCTTTTTGGGCCTTAAATTGTCCATAGTATTTGTTCTTAAAAATTTCATCCCCCCGGCTTCCCACCCTCCATGGAGCCCGCACCTTTGGGAACGCCCTTTTTCAGGCGTTAGGATTACCGGGAGAATATAGGGACGTGAAGTTGGCTCACAGCGCGACATCGGGAGCTCGATCCAGCTGGTAGATGGGGCTGACAAGGCCCATCCCCACCACCCAAATAAACTGTCACTTGCTCCGTCAGCATGGCCTTTACCACCACCCAGCCCCCCTTTTCAGGAAAACTAGGCAGCCCCCACATCCCTCGCCTGCGACCCTCTGACGGGGCACTTGGCCATTTCCCTATCTGTGGCTAGCAGATAGGGCTACCGTTTAGCTTGAAATCCGGACCAAAGAGGGCGTGTTGCCTCTCGCCACTATATACCCCAGCGACGATCGGCTCAACCCTCCAGGACTCCTTCATCCCCGCGTACGGCGCTCGACTGCGCAGGTCCTAGCGCAGGTGGGTGTGTTAGTCCCCCGGATACACCCACTCTCTCCGGCGGAACCGTCCCCTCCTCCTTTCTCATCCGGGCTTGGGACCGGCAATGGCGGAGTTCCCGTTCACATGTTATACCCTATTTTTTTGCAGATGGTGAAAATAAGTTATCTGATATAACAAGAATGCCAACATAAGAAAGTCTGAATACTTTTGACAAAATTTCTTAAAACTTAGGCTGATTTTCTAGCTTAATAGAAAGAAATCATGTCGCTGTAATTTTTAAAGTTTTTTTTTTTCATTTTGTTTTGATATGTTCAATTAAACTGATTGTACAATATAGCCTAAAGTTTTTCATTATTATTGCAAGTTTTTTTTGCTGATATAATCGTCACTGGTTTGTAGAAAGGGTGAATAAGCCATTTTTCTATGATTTTCTTTTTCGTAACAGAACAATTAATTCCTTGGGTCATTTTTTAAAGGTTTTGTAGTAACGGCGAACAGAAAATAAAACAAATGTGTAACGGTGAATATCACCTGTTTGTTGTGAAGCAAGGTCTGATATGCCATATTCGCCCTTATTACAATTTATTAATTTAATCATCAAACTATTTTGTTATGCAAAACAGTGAATAATGTATATTCGCCCTTTCTACAAAACAGTGATTATCTCATTCTTCAGCCTGTAAAATTTGACAGCTGAACATGAGCCTTTCCCAATATAGAGAAGATTTGTCTTAGTTGTCATGTTTGGCAAGTGCATTGACGATCATAGTACCAGACGTCCCACACCTTCGTTGCTATTTCCCGTCGTCAGTCTGGGTGTTTTACGTTCAACGTGAACCAGACGTAAATACCGCCATCTATCTAAAGCTATAAGACTTTTCTGGCATTTCCCACAGTCGACTTTTAAAATTAGGTGATGATTTTTCCTACGCTGCCACCACACGGCCGATTTTTTTTTTATAGAATAAGAGTGACAAACGAGTACACAGTCCACCTGATGGTAAGTGGATGCTGTGGCATATAGACATCTACATTTATCCTCGATTAAGAATCAAAACTCAGATACATTGTCACCCCTGAGGACTAAGATGGAATGCCTTGTTTACAGTAAAAAGGGTCTCCGGATCTCTACACTCACCATACGAAACACAGCAATATTAAGCTGGTATTTTATGAGAGCGTGTCCTTCCCTGGTCGAGCCGACCCATTCGTGCTACAACCATAATATAGCTGCAGCGTGGCCCTAGCACATATAAATATAATCAAATTTATATTACACAGTGATGTTTTCTGTAAATTATTAAACATATATTTTCATGATTCCCATATTTCATTTATATTTATTTCCCGACATAACTTATCCACAGGTATGCGAACTGGATATTATTTTCAACTTTGAAAAAGCATACTTCATCTTGGATGAGCTAGTTCTTGGCGGTGAGCTGCAAGAGACTAGTAAGAAGAATGTACTGAAGGCGATTGCGGCACAGGACCTACTCCAAGAGGTCAGTAGCCAAGACAATGAACTTGTGTAATGTTGCAGTGTCATTTGTATGTGGTACTTTTATGCTATGAGGATCTTCGTAAGATCATATTTGTCTTGAGTGAATATTGACGTCATGTCGTATGCATTCGCTGTGCATGAATGTTCGAAATTATTTTTATTATAATACAATGGGTGCATCTCGAAGAAAAAGGTAATATATCTATTACAAATTGATTACAAATTATAGTCTGGAAAAGTAATAATGAAACACCATACACCTATCACCGAAAAATATCTATATGAAAATTAAAAAAAAGAAAAAGAAAAACTATTCTTTCATAGGTTTGTGAGATAGGTGTAAACAATTTACATTTTGTATTTAGTTTTAGTATGTTTAGATAATCAAAATGTTAAATTTATAACTTTTAGAAGACTTTCATATTAGATTAAGAATATTTGAACAGTTAATACATATTCTGTTCAAAAAAATGCATTTACAAATTAAAAACACACTAAAACTTGTTTTATGACTATGACAGTGTCCAAGTAACTCTAAAATTAAATTATATATTATTGATGAAAGAAATGTAGTTTCATACCCTATCTAGTCAAACTAGCATTAGATGTTTTTTCTCAATTTACATTTAGATGTTATAATAATAGTCACGCAAAAAAGAATATAATGTGGACCAGTATCAAAGAAAAGAAGCCTCGGTAGTGCCTTTGATTATATTAGAGATATATCACTATAATATAAGTAGTGTGCATCGCCCCTTAAAAGATCAATTTTAATTGAATTAATTATTAAAGCACATATCAACTCTCTTTGTAATCTCAGTGCCAAGAGCTTATTGTGAATTTATGATATTTAAAAAATGAATTAAATGTCTTATTAACAATTATTAAATATATTTAGACTAACTTTGAAAGCTAAAATGTTTAATGCCATTTAAAAATTTAAGCTATAAACTGTCAACCAAGCATTCACATCGAAGTGAGTAAAATAACTGGTGTTAATTTTCTTTTGGAATATTATTAACAGAACACTTATTTTATAACAGTTACTTGATTTCATTCATAAGGATATTTGAAACTCATAATCATTGTTTCATTATGAAATTACTACAATAGAATAAGCATATTTATTTCCTATTATATTCCACGCACCGCACTTGGCTAATAAATATCCTGTTTTTGGTGTGATATGCATGCTGGTGATGGTCAGGACCTGAACGATGGATTGTTGCACTGAGGGAGACAAGGAATGAGTCTGTATATTACTAGCGATAGCGATGCAGAACTATGGTATTCATAAACGCTTAGCAACTCACAAATACACTAATTAGAAGTAAAGTGTTGATGCCTTGCATTCACCCATATATTATTATTAAATACTTGTGATAGATATTGTTGGTGGCTTTATAAATATATTCCGTCTTATAAAAAAAGTGTTTTATTGGTAGTCTTGGGCTTAAACTATGGTTTAAAATACTTTGACTAAAGAAGTGTTCATCAGTCATTTTTCGCTAAATTTGACATTTACTATCGCATTCCATGTTAAACATTTTAGTTCGGGTATTTTCTCGCTGGCCTTCATTGAAACATACTCTAGTTTAAACCTGAAACTAATTACAAACTACATTTTGTGATATAATGGATTACGTGAAAAGTATGAGATATCTAAACTGATCACTTGCTTTATTTTGATACTTATATTTGCACCAGAAGTTGTTTAGTTTTACTATTTTTTTAATTTTATTACTAATGTAAGTTAGATTCCTATTTTTATTTTTACAATGAAACGATCATGCAACATAGTGAGCACTATGGGCATAACCTACATTTACTAGGACAGACCCAAGGGTCGCAAAACGCACCCCTCGCCCCTTTCTGGTTACGCTTATAATTAGTATATACACTTATTTTCCAATTTCATTTATTTCCATTATGCAAAGCGTTTATTAATGCCTTTCACAAGTAATCTTGATTATGAATGTTTCGCTTTCGTCCAGGTTGCGCATGCAAACAGTTGCTTATAAATTGCACAGTTGCACTTCCAATATTTTATTTACATAGAATTATTGTATTCAAGTATTTAGTACATATGCTAGCATATTATATATTTATTCCCATTGCGCTATAATGCCTCATACTATCAAATTAATACTTACATATTAATAAATTTAAACATTTTAAACAATCTATAAAATGACCTATTTTTAAATTTTCAGTATTTTTAAGCATATTATCAAACATTGTAATCATGGAGCTATTGGTGTAAAGTTGTTTTTAGATGTATGTATACATAACAAGGCTTTATTATTCATGTAGCTTTGAAACTTCTAATGTTGTAATGTGGACACCGTTTTACAATTGTTATTTATTAAAAAATATTTGGTAACAAGAATAACTTTAAATGCTTTCTATAATAAACTAATCAAAGCCGTTAATTGATATATAAAAATTAAATGTAAATTATTCTAGTCTGTTTAACTATTGCTTTCTTAATTTTTCTTTGACATTCTTTGATAATTTTTATTAATGGCCTAATAGGATAATAGCAAGAAACGAATCAGTAAACTACTATAATACCGCCATCATAGCCTAGTTGAAAAAAAATAACCCAAATACTAGTCCGCGCTGCCTTTCACCAAACTAAAATTTTCAATTGTTCTTTCTTTCTTTGCCAATGGACTCGTACGGTTGTATTTTTGCCAGTGTCAAGTAATAAGCTCTGATCTGTTTAAAACTTCTACACTTTTACACAATACGTTGATGTGTCACATTGTGACATTTTTGGGGGATTTTCACCAGATAACTCAAGGCTCCTAACAGATGAAATAACTTGAGATTCCTTGAGTTCACATGTGCAGACATTAAATACACAAAATTGCTATGCGTCGGCGATCAATTCCCGCCAAAACTCATTTTCAATTGTTAAACGTTACTGCCGGCGGCCACGACACTTTCCTGGCATTATTATACGTTTTTCAAGTATTATTAACAATACTCATAGTAATGTGTTCTTATATTTAAAATTATATTTTTGGCGGAAATATAACTCGTATCAATTTCATTTTCTTTGATATCAATATTAAAACACAAGTTTAGAAAAGTTCGTAATTTTCATTCCCATGCAGGGGACAAAACATAATACAATATATATACTATTTAATTAATACATTTTCTCTAATAATAATATATTAAATGCTATTTTGCAACATTTGCAATGGAAATCTCACGCAAATGGAATCGTTTCTGAACTATGGTTTTTTATCCTTATTTATCAGAATTTAGTACATAATGTCTCGAGTACTCTGCGAATAAATATTAATTATATGACAGGTAATTCGGTGTCCTTCATTTTTATGTCTGCTGTTTCTGCATTTACTGTAATGGATTGTCAAAATACATTGGTTATATAATTAAACTCTGTTTTTTTGCATGTATCCGCTCCTAACTGTTGCTTGCGTGGCAAGATCTTTCTGTTTAATCTTCTACTTACAAATTTTAATCTTGTTACATATTAGCAATTTTGCTTCTCTAACAAATTTTGGCTCAATCTTGCTGCGTGGGTACTTCCCGAGAATTAAGGTGTGGTATAATACGCTAACTGATATAACTTAATCACTTCCACGGTGCTCTTAAATTGTTGACTACGCTCAATGTTTAAAATACATTCTACAAAAACATGTTGAATGGTAGTTATCGTTTTCTATACGAATGTACTAAAAGCTAAAATAAATATAGTCAACTTACATAATTAATTTGTGGTCACCTACTTTTAGATCTACAAAATAATACAGGTTATAAAAAAGCAAAAAAATATTTAGAATTACTTGTGATAGGACAGCGGAACCAAACTAATTATTATGCTTGACGAATACCTTTTGTGGCGTGTGGTGTGATAGGACGAGACGGTGGACGCGGCGCTGCGGGACGTGGGACTTCTCTGAGCCTCGGCCCCGTCACCGGAGATGACTTCAACGAGTCTTCCTTGAAACTAAACCAAGATGCTAATAATTTAAAAAAAAAACAGATTTGAAATATTAACAAAAATAACTTTATAAAAGTGATTTAGTGGATGTGTGGCGGACGAGGAAATATTTTTGTATCAAACGCAATGAATTTATTGTACAATCACTCGATTCGTTCTAGACAATATCATTCCATATTGATTTCTTATATTTACACAGACACTACACATTGAATAAAACAAATAATGCTATAGTAAAAATAATAATAATATAATATTAACTATCCATTTAATTAATAACTTATTTTTAATTTCCGACTTTGTACTTGCGACACCTTGGTCACCGTGGTACCGTGTTGGAGGATACGGACTTAATATTAATTTTTAGTCTAATCTAGTCTAGATCTACGCAAAACGACCTTAAAGTCTTACAGAATTACGTAAGCTATGGTTGAATTTCATTTTATTAATAATAGGAAGTTTTAACTATTAATTTTATTAATCAACTTCTGTGTCGTGATGTGGGAGTATAAAACATTTAAAACATTGGTAATTAAAAGTAAGTTATAGTCTGTACAAAGATAGTGTCGGTACACCCGGAGGCGCACTTATTATTTTGCTTTTAATTTATTATTTATTACTATGTTTGTTTAATAAACTTTTTTCTATCCTAAGAATAAAATAAAATGCTATTTTACTCTTATGGTTATTGTAATAAATACGAATACAAAATAATAAACACAGCGGTAGCAAGATCCTTTCACAATGGTATTTCATTTTAAAATGCCAAATTTCCTGCGGGTGTACGACGCACGTGGGGCGACCTTTGATGTAGCGTTTGACAAAATTTGGCACATGCCAAGGCGACGCGACATAAATGCGACCGTATCTCTAAATGCATTGAAGTTCGTAAAAATTGGCCATGATTCCATATTTAACATTATTTCTTGCATACAAATAAAGTCTGCACTGTGTACTTGCAAGTAAAGTCATACGCATTAATCTAAATCGTTAGATTTTTATAATATGTATTCATAAAGTAATAAATGTAAACAAATATTTTTCTAAAGTAAGTATAATATATTCAAATATTTAATAAATTTACAAGGACTTCGTTAAATAGTACTGGATAATACAAGTTACAACTTTATTCAATTATGTATTGAAATTAAATATTAAATTTAAAATATTTCGTTCAGGGTGTTTTCAAAGTATGGAATGTATAATTCAAAGCCGCTTCTATTATCAAGTTTCTACTTATTGTAAGACAACGCAAAAAGTATAGGAATTAAGAACATTTTTGTTTTTAATGTTATTTGATTTTATGAATCACTTATTTTGACGTGACTTTGAATATTATGTTTTTTTTATTTTCAAGTATAATTATACAAACCCTTTTAAAGTTGGTGACTATACCAAAGTGGACCAATAGGTGCATTTTATTTATATTTTTTTTGTTAGAATGTAGTTGTTATTTTTTAATCGAAACTAACCATTATTTTTTTTAATTTTAAGGTGGCTGAAAACTTCTGAACCTAACGATTCTCTAAGTAAAATTATAATAAAATTTACCATTGAATACAAACCCTTTAACTTTAATGGAAATTTGTAAATGATGTGTTATGAATTATGATACAGACCATTTAAAAATCCCCATTAGTCTAGCGTAGGACGTGTTAATGTTTTAAATCATAAATGACGCTTATGCAAGACAGAAAAATCATTTTTCTAACGAAAGTGGTACGTACGTCGTCAAAGGTAATCAGCCATTATCGTTTTATTCGACAAATAATTTCACGTTGGCTTTAAAACTCCTATACAGGGTTATTTTTCGAAGAGTGGCGAAATTTTAAACTTAAGCTCAAATATATATAATGATATACCGTTATTGCAGTTTTTAAAGATACGTATAGTAAATAAGGCTTCTACTTTTATTTGAAATTATCTCAAATTGAATGCGATTTATGGGCAACAACGTTTTTGCGTACCGATCAATCCTTACGAATGTGTGCGTGCGCAGTAAAATCAGTTAAAATAATGCATTACCACGCATTTTGAATTTAAAAGATAAAAAGGACAGAATGTTGAGATATTTTTTTATTAATTTTTCTTCGCCATTTGCCCATATTACTCACTGAGGAGGTTCAGAATAAGTAATATAGGTATATTATTCCGAACCTTCTCTGCTAATTTGGTCGGTTATTGCAAAATAAGCCTGTATATTTCATTTAAGCCTTGAATTTCTTTATTAAATTTCCATAACGTGTAATATGTTATTAAATTATTTTATCTATTTGATCATAATCATATGGTTTCCTTTTATATTACACTGTACTCTTATAACTTGCAAATCCACATAACTCTGTATTCTTCGGAGTACTGTGCGCAAAGTTTGACATATCTTCGTGTAGCAGAATTCCATCACTTATTATTGTCACTGTTATCTAAATCTGTGTCCAGATCGATCTATCTCTGACTTTCCGCCTCTAGCTTGTTTTATATAGCCTTAGGTTTGGCCTGAGTCCAACCAACAGAAGATAATTGCCCCTTGTAGTGTAACGACACTCATGACCAATATCGAATAAGGAAAGAGACGGTAGTCCATTCTACCTATAAATGAAATCATTTTTTGTGTATTTTTTTCCATCTCTTATGAGTATGAATTTTGTAACAATTTCCAAACTTTAATTTAACTAAATACCAATCATGGTTCAATTTCTCGAAATGTCATTTAGCTTAAAAAATTATTTATTGTACTAATATCTCACACAATCTCACAGAATACCAGCGTGAAATAGCAGCTTAATGCTGCTGTGTTTCGTATGGTGAGTGTAGGGAGCCAAGGACCCTTTTTACTGGAAACGAGGAATTACACCTTAGTCCTCACAGGTGACAATGCATCTGCATTTTGTAGTTGAGGATAGATGTAGATGTCTATGGACCGCAGCAACCATTTACCATCAGGTGGACTGAGTGCTCGTTTGTCACTCTATCCTACAAAAAAATTAAAAAAGTAAAGTGCCGTGTAAAGGCGGCGCGACTTGAGAGTATCCACTACCCCATATCATGCAGTGGGTGTCGCAAGAAGCGACTGAAGAAAATGAGACAGGAGATGGGCAGCGGAATCATCAAGGTAGCTCTATATAATGAAAAAAAACTGCATTTGCCAACCCGATTGCAAAGCATGGCAACTATAGCAAATATCTACTTATGAGTCAATCTATAGAGGAAGTTTATGTTCAATAGTAGATTTTAGATTTTTATTGAGTTAACTAAGCTACCTACTGGAAAAGTGAGAACGCCTATCACACTGGTGAGGCACTGGCTTTAGGTTCAGAACTTTTCAGTAACTCTTTTTATTCTGTTTTATTTAATAACTAATTAGATTTGTTTTGAATTACAGTATTTTTTGAAAGCTTTCTAATTTTTGTTATTGTTTAAAAATTTATTTTATTGAATTGTTTGAATTATTAATTTAAAAGAAAAATCATTTTACTAGCATTTTGTTACATTCACAATCATATAAACCGGCTCTTCAAAAATTACAGTATAAGACTAATTTGGTAATAAAATAAAACTCCTTGACGCTTTGTAATTTATGAAACGCTGGCTGATAAAAAAGGATTTTAGTATTATCATTTGATGGATGAAATTATAATATAAAAATCGTATTGTGCGCGACTGATACAATGAACCGATGTACCGATTGTACTCCATTTTGAAATTAAATACATGCAGTGTGAATTTTTTTTAACTGGCCTTTTTATTTTTCATTAGTGTTATATATATATATATATATATATATATATATATATATATATATATATATATATATATATTTCAGATCCAAATGTGTTCAACTAAAAGTTACATAATCAACCCGTCAAAGCTTTCTGATATATAAAAATCTATAATTGAGTATTTGAAAATGTTGCTTTGCTTGTTCAACTAACGGGTTAGCACATGTGATGGATACACTCCATAATATATTTTCGTTAAGAAATGTTATTTTGTTTTCGTCAAAAGATGGTTCCTTTTTGGACAATGACTAAGAAATAAAATGTGCATTTTTTGCACAGTTGCCGAAAAGCGATAGCTCGGTCTAATACCGACCACGAGCAGCACTTGCTCAGTGATGGTCCTTGTTGCAGGAGGAGACACCGCAGGGCTTCTTCGAGGACCACGGCCTCGGCTAAGAGATCTGCGCCGCAACCTCACACTCACGGACTGTTCTTGGATACTTAATACAATAGGCAAGCGATATTTGTGTAACTGACAGGTAAAAAAATAAACAAAGTTTAAGTAACATTACAATAAAATATTTGGAAATTATTTACGGACTTACAGATTATATACTTTGTGTATTTGATAACGTGATCTCTGGATATGTTCGTAGATATGGACTGTAGAAGTAAGGAGTACAGACTATGTATTGAAGTGTCCGTAGAAAACCGTTAAATAGGGGTGGCGCCACTGTAGCTACGGGGTAAATTTTAAGGAACGCGCCGAAAAATATTAGTGGGATAGACGACTTTTTCGAAGTTATATTTACTAAATAAAATTATTTTAGATTTTAGAGCTTCTGAACAGTTTAGCAGCATACTTCACACCGTCGACAACTGCTAAGTTTATTTCATGTAGCTGTTTCTTGTAGCTACTCCAGAGCTGTTGTGGAGAGTTTTTGAACTGTTATTTATTGCTTACAGATGGACACTTTTTCAACTATTCTCCTATGATAGATTGTTCTCCTTACCTCTACACTCCATATTCTTTTGCTATGGCTTCTAAGCTTCTAACTAATAGCGAGTACAATATGAAATTTTCAAAACTAAGTTATTTAAGTAGTCAAGATTTTTTTTGTAAAATATCGGTACCATAGGCTTCTACTCCGTTCACCTGTTACATCATAATTCCAGCCGGGCTAGCATGAGCCGGAGAGAATATATCCCCGGAGAGAGGATATAATTTTTATCCCTTGCTTAGTTTTATCCACCCTGCGAGCATGAGCAAGCGACAAAAATTATATCCCCCGATTATATCCACCGATTATATCCACTGACAAGAGATAAAATTATCTTATCTCTATAGTATATCCCCGTTTGACATAACGAGTAGACATATATCTCCCCGTCCGTAGCATGAGGTTAAGGGAAAGAGAAAAAATTATCCCTTTTTGACATTTGAAAGGGACAATTTTATCCTCTTTCGCGAACGTGGGTTTAAGTTTATCTTCAAACCATTTTAATACGAAAAAGATGTCTCGAGCCTACTGCAACTACATTTTCGTGTCAGAAATTGAAAAACAAGAAAGAAAATTACACCAGCGATCGATACTTGATCAGAATACCTAATCTATTGGAATTCTCCGACAACGAATTTCTACGCCGGTTTCGGATGCTCAAAGATTGTTTTGTATTTGTGTAAAGAACTCTATGAGGCTTTAAAGCCTATTAATTCTGTGGATGGACTACCAGTGCATATTGAAGTAAGCATCTATTACAACCACCTTGTCCAAAAACATCGTATATTTGCAATCAATACATGTGGCTTATGTAACTTATCTTAATATTTTTTCTAGGTAGGTAGTTTACATTTTTCAGTCTCTTGGCAGATGGTAGTTACCTACTAGAGAGGTACGATTCAAGACCATGGCATGGCTGTTGTTCAAACAACAAATAATCAGGAAATACTTGACCTAAATTATTGGGGCCATCATTAGAATGTGTGGAGCAATATACTTTAATTAGCCTCTTGTGTAGGTAAATACAAGTTTAAAGACTAATATACATAATATTAGGAATACAAATAACACAATACTCATGATTATAAAATTATTTATTCCTTGTTTTGTTTGAAATCATTACATTTTTATTCTTCATGTTTCGTCATTTTCAATTAAAATTAAATCTTTGTGACTTAGAGTAGACATCAATTTTGATGTATTTTGTAATTTTCTTATAATGGCAGTAATTGCGGGGATAATTTTTTTTTTAATTTCCTCAAGAGGTTACACCACCTCCAAAGGGTCTGTATTGTCCAGTTTCGAAATTGGCTTAATTCTAGACACATATTTTTTTAATAAATGCTATCACAAGCGAAGTAATACCTGCGATTTGATACAAGCAATGTATACTTAACTTAAATATTATATAAAAGAAAATAAAGAAAGAATTAGAATAATAGAAAAAATAAAAACAAGGCAGAAATACGCTTAAAATAAATATAACAAATATTATAAATGACATATCGTTTAACAAAAATTATTAACAGTTTAGCAATATAATAAACAAAAGGTAAAAGAAAATATAAGTTAATGTAAATCTACTTAATCTTAAAAGAAGTTTATAGCTGGTATAGTTTATAGCTTTATACTATCGTACAAAGATGTTTTATAAAACATCTTTGCTATCGTATATTATCTATACGCGGGGATAAGTTTATCTACTGTCGATATTATATCCACCATAGGCCCATGCTCGCAGGGTGGATAAAGCTTTGACATAGGGATAAGACAATTTTATCCCTTGTCAGTGGATATAATCGGTGGATAAAATTTTTATCCCCCGCGCATGCTAGCCCGGCAGACTGTAAAAAAGGTCATGCAGTATAATTATAGTTCCTCAAAATCTAACTTCATAGGGACTATAAAAAGCTCAAATTTAGAATAGCAACCTAAATTTCTTAAATTTTTTTAATGTGTATTATGAGGTTTTGAAGTTTTATAAATGTGACAATTTTTAACTATCTACTTAATTAGGTATAAACATTTTTGAAAAAAAAACGCTATGAATTTTCATTGCAGAAATTTTTGGTAAAAATTATTTCAATTTTATTTTTGTTGTAAATGTCTCACGGTTGTTGGCAATATTTTAATCTCATTACGTATTCATATTAAAACCATATTCATAACTATTTATTTATGTTCAAACTATGTATTGTTCTTAAAACAGATTAAATAAATACCAGTAATGCTAATAACGTCACTGATATTCCCGGTAACCACGTCAAAAAAGCATAATCGAACGCCGGATTTGAACCCACGACTCTCCGAGCTTACTTTCCGCTCACTAACCATTAAGGCTATTGTCGCTTCTTAATTAAATTAGCTTTCTCGTAACGATACGCACACACTGTGTACTCCTATACAATTCAACTCAAGTACGTACTATAACGTGAAGATTTTAAGAATGTTAAACATTTTTCTATATTTTAAAACATATTATGTATCTACCCTGTCCGTATGTTTATATTTATAGGTAATTAGTATTCATTCAACAAATAGGAATATAGTTGTGTAAAGAAAATACTATAGACACTATATGCACGAAAGTGAAAAATTGTTTAAAAATATGGTTGTTTCATTTCATATTTTGGTTTTAGTTTCTTTGGTCGTTTAGGATTTTAAAAAAAAGTAAATAATTTATAATAAAATCTTTGTTTAATTACTTTAAAACTCTTGGACGCGTGAATACTTTACAACGCAAACCGAATGTGCATTTATTTATTATGTAGTTTAATACATACAGCTTACAGTGATAATTCGCATACGGTGAGCGCTTACGCTGGGCCATGAAGTTGTATAGTCTATAGTATATTCTCATAGTTCGTACGTTCCGTTCGCAAAATTTCACGCTTTGAGGCAACTATTACTTAATTTCTTTTTTGTATTATTTAGGTATATTTAGATAATATTGATATTTTGTGAAAATATTTATTAGTATCTGTGCCAAAAACTTTTATCAAGTAGGCTTGTTCCTATTATGAAAGTTAAGGTTTAAAACTTTAAAGTGCCAACTGAGTTTACTCCAAGTCTCGGCAAATTGAATGTTAGATCGGTCTCTTAAACAAAGTATTACCAGAGCGAACGAGACTACGGAAGCTTTCTCGTAACATACGCACATAACAGCGGAATTTTTTATACACTAGTCGTAATAATTAAGGGATATAAAAAAATTTAAAAAACTTTTTGGTGATTTTCAACAAGATGTAACTCCTAGGAAAATGATCGTACAGCAAAAAAAAAAGAAAGAAAATTGTAGCTCAAAATGTGAAAACTTTCTTTCGAAGGAACTACCGAAAAAAAATCTAATTGTTCTTAATTCTTAGCTTCAATTTTTTTTTTTCATTGTTCCACTAAAAAGCTCTTTTCGAAAATTTAATGCCCTCTAATTTGACGTAATCAAAAATATTTGCAGCGGAGTTATAGTAAATCAAAGCAAAAAAGTTTTCTTTTTTTAACTTTGCCCCTCAAGAACTTTTCTTCGATGATTTTTACATGAATCCATTTTTTATTTTTATATCTCTTAATTATTGTGACTAGTGTATAAGAAAATTCTGCCGAAAATTCTGTAAGAACAGAAAAAGTAAGGATTGATGAAGATGCCCGCGTCGGTAGTGCTAAATATCGCGGTATTTACTTTGTGTACTACTGTCGACTGTAAGTAGGTGAATCTTGCGCTTGTTTACGTACTTTGTATGAGGCTTCCGCACTTTTGTTCACTCTGATATTACTTCATGTATTGTATACGTTATGACTAAACGCTGAAGTGTGAACGAGCCTATGTTTAGCTAGCTACAACTGCTACTCTTGCATAATAACATGATACCTAAGTCGGACGTTATAGCGGCGTGCTTGTACACTGTACCAAACGGAGTGATGCTAATCTTGTGAAATTCAACGCCTCCAAAACACAAGCGTGTCTCTTCACTGCAAAAAGGAGCCAGCTCATCTTTGCTCCTCCTTTCCCAAATGTATCACTGGAATACACCGACCGCCTCCAGTTGCTGGGAGTTGAGATATCCTCAAATCTGAACTTCGGACGGTTCATTGAGTCCAAGGCCAAAGCGGCTGCAAGGAGGCTAGGAGTCCTTGCAAAGTTGCGGCGATACCTTACGCCGGGACAGATGCTTACTTCATATAAAGAGCAAATCCGGTCGTGCATGGAGTATTGCTGCCGTATAGGGGCTGGTGCTGCGAAATGCCACCTAGCGGCCTTGGACTCAATGGAAAGGCGTGCTAAGAGGCTTATTGGTGACCCGAATTTGGTTGAAACCAATCGTACCAGCCTCGAACGCCGGCGTAAAGTAGTCAGCCTTTTGGTCTTCTACAGGATACATTTCGGAGACAGTGCGCAGGAACCGCAAAATTTAATTCCTCCTTCTCCCTTCCACCATCGGACAACCAGACGTTCGGCCAGTCTCCGCCCTTTCGTTGTTGACTTACCGCGCATTCGAACCATACGGTTTGCTACATCGTTCGTCATGCGTACAGCAAAGGAGTGGAATAAGCTGCCAGCATCTGTCTTTCCATCCCATCACAATGTGGGTGTCTTCAAAGCAAGAGCGAATAGGCTTTTGATAAGTCAGTGCGCTTCACCTGCATCACCACTTACCGTCAGCTTGGATTGTAGCTAAGTACTGGCTTAAAAAAGTTAAAAAAAATATTATTTACTGTTATTCATTGTGCATCACGTGACTATTATTTTATATTTGATATGTAACTTAATTTGTCGGATTACAAGGTACTATTTTTCAAAAAGTTCCGGACTACCAGGGCTGTGGCAGTACTCTGTAATCCGACAAATTCGATAATCCGACACCGCCTTGCAAAACGTTGGCGGATTACCGTGGGTCAACTAGTATATTATTAGACGGGTTTTGCGGCCTTACACATAACTTACGGTCAACATCGCCCGCTATACAAAAATGGGCGCACGCAGGAAAATGCGCCGTAGATCGAGCGGAGGCATCTCATTCCACGCGAATCTCATGTTATTCTGCGCGTGTAACAGGTGCAACCAAACTCATGTTAGACATGAGCGAAATACAGCCGACTCACCCCCTAATCACAAGATCACAACAAATGTTTTGGCAGCCGCACCTTAACCTACTGTCGCTATTACTTGAAAAAAAAAAATTCGTATTTTTGACAATGTAAATAGAAGTCACAGTCATTTTAATTTATAATTCAGACTTTAAAATACATAGTTTTACCCTAAAGCACCTACTTTACACCTAATTTTCGCTATGAACATACTGAATACACCTAAGTTTTACCAACCGTAACCTGCTCACATACTGTTTAATAATTGCTAATTCCAGGTGTAACCGCACTTCGGCTTTTAGTCATGACCCATCTAAATAAGAGCTACCTTAAGCTGGGTTCTAATGATAATACGGGGATTGATCAAATCTATAAAAGTGATCTATATCGAAACTGTATGTGTAATGCTATACATCTGTTAATTAACATTTTCAACTACACCGTAACACAAAATATTCTCAATTGAAAATAATTACGAAATTTAAAAAATATTGTTATTTATTAAGTTACTACAATGGGTGCGTTTGGCAGAAAAAAGCGCTAGCAAGCGCTTGTAAGCAAAATGGCGATCGTAAGCGGTAAGCGCTGTCAAATCGTAAGTAGCATTTTCATAGTAGTAGTATTTTCCTCCAGGACACGATGTTAGTATCAACCGGAGAACCTAACCTAATTTAAATATATGTTTGTAAAGTATTCATATTAAAAACTTACCAATCATAAATTTTTAATAACATGTATATGTTTATTCATGTCATTATATTACTTAAAACTAATATTGCAAAAAACAAATTATAAACTCTACTTCAAAACAAATTAAATAAGCAAAATGGCGGATTGTGTCAGCGCTACAGAAGTAGCAATCGTGTCCTGGCCGAAAACTATTTCAGCGCTTGTAAGCGCTTGCTAGCGCTTTTTTCTGCCAAACGCACCCAATATGTCATGATCAATACAGACATTACAATTATGCAGGGTTATTTTGCAATAACGAACGAAGGTTTCAGAATAAGTAATATAGACAAATGATAAAGAAAAGTTAATTAAAAAATTCCAAACGTTCTGTCCTTTTTATCCTTTAAATTCTAAAAATGCATGGTAATACATTATTTCACTAATTTTACTACATTCGTAAGAGTCGATCGGTATCTAGTATAATTTCAAATAAAAATAGAAGTCTTATGATCTTATTTACTCGTATTTTCAAAAACTGCAATAACGGTATATAATTATTTACATATTTGAACTAAAGTTTAAAATTTGGCTGCTCTTTGAAAAATAACCCTGTATATTTTTCAGATTTTACAATCTATGTACAATAATTGTATTATTTCTTTTATACTGTATATTGTCATTTTGTGTAAACTTTCCCATATCTAAATTCATATCTTGGGTATTTTAGATTTGATAACTTTTGGAAAAAAAATAGGAACCTAAAAAATTTTGGCTGATACAAAAATTTAGATAAATAAACTATTGAACTTTTTATTACCCTGTTTCTTTATAGTTATACTAGTTAAAGGTTAAAGTTACAGCTTATATATGTCCCGCTGCGCGCAGGCCTCCCCTCATCTCCGAAACAGCTGCAATTAGCTCTGATTGTGAGCGCTTACTGTAAATTATACTAATCGGTGAACCTTATTAAGGTTAAAGTTAAAATAAAACAAAAAATAATTTGTATAGATATAATTTTTGAAAATTCAAGACAATACAAAATATCTAAAAGTTAAAATAAAAACTATATAAAAGTTACCATATAAAACACCTTATCAAATTACATTAATATAAAAAAGACCAGTTCAGTCTTTGAAAATAGTAATTCAGTACATAAATTGTTCCCTTAAATACAATTATAATTAAATCACCAAAACAATGTAGATACAATCGAGTGTCTTCATTGTGGTGAACAATATTACTTATGTAATTCTAACTTATATACATATACAAATACAACTAAAGACATTATTGTGGATTGGAGTCCACAGGTTTGTTGGATTTCCCTTCGGGTGTGGACTTCACTTTGCTGGCAGTTGTCGGAGATGATGGGGGAGTTCCAGCAGGGGCTTGATTGGCATTAGGTGTCGGTTCGGCGGGGTTGCGTTCCCTTGGCTTTTCGTTTTCGTGCTACTCATTGGTCACCTTAGCCAAGTGGACTGCCGCTAACAAAGCTGTGATGTATCGTCGTACATCTAATTCCATACCTGCATGAAAAAATAATATATATATTTAAAAAAAAGAATTTCAAATACCTTCAGTTTATTGTAAGCAGTATTCATCTATTGCAGCCTATATACCTAATTACGCTATTGAACATGGGCCTTCCTCGTAGACTGCCTCATTGAGAGCATTCGCCATAGCTGCCACGCTTGGCAGGCAGGTTGGCAACTACTGTTTATTATTACTTTAGTTATCAGGAAGCTGCTGCTGCCCATCTCCCGTTTCAATTTCCTTTTCTAGCCTCTTACGACACTCACTAGACGATATGAGATAGTGCATATTCTTACACCGTCACTACATGCTTCAAAAGTATGTTATACAGCAAACATGAACTAATATTAATTCTATGTGGTAGAGCTACGCTGCAGCTATATTATGGTTGCAGCACGAATGGGTCGGCTCGACCGGGGAAGGACCACGCTCCCACAGAATACCAGCGTAAAATAGCAGCTTGATGCTACAGTGTATCGTATGGTGAGTGTAGAGAACCGGAGATCCGTTTTACTGGAATCAGGACATGATGCATGAATAGAAGATGTCTGGGCTACAGGATATCCATTTACCATCAGGTGGAATAAAAGTTTATCGATTGTTAAAGTAAATGCCAGAAAGAAATCTTTTGGCTTTCCATAGGTATAGTGGTATAACCATATCTTTTATGTCAGACGAAAACACCCAGACGACGACGGGCAGCAGCGTCACAAGTACTGCTGGTACTGGCATACCAAGAGCAAAGATTCAAGAAAAATTCTTCCTCTCTAGCAGTCGACTTGTACGGGCTTGTAAACTGAAGGTAGTCGTGGTTATGACATTAGAAAGTCGAATACTTCTGTAAAGTGCTCGAAACGTCAGGAATGTAAAGTAAGTTAATATACGCGATAAAATCCGTATGTATGTGCTGATGAAGATATGCTAAATAAATACATACCCGACTTTCTAAGTTCATTTATCTTGCTTGCAAGATTGGCCCAGACCCGGCGAGCTGCCACTGCGCTCAGTCTGCCCACGGTCTGCACAGTGTGCAGCGCTGGGTCGTTGCTCGCTGGCACTATTTCACCTGAAAATTAAATAAAGGTTAAGAAACTGCCTTCATAAGTCCCACAGCTGGGCGTAGGTTACAGATTATGGAGGAGATTAGTCTTATCACACGTTATTCAAACGTCCTTGGAATATTTTATTACTAGGACAAAGGACTTCAAAATTTATAGATAACTACTTTGCGATGGTGAGATTCGAACTTCTTTATTATATAAAATGAGGATAACAAACGAACACCAGCCCACCTGATGGTAAATGTCACGGTTCCGTGGCGTAGTAGCTTAGCAATGAGTTCAGCGCGGATTGCCGCGGGTTCGAATCCCGCACGGAACAAGTATTTGTATGGCCTACAAGTAGGTAATTGTTCTGGGTCTGGATGTTTGTCCTTGTGCAATATATGTATGTAAACTGCCTCCAAAATACAAGAGATAATCCAACTGGGGGTAATGTTTTAAAAAAGTACTGTGTACTCTGGTAAGAATCAGAATGCAAATGTATCTTGACCCCTGAGGACCAAAATGGGATGCCTTATTTCCAGTATTAAGGGTATCGTATCACTATATCAACCATATGAAATATAACAGCGTTATGCTGCCATTTTACGCTAGTATTCTGTGAGTGTGGTCCTTCCAGAGTCGAGCCACAATGCTTTCACAGAACACCGACGTAAAATAGTAGCTGTGTTTCGTATGGTGAGTGTAGAGAACCGGAGAGCGTTTTTACTGGAAAAGAGGCATTACATCTTAGTCTTCAGGGCTGACAACACATCTGCATTTTGATTAGCAAACGAGGGTAGATGTAGATGTCTATGGGCTACAGCGACTACTTAACAGGTGGACTGTGTGCTCGCTTGTCACAATTGTCTTATAAAAAAAGGGGTTTCTGGTTTTCTACACTGACCACACACAACACAGCTGCATTGTTACCTTAATACGCTAGTATTCAGTGAAACATGGTCCTTTACCGGTTCAGCAGGCACATTCGTGCTGCAACTACATTATATAACTACAGCGTGGCTATACCGATAAACATTAACACGGAATAAACTACTCCTGGCATCATTCTCTATCTGTTTGTGAAGTTCGAAGATCAACGTAACATAATTCATTCTATCTATAAGTGACAAAAATTAAAGAAGAATAATAATAGAAAACTGCACTCACCATTTTGCTCTTGAGGTTCTACAGGTGGTAAATACTGATCCAAAAACTTCATGGCGTAGGATGCGCCCATGTCGACACCATGTATTGCCTTTTGACCGTAGGCGGTAGACAACAGAGCATTGGCCTTTGCCCAAGAGAGATCTTTAAGCGATTGCACGCGCTGTCCCGCCGCTGCACGCGCTACGTACACCTGGAACAAGCACGACATCATAATATAAAATTGTGCCTTAGCGTAGGTACCCCAGCGTGTTGCTACCGCAGAAGAAAAAATAGTGGAAATAACGTTTTAAATTTGGGAGAGTCACATTGTAGGTATTGAGAACATGCATTATTTTTACGTTCCATTTTTGTCCTATTAACTGCGTGGTACAACTAAAACCATTATTAAATCGAGATATTATTTACAACATTTACTTAAAATTATGTCTCGTAGCTGTAAGTATTGAAAAAGCTTAATCAAAAGTAGTAGTAGGGATGGGATCAGACATTTAAGTATGTAGTAGTAATAGACCGGACATCAGCAACAAAATTGTCATAAAATAAACAGTGTCATACGAAATAAAGTTTATTTAACATATATACCTTGTGTTATTAATTCTTTTCCTTATTACTCATAAGAAAAATATCCCTCAGGCTCTTTGTATAATGACAACATTTGACGTTAGTTCTCATCCCCAGACGCCTGTGTTTGCAACACATTTCTTTAGTAAGTCTAGCGCGGCTGTCGTATTAATACGGCCACTGCCTACATCACAAGCAGATCAAACTAATGGAAATTTCCATTAATGTTGGTCGTGGATATTTGTGCATTGTCGATAAAATAGTCACATTTCAATAACAAAGACTACTGAGGAATTAATAAGAATATTAGAAGGTGACGACGAAGCATAAGCAGAAAATAATAATTAACTATTAAGAAATGAAAATGAAGAGGTTTATCTCTGGACTGATTTTATTATGAGGAAAGTAGTTGTTAATAGCATAAGTACTTATTAAATGCAAGTGTTGACAAAGTTTTACCGCAATCTCATGAACGGTACGGCACCGCATAATATACGAACATTAATTCTTATATATTAGAAGATAAAGAATTAATTTCATTATTTAATAAGTCTATTAGACTTCTATTAAACAGTCTATTAAACAGCAGGAAGTATGGACTTTTAACTGTCACATGTCTTCGAAATATTATTCACGGAAATGTTACATACACTAGGTACCCGTACATTTCTGTAATTAATATTTAGATTTAATTATAACTTTGCTATACCAACGAGTACGTCTTTCAGCACTGAAAAATGCAGGTATAAAGTGTTGCTAGTACGTATGTATGCTATAATATTAGGAAATAATGTCCTCCAGACCGAATTTCGGTCACAGCAGCCAGTTTCAACAGACACTAGCCATCCTGCCAGAACATGATCATAGCGCTCAAGTGTATGCGCAAGCGCAGATGCACTCTATTCATATACAAAGGCGTTTCAAGGGCATACATTTACATGTTATCGAATAATATCAAATAATCCGATTATGAATTTAGGTACTCTGAGCGATTAATTCTTAATCGACGATTGCATGTTAAATCTTATCCATCGTCATTCGTTTTTTCATTGCCTTGTTCAATATACGCATAATTATTTTAATGTCCTTAAAGTGTTGACATTACATATCGCTAATTCCTAATCTAATGTAACAACATTGCAAAAAAATCGTTAGTTATATTGGATTGCAATGATAATTGTAGTAAATTGTCGCAATAACCTATAAAACAACAAACCTAGTTTTAAATAATGTGAAGTAAGATTATATATATATATATATATATATATATATATATATATATATATATATATATATATATATATTTAATATTACGTATTTATTTGCCAGATTTTTGGCTTAAAAAGGGTGTTGGTACTACCATCCACATTTTATTCTGTTAAAAACAGATAAATCTACTATTAATGCAGTTATATAACATATATTTTTAACAACTAGGAGTTGTCTTGGAATATGATCCAGACAAAATAAGTGCTATCTCACTGAGTGCGGTCCATTCCGCAGTTTCATACTCCAGCTCGGGTTCATTTACGTGTATTTTCTTATATTTATAATGTGATTAATACTTTGGTTTTTTAATACTTTGATATTTTAGAAGTATGCTTTAACTGGAATAAACATATCCTTGTTTTCGATAAGGAAAAGGTCATTAGAACAAGTGGTAAAATTAAAAATGTTGTGCAACCGATTTCAAAATAAATTAAATGTAGTCGAAGTCAATTAACAAAACATAAACACTCACGCCTGTCACCCAGAGGTAGGCAGAGACTACAGACTTCCATTCAGCACGATCCTGACATACCTCTCTCGTCTCTTCCACATCTACACATACATGCTCGTCAGTTAAGGGTACTCTTAATTCGAAGTCAATTAAATACGCATTATTAAGTATATCTCAAAAACTACTGGTCAGACCTTGATAAATTTATATAGGATCACATGAGAAGCACCAGCTTTCAAATAAAAAAATGAATTATGAAAATCGGTTCATCTAGAAAAAACAAAACAACTAAAAAAAAAAGTTCTGAAGTAACATACATTAAAAAAAACCTTCGAATTGAGTACCTCCACCTTTTTGAAGTCAGTTAAAAATGTTGACAATTTAACAATGCGATATCAGCAACACACATAAATATTACACATAAATTTATGTAACACATGTTACATAAATTTGTGCTTGTAATAATTTATCGGTAAATTCCGACCAAAAAAACAATTCTGATACACTCGAAGGTTCTCCGAACGGGTCATTGTCCATAACTGCTTATCAATAAAGCAATTATCTTATCGCACTTAACTAAAATAGCTATGTTTATCGTTTACTAAAACACAGGAGTCTACGATAAGTTGAACAATTATGAGAGTTCAAATTTTTTTAATAGAATAATGGTCACAAACGAGCACACAATCCACCTAGTGATATGTGGATGCTGTGGCCCATAGAAATCTACATTTATCCTGGCCACACAATACACCTAGTGGTATGTGGATACTGTGGCCCATAGAAATCTACGTTTATCCTTGATTAATAACTAAAATGCAAATGCGTCGTCAACCCTGAGGGATAAGATTGAATGTCTCGTTTTTTAACAAGGGTCTCCGGTTCTCTACACTTACCGACGAGTCCTTCCACGGTCGAGCCGACCCATTCACGCTGCAACCATATTTTTTTATGGCTGCAGCGAGGTTACGCCACGTATAAATTTCTTTACACGTTACGCGACGTTTATTCTACCTTTTAAGGAAGATCTTAATGTAAAATTCATTCATCAAGTCAATATTCTACCATAACTTACACACAAATGTTAGACGTAAATGACATCGTAGAACAAATCATAACAAACATACTCAAGAAAATATATTAAAGAAGAAGAGCGTTCAATGTCATCACGTTTATTACCTCCACGACAATGCTCGAGCTCATCTGAGAAAAATTACACATAAGTTACTATTACCACCGTAGTATACTATAATACATACATAATAGAACGGGGGAGTGGGCGGAGCCCTCGTAGCCACTAAAATATCACTAACACATCAATTCACACGTATAAGTGTCAACACGAAGAAAGCTGCCAAGCCGCATGCTCGTTTGCCCCCTCTTCTATAAAAAAAAAAAAAAAACACGAGATATGTTTTGACGTTACAATCGTTTCCAAATTTCGCATGCAAATTATTTAGAAAATGCCAAATTCCACCCTGTTTCAAATAAATATGTATTAAAATTTAAACGATTTTTTAATGATCTTGAACATTAATCAAAAGTCTAAAAATGTGTAAATTTATTCAGTCTGTCAAGACAGCGAATCGGGTTTGGCGACGCCAATCCTCGTATAAAATAAAGTTGATAGCCATTCCATTGTGTATTATAGTATTCTATGATTACCACATACCTCTCACTCAACGATGAGCTTTCATCTTTTGCGGGCACTACATAATTATTTAAATAACAAACAATTTAAAATTGCTAAGGACATTGAAGAAAAGCTGAACGACAAAAATATTTATTACATTACGGCCTATGAGAAGTACGCCCCCTATAGATTGTTTCACTGAGGGATTTTCACCAAAGTTTCCACGCTTAGAAGGCTGGCAGGCGACCGTAGTATTTTATTATATTCAGAAAGATAACGCTGTTGCTATCTCCCGTTTCATTGTTTTTGTATCATAAAATACAAACGACGATACCGTCTAAAAACAATTTTAGTTGACGCTTAATTGCATAATTAAAACAAAAGGATTCGGGATATTTCTTAAGCAAAATTCAAACTGTATTTGTTAATTTCCCTTTTAATAAACAGAAGAAGCACGAGAGTAGAATAAACGCAGTAGAAATGCGGTCGTTAAGGAGTATGTTAGGGCTGAATCTGAATGACAGGGTAAGAAATTGTGTAATAAGAGAAGAGTGTGGTTTACAAGATGATGTGGTGACCAGGATTAAGAAAGGAATGCTTCGGTGGTTTGGTCATGTGGAAAGAATGAATGAGGAAAGAGTGACAAAGAAAATTTATGGTGCAGAAGTCAGAGAGAGGCAGAGTCGGAAAGGGACGTCCTAGGCGAAAATTTATCGACCAAATTGGCGATTTATTGAAAACGGGCCAAATTAGGAGTACCCTTAACCGACGAGCATGTATGCGTAGGTGTATGGATGTGAAGGAGGCAAGAGAGGTGTGTCAGGATCGTGCCAAATGGAAGCCTGTAGTCTCTGCCTACCCCTCTGGGTGACAGGCGTGAGTGTTTATGTATGTTTTATAAAAAGTTCAAACCAAGCGCAACGAATAATATAACAGGCCATACGCCGAATACCGAATATCCGAATATGAGTTAAATGCATTCGACCGGGAAGGAAGTACTGTTATTCATTCAGAGCGTCTATTCTCTAAGTAAGCTGGGATTGTCTACGAGAAGAAAATTAGTAAACTATTGCCTGAAAATGCAAAAAAATTAGTCGTTCTGCACCATAATCTTCCACTTTAATTACGATAATTCATGTGCATAGACATTTTTCTGATATTTTTTTATCATTTTTTATAATACGGAAGTTGATTATGTACCTGTGATCATATTAATGATTTTACATCATTATAAAACATTTTTTTGTTTTACCAATTATTTGAATACAACAAAACATCTTACTTCTCAAGTATTCGGTATTCGGCAAATAGGAAAAACGTGGCGAAATAGTCCGAATACCGAATAGTACCAGAATATTTATTGCAAATCTACTAAAAAGAATAAAATATGATATAATAAGCTAATGGGACTAAGCCTAAAGCATATAACCTATTAAATGAAAAAGAATTGACATATATTATACAAAAAAAAAATCAGTAGAATCGAGAACCCTAAAGTATAACCAAGGTATAACCTATTAAATAAAAAGAATTGACATATATTATACCAAAAAAATCAGTCGAATTGAGAACCCTAAAGTATAACCTATTAAATAAAAAGAATTGAAATATATTATACCAAAAAAAATCAGTCGAATTGAGAACCCTAAAGTATAACCAATTAAATAAAAAGAATTGACATATATAATACCAAAAAAAATCAGTCGAATTGAGAATCCTAAAGTATAACCTATTAAATAAAAAGAATTGACATATACAAAAAATCTGTCGAATTGAGAAACCTAAAGTATAACCAATTAAATAAAAAGAATTGACACATATTATACCAAAAAAAAAATCAGTCGAATTGAGAACCCTAAAGTATAATCTATTAAATAAAAATAATTGACATATATTATACAAAAAAAAATCTGTCGAATTGAGAACCTCCCCTTTCTTTTTACATACATAAACACTCACGCCTGTCACCCAGAGGGGTAGGCAGAGACTACGGACTTCCATTTGGCACGATCCTGACATACCTCTTTCGCCTCCTTTACATCCATATATCTACGCATACATGCTCGTCGGTTAAGGGTACTTCTAACGTGGCCCATTTTCAAAATATCGCCAATTTGGTCGATAAACTTTTTCCTAGGGCGTCCCTTCCCGACTCGGCCGTTCACATCTGCCATATAAATTTGCTTTGTCACTCTTTCCTCATTCATTCTTTCTACATGACCAAACCACCGAAGCATTCCTTTCTTAATCCTGGTCACAACATCATCTTGCATACCACATTTATCTCTTATCACGCAATTTCTCACCCTGTCATTCAGATTCAACCCTAGCATATTCCTTAAACACCGCATTTCTACAGCATTTATTCTACTTTCGTGCTTCTTCTGCCACACCCAGCTTTCACTACCATACATTAAAGTAGGGACTAACACAGCATTATGAATTACCATACGTGCATGTTTTGACACATTCCGGTTCTTCATAATAGAGTGTAGTGCCCCATTCACTCTATTCCCTGCATTTACTCGTCGTTCTATATCCCTATCATATCTACCATCCCTGCTAAATACACATCCCAAATACACATACATCCCTTTCTTTTTGTAGTCGACTAAAATGGGAAGTCGGTAATGAGAGCAGACCAAATCGCACCTCACACAATTTTTTTTATAAAACGCAATTCTGCAAAATGTCTGCATTAATATATGCGATAAATAGCAGTTTAAGGTTTTAAAATTCAAGACAATACTCCCGATTAATTTGCTGATTTAAAAACATGAAAATTTGCGCAATATATTTATATTACAGAGTCGAAAGTTTCCATGCAAACGTCATCGACTTTACGTAAATTCGATGAATCAGTGGTGTTAAGAAAGTTGCAAACGTAAATATATTTGTTGACACTAAAAGAAAGTTCAGGTAATATTTGCTGATCGATCATGCCTTTTTTTAATTTTAATTTATAATAATAGTAAAAACAAAGGACAAAACAATTTCTTTTTTGCTATTTTCATTTGTTACTAGAACAAGGGAAAACGTAAAGCGCCTGACTTCATAATGTGAAATTATTTTATTCGTATTGTTCGTTGTTTTGTTTTGTTAAAGGGTAATTATTTACACCTCGGTCTGAACTTTTCATAATAGTGATCGATATCTAAGTTAAATAAAATTGTTGCTGTCGATGTAACTACGTTCAAAATTTCATCCCCTACTTCGTCACCTTAAGGGCTGAATATTTTCTCCAAATTTAAGTATATGATGACCACCACCTCTGAAGTATAAAGTAAACAAAAAAGTTACAGCCTATATACGTCCCACTCTTGGGCACAGGCCTCCTCTCATTTCTGAGAGGATTTCCGAGCACGTGGTAAATCAGCACTTAAAATTGCAATTAACAATTGCATTGGTGCCGGCGGGGATCGAACCCGGTTTGCTTGCGTATTGTTAAATTTACAGCGAGAGCTAACCATCTGAGCTACCACGGCTCTTCCAATCAAAAATATTTAAAAAACCTTAAAGTTGGTTCACAACTAACCGAGATACTTATAGCGTAACATACCAAAAAAAAAAACACAGTCGAATTGTAAGCCTCCATTTTTTAGGAATCACATAGAAACCAATTTTGCATACGTCGGTCGCAATAAGGCCTGAAATATCCTAAATACTAGTCTATTTTTCTATTTGACTAGTCTACAAATAATGATATCCACATAATGCACGCAACATGTGGATGTCATTGCCGTTTAAGAAGAATAGCTGCTCTCTTTACTAAGCCGAATCATCATCATCATCATCATTACAGCCCTTCACCAGTCCATTGTTGAACATAGGTCTCCCCCAAGGAATATCACAGAGCACGGACCTGAGCCACCTGCATCCATCGACTTCCTGCATGTCTTACCAGGTCGTCACTATCCAGTGGGGGGTCGCCCTACACTACGCCTACCAGTACGATGCCGCCACTCGAGAACCTTTTTTCCCCATCGGTTATCGGTTCCACGAGCTGTATGGCCGGCCCATTGCCACTTCAGCTTACTAATCCGTTGGGCTATGTCGGTTACTCTGGTTCTACTGCGGATATCCTCATTTCTAAGCCGAATGGTGATTGGAAATTTCAAAATGTGTAGTATATTACAAAAGGGTACTAAGTAATCGAGGCGCGGACGGCGGTCTTATTTTTAACGTTTAGTTCGAGTACAGCACAAAATGATAGGATTCATATTTTCCTCGACTCGTGACAGAGCTGCTAAAAGCTAAAAGTAAGCCATCAGGATGGAAAATAATCCCTGGTAAGTTATTCACTGCCATGCTGGTTCTAGCATAATTGAATGGTATTAAATTACTACAATATTTCATATCTAAAATATAATAACAACTGGGTTTTGTGCCGATTCCCAGACGAGAAAAAATGTTTATTTTCAATAAGTATTATGTAAGGTATTATAAAAATATTCTTTTCTATTCACATTGGTCCTCAGGAGTCACACTTCTATTGGCTTGTTTGAAGTCGGTTGCTGGTGAGTCTATAGCCTATGATAGGACTGTGACGTAATGATTTAAGTGTTTGGGGCTAGACACCTACCAACTAGGGTTGCCAGAAGTCTGAAAACTCCAGACATTTTAAATGATCTCCACACTCCCGACATAACTCAAAATCTCCAGACAAACAGCTTCTCGGAAAGTTAACGCACGGTCTTTGATTTAATGAAAGATGAGTTAGTTATTAGACCGAACTATGAAGTAAATAGTTTGAATTTTAAATCTTCTCTCAATACTACTAAAGGATCCAAATTGGTGGACTCTAGTAAAGTTCAATGCCAATATAGATATCGTTGCAACCTAAAAATTAAGTGAACTTAAATTAGTTAATGTCAACAATGTTAAGTATTTTTGTAGCTTAATTTAAAAAATAAACTTTTTATTTTTAATATTTACTTCTCCCGGCAACAACCCCAAAATCCCGATTTTATCCAGACCGATCTGGCAAACCAACTAGCCTACTACTAACTGTACTAACAACAAAACGACCTTTGCAATGGTTCTATTTGCAAATTTCAAGACATACCTATAAATGGCTTCTCTCAAGAACTCAAACTAACCAGTGTTGTCTCCAACACTGGTTAGTTTTTTTTAAATATTTACTCATAATTTATATTCACTCATGACAAAGTAACAGTTTTTACACCGCTACCCACTACCAAAAAAGCTCATGTCGAAGAAGAAATCGTGTATGTGTTAATTAAAACTACTTTTCTGTTTCCGTAGGTGAATTGTGGCGGAAACAATACATTTAGCTTCACGCGAAGCTTAATAATATGACATTTTAAATAAAGAGCAAAGTTGCACGCACTTCACAATAAAACAATTTCATTGTCGTCGCCAAGTTGTGATTACAAACATCCTGTTACAAAGTCAAATGATAATATGTCGTCTTGTTGCGATTACACATATTTAACATTCATGTTATTATTGCATGACAAAAACAACAACACTCACGCATTTCACCCAGAGGGGTAGGCAGAGACTACGGACTTCCATTTGGCACGATCCTGACATACCTCTCTCGCCTCCTTTACCATATCCATATATCTACGCATACACGCTCGTCGGTTAAGGGTACTCCTAATGTGGCCCATTTTCAAAATATCGTTTACTTTGTCGTTCACATCTGCTAGTACAAATTTGCGTTGTCACTTTTACCTCGTTCATTCTTTCTACATGACCAAACCATTATTAATAAAATACTAAATTAAAACTTTGACGTGTTTAAATTTGCTTCCATAGTGGGAGGCAATTCAAAGAGTTGATGATAATAAAATTGGGGGGTAGAGTTTGATGTCACAGGTACATATCTATCATCTACGAACCAAATTTAATTACACCTTTCGATGGCTAAAGGATCCAAGAATAAGTTACATTGGCTGCGTTTGGCAGAAAAAAACGCTAGCAAGCGCTTGTAAGCACAATGGCGATCGTAAGCGGTAAGCGCTGTCAAATCGTAAGTAGCTATTTTCCTCTAGGACACGAAGTTAGCTTCAACCGGGGAACCTAACCTAATTTAAATATATGTTTGTAAAGTATTCATATTAAAAACTTACCAATCATGAATTTTTAAAATAACAAGTATAAGTAATATGTTTATGCATATCATTATATAACTTAAAACTAATATTGCTAAAAAAACTTATATTTCAAAACAAACAAATTAAATAAGCAAAATGGCGGATTGCGTCAGCGCTACAGAAGTTAGCAAACGTGTCCTGGCCGAAAACAGTTTAGTTTCGTCATTTTGCTTACAAGCGCTTGCTAGCGCTTTTTTCTGCCAAACGCAACCATTGAGTTAGGATTGTGACGCATTACATACGGTAGAGGGGTGAGGGCGGCCACTTTGAAGTAGATGTGGGTCGTTACGTCATTTTCAAGAAACGTAACGAAACTAGTGACTTTGTCGGCGTCACATGTTTCAAAACTAGTGATTTTTGTAACTGGCTATTTTATTCGGCTACTGTGATTGTTTGTATATATACCACCACCAACTATACAGTTACACACGAAACGAAACTATAGGTACAGTTACATAGTGATTTTTGTAACTGGCTATTTTATTCGGCTACTGTGATTGTTTGTATATATACCACCACCAACTATACAGTTACACACGAAACGAAAATAAATTTAATGACTATCTAAGTGCTTGTATCTATACAGTTAAATCAATAAATTAACTTCCCTTCATACTTTATTCAGGTTTAGGACAGACTGCATTAATTATGTACTTATTTATGATTGATTTGCGTTTACTATGACACTAATATTTTCATAAAATTATTAATGCAGGCATATTTACAAGTCAATTTGATTGTATATGCAATAATTATTGATATTTACATTTTATTTACACTTTTTCAACGTTTTCACGGTCATTTGTTTTTGCACTTTTATTTACACTGTACAATTAATTTGTTTGTTTGTTTGGCTATTTACACACAGTTTTTAAGTTTTATAATATTATAAACATTTAAATTAAAAAAAATTTATACCTACACATTTTTTAGTTTTATTTTAATTTTATAAATAAACGAGTTCATGACTCCATCAAAAATGTTTTAAAAATTATTTTAGTTAAATTCAATGTGACTCGCTTCCCGGAATCGCAAACCATTGAAAATATTTACAAACAGAGATTACTCTATTTTATTGTCTATGTCTATAGTCTTACGTATGAAAATTAAACGTACAATAATACTGTTACTTACGATGGTTTGTTTATTGTTGTATGCCACATGTGCGCTTGGCGCTCGAGCGACCGACAGTCGCCTCCCGCCTCCCGCAATAATAATGGTTAACAGTAATCATAATCACGCATTTACAAAAATCACTAGTTCTAATATGACTCGAAACTAGTGATTCGGTTACGTGCCGCGTAGCCAGTTACTGTATCTAGTGACGTGAAATAACGCCCACGTCTACTTTGAAGTCGTTTTGTGTCCACGACAGCCAAACCCCGATTTTTTTAATATTTTCAGCAACGCTTCAGAAGTCGGTTAAGGTCGGAACCACCCTATTACCTTTTGCTAGCGCCAGTATAATTACAGGGTGTCTCTTAGTCCTTAGCGATTGCAACGAATCTGTCTTTCTTTACTTGAACTAGTTAGAAGACGTCGTCGATATAACCGCTATCTTGTAGATTGTTAGCTTGTGTGTCACGAAAACATTATTAATAAAAAAAACTTAAATACTACGCCACACCAATGAAACAGGTCTTTATCTAGTTAAAGACTACCAAACGCTGATGTTTGTGATCATGGCAGTTTAAATAAGACTCACCTTATTAACATGCGGCGACAATCTCGACAGCACGGCCTGTTTTGTAGTCTCCACGATGACCTTGGGCTGTTCATTAACAAGGGGCACTCTGCGACCGAGCTCGTCTATCGCGGCGGCCATCTTGGCGTCGCCGGCCGCCAGTGGGGACGCCACGTAGGGCGCTGCTGTTGCCGCTGCGAAAGATACGCTGGCTTCCGCTGTTGATAGGGCCCATTCTAACAGGGAGTGAGCACCTGAGAAAGGAAGGCGAATTTAGTTTCATGGCATAGAAAACGACGAACGAAGTTTAAAGAGATTATAAGAGGATTATAGCCGTGACAGCTTAGGGAATTAGCGCTCGTTGTAAATTTCTAAATACACGAGAGCCCCAGGTTCGATCACCGCGCGGCAATAAAACTATTAAATGCACAGGAGTCCTGGCCTAGGACAGTCCACCTGATGTTAATTGGTTGCTGTGGCCCATAGACATCTACATTTATCCTGGTGTTGTCACCCGTGAGAACTAAGATGGAATGCCTTCTTTCCAATAAAAAGGGTATCCGGTTTCCTACACTCACCATACAAAACACAGCAGCGTTAAGCTGCTATTATACGCTGGTATTCTGTTAGAACGTGGTCCTTCCCCGGTCGAACCAATCCATTCGTGCTACAACTATACTACCAATATAGCTGCAGCATGGCTCCACCACGTATAAATATAGGTATTATTATTTAAAATGTTTTTTTTTCTCTGCCTTGTTGTTATTTGGGTTTGTTAAGACGCGGACGGTACAGGTATGCCTTCGGTTTATTGATACGCGAATTACTGATTTGCATAATTTAAGACGTAATATGCAATAAATAACAAATTAATCTGGGTATTTGCTACCTAAACCCATCGTGCATTCGTTATTTTAGTGGCCAGAAAGTAATATGTATATAATCGTCATAATGATTTCTTATATTTATTTACGTTAATACCACACATTTAAATAAAACTTGTTTTTACTTATTTTATATTCCCGACGTTTCGTAAATAATAATAAAATTATTAAATAATAATTTTAATTTTAAACTGCAGGTAGCCGCGGTTAACTGTGACATTGGGACCTCGAACACCTCAGCCCCCCCACCCCCGTGATAGGTGCTGTGAGTGCTCGAAACGTCAGGAATATAAAATACGTTAATATACGCAATAGAATCCGTAAAAATATAGTTTTCGTTCAAATCTCTAATATTGCATTGAATACCTACACAACGAATTCTTAAAAATATTGCAAATCATTGTCATACTGAGGAGTAAAACTAATTCGAAAAACTGTCCATTTTGTTCAATAATAGAACAACTGGAATAACACACATTTACGGCTTCGTAAGTAAAAAATAAGTGCACAATGCTTACTTATCACATACGCAAAACAACAAACGACGCAAAATGCACGTAAATTGAGGCAATAGTGAAGTTTGTAACATCAACATAATAATACTGGGACCGATATGTTACATGTTAAAAATAACGTAAGTCCCTTAATTAAAAAAAAAACATATTAATACCTTTTATTCCAAATATCTCGTTTAATATTATCTACAGAATACTGAGCCTTAATTGTCAGGTTACCTGACCGAAGCCTGGTTCGAAACCCAAGTTCGAATCCACGCCGAAACTTATCAAAATTTTGGTTATTCTGTCGATTTTATTATTGTTTGTAAATTCTATATCTATATGACTCATAAGCATAAGTAACATAAGTCTAATCCTTCCAATGGGATCAAGTTATCGGTCGGTCGGGAAAATACGTGATGCAAATCGGCCTTGTTTATTTCTTGCTAAGACTAGAATGCTAGGTTCCGTTTCCAGCTCAAGACCATTTTATTTACAACTGCGTTGCTTTTAATTTTAGTCGAATATAGAAAAGACCAAAAAAAATGAATACATAAAAGGACTTGTCTACGTCTTGCTCAGGTGACATTTAAATATTTCATCAACACATAACACAAACAGTTGAATGTCATTCGCGCCGCACCGCACGAAGTGTATTCATCCGAAAACAGCTTACGCGTGGCAACGCGGCCGTACCGTAGCTGCAATAACTCGAAATTTGCTTGTAGCTTGAACTCAGGCTCTACAATCTTAGAACAAAAAACTTGGAAACCTATGAAATGCTATCATGCAAAATTAAGACGCACTTAGTAAACTATTTAAAACCATATCTATTGACTACTTTTTATTTTAGTCGTATTATAAAATCGGTATTATTCCAACATACAATAATAGGTGACACTGTTCGCAATTTCAAGCGAATAATTCGTTCATCACATACTAGATGTCGCCACTACATAGGTAGTGGCGACATCTAGTATGTCTCATCTATCAGGTAGCTTTACAAAATCTTTAAAAAGAATAGTTCTATTTAGTAGAAAATAAGTGTAACAGAAATTAAGATATTTGCTTTTGTTTAACATTAATATAAAATCTGTAATGAAAATTTTTGAAATTTTCTTATAAATAAATACTGCTTACATATGCTTTCGTAAAACTATTCATTAAAAAATCCAGTAACTAGATGTTTTTGATATTTTTTTGAAACTGAATCTGGCAGCACAACAACCTGCCATTATGGAATAGTTTTATTCACGTTTCCCGCTACTTGTTTCTCGATATTGGAGTTGCGAATAACTAATATTTTATTTTATTTGGTGGAGTTGCTCCTATTTTATGAAAGTGTTTTTATGTTTTTTTTTTTGTTTTATTTTATCTATTATATTATTTACGTTGAATTGAGCTACCTATTATTCTTACAACTTCATTTCCAACGATTTGTTTTTTTGTGATATCTTGTCTCCATTGTTACATAGAATAAATAATTTAAATAATTATGTCAGATAAGCGTTGCTGTGTCCCCGGATGTAAGGACAGTAAGGGTAAGTCATCTCGTCTCCAAACAACTTGCATCAAGGGCATTATTTGTCTTAGGCTTTAACACATAAGTATGACTTTTTTTAAATGTATCTTGTAAATATTTTAGGCAAGCTAGTTCTTCACAGATTTCCAAACCCAGAACAGGAAAGTGAACGATTTAGGGTATGGATTTATGCAATTGGCGGTGATATACTAGGCCTCGAAAATATGCACATATTCAAGTATCGCCGTGTGTGTCACTCACATTTTGAAGAAAAATTTCAATGCAGAAATAACAGAATTAGTAACATTGCTGTGCCAACTTTGAATATGCCAGGTTTGTCTTTATAGATTACAGAAAAAGTAAATATGTTATAGAATTAATTCAGGACAGTATATTATCAATGACATGTGTAGTTTTATTGTAAAATATGTCTAAGTGAGTAGGTACCTACATAGCATTAATTTTTACAATGATTCATTCATTAAATAAATAGAATAAAATGAAATACTACTTATATGCACTATAGAGCTTAAAAGGATAATACATGTAGCGATTCCGGCTGACAGAAGGATGAGGAAATGATAATTAAGCCTAGTTTTCATAAATATTAAGTTGGCAATGTGTTATCACCCCACTTTTTCTACTTTTTTCATTAAATAATGTTATATATTATTATTATATTGTGAAATTATACTTTTTGCAAGTCATCACAGATACTGGGCCTATTTTTTATTGCCATATATATAAATAATTTCAAAGTTAATCCTATTATTTTCTTTTAGCTACATTATCAAATAAACCAGCAGTTATGAAAAGAAAACCCATGAAAGAAATTTTGAACCTAGCAGAACCGTCAACATCAACAGGTACTGATATATATGATCATATATGTATTATCATGATTACAGCACATCACAAGTCCACAGCTGAACATAGTATGTGACCTTTTCAAGGGGACTTAATATACATATGAAAAAATGTTAATTTATTTAACTAAAAAAAAGAAAGAAGTTTCCAGTAGAAAGGGTTGAGATGATACAGAAGTTCCTAAATTTGGATTGACTTAACTAAGAGTCTAAAATATATACTATATATTGTTATATGATAACTAAAAATCCATAAAATTAAACACAATAAAATCTCTACAAATATAATGGAATAATCTAACATAAAATTTATAAAACTTATGTACATGTTAAATAACTTTAATAAAATTTTAATAAACCTCAAAACTAATAAAAGAGATGATTGCCTTCAGATGGCTGAACGGCTTATCTCTTGATCAAGTCACCTGTCAACAAAAAAAGCTAAATTATATTCCATCTGTTTGGCCACTATGATGCTTTAGACGGACACACAGATACAAATGTTTAATTTATAACACCCCTCTGTTTTTATCTTTTAAATTCAAAAAGCGTGGTAATGCATTATTTTAACTGATATTACTGTGCACGCACTCATTTATAAGGGTCAATCTGAGATGATTGCCTTCAGATGGCTGAACGGCTTATCTCTTGATCAAGTCACCTGTCAACAAAAAAAGCTAAATTATATTCCATCTGTTTGGCCACTATGATGCTTTAGACGGACACACAGATACAAATGTTTAATTTATAACACCCCTCTGTTTTTATCTTTTAAATTCAAAAAGCGTGGTAATGCATTATTTTAACTGATATTACTGTGCACGCACTCATTTATAAGGGTCAATCTGAGATGATTGCCTTCAGATGGCTGAACGGCTTATCTCTTGATCAAGTCACCTGTCAACAAAAAAAGCTAAATTATATTCCATCTGTTTGGCCACTATGATGCTTTAGACTGACACACAGATACAAATGTTTAATTTATAACACCCCTCTGTTTTTATCTTTTAAATTCAAAAAGCGTGGTAATGCATTATTTTAACTGATATTACTGTGCACGCACTCATTTATAAGGGTCAATCTGTAGACAAAAACATGGTGTCCCATAAATCACGTTCAATTTGGGATAGATGCAAATAAAATTAGAAGCCTTACTTGCTCATATTTACAAAAACTGCAATAATGGTTTATCATTTATATATTTGAACTTAATTTAAAATTTAGCTACTCTTTAAACAATAACCTGTATACTGCACAAAGTAAATTACAGTTAAATTCTTTTTCAATTTAACAATTAAATAACTATGCAGCTGTGACTGTGCACTTGAATATTTGCAGCGCATTGCCTGGCAGGGTCGCCATGTAATGTTGGTAAAGATGTTAACGAGAGGAGACACATTGATCCGTCTATTACTTTAATTAAACAACTCATATTCTAAACTTAACACTGTATTGTTGTGGGAGTTACACTCAATCCACTGAGAAACACCCATTTCTCCTAACCCCTAGTGATATATTTATTTTGGTTCTTTAAATCTTTTCTTCTTTTGAATTATGAATTTCGTTTCAGATCATTACTCTGAATGCTCGGTACATCAATTACATACAAAAATGGAAGGAAATACATCTCACAAAGAAAATCTTGGTTAGTCAGAATTTTGATGGCATTTATTAACAGTTTCAATTTATTGAACATAAGATATAAACTTTTATTATAATACAAATATATATATATATATATATATATATATATATATATATATATATATATATATATATATATATATATATATATATGTGTGTGTGTGTGTAGTTTGCCGAAGTTGATCCAATATACAAATCCACCTTGCGATGGTTACGGAAAATGTTGATCCGATTTAAATGAGCCAATCAGAGCACAGAAAATGATAAGACAAACGATCGGATTGGCTGAAAGCAGCCGCGACGTTGCCGTTTCGTATCTTTGGCGGTACAAGCTACAGATTAAATGCGTGTTCAATACAATAAAGCATTCAGGGTGCTGTTGGGTCTGCCTCGTTACTGTAATGCGCCGGGTTTGTTTGCGGATGCGCGTGTGGATTGTTTCTACACCACCATGCATAAACGATGCACATCCCTGGTGCGTAGGGTGCGGGCCAGTTCTAATGGTATCCTGAGGGCATTTTCTGACAGGTTTGAGGTCATTACCTGAACCATTGTCATATGGTGTACGTGCTGACTAATTGGACCTGTCTTAAATATAGTTTTAAATAAATAGTTTTAAAATTAAGTTAATAGTTTCAAGTTTAACTAAAATTAGTTTTAAGATTTGTATTATTACTAACATCTATGATCCTTATGGTCGAAATAAACGACTTTTTTGACGAATAACTCGACAACGACAAGGTATTCGCCTGAGTGCGTGTTTGTGTGTGTGTGTGTGTGTGTGTGCACACACACGTGCGCGCGGATGTGAGCATGTGCTTGCGCATGTGGGTGTGTGAGTTTATGTGTGCGTGTGGGTGTACGTGCGTTCATGTGTGTTCGTGTGAACGCATGTGTGTGCGTGTGTGTGCGGCAGTGTGCGTGTGTGAGTGTGTGTATGAGTTTGTGCGTGTACGCATGTGTGCATGTTTGCACGCGCTTGCGTGTTTGTGTGTGTGTGTTGACCATAAACCAGTTAACATGTTTTCTACATCTTCATAATCAAGATTTTTAAGGACGCGTTTACAAAATTGATAGGTATAGAATCGAACTATTACATGAGATATTATCATGAGACCCTACCTCCGCTCTTGATGGAGTGACCTCAAAATGTAATTCGGGATTACTACTGGAACTCCTGGACTAGTAGAACTGGGTGTGCCGAGTTTAGGCTCGTTTTGTTAGTTTGTTAGTTAAAAGTTAGAGGCGGAAAACGGAGACGTGGTTGAGGCGGAGGTGAATGCAGCGTAGCTTGTGGTGAAGGCGGAGGAAAGAAATTTGTGGTGAAGTCTGAGATAGTGGAAACGGGGAGAGCGGGGTCAGAAGTGGGTCGACCTTAGATTGTGTTGTAGGCGGAAAGAATAGTGACGGCGCGTGGTGGTGGCGGCGGAGGGAGCAGAGTTTATGGTGGAGGCGGAGGTAGCGGAGGTGGAGAACGAAGGCTAGAGGGGTGCGGTGGTAGATGTGGAGGCGTAGGTGGCAGAGGAGGTGGTGGGTGCACTGGAGTGCAGTAAAGTGGGTACCACGTGAGGGCAAGTGAGGCTCACATAAAGGACAGTTGGTTACAGCGAAAAACAATGTGGCTGGTAAGTGGATATCGATACTGCCCATAAAGATGTTACTACGAGGTTATCCATTTTTCCGAATATCAGCTTGGCTGCCTATTGGTATTAGAGACAAAGTGAAAACAACTTTTGTTTTGTGACGGTTTCATCATAACTAACAAAACAAACCCAAACTCGGCATATCGATCCTGACTGCTCTCAAGTGATCGAGCAGTCTCAGAGCGGATATTCTGAAAAATCAACCTCTGATCCCTCTGTGTAACCGTTTCGCATGCGCGAGACAAAGAATGATGATCTCGATCGATAGCTAAAAGCATTTCTCGTTGTTCCACACTTTCCTGAGATCGAGAAGCAGTAGTGCGGACTCGTTTAAATTCTAGTCGTAATTGGCGCTGCGTGGAAGTTTCTGCGGACAAACTTAGTGCATTACGCTCACGGTTAGCACCTAGCCGTTGTTAAAGCTCTGCGTGGGTTCGAGAGAAACTACTGCTACTACTAACTAACCTGCGCATCTTAAAAACCCTTGAGTTTCGAGACAGATTTGATATTTTTATAAAAGGCATAGCTAGATTCCTTCTTAATCCGATACCAACGATATTCAAAATAATGAAAAGTTATCGAATAAGTACGTAATAGTAGAAAAATAATAATTATTCGTAGGAAAATTAAACACATCAACCAACACAGACAACAAAGGTAACCCCCGTTTCTATAGGATGATAACTTAGAACCAAAAGTTTGACTTGACTTCATGATAGTGTAACTTGTTGTACCACCAATCAATCTGTTTAGTAATATTGGTGTGAAACTCTCCATACAATCAGATAGGACGTGTAAAGTTCCCGGATTTCCTAATGCACATAAAAAGTGCAAAAATTAAACAAAAATTACGATTTTTCAAAACAATATTATGGGATTTAAGCTTGCACCATTTAATGCGGTAAACATTTTTGACGGTCGACATATTGTTAAACAGCTGTTCCCTTGCAATTTATAATATTACTGCCCCGCTCCTTTATAAAAATAGCGTGATTATTATGTTCCCAGAGTTAAATTTTTATTTTTATTTTAACTAATAACATATGATTTTGTGCATTCAATTACAGAGAAAAACCTTTTAAAATCAATACGGCGTGATAATATGTAGCCTAAAGCCTTCCTTGGTAAACAAAGAACATTTTTGCTTAATTTCAATTCAATCTATCCAGTAGTTTTGGCGTGAAGCCGTACCATACACACAGACAAACAGACAAAAATTCTAAAAACTCACTTTTTGTCATCAGTTACGTTTTTCTAACAAAAGCCACTTATTTTTTCTCGAAAATACTCAATGTACAGTTTTTTTGTCGTTACTGTTTTATTATATGTATAGATGTATAGATGATAGGAATCGATTCAGTAAACAATTCTCAACAAACTACTTTTTCAAAGTGCGTTAATTATGTTACGTGTTGTACATTGCGTTCAAATTATCAACCAAGTATGATCGGTTGTTTTTGCGTCCCCCAACAGCAAAAAATTAAAAAACTGTGGTATCTTACCCCAGCCAGTTTGGGAATTTTATCGCTGGTTCTAGAATCAGATGAATCGGTCCGATTCGAGAGGTTTTTGGATCGATTCGGTGAATCGATGCGGTGCTCCGAATCGATCTAAAAAATCGATTATTTTGCTCCAAAGAATCGATTTTTCGATTAATCGATTTTAGATCGACATGCCTATATTGAATACGCATTTAATCTGTATCTAGTACCGCCAAATATAAAAAACGGCAACGTCGCGGCTGCTTTCAGCCAATCCGATCGTTTATTTTATCGTTTGCTGTGCTCCGATTGGCTCATTTAAATCGGATCAATATTTTCCGTAACCATCGCAAGGTGGATTTGTATATCGGATCAACTTCGGCAAATGCTAGCAAACAGTGTCTCGTGAGTGCAGATGTTGATCCGGTCGGAGCCACATGCGTTTGTAAAATCGTGGCTAAACTATTACATTAATATAAAGTAGCAAAGGAATAATTATAGAAGTGAAAGAAAATTAACTAATTTTTCAGATCCGGTTACTGCGATGCAAGCACCTGTGATATCAACAAATCCTGTAGTTATAAAGAAAAGGGCTGAAATGGTTTTAGGTATGGTTTATTTTGATTGAGAGTTAGAGAGATATTTATATATCATATTTGATATTTGTTCTGACAGATAATATTTAATATTTATTTGTATTTTTTTTTTGCGTTTGTAATCCGGTATCCGCCATATGAACTATTTTGTGCATGAACGTAAAATAAATACCTAACTAATTTAAAGAATTTACATTAGACAAGAGCCAGAGCCGTGGTAGCTCAGTGGTTAACGCTCGCTGTAAATATAACAGAACGCGAGTAACTCGGGTTCGATCCCCGCCGGCAACAATGAAATTGTTAATTGCAATTTTAAGTGCTGATTTACCACGTGCTCGTTTGTTTCTTAAACAAAACCAGTTGATATATTTATTTATTTCTAATTTTTAAGGAGGAACATTAGCAGTCAAGAAAAAGACCAAAAGGGTATTTCAGACCAAGGTTGAAAAAGAGCTGCTTAAGCAAATTATAGCATCTAAAATAAAAATCAGTAAAATGAAAAATATAATTGCGAAACAGAAAGCTCAAATAAAAGCAGCAAAAAAGTTTGCAACAAATCCTGCAGTTTTAAAAGTTTTAGACAATTGTTCCAGTACTGCGAAAATTTTAATGCAGTTACAGTGGCGAGAAAATAAGAAACAAGAAAAAGGACGACGATTTACCCTGCCAGAGAAGATTGCTGCTTTGTCAATATTCAAGCAAAGCCCCAAAGGATATCGGTTTTTTAGAAAAATATTTATTTTGCCTGCCTCTCAAACTCTCATTAAACTCATACAGAGAAGTAATCTCCAACCAGGACTTAATAAAAATATTTTTTCCCAGTTAAAAAATAAAGCACAAACTATGAACACAGAACAAAAATTATGTATTCTGTTATTTGATGAAATGATGTTGAAAGCTCATGTTACATTTAATGAGAGAAAAAATAAAGTAATAGGGTTTGTTGATAATGGACAGCAACGAAAGCCAGAGTATGCAGATCATGCCCAAGTTTTCATGATTCGTGGGCTGATCCACAATTATAAACAAGCTGTGTCTTATTCGTTTTCGTCAAGTGCAACAAAAGGACCAGAATTAGCGAATCAAATAAAAGAAGTAATAACAGAGATACAAAAAGCAGGATTAATTGTGGTGGCTACAGTATGCGACCAAGGCACAAATAATAGACAGGCTATAAAACTTTTGATGAATGAAACTAGGGGTAATTATTTGAGAAGAGGGGAAACTCCTAAAGATAATATTATGTTGATAAATAATACTGAGATTATTCCTCTGTATGACCCTCCACATCTTCTTAAAGGCATAAGAAATAATTTATTAACCAAAAATTTAAATTTCACCGTAGATGGCGTGACCAAAACCGCCAAATGGTCTCATTTGCAACTTTTATACAAAGAAGATCCGGGGTATAAAGGAATACGACTAATTCCAAAACTAACAGAAGCCCATATTAACCCAGAAAAATTAAACAAAATGAAAGTCAAATATGCTTCACAGATTTTCAGTCGCACTGTATCATCAAATATGGGATACCTAGCAGGTATAGTCAATGTATTTAGTTCATATATCTTGTATGAATGTTTTATTGTTCTTGTTAATCCAAATGAACATTTGTTTCACAGATAAGGGCATACTTCCAGAAGAGTGCAAAGACACGGCTGATCTGCTGCTTTTCATGGATAATATTTTCGACTCAATTAATGGCAGTTTTAAAAAGAAAAGACATGCTAAACCTCTACTTGGAGCTGCAACACCTCACTCCATACATCACAAAACATGGATGGATGCCAAAAAAGTTTTTGCGTCTATGAAATTTATATCTTCCACTGGGAGGGAATAATCTATTCCAACTGTGACAAATTGGGTGTGGACACTAGAAGGGATCGAAGTTTTATTAAAAAAATTGGAAATTGATCATGGTATTACATCAGTGTGGTTGCGTCATCTAAATCAGGACCCACTGGAAAATTTCTTTGGTGCGGTTAGAAGCCATGGGTGCCGCAATATTAATCCAACTTGTGACCAATTTGAGTCAGCTTTTACTACACTTTTGATTAATAATTTAACTAGTGTCCACACTCATGGTAAAAACTGCGAGCTCGATTATTGTAATGCCTTGCATACTCTCATCGTTAATGAAAACTCAGAGGCATCGTCAACCTGCACTTTTGATTTCACAAAAATTTTAGAAATAAACTTCACACCAATTACATTGAAACTAAACAACCCCCGTATAATTGCGCCATTACAATATGTTAGTGGATATTTCTTAAAAAAAGCAAAAACCGTTTTTAAACATTGTGTTAACTGTAAATATGACCTTACTTCTGAAGAAGAAATAGAATACATAAAATACAGAGAATATGCGGGTAGACGATGGCTTTGTACTCCCAGTAATGACTTGATTCAATCAATTTCAAATATGCAGGATATAATCAATCATATTTCAAAAGACAATTTTGAAAATGATCAGCTAAAAGAAATTATAAAAACAAGCATATATACTTTAATTGATTTTGATTTTATGAAATGTAATGTGCATAAAAATAAATTAGTTGATTATTTGATTAATATTGTGATGGGTTGTCTGATTTTTAATAGTTGTAAAAATATTAATAGAATATTGACTGGGAGAAAAGAAGTAGATGATGATGAGAACTTTTTCCAAATTAAAGCCAAAAAGTTAAGAAGTAAACTTTTTAAAAGAAAGAAATAATTACTCTTGTTTTTACCAAAAAGAGTTAAATATTTAATTATTGTTACAAATTTTATTTATTCGTTCGTTTTAAACTAATCAATGCTTTGTAATAATAGATACGCTTTAATTGAACTACCGAGTTATAAAAGTAAGAATAAAGAATCATAATTTTTTTTACATTTTTTATAATAAGCAGATATATCATTGCTAAATAGTTTAGATACTATGAAAAGAATGCATTATTACAATATTAATCAATTTATTTTTAAGCACATTTTATAATCGTCGTAAGTCCATTGCTAAAGATTGGTGATATTATGGGAATATTTGTCAGTATAACAGGCGGGTTGGCAACCGCAGCGTTTTTTTTTCTGAAGAGGCTGCTACACATCTCATGTTTTAGTTTATCTCTGTCGCTTCTTACGACACACGGAATCTCTAGCATATATACAGTAATCTATGCACAGGATGATATTGAGTAGTGAATTCTCTTACGCCGTCATTACATTACAGAGTACAATACAGCACATTATTATTTCTAATATTTATTTTATTTAAAAAAATGTGTTAGAAATAATACAAAGAAGCATAATGATTTCTTAAATTTACGCGAACACTACACATTGAATAAAAACTATATATACGGATTTTATCGCGTTTAATCAACTATTTTAACTTATTTTTAATTCCCAAAAGTTAGCTACCGTGTGTAAATATTTGTTTCAGAGAGCACGTGGGATCTGTGACAGAAAACATATGGCCGCCGAGCTTCAGCATGTCAAGCAAGTGTTGCAAGACAAACAAGCTTCGGGTCCCGCGCCGAGTGAAGCCGGCCACAGTCGAGCGCCCGCCTGCTGTACTGCCGTATTTCAGAGGAGTCACAGACAAGGTTGGTTACATCTTGAAGGGAGCTTTCATTAAAAAATTACAAGCCGCCGAAGAAGATTGATCAATTTTTACCATCCATCAAATGTTATATTCCTCTACAAGATGCAGGTGTGTACAAGCTAGATTGTGAATGTGGTCTCTCTTAATTTTCCTTTTCATCATATCCAGTATAATTGTGTCAATTCCAGTAAATTACAGTTAAATACTTTTTTTATTTAACAGTTTAATAATTATTCAGACTGCGACAGTGCACTTGCAGCGCATTGTCTGGCGGGGTCGCCGTGTAATGTTGGTAAACATGGTAACGAGAGGAGACATACTCTAAACTTAACACTACATTGTCGTGGGATCTACACTCCAATCCACTGAGAAACACCCATTTCTCCTAACCTACAGTGATATATTTAGTTTGGTTATTTCTTTAAATCTTTCCTTGTCTTCTTTTGATATTGATTTATGAATTTCATTTCAGGTCATTACTCTGAACGTTCGGTACATCGATAATACACAAAAATGGAAGGAAATACTTCTCACAAAGAAAATCTTGGTTAGTCTGACTTATGATGCCATTTTTTAACAGTTTCAATTTAATGAACATAAAAAGTAAAGTAAAGTTACAGCCTATATACGTCCCACAACTGGGCACAGGCCTCCACTCATTTCTGAGAGGGTTTTAGGGCAGGAAATAGTCCGCCGCGCTGCCCCAATGCGTCGTAATATGCGTCGAAATAAATCGTGTTGGCGAACTTCACATGTCTTCGAAATAATTTTTTTTTATATCTCAGACATGCAGGTTTCATCATGATGTTTTCCTTCACCGCCGAGCACGTGGTAAATCAGCAATTAAAATTGCAATTAAAAATTTAATTGGTGCCGGCGGGGATCGAACTCGGTTTGCTCGCGTATTGTGAAATTTACAGCGAGCGCTAACCATCTGAGCTACCACGGCTCTTGAACATAAGATATAAACTTTTTTATAATGCAAAAATTTTGAATTACTCTGTATATTTAATGTGTTTCTATGATTGTAATTAGAGCCACGCTGCTTAATGCGGGTGAGTTTTGTATGGTGTTTAGGTTTTACTGGAAATGAGGTATTCTATCGTAGTCTTCAGGGGTGGCAACGCATCTGCATTTTAATTTTTAATTGAATTTAAATGTAGATATCTATAGGTACAGCATCAAATTACCATCAGTTTGATTGTGTGCTCATTTGTCACAAACGCCTGTGTAAAATCATGACTAAAAGTATTACAATGATTTAAAGTAGCAAAGGAATAATTATAAAAGTGAAGCATGTTGCTGAAAGAAAATTAACTAATGTTTCAGATCCAGTTACTCCAATGCAAGATCCTGTGATATCAACTAATCCTGTAGTTATAAAGAAAAGGGCTGAAACGTTTTTAGGTATGATTAATTTTGATTGAGAGATGATAACTATTTATATTTAATATTTGATAATATGATATATATTTCATATTTGTTCTGACATAGACAATATTTATATGTAAGGAAAAGAGATAATCTACATATGAAAACTAAAAAGTTACCAGATAATGAAGAACTAAAGATTAAGTACTTATATGAGAAACATGTGTAACAAAATTATTAAAAATCTGAAAAAAGAATATTATAAAAATAAATTAATAAAAAATCAAAGAAATACAAAATGAACATGGAAGATAATTACAGAAGTGTGTAATTTAATTAATTTTGTACAGGGAAAATAAAGTTATACTATTTGTCCAAAATTATACCAAGTTTGACGTTTTATTGTTTTTTTTTGCCAAATTTTTGACGTCACGTGGCTAGTGATTTTATACGTTTTGATTTTTGGTTTTATTATTATTTCTGTTTTATTTTTGTCTTAAGAACTTACCTAATACCTAATATGTTTTATATTCAGTAAGGGTAAAACGAAAAGAACACAAAAGAAACGATACCTACATAATTGAAACTGAACATCGTATTCATAAAATATTTTAAAATTCTGTTTTCATTTCGACACACAAACTGAGAGAAGCTGCTGCCGTCATCAAGCTTCTGGTAAAAATGGATAGGATAAGACTCATAAACAATGTTTACACATGTGCGATGACGAATTGCAATTTGCCTAGTATTATTAAGATACTGCATACTGCACATTATGAAATAATGGTATAAATAGGATAATTATACTACGAAATCCGACCCTGGGTACGTCGTGTTATAACGTTTGTATTATGACAGATGCGCTACTTTTTCTTGTATGAAGAATCCTTCATTTTGAAATCATTGGTATCATTACGTTAGCCTAATGGCAGGGTACGGGCCGCAAGCTCAAAAGGTCGTGAAATCGAGTCCGCTATTCGATTACTCTCGTGAACCGTCCCTAGCACAAGCATTTTAAGCTGGTGGTTAAGGGGAATATTAGTAATGATAATATCATTGCTAGTATTTTATCAGCCCTTTTTTACGTGGTAGAGCCATGCTGCAGTTATATCAGTAGTCCAGGAAGGACCACGCTCTCACAGAATACCAGCGTAAAATAGTAGCTTAATGCTACTGTTTCGTATGGTGAGTGTAGAGAACCGGAGACCCTTTTTACTGGAAACGAGGCATTTCATCTTAGTCCTCACGGGTGACAACGCGTCTGCATTTTTATTTGTAATCGAGGATAGATGTGGATGTCTATGGGCCACAGCAACCACTTACCATCAGGTGGACTGTGTGCTCGTTTGTCACCCTATCCTATAAAAAAGCCCTTCTTGATTATTGCTCCACCACCTCTTATATGTTCCTCTGTTTAGCTTAATAGTTGACTGATAGAATTCCCTATGGCATTAAAGTGCACCCTATGAACTATTTTGTGCATGAACGTAAAATAACAAATTTAAAGAATTTAGATAGGTACCAAAATTTACATTAAATTATTGGTCAATAAATTTAAAATTATTAGATTCAGGAAAGTCAATTCGCAACCACTTATAAATACTTAATGATGTTTGTGGGGTGTTGTAATAATTGTTTCTTTTCTTTCGTTTTTTAAACAAAACTGGTTGATATTTTTTTTTAATTTCTAATTTTAAGGAGGAGCATTGGCAGACAAGAAAAAGACAAAGGGTATCCTTCGAGAAGAGTACGAAGATGCTGATCTGCTGCTTTTATGGATAATATTTTCGACTCAGTTAATGGCAGTTTTTAAAAGAAAAGATGCCAAAACTCGACTTGGACCTGCAACAGCTCACTCCATACATCACAAAACATGTATGGATGCCAAAAAAGTTTTTGCGTCTATGATGTGTATCTTCCACTGGTGCAATTTATTCCAACTGTAAACAATTGGGTGTGGCCACTAGAAGGGATGGAAGTTTTATTTAAAAAAAAAATTGAAATTGATTTTGGCATTACATCAGTTTGGTTGCGTCATCTGAATCAGGACCCACTGGAAAATTGCTTTGGATCTGTTAAACGCCATGGATGCCGTAATATTAATCCAACTTGTGACCAATATGAGTCAGCTTTTGCCACCCTTTTGATTAATAATTTAAGTAGTGTCCACTCTCATGGTAAAAACTGCGAGCTAGATTATTGTAATGCTGTGCACACTCATTGTTAATGAAAACTTAGAGGCATCGTCAACCTGCACATTTGATTTCACAAAAATTTTAGAAATAAACCTCACGCCAATTACAATGAAACTAAATATAAACACTGTGTTAACTGTAAATATGCAATATTGTTATTTTAACAGACTCAAAGTTACAGGCTGACTCCAGAATAGTATATTTACAATGGATACCTTCGCACATTGGCTTAGAGGGTAATGAAAAAGCTGATATTTTAGCCAAACAAGCTATTTCGGCTATTTTATTAATTTTACCCCTTCATTTCAAAACTATATACCTTTACCTTTATTAAAAAAATATTGTTATGACCTTTGGAAGAAATATTTTGACGAAAGAGCAAAAGAAAAGGGTATATGGTACCGTACGATCCAGCCGTACCCAATGCGCTCAACCTGGATAGATAATGGAATATTGTGTAGACCCGATACTGTGATAGCATTAAGACTCAGATCTGGGCACATTCTATGCAATAAATTTTTGTACTTGAAGCGAAAAACTACCTCACCAAACTGTTCAACTTGCAATGTTATAGATGATGCTTATCACATTTTGATAGAATGTGCCCAGAACTCCATAGAAAGAAAAAAATGTATTTTATGTTTGTCATTGATTAGCAGTATTATAATAATAGTATTTTTTCAGACCCGTTATCAGATGATGCCAAAAAACTTTGTGTTAGTAAATAAGAGATTAAATAATTAATAAGTTTATTTGTTAGTATTTATACTATTTAAGAATTTTGTTGTACCAGGGCGTCATAATCGCTTCAGTGACAAAGCCCTTTTTCTAAGAATAAAAAAAACTGTAAATATGACCTATTTTCTGAAGATGAAATAGAATACCTAAAATACAGAGAATATGCAGGTGGCTTTGTACTCCATGCAATGATTTGATTTAATCAATTTCAGATATGCGGGATATAGTCAATCATATTTCAAAGGACAATTTTGAAAATGATCAGTTAAAAGAAATTATGAAAACAAGCATATTATATACTTTAATTGATTTCGATTTTATGAAATGTAATGTGCATAAAAATAAATTAGTTGATTATTTGATAAATATTGTGATGTGTTGTCTGATTTTTAATAGTTTTAAAAATAATAATAGAATATTGACTGGGAGAAAAGTAGATGATGATGAGAACTATTTCCAAATTAAAGCCCAAAGGTTAAGAAGTAAACTTTTTAAAAGAAAGAAATAATTACTCTTGTTGCTACCAAAATTGAGTTAATAATATTTAATTACTGTTACACATTTTATATATTCATGCGTTCTAAACTGATTTATCAATGATATGTAATAATAAATACGCTTAAATTGAACCACCAAATTATAAAAGTAAGATTAATTAGTCTTATTTTTTTATACAAATGTATTTTTATAATTAGCAGATATGTTAAATAGGCTAGATATAATCTATTAGTCTATAGAATGCATTATTACAATATTCATCAAATAATTTATTTTTAAACACAAAGTCTATTGCTAAAGGTTGGTGATACCATAGAATACTATAATACACAATAGAATGGCTGTATTTTGTACGAGTTTGCTTTATTTTGTACGAGGAAGGGCGTCGACAAACCCGATTCGCTGTGTTGACAGAGTGAATCTCATTAAAAAAATCGTTTAACACATACATATTTATTCGTAAATAGTGTGCAATATGGCATTTTCTAAATAATTTGCATGCAAAATTTGGAAACCATTGTAACCGTCAAAACACATATCGTGTTGACATTTATACGTGTGAATTGACGTATTAGTGACATTTTAGTGGCTACGCGGGCTCCGCCCACTCCCCCGTTCTATTATGTATGTATTATGGTATTCTATGCGTGATAATATGGGAATATTTGCCACAGTATATCAGGTGGGTTGGCAACGGCAGCATATTTTTTTCCGAAGAGGCTGCTACGCATAGCTCATGTTTTAGAGTAGCAAATTCTCTTACGCCGTCACGACTTATTACACTACAGGGCATACAGCGCATAATTTTTTGTATTACATATTTTATTCAAAAAAGTGTTAGAAATAATGCAAAGAAGCATAACTTATTTTGAGCTTTAAATTATTTGATATAAGTCATTATATAATGTGAGTTTAAGACGTCTTCATTGCTAGCATACTGCTTTAATATTTGTTTTCAAATATTCATTATTATATAAATATTATTGCTTGAATATTTGTTTTTGTCAATATTCGATTCGATTTTAATGGAGCAATATGCAGAATTGCTTATTTGATTGGCAATTGGTTTAAAATTCATTTCAAAAATTATAAATCGCCGCAATTCCAAAGGACCTAAATTTTACTATCATTTCAATTTAGTAATTAAAAAGATTAAGAAAAACAAATATTCAAGATTGGATTTGATTTTAATTTGATATAGGCCGAATATGGTTGTCGCCGAATACGAATATTCGGCCGAAAGTTCAGTAAAACTTTTACCGAACAGAATATTCGGCCGAACATTATTCAACGGGATCACCTCTGTAACTAACCAATTATTAATATATCTAAACTGACGACCAAATTAAAGTGAAATGTACTAATTTAATTTAATGTTTTCTTTGTTTGATTCCAAAAACATTTTATCAAACTTTCTATTTGCTATAATCGGAAATAAATCTAAAGTACCTCGAAAACATAACATTTCAAGTAGACTTAACCCATAAATAAAATATACTTTCAATAGTAAGATTATGAAAGACATGACATTACTCAATTCGTACAATTCAAGTGGACATTTTTAGTACCATTTAAACGAATATTCGGTGATTTAGCCGCATATTCGGCCGAGTATCTTCGTCTCAATTTAATGGAGCAATAATGTAGAATTGTTTTAGCAATTGGTTTCAAATTTATTTCTATTGCAAACGATCTCAATTTTATTCTTGACTCATTTTAAATACATATAATAATATAAGAAGTTGAGTGCAGATTTACATTATTTAATGTTTTAAATTTAGTTCTTATCTTTGTTTCAGGCTGTTCATTAATTGCTATATTTAAGTTGAATAAATGCACTGATATTTATTATTGTCATAACTATTATTGTATTTGTGTGCTGTTTTTTTAATAAATCCTGTAAATATAATGTTAGTTTTATTTATTTTGATTTCAATTATTAATATCTATGATGAGAACAATAATATTTATACGTAGTGCTACATATATATATATATATATATATATATATATATATATATATATATATACGGCATGTGCGTATATATAAGCTTATATTTATAGATATTACAATAAAGTTGCTAACTTCGGATACTAGAGGCGCTAGTTATGCATTGCCATTTTATAGGTCGAAGATTGGCCTCTATTTCAGTTTATACAAAGGTACTCTGTGCTTGTACTAGACATGATGTGTCATTCATTCATTTCTAGTCACCCGATCATTCAAGTAATGAATCTTAAGAACCTTGTCATTCGGTTCAATAATTTAATTGTGAGACCCGCGCGACAATGTCGGTCTTCAGACATTACTATACCCTTTGGTCGTATGTCTGTCGATCGTTCGATTCGGAACGTTCAAAAGATTTAATTGTAGTCATCAATACTTTGATCCGACCCGGGTCAAATGAACGAATCATTCACGATTGACACATGTCTAGCTTGTACCCACATATAGCAGTGCGGCAACAGTGCGGTGCGGCGTGTGTGATTACGGCCCCAAGTACGAGAAGCCTCCCCTAGCTGCACTCTTTTGCAATAAAAATGGTGTGGGTAGCCAGCCACATAATTTTATTTAAAATCGTGATTTAAATACAAATGCAAAAACAAACTTTTATATCATCCGTTAATAATATGTGTTTCGGAAAATGGTATGATTATCAAAATAGTACGCAACATTTTTTTATATTACATAAATATAAAATCATGAAAGTGTGTTGTACTTTGAATTTGAACACACAACTTTGAACTAACTACTCAGCGTCAAAAAAAGTCAACTGGTGAAAAATTATTTATAGATATAATGGATTTTAAAATGAATATTTTATTCATATCAAACCAACGTCAATAGTGATAAGACCAAAACGAGGGACCCATACGTGATTCCATCAGCCCATAAATTGTACTGATATTAAGGCAAATCCTATGTGCATTTGTCTTAATACTGCTGCTTTCAGTCGTAACACTGCTGGCGTAAATAAGTTGTTTACTTATACCTACATCTTTTAGAAGCTACAAGATCTTTCTGGACCATTTGTCAGAGAACCTGGCTATTAAGCCGCTAGTCACGGACACCAATTCATTATGTATGAATGAATAATAACTAACAAATAGCTTCCGTTTATTCTTTATTATATAATAACCGTAGTAGCTCAAGCAATATGTATATGTGCTCACCATAAATTTCACGGTACCAGAAAATCTTGGGTTTGATCCTCACAGAAACGAATAAAATTTTTAACAGCAATTATTTTACCCTATAGTAGTATCGAAAATTATCGTGATCAAAACCTGAATGTCAGAGGAGTAAAATATTTTGAGGACCTCCAGCAACACGCACTGAAAACAGCCCAGTTCACTAATCGTTTTATAACAGTCTCAAAAACAAGATGTCTGTGATCAGCAATGGTACAAACTGTTTTTTTTTTCTTCTTTTAGTTCATAACAATTATTGAGAAACAATTTATTTGGGAGGCTTATCTTGCTAGTAGTAGATAAATTGGACCATGTTGTGCAGATACGTTTCAACCCACAAAAACAAAGATAATCGTATTTTAACTTAGACCATTCAAAGTCTAAGTATTTTAATGATAAATGCATTGTTCTTATAGCAGAAGGCCTACTAATTTGAAAGAAAATTGGATGTAGATTTTGGGATTCATAGTTATTTTTCAGAAGTTATTCACACTCGGAAATAAACTGAAAATGAGATTGGATTATTAAAATTAAAACAGTTTTTTTTAATTCAAAATAGATTATAAATAACACTAATTGAAAGTCAGTCTTTTGTTTAATATAACACTGGTCTGGAAAAAAACCTCTAGTTCTGGGAGAAAGCAGAAAGAAACCCAGCTGGACTTTTTAATAAAATAACAGCTTGTAATCATGTATGTTACACAATAAACAACACACAACACAAAACAAATTAGAAACAGATGGTGGCGATCACCTCATTCCCAGGGGTTTAAAGTATAAAAGTAAAGTTACGTACGTAAAGTAAGTAAAGTTAGTACATTGCAGTCTGTGTCTACCTATCTACCAAACTACGCACAATAGAGTTGCTACACAAGTCAACTCTGGACATAAATGATGCTATCCTCTTTCAATGGATTGGATTTTGTTATACCAAGATTTAAACATAAACAGGAAACCTTTGTTAAAGTTAATAAGTGTAACAATATGGATGACACTATGACAACATTGAGATTATATGATTAAATATGAGAGGGTACTTTAGCTTGATTATCTTAGTATTTATTAACCTACATTTTCAAAAGATATGTAAAATAAAATAAAATAATAATGAGAAAATGTAGAACAATTTCTACAACAAACCTAAAAACAAAAAAAAATAGACATGTTTATGCAAACTTTTTTTGTCATATCAAACTGAAATGATAAACGGACATACAACCTACTGGATGGTAAGAAGCTACTGCAGTCCTGGACACCTGCAACTGACTCCGATGAAAGGCTACAGGTGCATTGTCACCACCAAGGAGTCAAATGCAAAACCTCACAGCCTGTAAGCATACAGACTCTCTAAAGAGTCAAAGTAGTAAGGCAGAAAAGGAATTCAACCACTTAACAAACTTATGTTTAATATGTAAATTTGATTTGATCCTTAATTAATATTTTGGTTGTTTGTTTGATGCAGTCTGTGGTGATGTTTTTAATCTGTGGTCTTAATATGTATAAGTAAATAACCTAATGGGTCGGCAGTATAGCTCGAAGAACCGACAACTGTTGGGGAAAAAAGGTTCTCGAGTGGCAGCCTCGTACCAGTAGGTGAAGTGTAGGGCGACCGCCCACTAGATGGAGTGACGACTTGGTAAGACATGCAGGAAGTCAATAGATGCAGGTGGCTCAGGACCGTGCTTTGTGGCATACCTTGGGGGAGCCCTATGTTCCACAGTGGACTTGTGAAGGGCTGTGAAATAACCTAATATAATGCTTCCAGCACTAGAGGCTGATATGATATTATTACCTTAATATAATAATTACTTTGTATCTCATTATAAGTGAATAATTGTATGTTTAACTCTAGTCTAACTTCTAACAGTTGGATTTCTTATGAAAAACAAATTTCATTAAGCTGATGCAGTTTCCTTGCACTTAGTCTGGTACAAAGATGTTGTTGCTACAATCTTAACCTTCCCTGTCCCATTAATCATGTTTTAACATTTTAATTGTTTAACTATTAAGTCTTTTTCGTGCACAAGGAAACTTAAGATAACAGGCATAGAACTGTATAAGTAACAAGTGGTAAAATTAAAAATTTTGTTCAATAGACTTTAATATAAATAAAATGAGAACATCATCAATGGATTCAAAGTCAATTAAATGAGAATTATTAGGGATAACTCAAAAACTACAGCATCATAAAAATCGGTGCATCTAGAAAAAGCAGATACTGAGGTAACACAAAAAAATACAGCCGAATTGAGTACCTTTCTTTTTAAAATCGGTTAAAATACAAGGGACTATTAAATTTTAAGGACTAGAAATTATTAGTATTAATAAATAAATGTTACTTATCTATATATAGCAGTAATCTAATTTTTTCGCATTTTTATCATAATTTGGAATTTTTACAGTGCATACATGGACATATATGAATTATACGTCCATTAGTGCACATTTATAGTAAATTACAAGTAGAATATATTATAAAATCAATGGTAATAATAATTGTAAACTAGTTAAGAAACATGTGAGTACCTACTTTGTCATGTCAAATAATAGACATTGTTTCTCCCTTGTTTTAAATGTAACCAACAAGGTCAGAAGTGTTGGAAAGTTTAAAGGATTTTGTGAACTGTTAAAAATAGTTCTAGAATGTACAAGAGGCATAATATAATACAATGATCTAAAAAAGCATTAAATTTAAAACTGGATACACTAAAATTGCTTAGATTAGAATAGTCGACTGGTTGTTAAGACGAAATGGCTAGGACTAGGAATCAACAGTCTCAAAATTGCTTGTATATTTTGTTACATGTTCCCTACGTTGTTAAAACCAGGTGATGGAAATGTTTAGAAGCTTACCCTTTACTCTGTTATAGAAGGCATTCACTTGCCCCACTGCAGCTTCAACTGTCGGCATTGCCATGGCTTTCTGCACAGACTGCAACTGAGCCATCGTTGATGGTGATGTTCCTACTTCAGCTGCCATCTAGTAAAATTAAGAAGGTTAACAAATTAAAATATTTAGCTTTAGCTCAATATATTCAAATATTTTTTGTAGAAATTACAAATGATTATCATAATAAATAATTTTTGAGGGTACACTAAAAACTATTCTTAAACAAAATTTATATAACATTATAGCATGAATCATCAAAAAATTATAATTTAATTCTTAAATACAGCTTTTTTAATTTTGATTGTGTAATTTAATTATCAAATATTAATTTAAAAAAATATATTAAAGAAATTTGAAATGATGTTGCAATTGGCACAGCACAGAATGATTTATATACAAAAAACTTACATTCAACTCAATAAGACCCGATTTCACTAATTAAAAGCAGTAATGCAGATATGGAACTATTATATTAAGAGTAAACTCCGTGTAGCTCTAGCTGATGGTTGCCGTTGAATGAATAGAACAGAACAGAAACCGATTGCTTATCTTCAGTGACAAACTACGTTGCCGATAGCGAGCGATGCTACGGCCTTTTTTAATTATATATCCGCTAGTTTGTAAAGATTGGATTGGACTTTGAACGAAAAGTGATTGTTCGAACTTTGAACAACCTTCATATATATTATATAGGTATAAAACGATACTTATGAGTAAGAGAGAAATATAATTCTTGGGCATGAGTCAACTGAGTAAAAATAACTCAATTACATGCACTTTGCACTTATTCAAGAATAACTTATACTACCAAACAACAGCAATATTCAAGAAAAAGAAGTAAAAGTAAATACTAAAAAAAGGATATAAATAATACTCTGTATAACTCTGTGCTCTGTGACTAAAACAAATTAAATGGACTAGAAAATGAAAACTTCGTAGTGAAATAATAATTTTGTAAAAGAAGTGATCGCATTTCGTCACAATATATCATATTTGTCACCTGTATAAATCAAGAAGTCAAAATAAAAATATAATATTTTTAATAGTCATTTATTATGGTACCTACTCTGTGTCATTAATCACAAATATTTACACTGTAATTGTAACTACTATGACTATCTATGTTCTACATAACCAACCAACATTTTTGGTTGGTCGCCAAGTCGCCAACGCCAATGGCGAACATCGATCGCGTAATTTGTGGAACGAGGCCGATATAGTCATAAACAAACATTGGATACACAAGTCTATCTGATTGGCTGCCAGCACAGTCCGTCTCTATTTGGAGTTTTGTTCAGACGTGTTGATATAAAACATATTGGTTTTAAAGAAAATTAATAATGTCGTGGACAAATGATGTAGTTTTAGAATTTCTGGATCTGTACAAAAGGGAGGATATTCTCTGGGATCCCAAAAATCCATTACATAGAAATAGAAGAGAAATCAGTGAAGCATGGACTAGAATTCAGACATCATTAAGTATTAACTGTTCAGTGCAAGATCTGAAAAAAAAGAAAGAGTCTTTAATGACGTCCTTTAGAATGCACTTTAATAGAAAGAAAAAATCATTAGGAAATTATCATACTACTTGGTTCGCTTATCCATGCATGGAAAGTTTTCTGAGCGGGAAATATGAATGTGACAGTACAGAACAATTGGAAAACGAGGTATGTAATATTACAGCTTTTATAATGCCAACATTGTTTTTATTTTATTCATAATTCTGCAAGCTATAGTTTGAGTACAACTACTTTTCCTTGTCATTTGTACCATTTGAAAATATATAAAATATTTGACAGAATGTTGGCCGCAAATGTATTTTAATAAAATATTATAATTTGATGTTTCTCAACAAGTATTTGCAGCCAACATTCTGTCAAATATGTTGCACCATCATTGGTGTCAAACAAAGACATTTATAGTCAACCAAATCTAATGCCTGCAGTACACTAGGTACTCGCAAAGTTGAACGAAGTTGAACCACTGACATAAGGTATTATATCTCTATGAGTTGAACGAAGAAATACAGTTTGACAGTTGTCAGACTTATTGTACCAGGCATGCCAACCAAAAAATGGAAACGTATATTATTCGATTCCTAAAAAAATCGATATCGATTATTTAGAGTTGGTAATCATTTACAGTTTGGTTTGAATAACACCAGAATAAATTAAAACGGATAATTTAAAACACAAGATTTATCAGTTTCTACGTATTTGTTGTTAGCTACTGCTTATTTCTAGAGGCATAGTTATAAAAATTTAAGATTATAACTAAATTAAAAATAAATTTATTCAATCACTTTCAGTAAAACTAGTTGAGCTGTCGTTGTTTCATTATCAATAATGCAGTCAAAATTAATGTCTCTTTCAAAGTCATACATAATAATTTTTTGTTTTTTCTACCACGTTTGCCCAATTATCCTTTGTGAAATGAGCACATGCTTCAACGAATATTGAAAAAACTCTAATAATAATTAATATTGAAAAACAAACACAAAATCACAAAATTACGCACAGTAAGCTCCCGAAATGGCGGGATATTGAAATTACGTAGTGGTTTTTATATCGCGGCCTTGAATATGAATTTTTGCCTACACAAATTTACATTAACAAATTAAAAAAAAATAGACTTGTTTTATTTATAATGCATGTAATTAAAGGAATTTAAAAAAAATTAAACAAATAATGTATTAAAAATTAATGTTTCGATTATTTTAATATTTTTCCCGTTTATTGGAATATTTTGCCGATTATTCGCATAACAATTTTATTCAACCAAACACTACGGTAATGTACACAGCGACATATCATTGAAACGACGTCAAGTAAAAAAGTTGATACTGGTTAGTTTTTTTTAAATTTTGCTTTATTTGAATTCAAATTTAAATTAGTGAAAAAAAAATTATACACGTTGTAATGAAACATAGATAACTTTATAATTCTTCGGATTTACGTAAATGGTTAGTTTAAATCGTGTGAGTACGCTTGTGCAAAGTTATTGTTGAATGATTATTGTGAAACGTCAAAAGGTATTTCTTAGATTTGGTTGACTATAAGTATGTAGTAGTAATAGACCGCACATCAGCAACAAAATTGTCGTCTGTAACTTTTGTCCTATAGGATATGTCTCCGATTTTTGTTATTTAGTCCAAGTGACATCATCGAAAGGTCAAGACGCATTCGTTTCATAAATTTAAAAAATATTTTTAAAGAAAATATGCCCGGTTGTGCACTAAGTATAGTAAATCGGGCTACATACGAGATGATATCGGTGGCGATCTAAGGTGGAAAGAAATCGGGGCTTTATCGGGGCAGACCCTACACACGGACCTGCCGAGCAGTGCGCGTTCGGACTTAGAGTAGAACGCATGTGCGAGAGAGCGCTTCAAATGCCTCTAACTCTCTCAAAACACCAACGTGTTGACTTGGCATTTGCCCTCTCGGATAATTTATTCAAAAATATAAAAAAGAGGAGTTGCTGGGTGAAAAAATTACTCCAAAACAGAAAATGACTAAGGCACATAAACGTGCTAAATGATCTGGAGTCCAAAGACATGATTAATTTTCTCCGGGTGGATGAAGACAGTTTTAGCAACCTTGATGAAATGATTTCGCCACTTATAGAAAAACAGAGCACGGTAATGAGAGAAGCGATATTTGGCCACCAGGCCTAAACTTCAGTGCTGTCATATCGCCTTACTTAATATCGATAATGATTCCCGACAATGGCTATCACAAATGCCTCAAACATTATATTTAGGTAAGTAAAGGCCCGGGTTCTACCAAAGCAGAGATGTGTGAGAGGAGAGATACTGATGTTTCAAGTTTCTGCTATTTAGTTACTTCTTCTCTTTTTTTCATTTCTGCTTGGAACATCATCTTAAGTCCAGTGTTACTCGCGTCTCTATTAAAATAATTTATATTTTGTTTATCCTGCATATGTGGATTTAGATTATAACTATCTACAATTTCAATTCATGCCTCCCGTTCGTCTTTGGAAACCATTTCACAAAGAGTATATAATCACTGTTTTGTTAACTTTTTCCCGCGAGGACTGCCGGCAGCGACTGTCAAACGAAACCGGGCCGATGCACCTACACACACGCAGTACGGACGGGGCGGGGTCCCGATCTATAATAAAAATGCAGCCGAAACATCGGCTGCATTTTTGCTCCTGCCAGCCAATTAAGGAAGCGATATTGGCCAAGACTTAGGATGGCCCTACATACGACATAATTTAGAAGCAATCTAGGAGGCATCCCCACCACTCCACCCTAGATCGCCACCGATATCATCTCGTATGTAGCCTGCTTATGTCACGATATGGAGCAAAAAATGAACATGATTTCGGTTTATTATCCTAATAATAACGTATATTTGCTAAATAATCTTTAAATTTTATTATTTCTGATAGATTGTTCTAGAAGAAAGAAAAAATATTGTAATAAGTGCCCTCTGTTATCCAGTAACGTCACTATTTATTTACAAATATGTTAGTAATTGACGACGTGCCTAAAACAGATTTTTACTTTATATTTAGAAGCGTCACCTAATGGGAAATAGCTAAAATGTTTTCCAAATAAATATTCAGCGTAGTATTGCTATTTTTCGCTAGAGGGCTTAACAAGCGCGTGCTCACAGTTTTTGTATGCACTACTTACTTACTTACTTATCGTCACGCACAATCCCTAACGGGGTAGCCAGAGAGAACAGATCGCCAAGTGTCACGATCCTTACATACCTCTTTCGCTTCTTTCAGGTTCATTAACTTCTTCATACATGCACGTCTAGGTATCCGAGTACTCTTGACCCTCCCCTCTTCGAGCAATTTGCTCACATGGTCTTCGAAAGTTAGTCTCGGTCTACCTCGACACCTTTTAATATTTACTTTCGCTCTATATATTTTCTTCACCATTCGGTCTTCACTCATTCGTTCAACGTGTCCAAACCATTGGAGTACGCCCCTATCAATTTTTTCAATTTTTTTGTGGAATGCAGCGCGCAAAGCGGCGATGGGGACCGCCACCCGTCACGCACAGCCCGACACGGCGGAAGGTGGAGGACGGAGTGCAGAGTTGGCACGTGGAATGTTAGAGGAGGCATGAGAGATAAGACGAATGAGTTGATCGAAATAATGAAAGAAAGAGAATTAGATGTCCCATTTTTGTATGCAAATGTTCCCAATGACCGCTCTATAGTATATATACATTTAAATGTCTTTGGTGTCAATGTAGCGTATATAGCATATTTCATTAAATTATTTACGTGCAAAAGAACTTTCATTGCGAGGAAAACAAAACTATAACTAAGATTTTAAAATTAGTATATAAAATCTCTCGCACAAAAACCAATCAATTGCAGTTTTGAAAAACATGCATGTATATTCAATGTATTGCACCAAAGGCTTTAAAACCTATGTGCCTCCCTTTTTTCAACTCTCCACCTTTAAGTAGAGGTACAAAATTATTATTCTACCATTAACACTAAAATAACACATCCTTTTTTTTTAGTTCTTCAATAATACAATCGACCAATCACAACAACAACAAATATCATCTGAACTTAATATTGGCCAAAGATATACGACAACAGAAAGGAATAATGATGTTAAAAGATATACGAGGTCGACCGTTTCGACTAATACCACTAATAACAAAACTAACAAAACAAGTAATTCAAATTATGACCATTTATATACCAAAAAAGAAACAAACGAAGACGAGCGGTTATTGAGACTCCCTACAGAGAGAAGAGATATTGATGAATACGACTTGTACGGCCAACTTTTGGCAAAAAAGTTAAGAAAACTAGAAGAACACCAGCGAGACGTTGCTATGCACGAGATCGATAATATTATGTTTAGAGCTAAAATGCAAAGTAGCACAAGTCAAGCTCGAAGCTTTTCGTCTTCCCCTTCGCCTGTGCCCAGAAAGATGAAGTCGCCCGTTTTCATAGTGACCCAGCAAAACCATCAACAATATGAAGATGAAAATATCCCCTATCAAGAACATATGCAACCCCAAGCGCAGTCTTAGTGCTGCTTTTAATATTTTAAATATTATTACCATAATTACTTCTTGTATGAAAAATATAAAATATCGTATTTGTGTAATAAATTTATTACGTATATTATATTATACATGTTATGTTTTTGATAATAGTGTTACTATGAATAATACATTATTGTTTGAAAATATATTTCTAATCTGAAAATATTTAAATGTTGCCCCAAAGCAAATTTTTAAATGTTATCTTGGGACCAACATTTGTTAAGTAACTGACGACAAATGCTTTACATAACAGGATATGTTAAACAAATGTTTGATAATATTTTGCTGTTGGTTTGTTCGATAGAGTTCAAACATTCAAAACTAAATCGATCCAGAAGAATCGGTTGCCCAGATTCTATAACTGTGGGATAGATTAACGAGTACAGACCGAGACGATAGAGACAAGTCTTATGGATAATTGGCTACTTCCTATGCTTGTTTACTTCCCCTTTCCCCTCTTCCCGTTCGATGCATTCATAGATAACTTGTGATACTTTGATACTCATTGCACTTTACTCATGTAGGATAATTCGTTAAATGTACTAATTCTACTTGCTAAAAAAAATTTTTTAGCAATAGATTACAGATATATTACCTTTATACTCGCGGCTTCGCTCGCGTGGGCTTTGATTTAGCAACATTAATAAAAGTAGTTCCGTACCAAATTTGGCAAAACTCGATCACTATAATGGTCGCCACACACGGTCGGTTCTACTGGTCATTCCAACTGATCAGTTCAAACTAGGGGCCGTCCATTAGTCACGAAATATCGCGAGGAGGGAAGGGGGTGTAGTAAGATTATCACGTGTATAAATTTTTTCGTCAACCGCACGATTTCTAACCGTAAAGCGGCGTGTAATGTGACCTTGACTCTCTTGTACATGTACAACCTGACATGAATTTGTCACAAGCATGAACCAAATCTGAGCAATAATAGTCTAGAGATGCACAATGTTTGTCCTTCACGTATCCTCCCGCGACGATCGATCTGTAGATCAAGAGAAAAGAACTGTGTAGTGCGCGAAAATGATAAAGCCGAATGGCTTGATGAAACCGACACTGATCTTCAACAAAACACAGTGCCAACAACTGCCTTGCAAGATGCTCATCCAGTTGTTAGTATTAAAGAAAGTCTTGCTAATCCGTGGTCCGAGGACAATGTACATTAAATATGTTCATGTACTAGTACAATATATGTTTTTAGCATGATTACACGATTCCTTTAACATTATTTTTATGCCAGTCAAAAAACAACCTGCAACCTTTCTGTCTAGACATTTTAATCATGGTCCTTAATTTCAGAATAAAACTAGATTATACTTTATAGGTACTAAAAATACACGTGATTTTGGATGGAAGGGGGGGGGGTCTCGGTTAGTCTTAAACCTCACCACGTATTACCAAGAGGGAGAGGGGAAGTTAAAAATGCGAAAAAAACATCACGTGATTTATGGACGGCCCCCTAGGACTGTTGATATTTTTTTAAATATCGGATTTTCGATATATCGATTATTATAAATATATCAATATCGGAGTTTCATATATAACTTTATTTATCGATATATCGAAAATTGGATATATTCAGAAATACCAACAGTCCTAGTTTGAACTGATCAGTTCAATTTAGTAGAACTGACCGTGTGTGTCGTCTATTAGAGTCACCTCGGTGTCTGTGTCTTTCTTTATGTCTGTTTGTCAAAGAGTTTTTTAATTCTCAAAGATTTGGATGTAGATGATTGATAGTTGGCATAGATTTAATACGTTATAGCAACACGTGAATAAATAAGATTTTCATAATTGCATTAATATCTCATATCTATAAACACTTGCTCCTTTTTATATCAGGCGTGTATTCCGACGTATCCATAAGAAACGTAATTATCAATTACCAAATTTGCTAGTAATCAATTTTTTATTTACCTACATTTTTCATTTGAAAAAAATTGCGTTATTTACATTTTATACTTTACATTCTTTCATCATTAAAGTTAATTTAGTTTTAACAAAACGATAAAGAATTTTATTGACGTCTATTAATTTACGGTATGACGTTTATTAGGGATATTTGGTTCATATAATTGGTCCCACTTAATACTGATTAGCACCGTAAAATAAATGATCATTTTATATAATTTATTTGTTCTAAGACCTGAACTGAACAAGATTCACCAATCTTAAGCTCACAAAATACTTTTTTCTCACTTAAACCAAATTTTAAACTCCCTACATCGCTACGAACTGTCAAAGTTGTTTAGCAAAGTGTAGTTTGCTAAACAAAAAAAAACCGGCACCGAGAAAGGCACAAACAATCACACCGCTCTGTCTCATTTCTATGCAAGGCGTATGCATAAATGTATCTTTTTCGTGTGCGAATGCGAAATAAGGCGTCAATTTGTCTATAGTTTTTTCTGCCTACGTTTACTTGCGATATTTGATTAATATTATTGGTCCCAGTTAATATTGATCGGCATCATAAAATAAATGATGATATTATTTTTACGTCCGAGTAGACTGCAAAATGTCATAAATGAAGTTCTATAAAGATTTCTTTTATATAAGTTACGCGAATACTGCACATGGAATAAAATTAAATTTACATATTTTATCGCGTTATTTTTAACCTTTTTATGTGAAATGTCTATGAAAACACATCACTGATATGAAACGCTGACGCTCCAGGAAGTGAAGTTCGTCAACATGTTCAGCATTGTCCCAACCATTATAATATCAGATCTGATGGACCATAAATTCTCGCAAAAGAACCACGATTCCTACCAAGAATGATATACGAGGCTATTGAAATTTAAAAAAAAAGTACTTTCAATACAGAACATGTCTGGGTTCTATCATCTGCTTAGATCCCATAATTACTAAAATTAAATTTCAACCCAGGCATACTACTGCAAGACTTATAGCTTTCGTTAAGTATAACATCAGGACGTCAAACATCCCAGTTTTGTTACAGAGAGCACGAAGGATCTGTGATAGCAAACACCTGGCCGCCGAACATCAGCATGTCAAGCAGGTTCTGCACGACAACAAGCTTCGGGTCCCGCGCCTACGTCACAGTGACCGTGTGAAGCCGGCCACAGTCGAGCGTGTGCCTGCTATACTACCATATGTCAGAGGTGTCACAGACAAGATTGGCTACATCTTGAAGCGAGCTTCTATTAAAACATTTTACAAGCCGCCGAAGAAGATTGGTCCGTTCTTACCATACGTCAAGTGTCATATTCCTCTACAAGATGCAGGAGTGTACAAACTTGATTGTGATTGTGGTCGCTCATATATAGGGCAAACAGAGAGATCAATTAGAACCTGCGTAAAATAACACATAGCTGACGTGAAGCATCAACGTTCCGGGAAGACTGCAGTTTGCGATCATATCCTAGACGACTCCAACTATTACATCAGATTTGATGGACCACAAATCCTCTCGAAGGAACATCGATTCCTACCAAGGATAATACGTGAGGCTATTGAAATTAAAAAACATCTTAATTTCAATAGAGAAGGAGGCTGGGTACTACCACCTGCTTGGGACCCTATAATTAATAAAATTAAAACTAAACCCAAGCATACCACTACAGACTTCAAAACAGCAACTGTACAACACAAAAAAACTGCGGTTGCCAACCCGCTCGCCAAGCGTGGCAACTATGGTAATATACCCCCATGAAGAATTACACAAATAGACTGCCCCCAGTCCCCGGCGGCCCCGCTATTCCTGGCTATGGTGGCGACCATGGTAACGACGGGGCAGGGGGTGCTAAGAATCTCCGGTGGCGGTTCGGTTGCCACCTACGACGACTTGACCTGGCAACATTTAACGCACGCACCCTCAGGACTGACGAGAAGATCCTGGACCTGGAAGAAGAGATAGACAAGTTGCGCTGGAATATTATAGGATTATCCGAAGTCCGAAGAGAGGGGGAGGACACGGTGATTCTCGAATCCGGCAACTTGTTCTATCACCGGGAGGGCGACCATCTGTCCCAAGGAGGTGTTGGACTTATCGTCCACAAGTCTCTCGTTAACAACGTTGTGAAGATTGGGAGTGTATCGACAAGGGTTGCGTACCTTATACTCAGAATCACTAAACGGTATTCGCTGAAGGTCATACAGGTTTACGCGGCAACGTCGGAACATCCCGATGAGGAGGTGGAGGAAATGTATGAGGACATTTCTAGAGCCATGCATTCCTCCAAAACTCACTATGTGGTGTTAATAGGAGACTTCAACGCAAAACTGGGTACAGGAAAGATTGGTGAGCTGAAGGTAGGGAAATTTGGGATAGGGCAACGGAACCCTAGGGGCCAGCAGCTGGCCGAATTCATGGAGAAAGAGGGACTTTTTATGTTCTTTCTTCCAGAAGCGGCCTCACAGAAAGTGGACCTGGTCGAGCCCCGACGGTTCGACAAAAAACGAGATTGACTTCATTATGATGACCAGACGCCAACTGTTCAGTGATGTCTCAGTGATCGCAAGGGTGAAAACTGGCAGCGATCACCGAATGGTTAGAGACACACTGAACCTAAACGATAAGTTGGAGAGGTCTCGTCTAATGAAGTCAACGCTCCGTCCCTGTCGTGCTCTAATCCAGAATCCCGAAACCTTTCAGCTCGAGTTACGTAACCGATTTCAGTGCCTAGAAGATTGCAATGCAGTGGACGACATGAATGGCAAGCTCGTGGAAACTGTCCATGCGGTCGGAGCTAAGTTCTGCAAGACCCACCGCAGAAGAACACAAAAACTCTCCGATCACATTCTTAATCTCATGGCTGTTAGACGGGAGATGAGGCTGCAATCGTCAACAGATTTGATAGCATACAGGCAACTGAACAGACAGATCTCCAAATGCATGCGGCGAGACTCGCAACTTTAATACTGCTCGTATTAAAGAAGCGATCGAGTGGAACCAGGGTTCCAAAGTCTTTGCCAGAGATCTATCTACCAGAAAGAGCCAACTGTCAAAGCTGAAGACTGAGTGTGGCAGCATCGTTTCCGGGACACCTGAGATTTTGAGTGAGATTGAGAAGTTCAATGGGCAGTAACGATCCAAGAGCAAATCTTATCCGACAATATTCCGATGATATCCCGGACATCATTCTGAGCGAGATTAGAATGGCTCTCCAGCACCTTAAAAATGGCAGGGCCCCAGGCGAGGATGGAATTACAGCGGAGCTTCTGAAAGCGGTTGGAACACTGGTACTTGAAGTCCTTCAGAAGCTCTTCAATTCCGTCCTCCATGGTGGCACTACTCCGGAGGCGTGGAGCAGAAGTGCGGTGGTCTTGTTCTTTAAGAAAGGCGACAACGCACTCTTGAAGAACTACAGACCGATTTCCCTTTTAAAAGGGAAAGTGTTTGTACAGTAGGGCTATGATGGCTATCCAAGTACAGAACCAGAGTTCGAAACCTATCCAACTGCAGAGACAGAGAGGTGTAAGACAGGGTGACGTTATAACCGCGAAACTCTTCACCGCTGCATTGGAAGAAGTTTTCAATCTACTGGACTGGAAAGGATACGGTATTAACATCAATGGCGAGTACATCACTCACCCTCGATTTGCCGACGATATAGTCCTTATGGCAGAATCGCTGGAGGACCTAAGCACTATGCTCAGTGACCTCAATGGTGTCTCCCAACGGATAGGTCTTAAGATGAACATGGACAAAACAAAGATCATGTTTAATGTCCATGCCACACCTATGCCGGTAGTTGTTGGGAGCACTATGCTCGAAGTTGTTGACGAGTATGTTCACCTGGGACAAATAGTCCGACTAGGTAAGTCCAACTTCGACCGAGAGGTCAATCAGCGGATTCAACTCGGCTGGGCAGCGTTCGGGAAATTACGACACATCTTCTCGTCAGGTATACCTCAATCTCGCTCGGAGTTTCTCTGCGTGATAGACTCAGAAATAGGGATATCTGCAGTAAAATCAGAGTGACCGACATAGCCCAACGGATTAGTAAGCTGAAGTGGCAATGGGCCGGCTATATAGCTCGAAGAACCGATAACCGATGGGGAATAAAGGTTCTCGAGTGGCAGCCTCGTACCGGTAGGCGTAGTGTAGGGCGACCCCCCCACTAGATGGAGTGATGACCTTGTAAGATATGCAGGAAGTCGATGGATGCAGGTGGCTCAGGACCGTGCTTTGTGGCATTACTTGGGGGAGGCCTATGTTCAGCAGTGGACTTGTGAAGGGCTGTAATGATGATGAATGATGATAATCACCTGCAATATTTTTATATCAGGCGTGTCTTCCGATATAGGTATCCATAAGAAAGGTAAATTATCAATTGCCAAATTGTCTTGAAATTAATTATTTATTTACATGATTACATTTGGAAAAATAATGCGATCTTTACATTTTACACTTTATATTCTTTCATCATTAAAGTTAATATAGTTTTAACAAAACTATAACGAATTAATTGCCGTCTATTAATTTACGGTATGACGTTTATTAGCGATATTTGGTTCATACGAGGGGTGATCCAAAAGTAATGATAATGAAAATAAAACACGGTAATTAAATTTAAAATAATAATTTATTTTTATACATAGTCTCCTAACAAATCAATACATTTAGTCCACCTTTTTTCTAAACCCAGGATTCCCTTTGAAAAAAATTCTTTCTCCTGACCCTCCCAAAACGCTTCAACAGCGGCCATTACTTCGCTATCGTCTTAGAATTTCTTGCTTCGGAGGCATTCCTTGAGCCGAGGAAAGAGATAGAAGTCACTAGGAACTAGATCTGGCGAATAGGGAGGGTGTTCGAGCAGTTCGAATCCCGTTTCTTGAATGGCAGCCATCGCAACTGCGGCTTTGTGAGCCGGTGCGTTGTCTTGGTGAAACAGCACTCCAGCTCGCAGTTTGCCGCGTCTTTTTTCCTTTAATTGCCTCCCGTAATCTTCTTATTTGGTCTGCGTAGTAAGAGCCCGTAATAGTGGCTCCCTTTTCTAAATATTCCACCATAATTATGCCTTGAGCGTCCCAAAAAACAGATGCCATAACCTCTCCCGCCGAACTTGAAACTTTGAATTTCTTTGGCGTCGGTGAGGAGGGTCGCCCCCAAGTCATCGATTGTTGTTTCGTTTCAGGATCAAAATGGTGGATCCAGATCTCGTCCATAGTCACAAAACGGAACAAAAAAATTTCTTGATCTGCTTGCAACTTTTCGAGATTGACCCTCGAAATGTCAACTCAATTTTTCTTTTGCTCGTCGGTTAACATTCTGGGTACCCAACGCGCAGAGACCTTTTTCGTATGCAACTCGTTCGCAAGGATTCTTTGAACGCTGCCATATGAGATCTCTGTGACCTCAGCTACATGCCTGATGGTCACTCTTCGATCTGCCAACACAACATCTTTGAATTTTTTCACGTTGTCTTCAGTGAGGGACGTGCATGGGCGTCCTTCGCGATGTTCATCTTCAGTGGATGTTCTGCCCAGTTTAAACTCCTTGGCCCAGCGTGCAACTGTAGAATATGGAGGAGCAGAGTCCTCCAATGTTTCCACTAAATCACTGTGTGTCTTGTGTCTGTGTCTTTTCAAGACATTTTTTTCAAACAGAGGTACTTGATGACAGCTCTAATTTCGTTTTTCTCCATGTTGATGTTATCTCTTTGACAGTTCGTATTCAAATGAATGTATCTCCCTTTTTTTTTTTTGCGCCTGAAGCAATTAAAGGGCTACCCTGTACGTAGGGAGGCGGAAAATGCATTACGCATACCACGATAGCCGGTCTATCGTGGTTATGAGGGACTCACTGTCCTACCGGGGACCCTAAGTGATACCCTCTAAAAACCGCCTTTGGGGACAGGCAGCCGGCTGATTAAGCTCTATTGTGCCTTATCATGAGCGACCCTCTTTTGGGAAAAGAGGGCGCAGATGTATCTCCCGTAAATCGTGATCTATTTATATGATTTTTTAGGCTGACGTAGTGAGTATATAAGCAAGCAAAAATATTTTTTTTTGGATTTTTATGCGGACCTGAAGTAACCGATTATCATTACTTTTGGATCACCCCTCGTATAATTGGTCCCATTTAATATTGATTAGCACCGTAAAATAAATGATCATTTTTATTACGTTCGAGTAGAGTGGAAAATTTCATAAATGAAGTTCTATACTTACTTAGGTAATGATTTTTCATATTCACGTGAATACTGCATATGGAATAAATTTAAATTTATACATTTTATCGCATTTAATTTAAACTTTTTAACGTGACGTAACGTGTGATGAAAAATCCATAAAAACCCGCGTAAAAGAACATATCGCTGATGTAAAGCACTGACTCTCCAGGAAGTCTTAAGAGGATAGAGTAAGTCAGCTCAAATTCTAATTTCGCCCCCACTTCCCCGCGCATCGTATGCTATGTACCGACATATTTGTAATCAATAATACTGTAAGTAGATAGGTCGTTAGATACTTATTTCATTAGGTTTATCATATTTATGCCTGTTTCTTAACGCCAACCCAGTCGCTTCTTATTTTTATAACGGTTATTTACCATTTTAATTTTACGTCGTCCTGTTGCGTAATGTCTATTCTGATCGTAAGCGACACAACTTCTCTCTTCAAAAGCCGGAGCGATACTAACGGGGCGACAGGAATCAAGCTTACGCGCCGATACTTTAGGTAATTTCTTTTTACAGTCAAAATAATGGTATTTTAAAAAAAGTAAATAACGTAAGCACTGCTTTGTAGTTAGTTCAGTTAGTATGCAAAGTTTCATGATCTTATTTAAAGTATTTTATGAATAACAGCGGTTTATTGTTCAGTTTGGAGGTAACTTTGGATTTTTTTTCTATCGAGAAAATTTTGCGTAATCGTGTTTTCGTCTAACATAGTTCTTAACATTAATCCTCAACTTTACCATATATTTATTTCAAAATTAATGCTGCAATACTTTCGGCATAACGGAGGATCTTGCTAAGCCATTTGAGATTATATTTCCCCTTAAGTATGTCAACATGTTCAGTATCATCCGAATCATTATATCAGATCTGATAAACCATAAATCCTCGCAAAAGAACCGCGGTTCCTACCAAGGATGATTTTCGAGGCTATTGAAATTAAAAAAATACGTGTGCACTCGTACTCGTACTACTCTTACTGGCTGGAGATGGACTGGAATTGTCCTAATTCCCAACCCGTTGAAAATTCTTATTAACTACTAAAGTTACTATAATATTAGGGAACACATTAAGAGCCTCTTCCATTTTAGAGGGAGTATCTTTGTCATTCCTATTTTAAAAAAATACATTGGAGTGTGTCGCGGGCCTATGTTCATCAGAACCTTTAAAAATATGCACGAATGGGCCGGCTCGACCAGGGAAGGACGTGCTTCCACAACCTCATGAACACACACGACACATAAGTGTTGATATTTTTGCCGCATATTCTTTGGTAACTACCACTAGCAAGGAACGACAGTGCACATAATACCTGAAAAATATACCAATAATTACATGAAACATCTGATTTTTTTGTAAGCTAATATTATAGGGTCCCACATTTAGATTGGTATGGTGGAGACCACTTGACTTCAGTGACGTAATAACTGCAGCCGCTTATCTAAGTTACGCAAAGTACTTTTTAGTTTCATGGCAGCCACTTATGTTACACAGTCATGCTTAAAGAAGTTGGATTTTTCTATAAAGTCTGTGTTTATTAAATACCCTAAATTCACGAAAGTTGCTAGCATGACGACGACTCATATAAATCCAAAGAATATGCTTCTTGCAATAAACTATATTATTGTTTAAAATATTTTTATTATCTTATAATACATGCAAGTAGTCTACACGCATACATCTCTATCTAGCACGAATCTTCTTGATTCAGTCGCCGTGCTCAAAGCCCGTGATAAAAGTTATGCTTGAAACATTCTAACTTCAATAGAAAACATGTCAGGGTGCTATCATCTGCTTGGGATCCCATAATTACTAAAATTTAATTTAAACCCAGGCATATTACTGCAAGACTTATAGCTTTCGTTAACTCTACTATAAGGATTAAGGACGTCAAACACCCCAGCCCCCGTGACCATGGGTGCTCTAAAGTATTAAAAGGTAAAACTCTTAAAATAATGTTCATTCCGATTGAAGTTCTATTAACAATAAAAGTGGGAAGAACCACATTCATGACAAGAAGTAAAAAAATGTTCGGTTTGTTGTGGCGGCGAATGAGAATCCGCCACCACATATAGTCTTAGTCAATATCCAGCCTATTTGACAATTTATGGCAAGGTCTATGTGGACTTTTGATAGGCTGTAATGCTATCGACGATGAGTTTTACGCATTGTTGTCCCATTAAAAGTGAATAAGTAGCAGCCTACAACTCGTCATCGTCATTAGGTACTGGGCACAGGTCGTAGACAATTTTTGGTCAAAAAGTTTTTGCTGCACACGTAATGACATCAACTGGGGAATCAGATATGCAGGTTTCTTCGCGATGTTTTCCTCGCCTTCGAAAACGAAGTAAATCGACAATTCAAATTTCAATTAAAATAACTTTTAACTATTCAAACACAGTGGCGAAGCTAGGGTTCGCGCTCCAGCAGCGCTCCGCGCTCCTGCTACTGCTCTCGGTAGTGGGTACTGTTGTTTCCATCCAAGTTCAAAATAATTTTCCTAGAAAGTCCTTATAAAGTTCTACTTTTCAGATTTTTTTCATATTTTCTAAACTTATGGTTCAAAAGTTAGAGGGGGGGACACATTGTTTTTTACTTTTGAAGCGATTATATCCGAAATTATTGACATTGTCAAAAAATGATTTTAGTAAACCCCTATTCATTTTTAAATACCTTTCCAACAATATATCACACGTTAGGGTTGAAATTAAAAAAAAATTCACTTCCCACTTTACATATATTTTACCACTTTGTCGGAGTGATTGATACACATATTGGTACCAAATTTCAGCTTTCTAGTGCTAACGCTCACAGAGATTAAGCGAGGACGGACAGACGGACAGACAGACATGGCGAAACTATAAGGGTTCCTTGTTCACTACGGAACCAAAAGACATTATTTTTCATTCATATTGAAATATGGAGTGGTCAAAAAAAGAAGACAGTGTAGCGGTTATCGCGTTGCACCGCTGTGATTACGCGTTAAAAGAGATTTTCAATATTTTACAAAAATTGAAAATAACTCTAAGCTTTGTTTATCGCACTATTAAATGATTCACTGAAGAATCAAGCATTGAATATTGTAAGAGGACCGGCCGACCTCGAACAGTTAGGACACCCGCAATCTTCAAAGCAGTGAAGGCGCGAATCCAACGAAATCCTGTTCGTAAACAAAAATCTTAGATGGGCCTCAGCAGAACCACGGTCAAAAGAGTGATCAATGAAGACCTAGGACTACGAGCTTATGTTAAAGAAGACTGGGTAATTTTTATACTAACGCAGTCCCCTCGTTTTTTGGCTCTATAAAATCGAAAAATCATCCGATTTCGAAGTAAAACGCCAAAATATTAACTTTTATAATTATTTCGATTTTCTAGAGCGTTTATGATAGCATTTAAAGTCGGAAAACCATACAAAAACTTTTGTGAGATAAAAATTAATAAACAAACATTTTTCAATGTTTTTTTATGTTTGTTTTTTGTGTAGATTAACAAAAAAATATATAAACTTCGTTTAACGCTTTTCAAAAAAGTTATGAACAATTATATTTGAAGAAGTGCGTTTATGATCACATTTAAAGTCATAAAACTATATGAAATCTTCAGGTGAGATATTTTCCATATTTTTTTTCATAGATCCGCCAAAAATAAGAAGATTTAAAAAAATCATCGAAATCGGATGATTTTTCGATATTCTAGAGTTCTAGAGCTATAAAACAAGGGGACCGCGGACCGAAGGCAGGACATTTTTTAAACGAGCGTTTGAAAGAATAGGCTGGATAGATCCCGCACTTTGTTACGGTGGTACGCGGGAAAAATACCGCGAAATTTTGTTTTTGGATGAATTTTTTTTTAACATCGAAGAAAGTTATAATAAAAGAAATGATAAGGTGTATGCCCCAGCAGTGAAGAAGCCAGCACGCGTATTCCGAAGGTTCAACGAGCACATTATCCTTCACTCATGATTTGGCTTGGAGTCTCATATTCAGGCTTAACTGAGGTGTTTTTCTGTGAAAAAGGTGTAAAAACCAGTGCCGTGCTAAAATAACATAAAATAAAATAAAATAATAAGTGCGTAAAATGCCGTCCTAGCAAACATAGTAGAACCAATTTCTCAAACAATGTTCAAAAACAGACATTGGATATTCCAACAGGACTCTGCACCATCTCATACGGCATGAAGCACGCAAAAATGGTTAACCACACATGGAATTGTCTTGATCGGACATGAAGACTGGCCCCCTTCTAGTCCAGATTTAAGCTAACTGTATTATAAGATATGGCAACACTTGGAAGAGAAAGTCTGCGCTAAACGTCATCAGACTTTGGAATCTCTCCGAGCATCGTTGGCAAAAGCAGCGGGAGAAATAGATATGAGTGTGGTGCGTGCTGCGATTGATGATTGGCCGCGTCGATTAGGGGCATGTATTCAAAATAGGGGAGGGCATTTCGAATAATTTAAATAAAATTGTATTCTAAATTAAACTAAATTAAATTACCTTTAATTTCATATATAATTTCTATATAATTATCAAAAAGTGTATCATTAATTAGGGTTCCGTAGACAACTAGGAACCCTTATAGTTTCGCCATGTCTGTCTGTCCGTCTGTCCGTCCTCGCTTAATCTCTGTGACCGTTAGCACTAGAAAGCTGAAATTTGGTACCAATATGTGTATCAATCACGCCGACAAAGTGGTAAAATAAAAATTGGAAAAAATGTTTTATTAGGGTAGCCCCCCTATATGTAAAGTGGGAAGTGATTTTTTTTAATTTCAACCCTAACGTGTGATATATTGTTGGAAAGGTATTTAAAAGTGAATAAGGGTTTACTACAATCATTTTTTGATAATGTCAATAATTTCGGAAATAATCGCTCCAAAAGTAAAAAACAACGTGTGTCCCCCCCTCTAACTTTTGAACCATAAGTTTAGAAAATATGAAAAAAAAACTGAAAAGTAGAACTTTATAAGGACTTTCTAGGAAAATCATTTTGAACTTGGATGAAAACAACAGTACCCACTACCGGGAGCAGTTGCAGGAGCGCGGAGCGCTGCTGAAGCGCGAACATAATGGATACCCACCTTTAAACTCATAAGTGGGAACACTTATTGTAACGGACGGGAAACTACGGAACCCTACACTGAGCGTGGCCCGACACGTTCTTGGCCGGTTTTTTATTAAAAGTTTTTGACAGAACTTATGACCTGACTAAAAAACTATTTGACGATATTATACGTGGTAGAGCCATGCTACAGTTATATTAGTAGTTTAGTTGTAGCACGAATGGGTCGGCTCGACCGGGGAAGGACCACGCTCTCACAGAATACCAGCGTGAAATAGTAGCTTAATGCTGCTGTATTTCGTATGGTGAGTGTAGAGAACCGGAGACCCTTTTTACTGGAAACGAGGCATTCCATCTTAGTCCTCACGGGTGACAACGCATCTGCATTTTGATTTGTAATCGAGGATAGATGTAGATGTCTATGGGCCGCAGCAACCACTTACCATCAGGTGGACTGTGTGCTCGTTTGTCACCCGATCCTATAAAAAAAAAAAAAAAAAAAAAGATATGACCGTAGTATTATAATGTATGAAATAACAATGTTGTTTAGATATATGAACTTAATATCGTCCAACGATCTCTATTCATTGCTTCGGATAAGCTATATTATGACATCATGGTTAACAAATAGTATTATATTATTATATATATTACTACTAATATTTCACGAAATGACAGACTACTTTAAAATATGACCAGGCAACGTACTGGCCACAACACATATATATAAAAATCTTTTTGATCAAACTACAAAGATCATGAGAATAATGCAATAAATGTAGGCAGACCAGTTTAAATCAGTTTACATACAATGACTTATATACTTACATATACATTAGTCATTGAACTAAAAACCATATGCATTTTCATATTTTTCTTCGCCGTCACTATATTATCTATTTAAATCATTACACTTTTAAAGTGAAATAAAGAAAAATCTAAAAAATAAACTTTCGGGTTTTTAAATAATTTTATAAATCTCATTATTTTAACATATAAATGTAAGTTACTTAATTATATTTTATATTATCTTTTTATAATATTAGAAAGTGAGGGCAAAATGTACTTTTTCTATTTGATAAGAGATGGCGATGTTTTGAAGACTAAAATGTAGATCGTTGGCGTAGTTTCAAATTATTAAACAAAGGTTAAACCTAATTAGAAACTTTATTTATAAATATGATGTATAATTGGTAAACAACATTCATCCTGCATACTTGTAACTAAAAGAATTATATATAGGTAATAGAAAATTAACATCTAAAGGAAGGAAAATACTTAATCTTCTTTTTGAAGTTCCGTAATCCGATAAAAATAGCCTATAAGTTGCCCTGGGCCACTAACTACCTACATAGAAAATTTCATGAATGGTCCAGTATTTTTGCGTGAATCTTGAATACACAGACAGACAGACAAAAATTCTAAAAACCACTAATTTGGCTTCAATACCTTTTACTAAGCCCCCTGGACTGGTTTATTGCAAGATTACAGACACGACCTTTCTACGGATATATTATATGTATAAACTAGTATATAATATATTATTAAATAGTATATTTGTAATGTACACTCAAGGCTGCATTGTGTCAGCTAAGTTTGGAAAAGAAAAGAGTGTCGTGCCCATAGAATACTATAATACATACAACAATATTCCATGGTCGTACCTACAGTGTGTATGTATATTTTCACAAAGTATTAACTACTTTCGAGCCCTTCATAACTCAAAATGTTATAACCCTATATAATTGCAACTTAGAGTATAAGCAACACTGACTTAGAAGGTATTATTATCTCTATGATAAGCAAGCTATGGAGCGTGCGTTAGCGAGAGTGCGTAAGCACGGGTGTGAACTGTCTCGAGATGGCAAAGGGGACGTTATTAGCCACGAAAGGTCACGTGAGGTAACTATGTATTTCTCTCGACGATATTTATTAGAATTTTATGTTACCATGGTGGAATGTGCAGTGCCAGCTGCAAAAACGATTCACGGAATTAAACTAAGAAAAACAATGATATTTCTTTTCCATCGGTTTATAATATTTCGATTAGAAAACACTGATAATAACAAAAATTACTTAGGGTGTCAAAGGGTGTAGTGAGTGTTTAGCGCACGTGCCTCGTGCCTCATGCTCGGATTATTCCCTAATTAGAGCTAGTACTGTGCCACGTTGTACTATGTAAAATATTTTTAATAACATTATTTCTTTCGTAATTATAGTATTAAAAGTAGAGATCCTGTGTATCCTTAATCCATATGGATCAAAATTGCTAAAATAAAACTTTTGGATGTTTTTTTATAGGTACCTAATAAAGGTAAATGCGCTTAAAATACTTTTCTAATGTCAGATTTCCGAAAAGCCAAGAATTAGAAGTAGCATTAAAAAGGCTCAACTGGAACACAACATCAGGAATTTCGTTTGTTTCATCCATTTTAGTACTTCGTACATTCTTTAAAGCAAGGATGAATGATGGATTAGCTGGTTGGAGGTGCAATACCAAAGTTAAATTTGAAGTAAGATTACACTTATTTAAAAGCGATTAAAAACTAATTAGATTTGGCAGTTACTTATGTGGGTACCTACGTAATTACGCGTGAATTTTAAATTTCATGAATAAGCCTGTACTTAATAGTTATTGAGTTATTAATGTCATAATAGTATCAATGTCATCACTCATTGATTCACTGATTTGGATTTTACAATTTTACTAATAAAATTTACGATCGTTCCAGCGACATACGATCAAGCGATTACATCGTTTCGGTTTATGTAAAGAAGGATAGAGAGGAACCATTTTAATGACGCCATTTTGACCCGTGGTTCACGCACTCTATATTAGGTCGCATCGCATATTACAAATTCCGGATGTTCAGATTATTAGGCATACTAGTTAGTATGTAACAGACACATTACTCCCTTATAAAATGAAAATAGACACACTATTATACTTAATCAGCGACATTGTTACTTTTTTATAGGATAAAGGTGACAAAGGAGCACACAATACACCTGATGGAAAGTGGTAGCTGTGGCCCATAGGCACCTACATCTATCCTCGATTACGAACCAAAATGCAGATGCGTTGTCACCCGTGAGGACTAAGATGGAATGCCTCGTTTCCAGTAAAATGGATATCTGGTTCTCTACACTCACCATACGAAACACAGCAGTGTTAAACTGCTATTTTATGCTGGTATTCTGTGAGGGCGTGGATCTTTCCCGGTTATGCTGACCTATGGCCTATGGCCATGGCTCTGCCACGTAAAATTATACATGCAAAAATGGTCTAAGTTTTGACGTAGTGTGGTTATCACTATGTTATCACAAGGCTTATTGCACGCTCTACGAACTGGCCCGACAGGGGCGCCCCTATTCGAGTGAATGTTAAATCAACCCGATATTCATCGAGAGATCTATTCGAGTTAATGTTAAATCCACTCGATAGGGTTCAATTGTACTTTTACTTGTGATAAAAACATCAAATCACGAAATCCATATTTCAACAAAATTCAAACGTAGTAAATAGTAATATACGTTAACGCAACCGAAATTCGTAATTACTAAACACTGGAAAGTTTTCCGAAAGATTTAAAAATTTGTGATTTTATTTGATGTGCTCTTTTCGAATTTCTAATTTGCCACCTCGAGACTCGAGAAACTTTCTTGCCCATCGGTTATCGGTTCTTGGAGCTATATGGCCGGCCCATTGCCACTTCAGTTTACTAATCCGTTGGGCTATGTCGGTCATTCTTGTTTTACTGCGGATATCCTCATTTCTGAGTCTATCACGCAGTGAAACTCCGAGCATAGCCCTCCCCATAGCTCGCTGAGCGACCTTGAGCGTCCTCATACGGCCAGCAGTGAAGGACTACGTCTCATTCAAATACTAGATTTTTTTTATAAAGCTTCACTGGCAAAATAACTTAGGTACAGACTGTACCTAAGTTATTACCACTTACTTGCTGGTAAGTGGCTACTGCAGCTCGCGGTAGCATTTGCTTCAAACAAAGAAGCCTACAGGTGCGTTGTTAACTCTGAGGACTAAAATGAAATTCTTCACATAACGTAATTACACTAGCTCTATACCTATTTATGCTACCAAATAGCAATGCATTTTAAAATTATTACCATTGGAAGGGCTAAAAGGTAAAAGTAAAGTGCAACCACATACTTCGCTTGCCATAAGTTATCATTCTTAGAGTTATATAATTAATAAACCATACATTTTAAAAGTTCCACATCGTGACTATCAATAGCAAACGAACTCCTGGAATGTGGAGGTCTAAATAACGCGTTCATTGTCCAGATAGCAAACAACACTATACTTTGATATTTTTGAAGTGAAAACTTTTTCAGCCACGTTTTGCACTTTTGGTTTGGGGAATAGGCGTGAGTGTTTATGATACATATATGTATATATATACCAACGGATGAGTTGTCTCTTTTACACAAAGGCCTAAAGTATAATTTCCTCCCAAAGATCGTTAGAGACCGTGGCAGTTGACGCGGAGGTGGCTGTTGTGATCGGGAGGAAAGATAACATCGTTAAAAGTTTGTTAGCTAAAGAAATTCAGGATGTACCTGCATCTTCCCATTGCAATCCTGAGTTCCCCGTTTGCATGTCACAGAGAATAAAAGACAATAACCTTATTGTTACTAAAGCTTACAAGGGAAATACTGTTGGCATTATGGAGAGTAGCGGGTACAGCCAGAAGGTTAACGATGTTATCCAAGGTGACGACTTTGAGCTGTTGGAGTCTGACCCAACCAAAAAGTTTACTTCGGATATTAAAGTATGTATACAAAAGTCGTCATATGTTTTTCCCGATCACAACTTGTCTCGGAGCAATCTTGTCCCAATGAATCCTCAAGCACCCACTTTATAAGGATTGCCTAAAATACATAAAGAACATGTTCCTATTCGTCCAGTTGTGTCATATATAGGTTCACCAGCTTATTTCCCTGCTAAAAAATTAAACTTCCTCCTTCGGGAGAAATCTAGTTTCAACCCAACTTACAGCCTTAAAAATAGTTTAGATCTCATTTCCAAAATTAAAGATATTCGTATTCCACCTAAATCTATGTTGTTATCTTTAGACGTTGATAGTCTTTTCACAAATGTCCCATCCCCTGACTGTTTGCGTATACTCTCAGATCTCTTTGAAAAACGTCGTCTACATCCCCGGGAAACAAATGATCTTCTTAACTTAACCTCTCTCTGTATGAAACAAAATTATTTCCGGTTTAATAACCGTTTCTATCTACAAAAAGAAGGGTTAACTATGGGGTCCCCATAATTTCGAAAAACAACATATAGTTGTTAACCAAAATATTTTATACTATTATCGATATGTAGACGACATAATTATTTGCTGGACTGGCACAAGGAGACTACTGGATGTTTTCCTTAATAAAATAAATAAGAGTCCACGAAAAAATTAAATTTAAGCTTGAATTGGAACAAGATTGCTCCCTTAATTTCCTTGACTTAACAATAACAAAATAAAAGCGGCCAAGAGCGTGTCGGGCCACGCTCAGTGTAGGGTTCCGTAGTTTCCCGTCCGTCACAGTAAGTATTCCCACTTATGAGTTTGTACAAAAACTGTAGTTTCCATCCAAGTTCAAAATAATTTTCCTAGAAAGTCCTTATAAAGTTCTACTTTCCAGATTTTTTTCATATTTTCTAAACTTATGGTTCAAAAGTTAGAGGGGGGGGGACACATTGTTTTTTTACTTTTGGAGCGATTATTTCCGAAATTATTGACATTATCAAAAAATGATTTTAGTAAACCCCTATTCATTTTTAAATACCTTTCCAACAATATATCACACGTTAGGGTTGAAATTAAAAAAAATCACTTCCCACTTTACATATAGGGGGGCTACCCTAATAAAACATTTTTTTTCCAATTTTTATTTTACCACTTTGTCGGCGTGATTGATACACATATTGATACCAAATTTCAGCTTTCTAGTGCTAACGGTCACAGAGATTAAGCGAGGACGGACAGACGGACAGACAGACATGGCGAAACTATAAGGGTTCCTAGTTGACTACGGAACCCTAAAAAGAGTCGTTGCATGTTTTTCAAATTTATCGAAAGCCAACTCATACCGACACGGTCATCCCCGCGTCATCGTGTCATCCATGGCAACATAAATTAGCCGCTTTTTATTGTTACATCAACCGTCTGTTCACTGTTCCATTAAGTAAATGAAATTATTTAAAAGAACTTAATATAATTTATCAAATTGCAGTCCCTAACGGGTTTTCAAAAAATTTCAATAAGTTAAGAGTTTTTTAGTCAGGTCATAAGTTCTGTCAAAAACTTTTAATAAAAAAACCGGCCAAGAACGTGTCGGGCCACGCTCAGTGTAGGGTTCCGTAGTTTCCCGTCCGTCACAATAAGTGTTCCCACTTATGAGTTTAAAGGTGGGTATCCACTATGTTCGCGCTCCAGCAGCGCTCTGCGCTCCTGCAACTGCTCCCGGTAGTGGGTACTGTTGTTTCCATCCAAGTTCAAAATGATTTTCCTAGAAAGTCCTTATAAAGTTCTACTTTTCAGATTTTTTTCATATTTTCTAAACTTATGGTTCAAAAGTTAGAGGGGGGGGGACACATTGTTTTTTACTTTTGGAGCGATTATTTCCGAAATTATTGACAATATCAAAACCAACAATATATCACACGTTAGGGTTGAAATTAAAAAAAAAATCACTTCCCACTTTACATATATGGGGGCTACCCTAATAAAACATTTTTTTCCAATTTTTATTTTACCACTTTGTCGGCGTGATTGATATACATATTGGTACCAAATTTCAGCTTTCTAGTGCTAACGGTCACAGAGATTAAGCGAGGACGGACAGACGGACAGACAGACATGGCGAAACTATGAGGGTTCCTAGTTGACTACGGAACCCTAAAAACGGCATTAACGTGGCATTCAAAACAAACAATTCGCTTAGGAATATTTATAATAATAAAGATAAGTTAAATATTTGTCAAAAATCGGTTGTTTATAAACTTGTTTGTGACGAATGCCACGCCGTTTACGTGGTGACCCACGTCTGAGCCCTTCACAAGTCCACTGCTGAACATAGGCCTCCCCCAAGTAATGCCACAGAGCACGGTCCTGAGCCACCTGCATCCATCGACTTCCTGCATGTCTTACCAGGTCGTCACTCCATCTAGTGGGGGGTCGCCTTACACTACGCCTACTGGTACGAGGCTGACACTCGAGAACCTTTCTTCCCCATCGGTTATCGGTTCTTCGAGCTATATGGCCGACCCATTGCCACTTCAGCTTGCTAATCCGTGGGGCTATGTCGGTCACTCTTGTTTTACTGCGGATATCCTCATTTCTGAGTCTATCACGCAGTGAAACTCCGAGCATAGCCCTCCCCATAGCTCGCTGAGCGACCTTGAGCGTCCTCATACGGCCAGCAGTGAAGGACCACGTCTCATTCAAATACTAGATTTTTTTATAAAGCTTCACTGGCAAAATAACTTAGGTACAGACTGTACCTAAGTTATTACCACTTACTTGCTGGTAAGTGGCTACTGCAGCTCGCGGTAGCATTTGCTTCAAACAAAGAAGCCTACAGGTGCGTTGTTAACTCTGAGGACTAAAATGAAATTCTTCACATAACGTAATTACACTAGCTCTATACCTATTTATGCTACTAAATAGCAATGCATTTTAAAATTATTACCATTGGAAGGGCTAAAAGGTAAAAGTAAAGTGCAACCACATACTTCGCTTGCCATAAGTTATCATTCTTAGAGTTATATAATTAATAAACCATACATTTTAAAAGTTCCACATCGTGACTATCAATAGCAAACGAACTCCTGGAATGTGGAGGTCTAAATAACGCGTTCATTGTCCAGATAGCAAACAACACTATACTTTGATATTTTTGAAGTGAAAACTTTTTCAGCCACGTTTTGCACTTTTGGTTTGGGGAATAGGCGTGAGTGTTTATGATACATATACGTATATATATTCCAACGGATGAGTTGTCTCTTTTACACAAAGGCCTAAAGTATAATTTCCTCCCAAAGATCGTTAGAGACCGTGGCAGTTGACGCGGAGGTGGCTGTTGTGATCGGGAGGAAAGATAACATCGTTAAAAGTTTGTTAGCTAAAGAAATTCAGGATGTACCTGCATCTTCCCATTGCAATCCTGAGTTCCCCGTTTGCATGTCACAGAGAATAAAAGACAATAACCTTATTGTTACTGTAGGGGGTATTTTGTGAATTGTGACCCTCTACATATAATTGATATGTAGTATATTAATGTAGGTAGTATCTTCTACGTTACGGGATGTGGTAATTAAAACTGTGTCCGTTTCCGTAGAGAGCGTTTATTGTACTCAAAATACTTATGAATAAAAAATGTAATTATAGTGAACGTGTCGCGCGCGCAGGCGCGATATCAGCATTATTTTCTAAACTGTTGAAATATCATGTACTTGCTCGTACATCTTGCCAATTTTATAAACAAGAAGAAAGTTTAAGGCGATGAACCCCTATTGAGTTTACGGGCAGCCGTAGCGATCACCGCATCCACACTATCGATGTCCGAGACCCCATGCTCCGATGAATGTCCTTGGGTTGGCTGCTCGACATTGTTGGGGTCTGGCTTGTCGCGAAGATTCACGCTGCAGCCTTGACGTCTTCTTTTCAGCCGGAATGTCCCCCATGCAATGAAGGCTACAATAATAAATCCGACTACGGTGTACAACACATAGTTGTGTGTGTCATGTGTGAGTGATTGTACACTCAGTGTTTGTTGCTGTTCCTTGACCTTATCAATGTTGTTTTTCAGCTCTTGTAAGGCGTCTTTATGATCTTCAGGTCCAAATGTATGATTAAAGTCTGTCAGTATGTGGTTCAGGCTTGATTCACGCATGTACATTCTTTCTTCACTGCCTGTTAGTTTCAACTCGCTGTGATAGTCGTTGCGAGCATGAATGATGAAGCTTTCTCCCTTGAGCATACACCCAAGTCCGAGTAACATAATCCCCGTGCCGTGTAAGTGCTGTGACGTCACTCCAGCTGGGCAGAAAATGCGCATCGTGCAGTCTTCGCAACAGGAGAACAGCCACGCGCCACGATTGTGTAATCGCACCCACCTGTCGTTGCAATCCAATACTCTTGTGCGGCATGTTGATGAGTCGCCATTGTTTAATATTTGCGCTTCACATAATGTATCGGCTACCTTAATGTTGTAAATAGGTTGATTGATAGCACATAACATTTTGTTTTCTTGCAGATTTAAGCATGATGATACATCTCGGTTTTCTAAGGGTATTATCATGTCCCCTTTTAGGTTTACAGCAAGGTATTCAGATGTGAGTACTATAGTTTTCTCTGTGTGTCCAGTTATTTGCGGAATAGGAATGATGTGGTTAAGTTCATATTGTTCGTTGTTTATTAGCGGTAGCTTCACTTCGAATATTATGTATGCACTTGTTAAGCGCACGTGCACTCGCGCCAGCTTGTATAGGCTTCGCGTGCAATGGCGTGTGTTCACACAGGGTAGCGATAACTCGCTTGGTAAATGACCGGAGATGATGTTGAGCTGATCTTCAAATTGGTTGGGCTTGATGAGATGGGTGTCAACTCTCCCGTCCTTCACGTCAGTTACTAGGTCTAGGAGTGGTTGTTGTATTTGTCGTATGTTTGAAATGATCAAGTTCACGGCCAGAGCGGTAGCTGTTATGTACATAGCATTGTCATGGCTGAGTTGTATGCGTTTTTCCGTTTCAGCGAGATGATTGTCGATGATACGAAATTGTGTGTTCATTACTTCCTCGTTTCTTTTTAGAAGATTATATTCACTTTCGATGATCGATGTGTGATTTTTGTAGAGATTCAATAGATGATTTTCGTTTGACTGGATTATGTTGATATCCTTCACGTACTGATTGGCAAATCTCTCATCCAGAGTACCAAAAAGGGAGTTTGCTAGGTATCCTATTCCATTCACTAGTCCTCTTCTTCTTCGAGACGGTCCATGTTCTGATCGTAAGATATCGTTATAGTGTTGAATTTCGTTAAGTTCGTGTTGAAACTGGGATGAAATTGTAAGATAGGCTGCTTCATTCTTGCATAATGTGTTCAAATGGTTGACATAGTTTTGTATGTTGTCCAAACTCCGCCAATATGTCGTCATGTTGTAGTATACAACCATTTTCCACGTATCTTGAATAATCTGCACATCAGACACCTTGTCAAAATAAACGACTCTTGAACTGCTAAGCCTTGTTATGTTGATCATTTGTTGCGTAGTAGGTCCAACACACATCGAAAATATAAGTAGTAACGTACAAAAAAGGTTGTTGAAGTGTTTTTTGCCGTTGTTGTTTCTTCGTTTTCTTTGCGTATTTATTGCAGGCTTCGTAGTGTCAACGTCAGAAGATGCAGTTGTATAAGATGACGGATCCAACGGAAGGCGTGACAATTTTGTAATCGGTCGCTTCATATTACTTGTTTTAGTTTTCAGTGTGACGACTCGTACCCGGCCGTCCGCACCTGGGTGAGTCTCCAACACCCGTCCCAGGATCCATTTGGCAGGAGGAATGTTGTCTTCTCTGACGATAACGACGTCCCCAACTTCTAAGTTTTTAGTAGGGAAGTGCCATTTGCTTCGAGTTTGTAGAGTTTGAAGATAGTCAGTAGACCACCTTTTCCAGAAGTCCTTGTACATTTTCTCCGTAAGTTGCCATCTTGTAGAGAAGGTCATGTCATTACCCTCAGCGGATAGTGGTGATTCTAGAGAAGGCTCGCCGATTAGGAAGTGAGCTGGTGTCAAGCAGTCAAGGTCTTCGATATTCTCTGACAACGCCACCAAGGGGCGAGAGTTGAGACATCCTTCAATCTGCGCCAACAGTGTAGAAAATTCCTCGAACGTAAGTTTTTGATCCCCAAGTACTCGTTTGAGGTGATGTTTCAGGCTTTTTACTGCAGCTTCGTAGAGTCCACCAGCAGTAGGCCAGGAAGGAGCGTTAAAATGCCATTCAATGCCCCACTCTGATATGTTAGTTATGACGTCATTGTTTATGTAGCATTGTAATGCCTCCTTTCGTTGTTTTTCCAATGCTCTTGCTGCGCCCACGAAGTTGGTGCCGTTGTCGCTGTAGATGTGACGAGGCTTTCCTCGGCGGGCACACATTCGTTTCAAGGCGTTCAGAAAGCCACTGTGCTGAGATCGGGGACAAGTTCGAGGTGAAGAGCTTTTGTGCACAGACACACAAATACAGCTACGTAGGCCTTCATTGTCTTTATTCCTCTGCCCTTGTTAGCCTTTACCTCCACATGCCCAGTGAAATCTACACCGGTGTGTGTGAAAGGCCTTGATGGTGTGACGCGTGGAGGAGGTAAATCACCCATAAGTTGGTTGTTGTTGATAGTTTTGAAGCGATGACACGTGATGCACCGTATAAATCGTTTTTTCACTGCTCTCAAACCGCTGATAATCCAATATCTGTTGCGTAGATATGATAGAGTTAGTCTGGCTCCACCATGCAGGGTCCTCTTGTGCGCTTGGTCGATCAGTAACTCCGTTAACCTGTCATTGTAAGGTACGATAATTGGATGTTTTTGTTCTTGACTTAAGTTGGCATTTTCCAGACGTCCTCCTACACGTAAGATTTCGTGTTTGTCCAGGAATGGATTTAAGTTTAAAATACTGCTTGTTATTCGCACTTTATGATGTTTATTAAGTTGTGCAATGTCGTCGGCGAAATGATTAGTTTGTATAGCCTTGATAATTGCATTATGTGCGTTCTGCAGGTCACTCGTTGCTAAGTACGATGACCGCATGGCATTGTTGACGTCACGTGCATTGTTTATGAACCGAAGTATCCAACTTAGGATTCGAGTTACGCGTGCCATACAGCTGTGTTTGTTTAAAAGTTCTCCGATTAATGGCATCGACCTTTGTGACACGCAAACTTGTTTGACCTTTTTCTCTTCAACAGTTGTGTGGAATTGGTCTTGAAGTGGGAGATCGTTGTCCTTTAGCCAAATAGGTCCCCACCATAAATGATGATTCGCCAGTTGTAGTGGAGTTAGGCCTCTGCTGGCACAATCTGCTGGGTTATATTCAGACTTGACGTGCCTCCAGCATCCCGATGGCATGATGACAGTGATCTGTGTTACGCGATTAGCCACAAATGTAGTCCATCTTGAAGGCCCCCCTTGTAACCAACCCATCACGATCATAGAATCTGTCCAACCGTGTATTGTTACAATCTGTGAGTTTATTGACTCTATGACCTTTTTCATAAGTCGAGACAGTAGTAGGGCACCGCATAGTTCAAGCCGTGGTAAAGACGGGGGTTTTCTTAATGGTGCGAGCTTAGTTTTTCCCGCCACCAGCGTGATAAATTGTTGCCCTTCTTCACTAATAGATTTACAGTAGATAACGCAGCCGTAGGCTTTCTCGGAGGCGTCACTGAATCCGTGTAACTCGATGGGTTGTTTAGTGTTACCAATCCAGCGTTGTAAAGCGATGGTATTGATAGTGGGCAATTCTTGTTGAAAGGTTGTCCACTCTTGTTGTATGTCTTCCGGAAGAGGTTCATCCCAATTTGTTGAAGCAAGCCAAGCTTGTTGAAATATGAGTTTTGCCTTCATTGTTACCGGAGACAGCCAACCAAGTGGGTCATATAATTTTGATAGATCAGAGAGCAATGTCCGCTTCGTTGTGACGTCACGTGTGTTACTAAGTGGCGCCTTGAATGTAAACTGATCAGTGTGCGGATTCCAGGTTAAGCCGAGTGTTTTGTTACTCTCTGCGTCCTTGAAGTCAAACATATTCTGGCTTATGAGATGTTCAGGTAAAGGTTGAAGCAATCTGGGGTGGTTACTAGCCCATTTGCGAAGATTGAACCCACCGCCTTTTAACAGGTCAATCAATTGGTTTTGAGCGTCTTGTGCTTCTAACATGTCGTTGCTGCCACCAAGTAGGTCATCCACATACTGCTGGTGAGTAAGGATCTCTGCCGCGAGAGGATAGCGGTGTCCATCGTCCATTACGAGTTGTATTATGGTGCGCATTGCCAAAAATGGTGCAGCTTTGGTACCATATGTTACAGTGCACAGTTGGTATTCTTTGATGAGATCTGTAGCAGAGTCACGCCATACAATTTTTTGCAGGTGTTGATCTTCATCGTGTATCAGTACTTGACGGTAAAACTTCTCAATGTCTGCAGTGTAGACGTATTGAAAGGCTCGCCAACGTAGAATCATAGATTGTAGGTCTTGTTGGAGGTTAGGCCCGCACTCCATGAGATCGTTCAAGCTTTGTCCTGTACTTGTCTTGGCAGAGGCATTAAAGACTACGCGCAATTTTGTAGTTGTTGAGTCCAGCTTTTGTACGCCGTGATGAGGTAAGAAGTAGCTTGGTTTATGGTGTTCAGTGCATAGCTTCATGTGGCCGAGTTGTAGATATTCGTCAATAAACTTCTTGTATGACGTAGAAAATGTTTCCTGTTTGGCCAATCGTTTTTCTAACTGCCGAAATTGTGCGATTGCCTGTGACTTAGAAGTGCCCAAGGTTTGTTCGTAGTTTATTTTCATTGGAAGTCTGACTGCATATCGTCCGTCTTCTTTTCTTGTTGTTGTGGTTGAATAAATAGATTCACAGTATTCTTCCTCTGATGTTAGATTGTGATTGGTTTCGGTTATCTCCTCCATCTCCCAAAATCGAGATACATCGTCAAGATTAATGAGCACGTGGCAGTTGAAGGTTTTGATATTGCCCAGCAGTACCCAGCCCACTTTTGTCTGTTGAGCCATGGGTGCGTGTGAGGGTCCTCGTAGCATACCACTCATTACTATGTCAGCATACACTCCAGCGTCTAACAGAACGTCCACTGGTCTCGAGATGTTGAAGTCGGGATCCGCCAGTTGTATGTTCTGAATATGTGGCCAGTCTTGTTTTTCGAAGGTGTAATTAGGCAGGTTGCTGAGCATGTTGGCCATTACCATGGCTTCGATTGTAAATGAATGGCCTCCGTACAAAGACTCACAGTCTAACCGTACGGTTCCGTTGCTATGATGTGCTGACGTCCCTATGCCTGAGACTGTGGCGTTTCGATTTTGTCTTTGCAGTCCCAGCCGTTGCGCAGCATCTTCAGTTATTAGATTTATCTGTGATCCTTGGTCGAGAAGGCATCGCAATTGAACAGTCGATCCATCAGCTGCCATCACCTTTAATTGAACGGTCGCTAGTAGGACTTCGTTATAATTTCCAGACACGTGGTTTGCCTTTTGCTGTGACGTATGTGGCTTGTTGCTAGGTATAACGTTATTTGAGACCGCGATTTCAACTTTGCGGTAAATATCGTGCAATGTTGTGTGGTGTGCTTCTTTGCACACGCGGCATCTTTTGTTGGAGTTGCATTTATTGTCGTTGTGTAAGTACAGGCAATTGCGACAAATATGTAGTTGCGAAATTGACCTCATTTTGTCTTCCGGTGACATGTCTTGAAACGACTTGCAGTAGTGTAAAATATGATTGTTTTTACACAGCGGGCAATTTTTGTCTGTGCTTGTATGATATGCTCGAAGAAAACTACGCCTGTTGGTGTTGTTAAAGTCCTTCTTAAATTGAGCTGTTGCCTCCTTGTTGGTCGAATTGTTTGACTTGTTAGGTGTCTGTCTCTTCTTTTGAACAGGTTCAAGCGCAGTAAACTTGTTTTCCAAGAAGTTTATCAGCTCATCCAAGGAAGGTAGCTCTCTCGGAGCCTTTCTGATCTCCATGTAGGCTGCATACGTGTCGGAGTCCAATTTGCCAGTGAGAATGTGCACCAGGATCGGATCCCAAGTCGTTGTGTCGATGCCCAGATTGTGAATAGCATGTATGGTCTCGACACTTGTGTCATGTAGCTTCTTCAGTTCGTATGCATTCTGTGTTTGCAACGCCGTTTGTCCCATAAGGGTTTGTATATGTTTTGTAAACAAAAGTTGTCGGTTGTTGTACCTATGGGTGAGTATCTCCCAACAGGTGTCGTAATTATCAGCTGATACTGTAAGATGCTGTACGATGCGCTCCGCCTCGCCTTTAAGTTTGCCCTTGAGGTGCTGCATCTTTTGCGTTTTTGTCAACATGACATTGTTGTGGATGGCTTCACAGTAGAGGTCCATGAATGTAGGCCACTGGGTATAATTACCAGAAAAAGAAGGAATCTCAATTGTAGGCACTTGCTGATGCTGTTGAGATACTGAGTTAAGCTTACGATTCAAATCCCTTTTTGTAGTTTCGTACAAGGTTTCGCATGCAGAAAACTCTTCTTCGTAGCCTACATCACCGCCAGAAGTCAGGTTATCGATTTGCCAGTGGAGTTCGTCGATCAGTTTCCAGCGAGACTGCAGCGAATTCAGTTTGTCACAAATTTCCCACTTTTCTGTCAACTCTTTGGTGTTGATGTTTTTAATCACCCTAGAGAGCGCCCGGAAATTAGTGCGTTGTTGGCTAATGAACTCATCAGACCTTGATGGTACTCCAGTTTCCGCAGTTTTCACCTCGTAGTTCGCCAGCATGTCACGAATCGCTTCGTACCGCTTCTTTGTGGTGGTGTAGGTATCATTGATGAAATAGTCGTCGTCCAAGTCACTGTCTGTTTTTTTTAGAACACCATGATTCATGTTGAACACCTCCCATTGAGCATTCAAAGCATCCAACCTTTTCTGTATGTATGTTCCTGACTTACGTGAATCAGAATCCTTTTTGAAGTTAGCCTCAATTTTAAGGATAGATTCAATGATTGTTCTCTGTTGTTGAAGTAGGTTCTCCATGGTTTAAGAACGATGTTGTAAATAGTTGGTTTCAGATACGTGTGACTGCGACTCTTACCGTAGTATGCACCTCAATCAAGCTGGTGAGACCCGCTTGTGGGAGGCCAGCAACCAAAGTGACACTACAGATAGAATCACGAATTACTCTTTTTTTTTTTTTTTTTTTTTCAAATACACTTTACTGTTGAACTATTGTAGACGTAATATGCAAGTCTTAGTTCACGTCGAAAGCTCGAAGGACCAAAATGTAGGGGGTATTTTGTGAATTGTGACCCTCTACATATAATTGATATGTAGTATATTAATGTAGGTAGTATCTTCTACGTTACGGGATGTGGTAATTAAAACTGTGTCCGTTTCCGTAGAGAGCGTTTATTGTACTCAAAATACTTATGAATAAAAAATGTAATTATAGTGAACGTGTCGCGCGCGCAGGCGCGATATCAGCATTATTTTCTAAACTGTTGAAATATCATGTACTTGCTCGTACAGTTACTAAAGCTTACAAGGGAAATACTGTTGGCATTATGGAGAGTAGCGGGTACAGCCAGAAGGTTAACGATGTTATCCAAGGTGACGACTTTGAGCTGTTGGAGTCTGACCCAACCAAAAAGTTTACTTCGGATATTAAAGTATGTATACAAAAGTCGTCATATGTTTTTCCCGATCACAACTTGTCTCGGAGCAATCTTGTCCCAATGAATCCTCAAGCACCCACTTTATAAGGATTGCCTAAAATACATAAAGAACATGTTCCTATTCGTCCAGTTGTGTCATATATAGGTTCACCAGCTTATTTCCCTGCTAAAAAATTAAACTTCCTCCTTCGGGAGAAATCTAGTTTCAACCCAACTTACAGCCTTAAAAATAGTTTAGATCTCATTTCCAAAATTAAAGATATTCGTATTCCACCTAAATCTATGTTGTTATCTTTAGACGTTGATAGTCTTTTCACAAATGTCCCATCCCCTGACTGTTTGCGTATACTCTCAGATCTCTTTGAAAAACGTCGTCTACATCCCCGGGAAACAAATGATCTTCTTAACTTAACCTCTCTCTGTATGAAACAAAATTATTTCCGGTTTAATAACCGTTTCTATCTACAAAAAGAAGGGTTAACTATGGGGTCCCCATAATTTCGAAAAACAACATATAGTTGTTAACCAAAATATTTTATACTATTATCGATATGTAGACGACATAATTATTTGCTGGACTGGCACAAGGAGACTACTGGATGTTTTCCTTAATAAAATAAATAAGAGTCCACGAAAAAATTAAATTTAAGCTTGAATTGGAACAAGATTGCTCCCTTAATTTCCTTGACTTAACAATAACAAAATAAAAGCGGCCAAGAGCGTGTCGGGCCACGCTCAGTGTAGGGTTCCGTAGTTTCCCGTCCGTCACAGTAAGTATTCCCACTTATGAGTTTGTACAAAAACTGTAGTTTCCATCCAAGTTCAAAATAATTTTCCTAGAAAGTCCTTATAAAGTTCTACTTTCCAGATTTTTTTCATATTTTCTAAACTTATGGTTCAAAAGTTAGAGGGGGGGGGACACATTGTTTTTTTACTTTTGGAGCGATTATTTCCGAAATTATTGACATTATCAAAAAATGATTTTAGTAAACCCCTATTCATTTTTAAATACCTTTCCAACAATATATCACACGTTAGGGTTGAAATTAAAAAAAATCACTTCCCACTTTACATATAGGGGGGCTACCCTAATAAAACATTTTTTTTCCAATTTTTATTTTACCACTTTGTCGGCGTGATTGATACACATATTGATACCAAATTTCAGCTTTCTAGTGCTAACGGTCACAGAGATTAAGCGAGGACGGACAGACGGACAGACAGACATGGCGAAACTATAAGGGTTCCTAGTTGACTACGGAACCCTAAAAAGAGTCGTTGCATGTTTTTCAAATTTATCGAAAGCCAACTCATACCGACACGGTCATCCCCGCGTCATCGTGTCATCCATGGCAACATAAATTAGCCGCTTTTTATTGTTACATCAACCGTCTGTTCACTGTTCCATTAAGTAAATGAAATTATTTAAAAGAACTTAATATAATTTATCAAATTGCAGTCCCTAACGGGTTTTCAAAAAATTTCAATAAGTTAAGAGTTTTTTAGTCAGGTCATAAGTTCTGTCAAAAACTTTTAATAAAAAAACCGGCCAAGAACGTGTCGGGCCACGCTCAGTGTAGGGTTCCGTAGTTTCCCGTCCGTCACAATAAGTGTTCCCACTTATGAGTTTAAAGGTGGGTATCCACTATGTTCGCGCTCCAGCAGCGCTCTGCGCTCCTGCAACTGCTCCCGGTAGTGGGTACTGTTGTTTCCATCCAAGTTCAAAATGATTTTCCTAGAAAGTCCTTATAAAGTTCTACTTTTCAGATTTTTTTCATATTTTCTAAACTTATGGTTCAAAAGTTAGAGGGGGGGGGGACACATTGTTTTTTACTTTTGGAGCGATTATTTCCGAAATTATTGACAATATCAAAACCAACAATATATCACACGTTAGGGTTGAAATTAAAAAAAAAATCACTTCCCACTTTACATATATGGGGGCTACCCTAATAAAACATTTTTTTCCAATTTTTATTTTACCACTTTGTCGGCGTGATTGATATACATATTGGTACCAAATTTCAGCTTTCTAGTGCTAACGGTCACAGAGATTAAGCGAGGACGGACAGACGGACAGACAGACATGGCGAAACTATGAGGGTTCCTAGTTGACTACGGAACCCTAAAAACGGCATTAACGTGGCATTCAAAACAAACAATTCGCTTAGGAATATTTATAATAATAAAGATAAGTTAAATATTTGTCAAAAATCGGTTGTTTATAAACTTGTTTGTGACGAATGCCACGCCGTTTACGTGGTGACCCACGTCTGAGCCCTTCACAAGTCCACTGCTGAACATAGGCCTCCCCCAAGTAATGCCACAGAGCACGGTCCTGAGCCACCTGCATCCATCGACTTCCTGCATGTCTTACCAGGTCGTCACTCCATCTAGTGGGGGGTCGCCTTACACTACGCCTACTGGTACGAGGCTGACACTCGAGAACCTTTCTTCCCCATCGGTTATCGGTTCTTCGAGCTATATGGCCGACCCATTGCCACTTCAGCTTGCTAATCCGTGGGGCTATGTCGGTCACTCTTGTTTTACTGCGGATATCCTCATTTCTGAGTCTATCACGCAGTGAAACTCCGAGCATAGCCCTCCCCATAGCTCGCTGAGCGACCTTGAGCGTCCTCATACGGCCAGCAGTGAAGGACCACGTCTCATTCAAATACTAGATTTTTTTATAAAGCTTCACTGGCAAAATAACTTAGGTACAGACTGTACCTAAGTTATTACCACTTACTTGCTGGTAAGTGGCTACTGCAGCTCGCGGTAGCATTTGCTTCAAACAAAGAAGCCTACAGGTGCGTTGTTAACTCTGAGGACTAAAATGAAATTCTTCACATAACGTAATTACACTAGCTCTATACCTATTTATGCTACTAAATAGCAATGCATTTTAAAATTATTACCATTGGAAGGGCTAAAAGGTAAAAGTAAAGTGCAACCACATACTTCGCTTGCCATAAGTTATCATTCTTAGAGTTATATAATTAATAAACCATACATTTTAAAAGTTCCACATCGTGACTATCAATAGCAAACGAACTCCTGGAATGTGGAGGTCTAAATAACGCGTTCATTGTCCAGATAGCAAACAACACTATACTTTGATATTTTTGAAGTGAAAACTTTTTCAGCCACGTTTTGCACTTTTGGTTTGGGGAATAGGCGTGAGTGTTTATGATACATATACGTATATATATTCCAACGGATGAGTTGTCTCTTTTACACAAAGGCCTAAAGTATAATTTCCTCCCAAAGATCGTTAGAGACCGTGGCAGTTGACGCGGAGGTGGCTGTTGTGATCGGGAGGAAAGATAACATCGTTAAAAGTTTGTTAGCTAAAGAAATTCAGGATGTACCTGCATCTTCCCATTGCAATCCTGAGTTCCCCGTTTGCATGTCACAGAGAATAAAAGACAATAACCTTATTGTTACTGTAGGGGGTATTTTGTGAATTGTGACCCTCTACATATAATTGATATGTAGTATATTAATGTAGGTAGTATCTTCTACGTTACGGGATGTGGTAATTAAAACTGTGTCCGTTTCCGTAGAGAGCGTTTATTGTACTCAAAATACTTATGAATAAAAAATGTAATTATAGTGAACGTGTCGCGCGCGCAGGCGCGATATCAGCATTATTTTCTAAACTGTTGAAATATCATGTACTTGCTCGTACATCTTGCCAATTTTATAAACAAGAAGAAAGTTTAAGGCGATGAACCCCTATTGAGTTTACGGGCAGCCGTAGCGATCACCGCATCCACACTATCGATGTCCGAGACCCCATGCTCCGATGAATGTCCTTGGGTTGGCTGCTCGACATTGTTGGGGTCTGGCTTGTCGCGAAGATTCACGCTGCAGCCTTGACGTCTTCTTTTCAGCCGGAATGTCCCCCATGCAATGAAGGCTACAATAATAAATCCGACTACGGTGTACAACACATAGTTGTGTGTGTCATGTGTGAGTGATTGTACACTCAGTGTTTGTTGCTGTTCCTTGACCTTATCAATGTTGTTTTTCAGCTCTTGTAAGGCGTCTTTATGATCTTCAGGTCCAAATGTATGATTAAAGTCTGTCAGTATGTGGTTCAGGCTTGATTCACGCATGTACATTCTTTCTTCACTGCCTGTTAGTTTCAACTCGCTGTGATAGTCGTTGCGAGCATGAATGATGAAGCTTTCTCCCTTGAGCATACACCCAAGTCCGAGTAACATAATCCCCGTGCCGTGTAAGTGCTGTGACGTCACTCCAGCTGGGCAGAAAATGCGCATCGTGCAGTCTTCGCAACAGGAGAACAGCCACGCGCCACGATTGTGTAATCGCACCCACCTGTCGTTGCAATCCAATACTCTTGTGCGGCATGTTGATGAGTCGCCATTGTTTAATATTTGCGCTTCACATAATGTATCGGCTACCTTAATGTTGTAAATAGGTTGATTGATAGCACATAACATTTTGTTTTCTTGCAGATTTAAGCATGATGATACATCTCGGTTTTCTAAGGGTATTATCATGTCCCCTTTTAGGTTTACAGCAAGGTATTCAGATGTGAGTACTATAGTTTTCTCTGTGTGTCCAGTTATTTGCGGAATAGGAATGATGTGGTTAAGTTCATATTGTTCGTTGTTTATTAGCGGTAGCTTCACTTCGAATATTATGTATGCACTTGTTAAGCGCACGTGCACTCGCGCCAGCTTGTATAGGCTTCGCGTGCAATGGCGTGTGTTCACACAGGGTAGCGATAACTCGCTTGGTAAATGACCGGAGATGATGTTGAGCTGATCTTCAAATTGGTTGGGCTTGATGAGATGGGTGTCAACTCTCCCGTCCTTCACGTCAGTTACTAGGTCTAGGAGTGGTTGTTGTATTTGTCGTATGTTTGAAATGATCAAGTTCACGGCCAGAGCGGTAGCTGTTATGTACATAGCATTGTCATGGCTGAGTTGTATGCGTTTTTCCGTTTCAGCGAGATGATTGTCGATGATACGAAATTGTGTGTTCATTACTTCCTCGTTTCTTTTTAGAAGATTATATTCACTTTCGATGATCGATGTGTGATTTTTGTAGAGATTCAATAGATGATTTTCGTTTGACTGGATTATGTTGATATCCTTCACGTACTGATTGGCAAATCTCTCATCCAGAGTACCAAAAAGGGAGTTTGCTAGGTATCCTATTCCATTCACTAGTCCTCTTCTTCTTCGAGACGGTCCATGTTCTGATCGTAAGATATCGTTATAGTGTTGAATTTCGTTAAGTTCGTGTTGAAACTGGGATGAAATTGTAAGATAGGCTGCTTCATTCTTGCATAATGTGTTCAAATGGTTGACATAGTTTTGTATGTTGTCCAAACTCCGCCAATATGTCGTCATGTTGTAGTATACAACCATTTTCCACGTATCTTGAATAATCTGCACATCAGACACCTTGTCAAAATAAACGACTCTTGAACTGCTAAGCCTTGTTATGTTGATCATTTGTTGCGTAGTAGGTCCAACACACATCGAAAATATAAGTAGTAACGTACAAAAAAGGTTGTTGAAGTGTTTTTTGCCGTTGTTGTTTCTTCGTTTTCTTTGCGTATTTATTGCAGGCTTCGTAGTGTCAACGTCAGAAGATGCAGTTGTATAAGATGACGGATCCAACGGAAGGCGTGACAATTTTGTAATCGGTCGCTTCATATTACTTGTTTTAGTTTTCAGTGTGACGACTCGTACCCGGCCGTCCGCACCTGGGTGAGTCTCCAACACCCGTCCCAGGATCCATTTGGCAGGAGGAATGTTGTCTTCTCTGACGATAACGACGTCCCCAACTTCTAAGTTTTTAGTAGGGAAGTGCCATTTGCTTCGAGTTTGTAGAGTTTGAAGATAGTCAGTAGACCACCTTTTCCAGAAGTCCTTGTACATTTTCTCCGTAAGTTGCCATCTTGTAGAGAAGGTCATGTCATTACCCTCAGCGGATAGTGGTGATTCTAGAGAAGGCTCGCCGATTAGGAAGTGAGCTGGTGTCAAGCAGTCAAGGTCTTCGATATTCTCTGACAACGCCACCAAGGGGCGAGAGTTGAGACATCCTTCAATCTGCGCCAACAGTGTAGAAAATTCCTCGAACGTAAGTTTTTGATCCCCAAGTACTCGTTTGAGGTGATGTTTCAGGCTTTTTACTGCAGCTTCGTAGAGTCCACCAGCAGTAGGCCAGGAAGGAGCGTTAAAATGCCATTCAATGCCCCACTCTGATATGTTAGTTATGACGTCATTGTTTATGTAGCATTGTAATGCCTCCTTTCGTTGTTTTTCCAATGCTCTTGCTGCGCCCACGAAGTTGGTGCCGTTGTCGCTGTAGATGTGACGAGGCTTTCCTCGGCGGGCACACATTCGTTTCAAGGCGTTCAGAAAGCCACTGTGCTGAGATCGGGGACAAGTTCGAGGTGAAGAGCTTTTGTGCACAGACACACAAATACAGCTACGTAGGCCTTCATTGTCTTTATTCCTCTGCCCTTGTTAGCCTTTACCTCCACATGCCCAGTGAAATCTACACCGGTGTGTGTGAAAGGCCTTGATGGTGTGACGCGTGGAGGAGGTAAATCACCCATAAGTTGGTTGTTGTTGATAGTTTTGAAGCGATGACACGTGATGCACCGTATAAATCGTTTTTTCACTGCTCTCAAACCGCTGATAATCCAATATCTGTTGCGTAGATATGATAGAGTTAGTCTGGCTCCACCATGCAGGGTCCTCTTGTGCGCTTGGTCGATCAGTAACTCCGTTAACCTGTCATTGTAAGGTACGATAATTGGATGTTTTTGTTCTTGACTTAAGTTGGCATTTTCCAGACGTCCTCCTACACGTAAGATTTCGTGTTTGTCCAGGAATGGATTTAAGTTTAAAATACTGCTTGTTATTCGCACTTTATGATGTTTATTGAGTTGTGCAATGTCGTCGGCGAAATGATTAGTTTGTATAGCCTTGATAATTGCATTATGTGCGTTCTGCAGGTCACTCGTTGCTAAGTACGATGACCGCATGGCATTGTTGACGTCACGTGCATTGTTTATGAACCGAAGTATCCAACTTAGGATTCGAGTTACGCGTGCCATACAGCTGTGTTTGTTTAAAAGTTCTCCGATTAATGGCATCGACCTTTGTGACACGCAAACTTGTTTGACCTTTTTCTCTTCAACAGTTGTGTGGAATTGGTCTTGAAGTGGGAGATCGTTGTCCTTTAGCCAAATAGGTCCCCACCATAAATGATGATTCGCCAGTTGTAGTGGAGTTAGGCCTCTGCTGGCACAATCTGCTGGGTTATATTCAGACTTGACGTGCCTCCAGCATCCCGATGGCATGATGACAGTGATCTGTGTTACGCGATTAGCCACAAATGTAGTCCATCTTGAAGGCCCCCCTTGTAACCAACCCATCACGATCATAGAATCTGTCCAACCGTGTATTGTTACAATCTGTGAGTTTATTGACTCTATGACCTTTTTCATAAGTCGAGACAGTAGTAGGGCACCGCATAGTTCAAGCCGTGGTAAAGACGGGGGTTTTCTTAATGGTGCGAGCTTAGTTTTTCCCGCCACCAGCGTGATAAATTGTTGCCCTTCTTCACTAATAGATTTACAGTAGATAACGCAGCCGTAGGCTTTCTCGGAGGCGTCACTGAATCCGTGTAACTCGATGGGTTGTTTAGTGTTACCAATCCAGCGTTGTAAAGCGATGGTATTGATAGTGGGCAATTCTTGTTGAAAGGTTGTCCACTCTTGTTGTATGTCTTCCGGAAGAGGTTCATCCCAATTTGTTGAAGCAAGCCAAGCTTGTTGAAATATGAGTTTTGCCTTCATTGTTACCGGAGACAGCCAACCAAGTGGGTCATATAATTTTGATAGATCAGAGAGCAATGTCCGCTTCGTTGTGACGTCACGTGTGTTACTAAGTGGCGCCTTGAATGTAAACTGATCAGTGTGCGGATTCCAGGTTAAGCCGAGTGTTTTGTTACTCTCTGCGTCCTTGAAGTCAAACATATTCTGGCTTATGAGATGTTCAGGTAAAGGTTGAAGCAATCTGGGGTGGTTACTAGCCCATTTGCGAAGATTGAACCCACCGCCTTTTAACAGGTCAATCAATTGGTTTTGAGCGTCTTGTGCTTCTAACATGTCGTTGCTGCCACCAAGTAGGTCATCCACATACTGCTGGTGAGTAAGGATCTCTGCCGCGAGAGGATAGCGGTGTCCATCGTCCATTACGAGTTGTATTATGGTGCGCATTGCCAAAAATGGTGCAGCTTTGGTACCATATGTTACAGTGCACAGTTGGTATTCTTTGATGAGATCTGTAGCAGAGTCACGCCATACAATTTTTTGCAGGTGTTGATCTTCATCGTGTATCAGTACTTGACGGTAAAACTTCTCAATGTCTGCAGTGTAGACGTATTGAAAGGCTCGCCAACGTAGAATCATAGATTGTAGGTCTTGTTGGAGGTTAGGCCCGCACTCCATGAGATCGTTCAAGCTTTGTCCTGTACTTGTCTTGGCAGAGGCATTAAAGACTACGCGCAATTTTGTAGTTGTTGAGTCCAGCTTTTGTACGCCGTGATGAGGTAAGAAGTAGCTTGGTTTATGGTGTTCAGTGCATAGCTTCATGTGGCCGAGTTGTAGATATTCGTCAATAAACTTCTTGTATGACGTAGAAAATGTTTCCTGTTTGGCCAATCGTTTTTCTAACTGCCGAAATTGTGCGATTGCCTGTGACTTAGAAGTGCCCAAGGTTTGTTCGTAGTTTATTTTCATTGGAAGTCTGACTGCATATCGTCCGTCTTCTTTTCTTGTTGTTGTGGTTGAATAAATAGATTCACAGTATTCTTCCTCTGATGTTAGATTGTGATTGGTTTCGGTTATCTCCTCCATCTCCCAAAATCGAGATACATCGTCAAGATTAATGAGCACGTGGCAGTTGAAGGTTTTGATATTGCCCAGCAGTACCCAGCCCACTTTTGTCTGTTGAGCCATGGGTGCGTGTGAGGGTCCTCGTAGCATACCACTCATTACTATGTCAGCATACACTCCAGCGTCTAACAGAACGTCCACTGGTCTCGAGATGTTGAAGTCGGGATCCGCCAGTTGTATGTTCTGAATATGTGGCCAGTCTTGTTTTTCGAAGGTGTAATTAGGCAGGTTGCTGAGCATGTTGGCCATTACCATGGCTTCGATTGTAAATGAATGGCCTCCGTACAAAGACTCACAGTCTAACCGTACGGTTCCGTTGCTATGATGTGCTGACGTCCCTATGCCTGAGACTGTGGCGTTTCGATTTTGTCTTTGCAGTCCCAGCCGTTGCGCAGCATCTTCAGTTATTAGATTTATCTGTGATCCTTGGTCGAGAAGGCATCGCAATTGAACAGTCGATCCATCAGCTGCCATCACCTTTAATTGAACGGTCGCTAGTAGGACTTCGTTATAATTTCCAGACACGTGGTTTGCCTTTTGCTGTGACGTATGTGGCTTGTTGCTAGGTATAACGTTATTTGAGACCGCGATTTCAACTTTGCGGTAAATATCGTGCAATGTTGTGTGGTGTGCTTCTTTGCACACGCGGCATCTTTTGTTGGAGTTGCATTTATTGTCGTTGTGTAAGTACAGGCAATTGCGACAAATATGTAGTTGCGAAATTGACCTCATTTTGTCTTCCGGTGACATGTCTTGAAACGACTTGCAGTAGTGTAAAATATGATTGTTTTTACACAGCGGGCAATTTTTGTCTGTGCTTGTATGATATGCTCGAAGAAAACTACGCCTGTTGGTGTTGTTAAAGTCCTTCTTAAATTGAGCTGTTGCCTCCTTGTTGGTCGAATTGTTTGACTTGTTAGGTGTCTGTCTCTTCTTTTGAACAGGTTCAAGCGCAGTAAACTTGTTTTCCAAGAAGTTTATCAGCTCATCCAAGGAAGGTAGCTCTCTCGGAGCCTTTCTGATCTCCATGTAGGCTGCATACGTGTCGGAGTCCAATTTGCCAGTGAGAATGTGCACCAGGATCGGATCCCAAGTCGTTGTGTCGATGCCCAGATTGTGAATAGCATGTATGGTCTCGACACTTGTGTCATGTAGCTTCTTCAGTTCGTATGCATTCTGTGTTTGCAACGCCGTTTGTCCCATAAGGGTTTGTATATGTTTTGTAAACAAAAGTTGTCGGTTGTTGTACCTATGGGTGAGTATCTCCCAACAGGTGTCGTAATTATCAGCTGATACTGTAAGATGCTGTACGATGCGCTCCGCCTCGCCTTTAAGTTTGCCCTTGAGGTGCTGCATCTTTTGCGTTTTTGTCAACATGACATTGTTGTGGATGGCTTCACAGTAGAGGTCCATGAATGTAGGCCACTGGGTATAATTACCAGAAAAAGAAGGAATCTCAATTGTAGGCACTTGCTGATGCTGTTGAGATACTGAGTTAAGCTTACGATTCAAATCCCTTTTTGTAGTTTCGTACAAGGTTTCGCATGCAGAAAACTCTTCTTCGTAGCCTACATCACCGCCAGAAGTCAGGTTATCGATTTGCCAGTGGAGTTCGTCGATCAGTTTCCAGCGAGACTGCAGCGAATTCAGTTTGTCACAAATTTCCCACTTTTCTGTCAACTCTTTGGTGTTGATGTTTTTAATCACCCTAGAGAGCGCCCGGAAATTAGTGCGTTGTTGGCTAATGAACTCATCAGACCTTGATGGTACTCCAGTTTCCGCAGTTTTCACCTCGTAGTTCGCCAGCATGTCACGAATCGCTTCGTACCGCTTCTTTGTGGTGGTGTAGGTATCATTGATGAAATAGTCGTCGTCCAAGTCACTGTCTGTTTTTTTTAGAACACCATGATTCATGTTGAACACCTCCCATTGAGCATTCAAAGCATCCAACCTTTTCTGTATGTATGTTCCTGACTTACGTGAATCAGAATCCTTTTTGAAGTTAGCCTCAATTTTAAGGATAGATTCAATGATTGTTCTCTGTTGTTGAAGTAGGTTCTCCATGGTTTAAGAACGATGTTGTAAATAGTTGGTTTCAGATACGTGTGACTGCGACTCTTACCGTAGTATGCACCTCAATCAAGCTGGTGAGACCCGCTTGTGGGAGGCCAGCAACCAAAGTGACACTACAGATAGAATCACGAATTACTCTTTTTTTTTTTTTTTTTTTTTCAAATACACTTTACTGTTGAACTATTGTAGACGTAATATGCAAGTCTTAGTTCACGTCGAAAGCTCGAAGGACCAAAATGTAGGGGGTATTTTGTGAATTGTGACCCTCTACATATAATTGATATGTAGTATATTAATGTAGGTAGTATCTTCTACGTTACGGGATGTGGTAATTAAAACTGTGTCCGTTTCCGTAGAGAGCGTTTATTGTACTCAAAATACTTATGAATAAAAAATGTAATTATAGTGAACGTGTCGCGCGCGCAGGCGCGATATCAGCATTATTTTCTAAACTGTTGAAATATCATGTACTTGCTCGTACAGTTACTAAAGCTTACAAGGGAAATACTGTTGGCATTATGGAGAGTAGCGGGTACAGCCAGAAGGTTAACGATGTTATCCAAGGTGACGACTTTGAGCTGTTGGAGTCTGACCCAACCAAAAAGTTTACTTCGGATATTAAAGTATGTATACAAAAGTCGTCATATGTTTTTCCCGATCACAACTTGTCTCGGAGCAATCTTGTCCCAATGAATCCTCAAGCACCCACTTTATAAGGATTGCCTAAAATACATAAAGAACATGTTCCTATTCGTCCAGTTGTGTCATATATAGGTTCACCAGCTTATTTCCCTGCTAAAAAATTAAACTTCCTCCTTCGGGAGAAATCTAGTTTCAACCCAACTTACAGCCTTAAAAATAGTTTAGATCTCATTTCCAAAATTAAAGATATTCGTATTCCACCTAAATCTATGTTGTTATCTTTAGACGTTGATAGTCTTTTCACAAATGTCCCATCCCCTGACTGTTTGCGTATACTCTCAGATCTCTTTGAAAAACGTCGTCTACATCCCCGGGAAACAAATGATCTTCTTAACTTAACCTCTCTCTGTATGAAACAAAATTATTTCCGGTTTAATAACCGTTTCTATCTACAAAAAGAAGGGTTAACTATGGGGTCCCCATAATTTCGAAAAACAACATATAGTTGTTAACCAAAATATTTTATACTATTATCGATATGTAGACGACATAATTATTTGCTGGACTGGCACAAGGAGACTACTGGATGTTTTCCTTAATAAAATAAATAAGAGTCCACGAAAAAATTAAATTTAAGCTTGAATTGGAACAAGATTGCTCCCTTAATTTCCTTGACTTAACAATAACAAAATAAAAGCGGCCAAGAGCGTGTCGGGCCACGCTCAGTGTAGGGTTCCGTAGTTTCCCGTCCGTCACAGTAAGTATTCCCACTTATGAGTTTGTACAAAAACTGTAGTTTCCATCCAAGTTCAAAATAATTTTCCTAGAAAGTCCTTATAAAGTTCTACTTTCCAGATTTTTTTCATATTTTCTAAACTTATGGTTCAAAAGTTAGAGGGGGGGGGGGACACATTGTTTTTTACTTTTGGAGCGATTATTTCCGAAATTATTGACATTATCAAAAAATGATTTTAGTAAACCCCTATTCATTTTTAAATACCTTTCCAACAATATATCACACGTTAGGGTTGAAATTAAAAAAAAATCACTTCCCACTTTACATATAGGGGGGCTACCCTAATAAAACATTTTTTTTCCAATTTTTATTTTACCACTTTGTCGGCGTGATTGATACACATATTGATACCAAATTTCAGCTTTCTAGTGCTAACGGTCACAGAGATTAAGCAAGGACGGACAGACGGACAGACAGACATGGCGAAACTATAAGGGTTCCTAGTTGACTACGGAACCCTAAAAAGAGTCGTTGCATGTTTTTCAAATTTATCGAAAGCCAACTCATACCGACACGGTCATCCCCGCGTCATCGTGTCATCCATGGCAACATAAATTAGCCGCTTTTTATTGTTACATCAACCGTCTGTTCACTGTTCCATTAAGTAAATGAAATTATTTAAAAGAACTTAATATAATTTATCAAATTGCAGTCTCTAACGGGTTTTCAAAAAATTTCAATAAGTTAAGAGTTTTTTAGTCAGGTCATAAGTTCTGTCAAAAACTTTTAATAAAAAAACCGGCCAAGAACGTGTCGGGCCACGCTCAGTGTAGGGTTCCGTAGTTTCCCGTCCGTCACAATAAGTGTTCCCACTTATGAGTTTAAAGGTGGGTATCCACTATGTTCGCGCTCCAGCAGCGCTCTGCGCTCCTGCAACTGCTCCCGGTAGTGGGTACTGTTGTTTCCATCCAAGTTCAAAATGATTTTCCTAGAAAGTCGTTATAAAGTTCTACTTTTCAGATTTTTTTCATATTTTCTAAACTTATGGTTCAAAAGTTAGAGGGGGGGGGGACACATTGTTTTTTACTTTTGGAGCGATTATTTCCGAAATTATTGACAATATCAAAACCAACAATATATCACACGTTAGGGTTGAAATTAAAAAAAAAATCACTTCCCACTTTACATATATGGGGGCTACCCTAATAAAACATTTTTTTCCAATTTTTATTTTACCACTTTGTCGGCGTGATTGATATACATATTGGTACCAAATTTCAGCTTTCTAGTGCTAACGGTCACAGAGATTAAGCGAGGACGGACAGACGGACAGACAGACATGGCGAAACTATGAGGGTTCCTAGTTGACTACGGAACCCTAAAAACGGCATTAACGTGGCATTCAAAACAAACAATTCGCTTAGGAATATTTATAATAATAAAGATAAGTTAAATATTTGTCAAAAATCGGTTGTTTATAAACTTGTTTGTGACGAATGCCACGCCGTTTACGTGGTGACCCACGTCTGAGCCCTTCACAAGTCCACTGCTGAACATAGGCCTCCCCCAAGTAATGCCACAGAGCACGGTCCTGAGCCACCTGCATCCATCGACTTCCTGCATGTCTTACCAGGTCGTCACTCCATCTAGTGGGGGGTCGCCTTACACTACGCCTACTGGTACGAGGCTGACACTCGAGAACCTTTCTTCCCCATCGGTTATCGGTTCTTCGAGCTATATGGCCGACCCATTGCCACTTCAGCTTGCTAATCCGTTGGGCTATGTCGGTCACTCTTGTTTTACTGCGGATATCCTCATTTCTGAGTCTATCACGCAGTGAAACTCCGAGCATAGCCCTCCCCATAGCTCGCTGAGCGACCTTGAGCGTCCTCATACGGCCAGCAGTGAAGGACCACGTCTCATTCAAATACTAGATTTTTTTATAAAGCTTCACTGGCAAAATAACTTAGGTACAGACTGTACCTAAGTTATTACCACTTACTTGCTGGTAAGTGGCTACTGCAGCTCGCGGTAGCATTTGCTTCAAACAAAGAAGCCTACAGGTGCGTTGTTAACTCTGAGGACTAAAATGAAATTCTTCACATAACGTAATTACACTAGCTCTATACCTATTTATGCTACCAAATAGCAATGCATTTTAAAATTATTACCATTGGAAGGGCTAAAAGGTAAAAGTAAAGTGCAACCACATACTTCGCTTGCCATAAGTTATCATTCTTAGAGTTATATAATTAATAAACCATACATTTTAAAAGTTCCACATCGTGACTATCAATAGCAAACGAACTCCTGGAATGTGGAGGTCTAAATAACGCGTTCATTGTCCAGATAGCAAACAACACTATACTTTGATATTTTTGAAGTGAAAACTTTTTCAGCCACGTTTTGCACTTTTGGTTTGGGGAATAGGCGTGAGTGTTTATGATACATATATGTATATATATACCAACGGATGAGTTGTCTCTTTTACACAAAGGCCTAAAGTATAATTTCCTCCCAAAGATCGTTAGAGACCGTGGCAGTTGACGCGGAGGTGGCTGTTGTGATCGGGAGGAAAGATAACATCGTTAAAAGTTTGTTAGCTAAAGAAATTCAGGATGTACCTGCATCTTCCCATTGCAATCCTGAGTTCCCCGTTTGCATGTCACAGAGAATAAAAGACAATAACCTTATTGTTACTAAAGCTTACAAGGGAAATACTGTTGGCATTATGGAGAGTAGCGGGTACAGCCAGAAGGTTAACGATGTTATCCAAGGTGACGACTTTGAGCTGTTGGAGTCTGACCCAACCAAAAAGTTTACTTCGGATATTAAAGTATGTATACAAAAGTCGTCATATGTTTTTCCCGATCACAACTTGTCTCGGAGCAATCTTGTCCCAATGAATCCTCAAGCACCCACTTTATAAGGATTGCCTAAAATACATAAAGAACATGTTCCTATTCGTCCAGTTGTGTCATATATAGGTTCACCAGCTTATTTCCCTGCTAAAAAATTAAACTTCCTCCTTCGGGAGAAATCTAGTTTCAACCCAACTTACAGCCTTAAAAATAGTTTAGATCTCATTTCCAAAATTAAAGATATTCGTATTCCACCTAAATCTATGTTGTTATCTTTAGACGTTGATAGTCTTTTCACAAATGTCCCATCCCCTGACTGTTTGCGTATACTCTCAGATCTCTTTGAAAAACGTCGTCTACATCCCCGGGAAACAAATGATCTTCTTAACTTAACCTCTCTCTGTATGAAACAAAATTATTTCCGGTTTAATAACCGTTTCTATCTACAAAAAGAAGGGTTAGCTATGGGGTCCCCATAATTTCGAAAAACAACATATAGTTGTTAACCTAAATATTTTATACTATTATCGATATGTAGACGACATAATTATTTGCTGGACTGGCACAAGGAGACTACTGGATGTTTTCCTTAATAAAATAAATAAGAGTCCACGAAAAAATTAAATTTAAGCTTGAATTGGAACAAGATTGCTCCCTTAATTTCCTTGACTTAACAATAACAAAATAAAAGCGGCCAAGAGCGTGTCGGGCCACGCTCAGTGTAGGGTTCCGTAGTTTCCCGTCCGTCACAGTAAGTATTCCCACTTATGAGTTTGTACAAAAACTGTAGTTTCCATCCAAGTTCAAAATAATTTTCCTAGAAAGTCCTTATAAAGTTCTACTTTCCAGATTTTTTTCATATTTTCTAAACTTATGGTTCAAAAGTTAGAGGGGGGGGGACATATTGTTTTTTACTTTTGGAGCGATTATTTCCGAAATTATTGACATTATCAAAAAATGATTTAAGTAAACCCCTATTCATTTTTAAATACCTTTCCAACAATATATCACACGTTAGGGTTGAAATTAAAAAAAATCACTTCCCACTTTACATATAGGGGGGCTACCCTAATAAAACATTTTTTTCCAATTTTTATTTTACCACTTTGTCGGCGTGATTGATACACATATTGATACCAAATTTCAGCTTTCTAGTGCTAACGGTCACAGAGATTAAGCAAGGACGGACAGACGGACAGACAGACATGGCGAAACTATAAGGGTTCCTAGTTGACTACGGAACCCTAAAAAGAGTCGTTGCATGTTTTTCAAATTTATCGAAAGCCAACTCATACCGACACGGTCATCCCCGCGTCATCGTGTCATCCATGGCAACATAAATTAGCCGCTTTTTATTGTTACATCAACCGTCTGTTCACTGTTCCATTAAGTAAATGAAATTATTTAAAAGAACTTAATATAATTTATCAAATTGCAGTCCCTAACGGGTTTTCAAAAAATTTCAATAAGTTAAGAGTTTTTTAGTCAGGTCATAAGTTCTGTCAAAAACTTTTAATAAAAAAACCGGCCAAGAACGTGTCGGGCCACGCTCAGTGTAGGGTTCCGTAGTTTCCCGTCCGTCACAATAAGTGTTCCCACTTATGAGTTTAAAGGTGGGTATCCACTATGTTCGCGCTCCAGCAGCGCTCTGCGCTCCTGCAACTGCTCCCGGTAGTGGGTACTGTTGTTTCCATCCAAGTTCAAAATGATTTTCCTAGAAAGTCGTTATAAAGTTCTACTTTTCAGATTTTTTTCATATTTTCTAAACTTATGGTTCAAAAGTTAGAGGGGGGGGGGGACACATTGTTTTTTACTTTTGGAGCGATTATTTCCGAAATTATTGACAATATCAAAACCAACAATATATCACACGTTAGGGTTGAAATTAAAAAAAAATCACTTCCCACTTTACATATATGGGGGCTACCCTAATAAAACATTTTTTTCCAATTTTTATTTTACCACTTTGTCGGCGTGATTGATATACATATTGGTACCAAATTTCAGCTTTCTAGTGCTAACGGTCACAGAGATTAAGCGAGGACGGACAGACGGACAGACAGACATGGCGAAACTATGAGGGTTCCTAGTTGACTACGGAACCCTAAAAACGGCATTAACGTGGCATTCAAAACAAACAATTCGCTTAGGAATATTTATAATAATAAAGATAAGTTAAATATTAGTCAAAAATCGGTTGTTTATAAACTTGTTTGTGACGAATGCCACGCCGTTTACGTGGGTCAGACTGGTCGCAATTTCGGGACGCGCTATAAAGAGCATTTGGCCGCGTACAGAAATTGCAATCCTGATAAATCCCATTTTGCTAAACATCTCTTGGACACTGGACACAACCTAGCCAGCGACTATTCCTTTGAAGTCTTACATACTTGTAGTAAGGGCTGCGGCTGTGTTTGCTGGAACAATTGGAGATTTTAAAAAATAATAATGGTAACAGTGCACTGCTGAATGAACAAACAAATGTTTCTAATTCACATTTGTTAAACATCTTTAGTAAACGGATTAGTAAGCTGAAGTGGCAATGGGCCGGCCATATAGCTCGAAGAACCGATAACCGATGGGGAAGAAAGGTTCTCGAGTGGCAGCCCCGTACCGGTAGACGTAGTGTAGGGCGACCCCCCACTAGATGGAGTGACGACCTGGTAAGATATGCAGGAAGTCGATGGATGCAGGTGGCTCAGGACCGTGCTTTGTGGCATTACTTGGGGGAGGCCTATGTTCAGCAGTGGACTTGTGAAGGGCTGTAATGATGATGATGAAACATCTTTAAGGCTAATATTTAATAATAATTGAAAATTAATTAATATATAACTATAATAATATCAATATAAAAAACAATAATAACCGCTCGTTTGCTTCTTGCAACCACAGTTGCAAAAACAGAATCCTTATCTTTACTCTTTGCAACTGTGGTTGCAAAGCGACGAAGTTCTTTTAATTGAATTTGGACCGTATTTTAAACGTACAGAGTCTAACTATTACGTATTAAACCTAAAAACAAATATATAAATCATAAATTTGGATCAAAATTACCAACCTCTTGGACAAAAAATATCTAAACTTTGTTAGTTAAAGTTTAGTGAATGAAGTGACGCTTGAGTGGATTTAACGAGGTGATAAAATATGCCGTGAGTATTGAATTTTATTGATTTTTGCTAGTATTTATATACCAAATTAATGTCTTATTAGTGTTTTCTTGTATTGAAGTAATACTTTTGCAAATACTGTACGTAAAATGTGATAAAGTCGACTTTTAAAAATACTCAGAATGACGCGAATCTAAACATAATTTTCTATAGCTTACATTATCGTAATTATGTTGTATTCTTTAAATACGAAATAGTCGTGGTGGTATTTGAATATAATTATTCATTTAAAGTAATAAAGTTTTATAAATTGTTCATCATAATATATTATAAGTTTTTATGTAATAACAGCCTAGATTTTAACTAACAAATAGCAATCGATTGCGCAATCCGTGAATTCTTCATCAGGTTTCACTTAATATTTTTACTATGTATTTAAATATAAACCGTTTTATAAAAAAGTAATTCATTAAGTTTAAGGATATAATAAATAATCATACACTTATCGATCTTATTTTTTTGATAAACCCGATGTTCTACAAAAAGTCGCTAAAATGGCTTCTACTTGTGATTTCAACACCTCTAAAATATTATTGTAATCATATCTTGATAGGTTAACATACGTATTTTCTTTTCTTATTTCAATGGTTATTCATAAAATTTAAAATATTTGAAGTGCTCCTCTCGAGTAAGTCATAAATTGAGTTTTATTGACGGCGGGTCAAACTTGAGAAACAGTCCCGATTTACTGGCAAACTAAGCTACCCTTTTTTTTGTTACCAAGCAATCGAGCGGATAATATTAAAAAAATATTAATCATAACAATTAGTCGCAGGTTTGTTATCGCGCGGCGCGGTCACTCGTTACTTTGGTGGGGAGTGGTTGTGTCGGCGTGTATAAATAGCAGCTGTTTCGGCTCGCCGTATTGCGCCCTCCTTTCTGCCAAGGAGGGTCGCGTTCGTATACGGCTTAGAGATCTCTAGTCAGATCGTTAAGCCATTTCCTAAAAGGCGGTGTTTAGTGGGTAAAAGTCTCCACATAACCACGCAGCCAGCTGCGTGGTATGCTATGAGCATTCACCGCCTCCCTCCCCCGCTTTCCGGAGGGTTGCCCATATTTGCTTCGGGCGCAAAAAAAAAAAAAAAAAAAAAAAAACTCGCCGTATACGGCTTAGAGATCTCTAGTCAGATCGTTAAGCCAATTCCTAAAAGGTTGGGTTTAGTGGGTAAAAGTCACCAAATAACCACGCAGCCGGCTGCGTGGTATGCTATGAGCATTCAACGCCTCCCTCCCCCGCTTTTCGGAGGGTTGCCCATATTTGCTTCGGGCGCAAAAAAAAAAAAAAAAAAAAAAACTCGCCGTATACGGCTTAGAGATCTCTAGTCAGATCGTTAAGCCAATTCCTAAAAGGTTGGGTTTAGTGGGTAAAAGTCACCAAATAACCACGCAGCCGGCTGCGTGGTATGCTATGAGCATTCCCAACCTCCCTCCCCCGCTTTCCGGAGGGTTACCCATATTTGCTTCGGGCGCAAAAAAAAAAAAAAGCTCGCCGCTCACTTAGCGGTCAGTCGCCGTCACAGAACACTAATACCCTTAGGTCGCCGTAGAGTCTACATTACCTTAAGATGCCTCGTGTAGAGGCAAAACACGTGTCGTATTGTCGTCGATGATGTGTCTTACCTGGAATAGTGGTGCTGGGACTAGTGATGACGGAGTTAGTGCATGCAATTGAGGGAGGGTGGGAGGTGCTCATCAATCCAGGTAAGACACATAATTGTAATTGGTTAGTGGAAAGTTGCAAAGTAATAAATTATTTATTATAACCACCTGTGACAAAGCTTAGGGTCAAGCCCAAACTAATAAATATTATGATCAAGTAAATAATGATGAGTTTGTAAACACCGATGCTACACACGAGAATTCCTTTGACTTGTGCTAAAAACCGATATCGAGTGAAGAATAGGCGAACACTCGGGTCGAGTAGCAAGAACACCTGAACAAGACTTTTATGTGTGCTTATTCGTTTGTGCTCGGCGAGTATCTAAACGTTGCATATGTATACATTTGGAAACTTCAAAGCTAGAAACCGAAAAAAAAAACGAGTATTTGTCGCTGTGTAACAAATAAATTCACCTCAGTACTTAGTCGCAATTAGCGTCACCTGGTGAATACAGAATTATTAGCCCTCATTGTTGACCACTTCTTAGTGGTTAGTAGTCTGTGTACTTGACATTGACAGTTGACAGCTGGTAGAATAACATAGTAGTACAGCTGATTTTATAAACAATGTATCCTATTGAGTCCTTTTATTTATTCTTGTTTTGTTTGTGAATTCAAGAAATGGGGTTTAATTAACAAATTCAAAATAGTACGCCAATATATATTATTTTAATTATTATAGATTTCTTGATACTATCATGGCGACTATGATCAAGGAAAAGCGGTCAGAAGTACGTAGTATTGTTAAAATTGTTTCTTTGTTTGTTTTTACGCATTCATTGTTATTTTTAATTACTCGACATACATCGAAATTGACTATGAAAGTATTAAGATATAGCTTGACTCAACTATTCAGCATTAAGAAAATAAGCAGCAACAATCACACAACAATTTTTATGATGGAAAGACCTTATGTTTGTTTCGTAGGGATTTTCCCCAGATTTCCGGGGAAAATCTTAGGGGTAACATTTTTCATAATAGAAAAATCTTCTAGATCCAGATAATATTTTATATTTTTTATACTACATACACTTTTTAGGTGGAATAATTCATTTTCTTGAATAGGAGTCCCTCGGGGTAGGTATCATACCCTTATACCTAATTCTGGCACTTGAATACATAGTCTGAAGGGTTTAGAGAAGCAATATATACTATGTTTCACAGCATTTCAATTAATGCTTCACAGCATTATATTGAACATTTTAATTAATTACTTCACAGCATTATATTGAAATGCTGTAAAGCATTAATTCTTAGTCCTCAGGGGGGCCAATGTATTTTTAGCCATATGTGTAGTTAAGTAATTATGACAAAGTTCAATTTGCATCTTTACCTTATCATTCAAAGAGCCATTTATTTGTGGCCACATTATTTAACAATGTATCTAATTTGAGGGAATGAGAAGCAAACTAAATAAGAAGGTACTTTTATCCTACTTGTTTCTTTGAACATTACAAATAAGTGTTATTTTTTAGTATTAAAATTAATTTTTGATTCTAGTTTGAACAAAATATTTTTAAATTATTCTAAACAACAGCTAAAACAATATACAGTGCAACCTTAATATAATGTAACTCAATATAACCCTTGAATTGTCCATAAGAGTTAATGTAAAATATACCTTTACATTGCGAGGATTTCTTGCGAATAACATCTTTATACTGATTTTTAACTATCAAGAAGTATCTCTAATTAACAAATTTTGTCAACCCAAAACCTTTATATAAAGTTTATTGTGATTTCTTAAATTTACGCGAACACTACACATTGAATAAAACTATTATTTACGGATTTTATCGCGTTTAATTACATTAATTTATTTTTATTATTATCCCGACGTTTCGGGTGCTTTACAGCGCCCATGGCCACAGACGGATAAATGTAGAAAATTCTTTATTATACTCAAATAAAGAGTCGAGGATAGATAAGTGGTAGAGCCATGCTGCAGTTATATTAGTAGTATAGTTGTTGCACGAATGGGTCAGCTCGACCAGGGAAGGACCACACTCTCACAGAATACCAGCATCAAATAGTAACTTAATGCTGCTGTGTTTCGCATGGTGAGTGTAGAGAACTTGAGACCCTTTTTACTGGAAATTAGGCAATCCACCTAAGTCCTCACGGATGACAACGCATCTGCCTTTTGATTCGTAATTGAGGATAGATGTAAATGTCTATGGGCCACAGCAACCACTTACCGTCAGGTGGACTGTGTGCTTGTTTGTCATCCTATACTATAAAGAAATACCACTATTGAGATGTTTTAAAACATGTTTTGATTAGAAAACTTGTATATTAAACAATTTTAGTCATTAATTTATCTGAATCTTTATTGGAAAATAAAGCTGTTAAAAATATAAATGATGAAAACACGAAAATCTCAATCAAAAATGCTGTATGTACAGCAGTAATGTCTTTTCATGAGCGAAGGAAATCTATTACAAATACAAAATGTATGGCTAGCACGCCTTCCTACATTCTGAAAAGCAAATTTCTTGCATCTGGTTTGCATACGCCTGGCAAGTGTTGGAAAACAGATGGTCGATCCATAATGTGTGTCTAATACAAAATATAAGCGTAGTGTGTGGCATATGTTTAATATTTTCCGATACAACATTTCTTAATATATTCATCCGGCCTTACACCAACATTGTTTTAACCACTAGAAATCAACGACAATACTCTACTTCTTATGTTGACACTACTGCTTGGCAGTTGGAGGCTGCAACATCATTCTGATATTTCCCATAATCAAATATTATGATATCTACAGGACAATGATAAAACATTATGATAATTGACTCTAAATAAAAAAATAACTATCACAATGTTTCATAGTTAAAAGTAACAAATTAAAAAGTTATTCATTATTTCAGAAAAAGAAAACGAAAGACAAATCAACACATAAAAATCTTATAAAACACAAATTGGAAGAAGATTTAAAGTTAGCAGAGAAACATGAATCTACTTTAGAAGACATTGAATGTAGTACTCAAAAAGATACTACTGTTAATTCAGAATATGATACTGAAAAAAACCTATCTGGTGAGGAAGATTCTAGATCAACTTCTCTTGATAAATATATTCAAGAACAAAATCAATCAAGGCACAAGCAATCAGAATTAGAAATTAAGGAAGATCCAGATAAAACAAGCTATACTAAGGTAATTGACAGACAATATGAAAAAGTTGTAACGGATTTTAATGAAGTCAACATTGAAAATGATATTAGCCAAATTGAAATTGCTAAGGAATCAATCAATAGTGCTAATTCTTGTGAAATAGAACACCAAGATGCTCTTCCATCAGCACCCATCTTTGAAGAAGAAACAGTTACATTTGTTACTTTACAAAATGTGGAGCCAGAAATAGTTATTCCGGAACTTAAATCTAAAGTAGAATGCATGCCTTTAGAAGAGGCTGTTAAAATTTTTGGAGGGAAAGAGATCACTGAAGTAAGAACTATTAGTGAAAAAGAAGAGGCCATTGTGGAAGCTGGACCTGTTAGTGGACCAGAACATCCCCTTGTAGATTTATTGTCAACATTCAGGTATGCTGATTTTATCATTAGTAACTATTGTATGCACAGATACACAGAAATAGTAATAATAAGACAATAGAAATGAATTAACACTAGATTACTTTCAAAACCAATGTCGCCACATCTTACCGTGTTGTTTCACATCACAACAAATGCAGCAATGGTAATTATACAATACGAAAAGTAATAAACGAAAGTTTAAAAAAGTAAATATCATAGTAAATTATTAAAATTTTAATCTATGGTAACCGCGGTTAACTATGACATATGGACGTTGAACATCTCAGTCCCGCCCGTGACATGAGTGCTGTAAAGCGTTCGAAACGTCGGGTATTAAAAAAGTTAAATATCAAAACGCGATAAATTCCGTAAAAACTAGTATTATTTCAATGTGTAGTGTTCGCGTAAATATAAGAAATCATTATCATAGTAAAGTATTTATCTAGATGTAATTAGTTAAAACAATGATAATTAAAAGAATTAAGAGAAGATTAAGTAAATAATCAACTTACTGATGAAATGTTATGCCTCTATTAGTTGAATTACATGTCCTTGATGAGTTTTTAAAACTGATTATGCTGCAGTTCACCATAAAAAATTTACAATAACATAAATTCACGTACGACATTCCCCGCGCAACTAAATCACAAAATGGTGAATTATGTTCTTCAACACATGACAGTGGCGACAAGATCACGCGACTTCTATTGTCTTATTACGATTTCTCTGATTCTATGCAATTTAAATTTCTTTGAAATTGAATTATATGATAGTATTGAGTATTTTAATCATCCGATCTAGATCGAAGCTTATGATATAAAAAACTAAAGCAACGCATTTTCATGTATAATTTTAAAGACTCTTTTTCTTCGTCTATATTTCTTCATTCTTCTTCTTTTTATTTTCCATTTCTTTTACAGTAAGAGTGAGAAACAAGCACACAGTCCACCTGAAGTAAAGCAAAGATGTTGTGGCACTCTATATCTACGCTAGTATAAAAATATATTATTATCATGTGATAGGTACCACATATCTTTCCTATATCTACTACCAACTAGCGGTGTTTGCATTTTTGGGTTCCGGTCTGGAGGATATAGAGAGCCTGTATAATTACAGGCTGTGAGACTTTCCATCTTAGTCCTCAGGAGTGACAATGCATCTGTGGCCTTCTTCATATAAAATTCGCTACAGGTCTGCGTGGACTGCAGTAGCTACTTACCATCAGGTGGACTGTAAGATTGTTTGTCATTTCAGTTTAATAAAAATGTATTTGATTAAGAAACAAAATTCGAATGCACTGCCATTTGCCACCCCTGAGGACTAAGATAGAATGCCTCATTATCAGTAAGGGCTTCCAGTTCAGTACATTCACCATACAAAGCTCAGCATCATCATGAGACCATTTTATGTTTGTATTCTGCAAACTCAGGCCAAGCCGACCCATTAATGATGTAGTCTGGCTCTACCATGTAAAGTATCACTTCCCGATATCGGATTTTCTAGAGTACATATAGGATTAACTATAATGCTTTAACTACATGAATAAGAGTATAACGTAATGCTTATGCAACAATCCTGGAAGAAGTCTGTTGACTACCTTGTTAATAAAAAAATAAAAATCTAGTGGTTGTGACGAGCACACAGTCCACGTGATAGTAAGTGCTCTGGCCCATAGACATTTAACCTCAATTAAGAATCAAAATACAGATACATTGTCACCCCAGAGGACTAAGATGGAATGCCTGCTTTACCGTAAAAAAGGGGCTCCGGATCTCTAAACTCACCATACGAAATAAAGCAGTACTAAGCTGCTATTTTATACTGGTATTCTATATAAGAGCATGGTCCTTCCCCAGACGAGCTGACCCATTCGTGCCATAACCATAATATAACCGCAGCGTGGATCTGCCACGTATAAAATCCAGGATTCGAATCCCGGTTAGGGTCAGTAAAAATCAGTTTTTGAGCTGACAGAAAGTCAAGAAATTCTCAGTAGTAAGCCAGAGTCAGGGAGTTGCCGATATTTCCCTCGGTATATCGGAAAGCGTGAGAGTGAGATTATAGGGACTGCACCTGTGCTTGCGCATACACTCAGACACTACTTATAATCCCTATTCTGCGCTGATAGTCTCCGTTGAAACTGGCTGCCGTGACCGGAATTCGGTCTGAGGCCATTAAAATTGGAAGGTTTATATGTTGAGGAATTATTTTTTTAAAAGTGCCATATAATGATGGCGTAAGAGAATCCATTACCCTATAATATAATCCCTTGGGTGTTATAAGAGGCGACGGAGCAAAACTGAGACTGGGGTTGGGCAGCAGCATCCTCCTGTTATGAGCTCAAATAATAAAAAATACGGAGAGAAGATATAAACAAAAACTGTTTTACTTATATGTATCATGCATTTATTAAATCTATAAACTTCGGCAGATCATCCTTGAATGCTGTTGACCGTAGCAGGACTACAATAAGCAAAGGATTTATTGAAGAAGAAAAATCTAGATTGTTATTATGGAAAGTAGAGAAACGCAAAGTGTATCTATCAGAAAAATGTCCCTGTGGTAATACAGTCAGCTTGCAGGCTACTTTTGATCATGCCGAGTTGCTGAAGGAGAAGCTACCAGCTGCTCGCATGCGATTAGAGGCCTTGTCTCGTGAGGTGCAAGATTCCTACTGCCATCACCAACACACGGCCCTGTTAGCGTATTGGCAGGTTGGTATCTGTAAAGTTTATCTTTTTAATCCTTCATTAAAATGGATTAAGGCAGTGTTTTCTGATTAGTGGAACGCATACTCTCTGAGGTACGTGAAGGTTGCCTGAAGTGGTAGACTTTTGACTAAATTGTAATGCGAAAATTACAATCACCGAATTGTCCATTCACAACTTGCTTATTTTTTTTCCATTCAACTTAAATAACCAATGTGATTTTTATTAATATTAAAACTATAGAGAAGTTAAAAAATGACAAAAGTATGAAGCAAAAATAAATATAATCTATATAAGATTATATTTATTTTTACTTCGGATATATTACTATGGAAGTATGCGCGCTTGAACTCTTTCTAGAAATTGTACACGGAAAAAATATTTAGGAATTTAATTAGATTAAAGATTTGTGGGCCACAGAAACCACTACAGTTCAGATGGGCTGTTCTATCTCACTGTGTCAATTAAGTTCCTATTCCTCAGTTGTTATATATAATAATAATATAAATTATTTATTGACTTTTATATCTTACATACTTTTTACAAATATAATTAAATACATCATGAGGACCAATTAAAAATGGGTAGAATCCTGTGTCTCCTAGCTAGGTTACTTAGTAACCTGTATTTAGAAGATACAGTCCTATCAATCATTTATTATTACCAGCCTGTCTCAGTCCGCGCCTTAGGCATGAACATATACCTACGTATACTAAATAATTAACCTAGTTACTGGCTCCACAATCAGAGATTTATTATTTGACGCTTCGCAGTTTTCGATTTTTCGCGTATATAATGTCAATGACCTTAAATAATCGTTCAGTATAAGATTTTCCAGTACTAGTTGCTGCCTACTAATGCAAGAAGAAGAAAGAGTCATTGAAATTAGTAGCACTTTATATGTGGCAGAGCCATGCTGCAGTTATATTAGTAGTATAGTTTTAGCACGAATGTGTCGGCTCGACCGGGGAAGGACCACGCTCTCACAGATTACCAGCGTGAAATAGTAGCTTAATGCTGATGTGTTCGTGATGTGTTTCGTATGGTGAGTGTAAAAAACCGGAGATCCTTTTTAATGGAAACGAGGCATTCCATCTTAGTCCTCACGGATGACAACGCATCTGCATTTTAATTCGTAATCGAGGATAGATGTAGATGTCTATGGGCCACAGCAACCACTTACCATCAGGTGGACTGTGTGCTCGTTTGTCACCCTATCCTATAAAAAAAAACTTCCCATTGCCACTGTTTCATTAACAATGCCGTCGCGTGTCGCATGATTGTAAATAGCAAAAAAAAAATGTGAAACAGAAAATGGTAAGTAGGTAAATTATTCGAGTTTCAAAGACTGGAGACGCCAGTAACTTAAGGTATCTTCGATAAAGATTTAGTGGACTGTAATTTTGGTGCATACGGCAAAGGGGAAAATAAATAGGTGGGATAGCACGCACTTACCTGATGAGGGCTGCCGCGCCTTCCTCCTGGAGTGTCTGCTATACAGCTAGCTCGCCACGTGGTTCGGCGCACACGCACTCTCGGAACAGTCTCGTGAAGTCCCACACTCTCCACCTTTGCCCTTACGGGGGCGTCTCACACTTTTATGAGTTACAAAGACACAATGTCTGATGCGGTGAATATTAAACATAAACAGGAGAACTCAATGTTCATCCTGCGCGGTTTGCGGTTAATATATATAAGACGCGACGGGTGGCCGTGCGCTGCGGATGGCGTAATGTCACTTAGTATACTGACGCGCGCCGAGATCCTCTTTTCCACCTCGGCGGCAGCGCGTGCAGTAGGAAAGGGAAGGAAGGAAGGAAACAAAAAATATGCACTAGTCATGTTGATAAAGTAGATATAACTTAGGACGAACTCAATGCGATATGTAATGTAATGTTGATAAAGTAGATTGTTAACTGGCGTTACCATTTCCTCCCGCCCTTAAAGGGTCACCTTTAAAAGACAACCGTAAAATAAAAGTAAAAGGAAAACAAATAAATAAGCGGTATATAAAGTGAGAGGATGCGCCCAATGCGCATGTCTCATCTACTAACCTTACTTGGTAAGCGAGAAAATGTATACATAAATATAATATTGCGGTTTAATACTTTTTTAATATATATAAATATAAACTTAATTCCTAATTTAGATAAATAATTATAATCAAAATAATCGTGATTTATTGTCTTGGGAGAGGGCAAAGACGAGCAACAGGACGGAGATATGTTCCCTTAGTAGTTCTCACGGTCACTACTCGAACTACGCCATCCTTCGAAGGATGAACAGACTCGACAATCGCTAATGGCCAAGCAAGGGGCGGTTCATTATCATTTATCACAATTACAACCATGCCTGGTACGATAGCCGTAGACGGGGTGTTCCACTTCTGACGAACTTGTAATCCGTGAAGGTATTCCGTCCTCCACCGGTCCCAAAACGACTGAACTAATTTATCCAGTAAAGAATGCCTGTGTAACAGACTGGTAGAGTCAGATTTGACTTTGGGTGCGGGTAATGACAATAACAATTCAGGCCCAGCGTGTAAATTTTTAATATGATAATAGTCAATGATCATGTTCACTACATGATCACTGCGCGGGAGTATAATTGGACGTTTTTGTGTGTAATCTAATGCGGAGTTCGAAAGACGACCACCAATGCGGATTAAACCATTCTCAATAAAAGGCCTTAAACGATTGAAAGCGGGCGAGCAAGGTTTGTTACCTTCAATATTTAAATATTCCACTGCAAAATGCTGTTTTTGCAGGGCGCGGAGGATTATAACCTCAGAGAAACTGAGATCATCAGCAGTCACTACGGTAGTGCTGCGGCGGGGCAATAATTTAGCAAACTTACACACGTACGCAATTATACGTAGAAGTTTACTCCAAGAAGAGATGCGGAGTGCGAGCTCATAAATCGCAGAATTACAGACGGATGTGCACACAGTGTGCGACAAAATCTTCTTCTCAGGCATATTTGCAATAACCTCATTGTCTAAAGTACGAAGAGGCCATTGAGATGGATCTAACGAAGTCCACTGAGGCCCATGGAGCCACAGGGGGTTTGAAACTAATTTATTTGGCGTAACGCCACGTGAAAGTATGTCAGCGGGATTCTCAGTACCTGCGACATGATAAAAGTTATCAGCGCGAATATTGTCGGTAATCTGAACAACGCGGTTTGCAACAAAGGTCTGCCACTTGTGTGGCGAACTCTTTATCCAGTACAGAGCTACTTTTGAATCTACAAAGGCATAGACTGATATTGCAAGGTCAAGAGAATAATTGTCGAGTACTCTGCGAAGCAATTTTGAGAGTAAAACCGCTCCACAAAGCTCAAGGCGTGCAATAGATAGTGGTTTCGTCGGTGCGACTTTAGTCTTTGCACAAATCAACTGGACGGTGTTACCATTGACGCTCTTTACATGTATGTAGACTACGGCACCGTATGCGTGCTCGCTGGCGTCGGAAAACCCCAGGAGTGACGCAGTACAGTTTTTGGATACACCAACATGTCGCGGGATACGTAAATCATTAAGAGCTGGTAATTCAGCACAGAATTGCCTCCACATCTTAATAATTGGCGGTGGTGGTATGTCGTCCCAATCTAAATTAAGTTGCCAAAGCTGCTTTATTAACAATTTGGCGTACGCTACTGTGGGAGCAACGAAACCCATTATGTCCCACAGGCGAGCGACAGTAGATAAGATGGCGCGCTTAGTGCACGTCACATCAGCGGGAACAGATATCTTAAAATAAAAGGCGTCACTATCGGTAGACCAATGCAAGCCTAGTATTTTATGTGGCATTGATTTATCGAACTCTACTTCTCCTGTAATTTTATGGGAAGTAGGGAGGTCATCTAAAACAGATCGACGGTTACTATGCCATTTTATCAGGTCCCATTGGGCACCCTTGAATAAGTCTATCAGCTGCCGAGAGGTCTCACTGGCCTCGGATTCACTGGGCATAGAGAACGCGATGTCGTCCATATATAGCGAAGTAAATGCGATACGACTCGCAAGCGGATACTTTGCGCCGTCGTCATCAATGAGCTGTCTTACCGTGCGCAATGCATGGTATGGACTCGAAGTTAAACCGAAGCACACGCGATTGAAGTGGTATAACACAAGTGGGTCTTGTGGACGGAAGCGGTATAGGAAGCATTGGTAACGACGATCAGAATCGCGAACAACTATTTGCAGAAATTGTTGGCGACAGTCGGCTGTCATAGCGATTGGATGTAAGCGGAAAGTTAAAATTATATTGAACAAGTCGCCTTGCAAATTTGGTCCTGAATGCAGAATATCATTTAATGATCGCTCAGTGCTAGTCTTACTGCTAGCGTCCAGGATGATGCGCAGACGCGTTGACTTCTTATCTTCGCGTAAGACTCCATGATGCGGTATGACATATATTGGAGCGGGTTCATGAGAGTCATACGGCGGTGCGGGGGATATATAATTTTTAGCTAAGTATTCCTTTATGACGTCATCATATGCTAACCTTAATGTAGGCGAGGCTTGAAGTTTCCTCTCCAAGCACATGAATCGTCGTCGAGAGGTTTCATAAGAATCTCCGAGAGAGTAAACGTCATCTTTAAATGGCAGGCCAACAATATATCTACCAGTAAAAGGATCGCGGGATGTCGTAGATTTATAAAACTCTTCACATTCAATGTCTGAAGGACACTGAATGGGCGGTGCGGAGGGTGGCTGTTCAAGCTCCCAAAATCGTTGCACTAATTTGTCAACGATAGGAGACTCTAGAACTGAGCAGCACGTTAAAGAATGATTTACCTGAAGTGTCGGCACTGAGCCCATAATAACGTAACCAAATACCGTATTCAAAGCTGAGGGCCCGGACAAGTCGTTAGACGAATAAATTACGTCTGGACATAGTAAGTGCGGGAAAAGGGATGCGCCTATCAAAACATCAATTTTATTAGGCATGCTATAACATTCATCAGCGAGTCTTATGCCATGGAAGTGTGATAAGACAGATGTGTCTACCACAGCGGTGGGCAAAAGGTCGGTGATTTGATCAACAACTAGCGTTGAAATACTGAAGTTAATATTCGAGTCGAATCGTGAGAAAATTTTAATATCAATCGATTTCGATTTTACAATGTTTTCAACTCCACCGAATCCCTTTACTACAGTACATTCGGTATCGTGTTGTTGAACGCCTAAACGATGACAGCACTCTTTAGTCATAAAATGGCTTTGAGCCGCGGAGTCTAATAATATACGAATAATTTGTTTCTCTCCCTTAGCATCGTAAGCAAATACTTGAGCGGTTGATAATAAAACAGTTCTCTGCGAACGACTTGCGCGCGCGGGAGGCGGTGAACGTTGAGAAACATTCTTGAACGAAGTACACAGCGCGACGTCTGAACGCGCACCTGCGGTGAGGGGTGGCGAGTGTGCGGGCGCGGGGGTTGTAGACTTCAGTGTAACTGGCTGAAGCGGTGGAGAACGCGCCAGCGCAGGGGAAGCATTATCGCTTCTGCGGTGGAAGTGCAACAATGTGTGATGTTTAAATTTACAAACTCGACAACTATAATTTGAAGAGCAACTAGACACTCGATGACTTAAACTGAGACAATTCACACATGCATTGTTACTCTTTACGCATTTAAATCGTTCCTGCGGCGTCATTTTATTAAAGTCTACACACTTAAATTGGTGTTGATGCACAATATTATCGCACAGACACTTTGAGCAACTAGTCGTCGTGCTTACGTACGCCTGATACTTCGACGACGAAGTATTATTACAGCGACGATTATTACCGTTACCTCGTCGATTGTTTGGTGCGCTATTAGAATTTGTACTAGAATCGGTGCGTTGCAAAACTTTGGAGCGGGTCTTAATAAAATTTACTAAATCATCAAAGGTAGGTACCATCGAGTTATGACTATATTCGAAAGAGCGAATGGTATCCGGGTCCAGCTTCTTAAGCGCGATATGAAGAACAATCAAGTCCGCGAGATTATCTAACTTTAAGTTTTGTAAAGCGCGCACTGCACTTATAAAGTTATCAGTAAATAAATCAAAATTATTTGCGGTGGCCGATTGCAATGGCTTAAATTCGAACATCTGATTAATATATGTAGATGCTAGCATACGCCGGTCTTCATATTTGTCAACGAGTGCTTGCAATAAAATTTTATAATTTTCAGCGCAAGGAGTTATACCTGAGCATACAGATAGGGCTTTGCCCGTTAGTTTACCTAGCAAATAGTATAACTTTTCAGCGTCGGTAAGCGATGTGTTGTCATGGACGGTTGATTTAAAGCTAGCATAAAATAAAGGCCATGAGCGAATGTCACCCGAAAATGGCATAAGTTCGATAGGCGGAAGTGTGAATCTGGCTTTAGATGGTGTACTAGTACTTTGTGAATTAGATTGCGAATATTGTAAATAAAGCCTATTTATTCTACCGCAAAGAGACTCAAACGCAATGAGGCCGTTATAATCAGGTTTAGCAATAGGGTTTATTTTTAATAAATGTGAATTATAATTATCTAAGACCTGTTTAAACTCAATACGTAAAGCATTAATATTAGAACTTCCATCAAGAAAACGCTCCATCGTGGAAGTGTTTATGTGGATGTCCGAGGACATATCATATATTTTTTGCACTATTTCAAATAAAGCATCTCGTTTAGCTAACAATAAAACCAACTCAGCATCAGGTGTGCCCTCATTATCCGAGGAATCGCTATTATTCGATGCTATTTGTTTTTTAGGCGGCATTACAACTTAAGTTATGCGGCAAAAATAATATAATTATAAGCGGGTAGTCTGTAAGCGACCTCGCTACGCGGTTGAATTATTAAATATTGGTTTCGTTAACGATGAACTTTAATTGTTAACTTTTATAATAATTATGAAGTTATTTATAACGAATATAATGCTTAAATATATGTGCAAATAATAAATGTAATTTAACAGTATAATCTATAGATGTAGTTAAAAGTTGATGACGTGATGTGAACATACAACAAATAATTTATATAGATAATTATATGCTTATTAATTCTATGAATATAGTTTTAAAATTACTATGAATGTCACCTATTAGGACCTATTCTAGTGTTCTAATAAGGGCGGGGTTAATCCGAAGTCGGATTAAAATATAAATAATTAATTATATAAACGCTTATTACGATAACGATCTAATAAGGGCGGAAAGTCAAGGTCAATCCAGCGAGAAGTGACCATTAAAAATGGAGACGCCAGTAACTTAAGGTATCTTCGATAAAGATTTAGTGGACTGTAATTTTGGTGCATACGGCAAAGGGGAAAATAAATAGGTGGGATAGCACGCACTGACCTGATGAGGGCTGCCGCGCCTTCCTCCTGGAGTGTCTGCTATACAGCTAGCTCGCCACGTGGTTCGGCGCACACGCACTCTCGGAACAGTCTCGTGAAGTCCCACACTCTCCACCTTTGCCCTTACGGGGGCGTCTCACACTTTTATGAGTTACAAAGACACAATGTCTGATGCGGTGAATATTAAACATAAACAGGAGAACTCAATGTTCATCCTGCGCGGTTTGCGGTTAATATATATAAGACGCGACGGGTGGCCGTGCGCTGCGGATGGCGTAATATCACTTAGTATACTGACGCGCGCCGAGATCCTCTTTTCCACCTCGGCGGCAGCGCGTGCGGTAGGAAAGGGAAGGAAGGAAGGAAACAAAAAATATGCACTAGTCATGTTGATAAAGTAGATATAACTTAGGACGAACTCAATGCGATATGTAATGTAATGTTGATAAAGTAGATTGTTAACTGGCGTTACCAAAGACGTTCACGTGGTTATAATCTTATTTTTCTTAGTTTTGCATATTAATCTTCATCACATTGAAATTTATGTTCTTATTATCAGGAAATTACTAGCACATTGCATACATTGCGTAAACACCTCTGTGTAACTATCAACTTTTTCACACACAGGTACGGCGTTTTTGTTAGACGAATTAATCAGTAGTATAAATTCGCGAAGGTCGCTTCCTAGGCTTGCAAAGTTATTATTAACATTAGCCACGTTGTAATTGGGCTTAAACTCATAAGTTAGCTATCAGAGAGTGATCCTTCTGTTCTTGTAATATTATTTATTCCGTTTTATTACATAGTATAGGTATAAGACAGGTTATACCGTCCGTTTTATTTAGCCGTATATATCTCACATAATAATCGACTGGAAACATCTTTGTATTGAAATTTAACCAAAAATAGTAATTTACATTTTTACACTGATTAACAACAAACCATATAATTAACGTAATTTAAAAAAATATTTGAAATTATAAAAAAATGAAAAAGAAATATCAAAGGTTTATTTTGTAAAACGACAATAATTAGTACAAATATATGCATGTTGCATTCTGAATTTAATGCCCGGCGGACAAACTGCTTTTGCTTACAGTAGGTCATACATAGGTAATATATAACCTATAGCTTTAAATTCAATAAAAATATACTAAACATTTTTAAATGTATTTTTAGATAGAAGAGTTGGTATACGAAACGATGCGAAGCAATAAGGGAGAAATTCGTGAAGCACTATCTCTTATCCTGCAAGCTCTACGGTTGAGCGACAGTACTTCGGAAGCGTATTCGAGCGCACTACAACGCTGGGCGGTCGCGTTGTCTGCATCGCTTCTTCACGGACAGGATTTAAGACAGCTGATCTTTCTCATTCAGCATCTATTTAGGTATTTATTTACTCATAATTCGATTGATTTAGTAATTTTCAATTATCACTTCTGGCAAGAACAACATTGGGAGATTTTCCACTGCGAGTGGATGGATCCTTTCACTTTACACACACGCTTTATGGAAATCTATGGGGATACCCTATGTTCAACAGTGCACTTGTAAACTTAAAATGGCAGGCAAATATAAGACAATTTAAAGTGCATTTAACCTCTTAGCTACCAAGCAGCCGAATTCGGTCGCGGCGATATTCCGTCAAATACCAAGTGGCCGAATTCGGCCGCACCCACCCACAGCACTTTAACCCATAAATACTTATGGTTATGTATAAGTATCAATATTAATTGCTTCTTCATAGAAAAGTAGTCTCTAAATATAAGTTTTAATGGTTTAAAGTGCAGTGGGTGGGTGCGATCGCATGCGACCGCTCGGGATTTGACGGACGCATGCGACTGCATGGGATTTTAATTTTATAATATACTAGCTTGCCAGGCAGACGTTGTTCTGCCTTTTTCGACGACCCTTTGTCATGTCCTATTAAAAATTCTTAAATTCGTAAAAAAATGTTGTTCACTCATGGGCAAAAAAACTATCCTATCTCTCAAAACACCTCCTATCAATCAAACTGCACACGGTGTGCAAATTTGATTAAAATCGGTTAAGCAGTTTAGGAGTCCATCCCTGAGAAACAACGTGACACGTAATTATATATATTAAGATTATACAGTCTATAGAAATATTTCTTACTGGGTTCTTAGATGTTCAAGTGTAGTATTTACTTATATTCAGTTAACAAGGATTTTTTCCTTAGACAAACGTGGTCAGTACATTGGGCGGCGCAAGTTATACGCGTACAAGTGACCGACCTCTGCTCAGCGGCGCGGATTGTAGCCTTGCTCGAGCTGATATTGGCCCGGCCTGGCTTGGAGACTGCTGTAGAGTGCACTGAAGGTGAGGTTGTGCAATAATAATACCAACCAACACAGATCATATATTTTTTTACCAGAATGGGTGTGACTGAACGAGCACACAGTTCACCTGATGTTAAGTGGATGCTGTGGCCCGTAGACATTTATCTCCGATTAAGAATCAAAATGCAGATGCGTTGTCACCCCTGAGGACTAAGATGGAATGCCTTGTTTCCAGTAAAAAGAGGCTCCGGTTCTCTACCCTCACCATGCGAAGCACAGCAAAACTAAGCTGCTATTTTACGCCGGTATTCTGTGAGAGCGTGGTCCTTCCCAGTCGAGCCGACCCATTCGTGCTACAATCGTAATATAGCAGTAACATGGCTCTATCGCGTAAAGTATAGCTCATATTACTAAATTAGTAAGAATTAGATTATAACTAGGAATATTATCAATAATTAATTATAATTATAAACAAAAGTAAGCATTGCTATATAAAATGTAGTAAATAAGTGAAATCTTTTGAGTAGCAGGAATTTTGCGCCTAGAAACTCATCTGGGTTGGTACTACTTCTACGAGTTTCTGCCATTTGATTGTAGTACACTCATTATTGAGGGAAGGAAGTCAAAGGAATTTGATGAATAAAGATGGCTAAGGACCGTGTTCGGTGGCACTTCTAGGTCTATGTTCAGCAGTGGACATGTGATCATAGAATTACGGTGACAAACCAGCACGCAGTCCACCTGATGGTAAATGCTGAAATCTACAGATATCTACATCTATTTTGGAAAAAGAATCACGATGTAGATGTGTTTTCACCCCTGAGGACTAGGATAGAATGCCTCGTTACTTGTAAAAAGGGGCTCCGTTTCTCTAGACTCATACGGAACTCGGCAGCATTAAGCTGCCATATTTCACGCAGGTTTTCTGTGACAGCGTGGTCCTTCCCCGGTCGAGACGACCTAGGCCTATGTTTAACGCTGGACTTTTGATATATATGTTTTAAATAAATAAAAAATGGACAGATTTGGAGGAAGTGTGGGAGGAGGTGGGCAGGCACGGGGAGGGGAGTGCGGTGCGCGAGGGCCGGTTACGGGAGCGGGACGCGCTCGCCTTGCTGAGGACCTTGCCTTTACGCCAGCTGTTGGCGAAGCTAGTGCTCTTCACCAGATCCGTAAGTCATTTTTTATAGGATAGGCTGACAAACAAGCACACAGTCCACCTGATGGTAAGTGGTTGCTGTGGCCCATAGATATCTACATCTATCCTCGATTACGAATCAAAATGTAGATGCGTTGTCACCCGTGAGGACTAAGATGGAATGCCTCGTTTCCAGTAAAAAGGGTCTCCGGTTCTCTACACTCACCGTATGAAACACAGCAGCATTAAGCTACTATTTTACACTGGTATGCTGTGAGAGCGTGGTCCTTCCCCGGTTGAGCCGACCCATTCGTACTACAACTATATTACCAATATAACTGCAGCATGGTTCTACCATGTATAAAATCATAGTAGTTTAATTCACTATCTACTGAATATTTCATTGGTGAAATGCCTCTTTTATTTAAATACTGCTAGAACATAAAACATAATTTATGACAAAATTTCCGTATTTAAAAAATAATGAATTGTATAAATTAAAGGAGAAGGAGACGTCTCCATAGGTTCTTGGGCCTAGATGTTAACAAGATGAAATTGGGACTATTTGAAAGATTATATATAAATAATCTCATATCTAAAAATCAGGCAAGAATTGTTAATCTAGGAGCTGAGTTACTTTAGAATAAGTAAAACTGAGGTTATGTATTATCTACACTGTTACGGGTGATTTTTCACTGTCAATTACACACAAAAAATCAGGATCAATATAAGATCAATGCATGCTAAAATGTTACGCCCATGAACCCCGTCATCATAACGATGGATGACGTAGCTGAGGCAGTCCGAAGGGCCCCGAACTGGAAAAATCCTTGGCTCGACGGACTGCATCACTACTGGCTGAAAGGGTTCGTGGTCTGTTACGGTGTGCTCGCCCGACAGTTTCAAAAGGCTCTCGACCAGAAGTCGCTCCCGAGGCTCTTCACTACTGGAATCAGACCCAAGGAAACACCGCCTCATTACGTGTCTACCTACCATATACAAGACACTAACATCCATTTTGAGCGCGAGAATCACTCGTCACCTGAAATCAAATCAGGTGATGTGTCGTGGAACCAAAGAACCACTCCTCATTGACGCAGTCATCGGCAAGGTAGTTAAACTGTCGGAACCATAGAATACTATAATACACAATAGAATGGCTGTCAACTTTATTTTGTACGAGGCTTGGCGTCGCCAAACCTGATTCGCTGTGTTGACCGACAGACTGAATAAATTTACACATTTTAGATTTTTGATTAATGTTCAAGATCATCATTAAAAAAAATCGTTTAAATTTTAATAGGTACATATTTATTTGTAAATAGGGTGCAATTTGGCATTTTCTAAATAATTTGCGTGCGAAATTTGGAAACGATTGTAAAGTCAAAACACATCTCGAGTTGACATTAATACGTGTGAATTGATGTGTTAGTGACATTTTAGTGGCTACGAGGGCTCCGCCCACTCCACTTCTATTATGTATGTATTATAGTATTCTATGGTCAGAACTTCTCCGCTGCTTGGATAGACTATAGGAAGACATTCATCCTCTCGGTACCTTGTACATGGCTGAAGAGGGTCCTCGAGCTGTACAAGGTAGACTACACAGTAAAAAACTTCCTCGAGCAGCGTATGGGGCAGTGGAGTACGATCCTTTGTCATCTCGGTGAGCGGGTGACGGCTGCGGACAGCCGCGTAAGGATAAGAAGGGATATCTTTCTGGCGATTCAATTTGGTTGTGCCTCTCCATGAACGCTCAGTACCTTACTAGAGGGCTCCGGGAGGATATTTTATCTTTGAAAGGGGGGAACAAAGGAGAACCACCTTTTTTACATGGATGATCTCAAGTTATTCGCCTCTAAGCGCTCCCATTATATGGAATTTCTAAACATTACATGTGATTTAGCGGTTCTATTAGAATGAAGTTGGGGACGGATAAGTGTGCGCTGCTCCATGTCGAAAGGGGTAGCTTTGCTAGCTCTGAAGGCATAGACTTACCTATAAGCATAAGGACCCTTTCCGAGGCTGAAATATACCGATACCTGTGTATGTCACAGAACGGGTATCGGTGGTACAGACATGAAACAGTCAGTTTTTGGTGTGTTTTGTGCAAGCTAGATAAAAGTGCTTAACAGTATTTTGTCGGTCTTTAATAAGACACTTGTGTTTAACGGTTGGGTCATGTCTATATTTATATATATCTTTGGCATACTCGGGTGGACTCAGACCGAACTGAACGCTCTGGATAGAAAAGTTCGCACTAATATGACGTCCCGTAGAATGCATCATCCGATATTGTCGGTAATGAGGCTGTACTTGCCGCGAAAGCATGGGCGTGGCTTTTTGAGCGCGCTCACCATGCCAAATCGCAAAGTGTGTAGCCTCCGTAATTACTTCTCTTACGATCAATGGCAGGACCCGGCAGTACGGATAATTTTCGCCCGGGAGACCGTATGGAAGGAGAAGGAGCTCGACAGGAGGTTCTACAAGGCTCTAGATACAGCCGCCTGCCTCAACTGGCTACGTTTCGGTAAGGTTTTGTCTGTGCGATACAAGATTAGGTTATTAAGACCAACAACTATCGGAGATACATCGTAAGGAATGGCATCGTCGATATCTGTCGAGCTTGTCGCCATCCCGGTTAGGCATTTAGGCATGTCATCTCTGGTGGTTCGGCGCTTTCTAACTCTGAGTACTTGCACAGGCACAGCCTGGTTGCCAGGATTTTATACCAGGAGCTCGCTCTGAAATACGGTCTCGTGGATCGTAAACTGCCTTACTATAAGTACTTGCCGGATGCCGTGCTCGAAAATGATCGCGCTAGGCTTATATGACTGGGCCATTTTCACAGACAGGGCTATTCCTGCGAATAAGCCTGACATTGTTCTGATGGTCCGGGCACAGTCAAGGATATTTTTGGTCGACATTACCATTCCGTATGAGGAGAACCTCGTGAAAACCGAAACAGATAAGCAAACAAAATATCATGACCTGACTCACGTGGTGACCGGCATGTGGGTTGGTCTGCTGACTGATATTATTCCTGTAGTCGTTTCTACGAACGGGCTAATCCCGCTCAGTCCCGTCATCTGAAGCGACTGGGACTCCGTAACGCACCGCTCCGGGCTCAAATGCAGAAGGATTTCTTCTCGATATCGTACAGAGTATCATCCGCCGGTTTCTTTCCCTTTCTACCTAACCCTCGGCCGTTTGGTTTCCCCTGCCAAGAGCTATTTGGTTGGGCTTTTATTTGTCTATGTATAATTTATTTATTATGTTAGTGTATTAAATATACAGTACCCGGGTGACCGAGCTTTGCTCGGTTTTTGTTTGAAATTACATTTAGATACAAATTACATACTGATGAAACATAAATAATATTTTTTGAACTTATTGACATAATAGAAAAAACTGAATTGGTTATTTGAATAAGAAATCATGAGTTCAATTCGTTTTATTAAAATTTTCGTATTTTTAAAAAATATTAAAAAAGGGCTCGAAATAATAGCTTTTCTCACAAAAAAACTTGAAAAAAAAGGTAAATAATTTGAACAGAAGACAAGACGCGAATCAAGGCATTACGGTTTCGCGACCGCTCGATATCCACTTGAGCTATTACGATCAATATATAACACAGAGTCAAAATTTACCTATATACTATACTATATATGTTACATATTGTATGTGTATATATATATACATATACAATATGTAACGTAATTAACGCACACCCTCAGACACCCCAATTAGTATATTATGTTTAATCATAATACATATACTGAATTTTTAGTTAAACATTTTTATGCACTGATTATTTATCAAATTAGTTATACTAATTCCGGAAGAATAATGTGGTCACAGTACAAATCCACGAACGCCAAGACAACAAGATATATATATATATATAAGAATTGCTCGTTTAAAGGTATAGGATTTATGTTTATTTATCATTCCCTTTTATATATTTAATCAGCCTAATCAGATGAGAATACTCTGTAAATACCACAATAATGACTGAACTGCATGGATGGTGATAATAATGAATTTCAGTGTTCCTCATGACGAGAATCTTGTGAAGGGAGAGATGGATAAAAAATATTTCTATTGTGCACAGGAAACTGTAGTTATGTGGAACGTTGATTCTATTATTATTGTACCAATATTTGTATCAGTCAATGGGGTTATCAGTAAAATATGGATGATGATTTCTTAAATTTACGCGAACACTACACATTGAATAAAACTACTATTTACGGATTTTATCGCGTTTAATTACTTTAATTTATTTTTATTATTATCCCGACGTTTCGCGTGCTTTACAGTACCCATGGTCACGGGGGGGACTGAGATGTTTGACGTCCCAATGTCATAGTTATTCCGGCTACCTTCAGTTTTTTTTAATATTAATTTGTTTTTTATATTTTTAATAAAAAAACTGAAGGTAGCCGGACTAACTATGATATAGGGTACTGTAAAGCACCCAAAACGTCGGGATAATAATAAAAATAAATTAAAGTAATTAAACGCGATAAAATCCGTAAATAGTAGTTTTATTCAAAATATGGATGATTATATGTTCAAGTTAGGCTTGGGTAAATAGCTGAAAGGATTAATTCAAAAAGCGGCTTTTTTAAATATAGCTCGATAGTTAGAAAGCCTATCTTTGGATGTCTCAACTTCACCGATGACTTAGGGTTGTCGCTGTGGATAATGGTCGAAATACGAATTTTATTTATATTAATTGTGTTTATAATATTATAAGCTTGTGATATTATTGGGATAATACTAAAACGCCAAACACTTAACATTAAGATGCCGTTAAGTCTCGTGCTGTCTCTATCACTTTAAGTTAAAGTTTAACTTTTATTTTGTACTTCTACTATGTGCACTAAATATGGCAAGAACAATTTTATAACTCGTGCATGTAATTCTTATAATAACTTTTCACATGTCGATATATTTTCTCAGTCGTATGGACAGTTTAAAAAGGAAATTGAAGCTGTAATGGATAATAGTTAAATTAATAACTAAATTATCATTTCACTTTAATATCACATATTAGTTTGACCTAACTTCACTTTAGTTTTTGCACACCTAAGTATATCATGATGTTCGCTTGTTGTCGATGTGTTACTTAACTGTGGAAACTTTGTTGTTAAATGTAAGATTAATATTTGTTATGTAATGGATCTAAATTATATGTTTCCCTTGAAGATAAAATAAATAAAAGTGACTGTGACACCACGAGCATCTTAAAATTGTTTAGCGTTTGAATATATATATATATATATATATATATATATATATATATATATATATATATATATATATATATATATATATATATATAAATAATAATAATAGGATATAAGGAGTACTCAAGAGCAAGAGTGGGGTGACACATCTGGCGGGCACGGGGTGGTAAAGGCGGCATGCGGGGTGCGCGCGCTCGTAGACGTATTGCGGCGCGCGGCGTGTGCGCACGCGCAGTACGTGCGACTGCAGCGCGTGCTACGGGCTCTCGCGGCTGCAGCGCTGCGGGCGCTCGCTGCGCTGCACCTGCACTCCAGGTTATCACTTAATTAACAATATATTTGGCCAAATACTCCAGTGGTTACATATTCGTTGGTGGTACGTTACTCAATTTTAAGACGTCCTCAAGGCTCGTGGTGTCACGTTCAGTTTGTCTTAAAGTGAAAGAGACAGCACGAGATTTAACGGCGTATTAATATTGAGTGGCGTTTGAGTATTTCGACAAGTGTTACATTTTCCATCATTACCATTCCGTGTAATGTCGGTGTAAAAGTACCTACTGCCTCATATCTTCACGTGAGTGTCGTAAGAGGCGACGGAGGAAAATTAAAACAGAAGACGAGCAGATTTTATTCTAATGATAACAACTCAAAATAATTAAAAACTGCGGATGCCAAGCGGCTCAACTATGGCATAAATCCTCCCGAGAAGGCGATCTATGGGAGAGGCCTGTGTTCAAGGATGGACCTTTATAGGCTGTAATGAATAAATGGATGGATACTTAGTTCTTAATATATATAAATTACGTGTCACGTTGTTTGTCCGCGATGGACTCCTAAACTACGGAACCGATTTTAATCAAATTTGCACACCGTGTGCTGTTTAAACCAACTTTTTTTTTGAACAATTTTTTTTTGCGAATTTAAGTATTTTTGATAGGACATGACAAAGGGTCTTTGAAAAGGGCAAAACAACGTCTGCCTGGCAAGCTAATATTATTATAATTTAAATTAATATTTTGTTAATTATATAACTCTTAACACAAATACGTCTTTAAATTAGTCTCCATAATGGGAGGCACTTCATAAAATTAATGATAACCGAACGTGGTAGAGCCATGCTGCGACCATATTACGGTTATAGCACGTGTATTATTACATACATACATAGTACATTATAGCATTCGTACTAAAACTTAAATATAGCACCAGCGTTCCTCGGCCGGGTATAATAATTGCAAGAACGCGAGCAAACCCGAGTTTATCCCCGCTCTTTTGTGGACATAAGTCGTCTGCTAAAGAACCAGAGCTGTGTGGTGGAATACCTGCTTCATAACCATTTTAGAAATGATAGGTCTGAGCCCAGCTATGGAATGTATATGAGCTGATACAAATTACCTTTTTTACTTCTTCTAGAGTATACTATTATCGAGACCTTCAAGAAAAGTTGCTTGCGGAGTTGGAAGCTTGTTTCACAGCTGGCCTGACGTTGCTCGACGCAGCTGACCTGCATAAGTTGCCGGCAACACTTCTTAGCAGCGACGCCGCTAGAGACTATTGCCTCGGCCTAATGTTGGGGATACATGGTGGGTATTTCTAAGCAAATATTTTCTTATTCTTCATGAGTTGAGTTTTCATTTTTCCACCAACGCTTACAAATACACTACTTGACATTGACTCCCATTGTAAGGGTTAGCCTTAAACGTTACGCTAGTCGGTTGGTTATACCGCCATCTATCGGAAGCCGTAAAATTTTTCTGGCGTACCTATATTCGCCTCATTAAGCATTTATGGAAATAGAAATGGGGGTGATATATTCTCATAAGTCGGTACTACGCAGCAAATCAAATCATTAATATCATAATTTTGAACGCTGGTCACCAGTTGCATGAAGTGAATCCCAGTTGATACAATTTGCGATTGGAGCACCATTTGTTGTAAGAGGTGGGACTCGTTATCTACACAGTAGAAATTGACACTTATGACGATAATAGTACGAGAAGGTGTGCTATCATCTCGTATTTCGCCACCATCTGCCAAAAAACCAACAGCAATTTAAATTCAAGTTAAATCCATTTAATCGCATCCAGCGCAGAGCAGTTCGAATCATCGGCGATTGAGATCTTTTCGATTGGCTTGATTCACTGGCAGATTTTATCCCATTTACCACGTTGAGTGCTCTGAGGAATGGTTCCGACTAATTCCAGCAGCACAATTCGCGAAAAAACTCCCGATACCATCCATACTATCTGGATGACTGGCGATCCACCACCGTGCGATTTAAAAGAAGTTTTCTTCCTCGCAGAACTTCCTTGTGGAATCGACTACCTTCAGACATTTTTTCTGACCGACTATATACGACTTAGGGAACTTCAAGAAAAGAGCGCCTACTCCTTTTAAAAGGCCCGCAACGCATCTGCAATTCCTTACCATCAGGTGAGCCGTATGCTAGTTTGCACTCCTATAAAAAAACAATACAAACATATAAATATTGTACGTACTAAAATGAGTCAAAAAGTCAATTTAATGTAAAACCGCTGTTTAGTTGCGTAAGAGAACCCGTACGCCATATCCGTGGGTGTCGTAACACGTAACAGAGAGAGAGAGAGAAGAAACGGGTGAACGGCAGCAACATCTTTCTGATAAAAACTCAAAATAATGCAAAACTGCGGTTGCCAACCTGTATAATAAGCGTGCCAACCATGCCAAATATGAGACAATCTATAGAAGATGCCTTTGTTCAGGAGTGTTAAGATTTTTCATTTGATAAGCAAGAATTTGGAATAAACAATCTTAATGACACTCTTTCCGATTGGTCTGGTATCACTACGGGTGTACCTCAGGGTGGCGTTCTTTCTCCTCTTTTATTTTCCATATTTATTAACTCTATTACGAGTGTTATTACATTTAATCAACACCTCTACGTGGATGACTTACAGCTTTATCGTCATTTTCCGGTGGGTGATACAAATAATGCGATTGCAGCCATGAATGCGGATCTGAGCCGCATCAGTGAATGGTCTGCATCCTTCGGACTATCTTAATATATATAAATTACGTGTCACGTTGTTTGTCCGCGATGGACTCCTAAACTACTTAACCGATTTTAATCAAATTTGCACACCGTGTGCAGTTTGGTCCAACTTGGGAGACATGGGACATGATAAAAGGTCGTCGAATAGCGCAGAACAACGTCCGCCTGGCAAACTAGTTAGTTATAAATTAGAATTTACATCACTACCTCATGTTTGTTTTAGTGGCGTTCCTATACCCTTTTCCAATACTGTCAAAAACTTAGGCGTCATATTTGATCAAGATTTATCATGATCCACACATATACCTATACACGTTATACGTGGTAAAGTCACGCTGCAGCTATATTATGGTTGTAGCACGAATGGGTCGGCTCTACCGGGGAAGGACCACGCACTCACAGAATACCCGCTTAAAATAGCTGCTGTATTTCGTATGGTGAGTGTAGAGATTTGGAGACCCTTTTTTACTGGAAACGAGGCATTGCATCTCAGTTATCAGGGGTGACAACGCACCTGCGTTTTGATTCTTAATCGAGGATAAATGTAGATGTCTATGGGCCACAGCATTCACTTACCGTCAAGTGGACTGTGTGCTCGTTTTGTCACCCTTATTCTATAAAAAATGTCCCTGAGGTTAGTTATAAGATCCACTTTACCATGCATTCGCTTAAATGTCTACAAAATGTCTTACCCCTAAAAGCTAAAATATTACTCGTGCTCACTCTTATCCTACCTCTCCTTAATTATGCGGATGCCTGTTATTTGGATGCTACAGAGGGGATCCTTAATAAACTTGAGCGCTTGCAAAATCAGTGTATCCGTTTCATTATTGGGCTCAAGAAATTTGACTGAATATCAGTTTAGCAAGCAACTCAAGTGGCACCCAATTCGACTTCGAAAGAACACTCGATTGTTAGGTCTCCTCTATAAAATCTTGCACAATCCTTCCGCTCCTTCATACCTCAGAAGCCCATTTTCCCTCACTCATCCTCCGGATAAACCATGCAGACCCCTTGTTAAAACTCTTCTTAACTTTCCCGTCTATAATTGCGGTAAGGTTATGGAACTTGCTACCGCCTAATATAAGAAATTCCGAAACTGTATTGTTATTTAAAAAACGTGTCAGAGACAACTTCTTTGCATCCTATTAAGTATTATATATTATTTTATTATATTAGTATTAGTTTACATAATAATAATAATATAATGTTCTCCAGACCGAATTTCGGTCACGGCGGCCTGCCTCAACGTAGACTAGGACATGATTATGGTGCCCAAGTGCAAGACTAGGACATGATTAAGTGCAAGCACAGGTGCACTCTCTATTCCCTCACTCTCATAATCCGATGGTACGGTAAACCGACACGACCGGAGAGAGGTCAGGCGCAGGACCAATGGCTTTACATGCTTTCCGAGGCACGGGGGTGAGACACCGCCAACTTCCCGACTCCGGGCAGCTACTGACAATTTCTTGACAAAAAATCTCAATAATTAATTTTTTGGCCCGACCCGGGATTCGAACCCAGGACCTCATGATCAGCAGTCGCACTACTACAACCACTAAACTAACGAGGCATTCAGTTTTTAGTTTGTATATATTATAAGTAACCATCGTATTTATTATTTTATTGTATTTATTGTACGAACTTACTATAAGACTGTTTCTGTAACTTGTTGTGTTTACATAAATAAATAAGTAAAAAAAATATTTGATCTGAATCTTATGTTCTTCTTAGAAAAAAAACAGCATCACATCAGTTCGTTACGAGCTGAACTTCCAGCGTTAGACTGCGACACGTGCGTCCGCATCCTCGTACAAGCAGCGCTCGATCGTACGGACGATCACGAACTTGCGCGGATGCTACTCGACTTCTTGTGTCAGGTGTGTTTTTTTATATAGAATAAGGGTTAAAGTTGGTAATAATTACATCGCACACATCCGCTCAATAAAATAAAACGATGTGTCTTACCTAGTTTGAAGAGCACCTCCCGCCCTCCCTCAATTGCGTGCACTAATCCCGTCACCACTAATCCCAGCACCACTATACTAGGATACTACGACAATTGTTTCGCATTTACACGAGGCATCCTCAGGTGACGTAGACACTGCGGTGGCTGACTGCTTAGCTTAGCGGAAGGTCGGGAGGTGCTCTTCAAATTAAGACACATAATTTTATTTTATTGAGTGGATGTGGGCGAGGTAATTCTTACCAACTTTAATATTATGGATTTCTGCAAAGTAACACCTAATTCTTTTAATTATAATAAGGGTGACAAATGAGTACACAGTCCACCTGATGATAAATAGATGCTGTTATCCATAGACATCTACATTTATTCTTGATTAAGAATCAAAATGCAGATGTGATGTAACCCTTGAGGAATAAAGTAGACTCCCACGTTACCGGTAAAAGAATCCTCTGTTTCTCTACAAACCGCAGTAGATCAGCTCATTAGCATCGTACATTTAAATGTTGGTCTCTCCAGCTACGGCAAGGATTCGTTCAAGACAATTGACGACTGCTGCACCAATGTGCACTGTATTCGATTTTAGATTTTTTTTATAACTGGTGTCCAGTGGCAGATTTCAAACTTTGAACAGACTTAATTTTCGAACGCAACGTAGGAGATGGGCGCGGAGGGGGTTATTCGACGAGCAAGCGATGCGGATTTTTTTGTAGCCATGGATGCGTGGATTTGAGAGCACCGCGCTTTTGCCGTCGAGGTGTACTTTTCGAGTGGATTTTCGCTGTCTGAAGCCCGTCGTCGATTTAATAATCACTACGGTATTCGTCGAGTTCGTGATGGACCATCAATCAACCTGATTCAGTCTTGGGTAGCAAGGTTTAGAGCAACGGGGTCAATAATAAATAGACCCAGACCAGGACCAACACCAACGGTAGCCACGGACGAAAATGTCAAACGTGTTATGGCTTCTGTGATTGAAAATCCTCGTTTATCACTTCGTGCACGTTCATCGATATTGGGTATTAGTAAATCAACTTTACAGGTAATAATACGAAAAAAACTTAAATTCCATCCTTATAAGATCCAAATCGTCCAAGATTAACTCGAATCTGACTTTGAATTAAGGAAAACTTACGCAGAGGCGACGTTGTTGAGATTTAAAACCGCTACTCGGCTGGGTAACATATTCTTCAGTGACGAAGCCCATTTCCATATCGGAGCATATGTAAATGAACAAAATTTTCGTTATTGGGATATTTCCAACCCGAGAAAATTGCATGAAGAGCCTTTATACAAACCAAAAGTCACAGTATGGTGTGCGATATCTGAGTCTGCCATAATAGGGCCTTATTTCTTCGAAAATGAACGTGGCCAAACTGTAACAGTAAATTCCGAGAGATATGCTGAGATGATCAGTGATTTTTTTAGACTAGAATTACAGAATAGTCCATACTGTAACCGGAATACGTGTTTCCAGCAAGATGGGTCCACAGCTCACACTGCTAATGTGGCCATGAGTGCAGTGCGAGAGTTGTTTCCCGAAAAAATCATATCCCGGAACGGCACCATACCGTGGCCTCCCAGGTCACCAGACCTAAGTCCGTGTGACTTTTTCTTATGGGGATACTTAAAATCTATCGTTTACAAAACAAATCCAACCAATGTGACACAGCTGAAAGAAAACATTCGAGCAGAAATCAGCAAGATTCCCCAGTCGCTTTGTAAAAGAGTTTTCGAAAACATGCGTTCCAGACTCGAGTAGTGTGTTAGGGTCGATGGCCGCCATTAAGAAAACGTTGTTTTCAAAAAATAAAATCCGCCTTTATGTTCTTTATATTTTAATAAAAATACTTTGCATAAAACGTGTCGTTCTTTTTTTATAATTTTTCAAACTTTGAAATCTGCCACTGGACACCCGTTAGTATAATGGTGATAAACGAGCACACAGTCCATCTGATGGTGATTGTATGCTGTGGCCCATAGACATCTTTATTTACCCTCAAATAAGAATCAAAATGCAGATGTGTTTTCAACCCTGAGTACTTAGATGGACATACCTCGTTTCTAGTAAAAAGGATCTCCGGTTCTCTACACTAACCATACGAAACACCTTTCTTTCAATGAATACCCTTTCTTTTAATGACCAGTTCGTTAATGTAACTATCATTTGCAATATAATAGAATAGAATAATTTTTATTCAAGATTGATTTCAAGGAAGTGATTTATGCTTTTACCATATTGTTTTCTTTTCAGACTGCCATGAAACCTAAGCCGGCAGCGTGTAAAAACTCTTGTGAGTTGAAGGCTCGCGAAGGCCTGCCGCGACTATTGGCTGTACATCCATACCTTCACACCACCAGCTTCCATATGCTGGCAGATTTGAACCAAGGTGTGTAATGCTGTTTGATAGTTTCTTGAAACGAGAAAATAATAAAAATGAAGTAAAATACATAAAAATAAAAATAAATATATATAAACCGGATACAATCCGTTAAATGAGTTTCATCCAAAGTCAAATAAATTAAAATAAGTTTTTAATCAGTAGAAAAGCTTTTTAAATATTGTTTTTTTTAACCAAAGAATTCTCATTTGATATGCAAAATTTATAGTTTTTATTATAAGTTATGTAACATCCTTTTGAATGTCTCTTTAAATGAAAGTGCTTTCGAAGTTTATGATATTATTAGATCTTTTTGACCACATTTTCCATTAAAAAATTGCACAAGATATACTAAATGCCGGAAAGATTGGATTAAACTATGTTTTTCTTTTTAACTATGCTTTTGGGAATTATTTTTCAATCCGTATCTGTTTTTCGTTATAAGCCTGTGACTAATATTATAGTAGATAAGATAAAGATAAGATGCTTTATTTGTCAGAATATGGTACATTACTGTTGTTACAAAAGAATTTTGATCCTAAATATTCTGCCGTTTCCGGCGTACAAATATTTTCAGATACATATTTTTTCTAATAAAGTAGATAACTAAGACACTAATTATTATATAGTATAAAGATACTTGCCGCAATATTTATGGAAACCAAATCTATATAAAACAATCATCAATAAATTCATAATACTTTAGTTAAAACATTTCAAAAAATTAAATTCAGCAATTCAATAAACACAATTCGAGTCAAATTTATCTTTTAAGAAGTCATTTACTGAGTAATAACACTTATTTAAAAGAAATCGAAACAATTTACTTTTAAAGATTCCTATATTCATCTCTTTGAAACAAACAGGCAATTTGTTGTAAACATGTATTGCCATACAATATACATTTTTTGAGTAGAGTTGTATTCTTTGCTTTGGTACACACAATTTATGTATATTTCTACTAGTCCTAATTATAACATCATTGTGTTTTTCAAATAAATTACTGTTTTTGTGAACAAAGATACAGATTTCGTAAACGTATAATGCTGGAAGCGGCAATATTTTATGTTTGCGAAAAAGGGGAATACAACTATCTAATTGGTGTGCTCCGCATAAAGACCGTACACATTTTTTCTGTCCACGAAAAGCTCTAATTAAATCAACAGAATTACCCCATATTATTAAGCCGTAACGTAGGATCGAAGAAACATATCCATGATAGGCAGAGAGTGCAGCCTCCATGTTAGCCACTCGTCTTAACCGATATAAAACAAAGACAAATTTATCTAACTTTTTACATAGGCTATCAATATGTGTCTTCCAATTACAGAACTTGGCTATTGTTACACCTAAAAAGTTAGTATGGTTAACTTCTTCGATTATGTTTTTCCCATATTCTATTTTAAGTGGTTCTTGTTTACTATTATATGTCTGAAATCTTATCATCTTAGTTTTTTCGATGTTAATTTGTAAATTATTATGTCTTAACCAATCTATTATTGTTTCTAATAAAGTAATATTGTAATCGTAGAATACTATATAGTGTATTATAGCATTCTATGATTATAATAATATATAAGTAATGTGGTGTGTAATTTCCACTTGTAATCGCCATGTTTAGCACTTGAGATTGCAGTGTCAGATGGCCCGTTCCTTTCATGCCAATATCTGATCTCACACTCACCTTCGATTCGCCGACGATATAGTCCTTATGGCAGAATCGCTGGAGGACCTAAGCACTATGCTCAATGACCTCAATAGTGCCTCCCAACGGATAGGTCTTAAGATGAACAAGGACAAAACAAAGATCATGTTTAATATCCATGTCACACCTGTGTCCGTAGTTGTTGGGAGTACTAAGCTCGAAGTTGTTCACGAGTACGTGTGATGATGATGATGATGATGATAAATTTGTATTCGAGTATATTTTTGTGATAGTGTCACCCGAGCTTTTCAATACTATTAACCCATCGTTTACTGTTGCGACTAACATAACACAGTATAAATGAATGAACAACCAATTAATATACTAAAATCATCAAAGAAAAAACTAATAAAACAATCATAATTCATGATCAAATCATTACGCTAAAAAAATACGTCAAAAATGAAGCAGGGTATAACATACCCAAGACAGGTTTGCCCACGAATATAACGGCCGGTGTCCCACCCCTTAAATAATGTAAGTTTTTACCGTTACCGTTACAACCTATTAAAGGCCACCGCTCAACATAGGCCACCCCCATAGACTGCCTCATCGGGAGGGTATTTGCCATAGTTGCCCCGCTTGGGGTTGGCAACCACAATTTTTTATTTTTAGGCGTTATTAGGAAGACGCTGATTTGTTTCCCCTCTGTCGCCTCTTACGAGAAAGAGGAAACAAATCAGCGTCTAATAATATATTTAATACTCTGTTCTCTTTTACATTATACGGGATCGAACCCGAAACTGGTTCGACCTCTACATTTAATTGATCTTATTAATTATAATTAATTATGAATTGATGATTGATGTTATGAGGTAGTGGATATTCCCACACCGCTACTACAATGTAAATACCTATATGTTTTTAGTTTCATAAATGTTTATGTCGAATTAAATTCGAACCTGTGACTTGCGTTTGATTTACGTGACTATAAATTAAGATAACATCTATCCCCAGCGGAACCGGTGGACCCGGCGTCAGTAAGCTATCTGTCGGTGGAAGAGTGGCGTCCAACCGCTCGCGAAGTGTTGGCAGTTCTGGACGACTGGTCTCAACGGTGCCCACATTTTATTGAAGATTTGTTGCTACAGATGGACTACACCCCGTATGAGTAAGCATGAAAAATATTTTAGGACAATAGTCCATTTTTATAACCCTACATTTTGCTAATTATGTATAAAGTACGTGAGGATAATATGGTTATCTTAATTTTTGCCGCCCTATTAAACCTAAACTAGGAACAGAACAGAGACAATAACACGAAGTCGTATACTATAACTTATATGTTAAGAAATAAATAGCAAGCAAGCTTAGGCAATAATTAGGAACAGTTGGAAAAATCAACTCATAAATAACAGTTAACGATCATATTATATACTATACTATCAATTGTCAAGATGGCGTCGTTAGAGCAGCGCCCTTTTGATCTTTTAATTTTTAATTGACTAATTAAAAGCTATCGTATCACAGAGCCATCTATGCAAACAAGGCTGTAGTATTTGAGTTGAAAGAAAGTGACCATATTAACCGGATGACGGTAATACCCTCACGTACCCTAGATATAATGCCATATAATTTAGCTGCGTCCCGTGTAAGTGATGTCATGTTTGATCGTCGTATGGCACATCCATAGAACGTGACTTTATACGCCAATTAATTGGCATGAATCGGCCTTTATTATCATGGATTCGTTTTATTGACACAATAAATACTAATATTATTATAAAATTTTATATTTAAAACATAATGTCGCCGGGTTGCTTGCTGTTTGTTTCCAAGACACAAGCGTTTTTGATCTATTGTTGTTCGCAGTAATTTAGTTTCCGTTATCGCGAACAGATGGCGTTGAACGGAAATAAAAAGTGGCTTCAAGTATTATCCTCACTAGATGGTGCCATTTCGGAAGAGATGTAGGAAGAGGAATTTATTAATATATATATATATATATATATATATATATATATATATATATATATATATATATATATATATATATATATATATATATATATATATATATATATATATATATATATATATATATATATATATATATATATATATAAGAAGCCGCTTCAGTAGCACTTGTGAAGGGATGTAAAGATGAAATGAAATGAAATGAAGATTTATTTGCTTTGAAAAAGGTTACATTAAGGTGGTTATTACAAAGTATAGTACAGCTTTTTCAGCCATCTATGGATAGCATGCAAATACATTTTTTGTAATTAAGATTATATAGTTTTTTATTAAAATAGCGAATTTAATTAAATATATCATAAAATAGTCATCGTTTAGAAATTATCAATACATAATACCAATACATACAAATTTAAAAATAATTAAAATTGAAAATGCAATTAAAAATATATAACGACTGTTGTGTCACATCATGTCAAATTTAGGTAGTCATTCACATTATAAAAACAATTATCATTTAGCCACCTGTAAAGGGCGCCTTTAAATCTATTAAGTCTTTGATATTTTGGGGAAGTTGAAGTCTGCAGTCTGCGAACATGTTCAAGATCGTCCCCACCATTACATTCGATTTGATAAACCACAAATTCTCGCAAAAGAACACCGATTCCTACCAAGGATGATACGCGAGGCTATTGAAATTAAAAAACATCCAAATTTCAATAGAGAAGATGGATGGGTGCTGCCACCTGCTTGGGATCCTATAATTAACAAAATTAAACCCAAACCTAAGCATACCACTGCAAGACTTCATGATACTATAAGCTCGATTTGCGTAAATCGGACCAAAAATTAATATTCAAAAACTGAAGGTAGCCGGACTAACTATGACATTGGGACTTCAAACATCTCAGTCCCCCCCCGTGACCATGGTTGCTGTAAAGCACCCGAAACGTCGGGAATTAAAAATAAGTAAAAGTAGTGAAATAAACGCGATAAAATCCGTAAATTTAGTTTTATTCAATACTAAATATATGGTCAATACATGATAGGTCTCTAGTAGATTCCGTAATATGCTGAGTGAGATTATAATTTTGGAGAGTATCGAGTAAGTTGTTGGTCACATTAATTCTTATTAAAGTATTTATGTTGATATCTCCCACAATCACAATTTTTTGCTTCGAGTGCTTATGCAAATATTTACTAAGCACAAACTCCAGTTTATCGAAAAAACATTCAAAATGCCTTTTTTTTGTAGCAGTTGAAGAACGGTATACGCAGACAATAATTATGTTGTGATAAGGTATTTTTATTGAGCAACATTCAAAATGAAAGTTGGCTGAAGCCTCGTCAAAAATGGTTACTTGCTTGAATGTTATACCTTTTTTTACCATAATGGAGGTTCCACCCCTTTTCTTGTTTCGTGAATAGTGGGCCGCAAGTTCGTAATTATGTATATTGATATTTTTTTCCTCACCACACTTTATGAAAGTCTCTGAAAAACAAAGCACATCCGGGGACAAATCTTGATTTAGTACCGAGAGAGTCACTTCCATAAGTTCTTTTTTTGAGAATAAACCCTGTATATTTTGATGAAGGATTACGAATAAATTGTTATTATTGTTAGGGACGAAAAAATTCATGAAATTTTGTTTTCGAGTTTTTGTGTTGTTTTATTTGGTGATTCTTTTGCTTTAACAGGGAAGTAATATGGTATTGTGCCTTTTTTATATACTTGCATGTTCGCGCTATTCTTTGAAATGTAATTGATCTTGTTTGAATCCTTTTTTAATTTTAGCCCATTTTTAATATAATCGTGCTCATATTTTAGATAATCTATTTCTATATTCAATTTTGTACATATTTTATTTTTAGACGATATCGTATTTAGGCTGGTGCAGTTATTCAATAATTTGTTTATTGTCAGTAAAAGTACAATTTTTATAGTTTTTTACAATAAGTTTGATTTCAGCATTAAGTTTATGAACATTTAGATAATTATTTTGTTGTACGCTTAGCAAAAATATTTTACAATGCTTTAAGTTACATAGCGTATTGCATAAGTTAGTTAAAAAAAGGTAAGGATTTTTGTCATTACAACCTGCAGATAATATCAGTATGTCATTATTGTTCAAAGAATCTTGTAAATAGGTGCAGCTTCTTAGTACTTCTGAGCTCGATGCGAATGGTCTTACCATACCAGTGATGGAGTAGTATGGTTTTTCCTCTGTGACTGAAATGAAATGAGAGCGCGGTCGGGCCTTGCGATTTCGACCCTGCGAAAGGACAAAGGTCCTGACGGTCGGTTTGTTTAGTGCGGCGAGTGCGTTACAAATTCGTTGTTTTATTGCTGCTCGTAAAGTTCAAATCATACGCACCCTGCGTATGATTTGAACTTCGATAGTTTTAAATTGATTTATTTATTTAATTCAAAATTTTTGTTTTTCATTTTTGGTACCGAAAGTTTATTTCAAATTAGTAGTATTTATTGGTAGATCAATTTCATAATAAGTTAATGAAAAATAAAAAAAATTGTAACATATCAGTGCCATAGGCGTCTATTCCGTTATTTCTGTTACACTCTATTTTTTTTCAAATGGTAAAAAAATCGTACAGTGTAAAAATAAATAAAATATTTTTTTATTAAATATAGATCACAAGTAATTCTTATTGAAAGTCAATATTTTACGTTACCACTGGTTTGAAAAAAAACCTCTGTCCTGGGAAGAACCAACAAGAAACCCAGCGGAACTTTTTTTAAAAAAATTTTACAATGTGAAGGGTCACAGAATATTTACAAAATTTATTTCAGAAACAGCTTGGAAGCGACCACCTCATTCCCAGGGGTTATTATCAACCATGTATTCATTTATATCGTAATAACCCTTTTTATACAGTTTTTGTTTAATTAAATATTTAAACTTTATAACGAGTGCTTACCTCGTACTGGTAGGGAAGTGTAGGGCGGCCCCACACTAGATGGAGTGACGACCTAATAAGACATATAGGAAGTCGACAGATGCAGGTGGCTCAAGAGCGTGCTTTGTGGCATTCCTTGGGGAAGGCCTATGTTCAGCAGTAGAATTTTGAAGGGCTGTAATGAATTTTATAACATGTTTATAACAGTGGTTTGTCGCTGGAGACGCAGCTGGGCGTGGGCGCGTGGTTGTGCGGGCACGTACGCACGCGGTACGGAGGCGTGGCGCCTGAGTGGGCGTGGTGCGTGCTGCGCCGCCTGCGCACGCACCGCACCTACTGGCGGCTGCCGCTGGACGCCCCTCCACCTGATGACGAACCGGATGATCTGTTCTCGACCACTTTCGCATTGCTATCTACGAGCTGGGGGCATTCTGTGCCGCTTGTAAGTTTGATACATTTTTCATAATGACGTTGTAAACTAATTTGTAACATAATACTTAAAAATCTCAATTTTTTGTTTGATGTCCTTTGAGAAGGTTTTGTATTCAGAATTGATGTAAATTTAGACGTTCATAAGAAATATAAATAAGTTCAAGTCGAATAAAATTTTTAGAATTTTGTATTTGATTTATTTTTAAATAATAAAACAAAATAACATTTAAGCCGTAAGCTAGTTCCACTAGATCGAATAAAAAAAGTTTATCTAATAGTTAATGATAGCCCGATTAATTATAACATAAAGACGTCAAACACTATAAAGTGTAATCTCGTTAAACCAGTATTAAAAGAAAGTCAAATTGAATATGATGACGTCCAAAAAATTACTTTAATTAAATATAGAGTTTTCGTATAAATTAACTTCTATAGTCTTGTTGAAGAAGAAGTCCGGATGACAAGTTGTGTACAAAGACTTCTGTGTATATTGCTAGACGGACACTGTGACCTTAACACATTGTGCATTAAGTTACGGTCAACTCTCCGTAACTCTTTTAGTTGACTACAAGTAAGTGGGTAGACTAGTTCTTTGTTTTGTAAACCGCGAACGCAAATGTTTTGTTTTTGACGATGTAACACGTATTTTGTCTAATGTGACTAAATTTAATAAAAATAATAAACGTTGTCATTATTTATGTGTGCACTTAGTTAACTTGATTTAAAGTTTATTTCGATCCACCGATCCTCATACAAAATATGGTTGACAGCCATTCTATTGTGTATTATAGTATTATATGGACATAGCGTTAATTCTGAATTGCGTGTCTAGTAGTATACGTAGAAGTGTTTGGAAATATAAAGTTTTTCGGCGGCTCTTCACGTTGGCCAACATAGTGGCGAATGTTGTGGCCAATACCAATGGTCATCACGTAGAGCGGGTATTTGTGCTTACCTTCATATGTATTGGAATGATGACCGACATGATAGCGCGAGATCCGTGTGGTGTTTATTTCTTACATAAGATCAATTAAAATCCACACGTTGGGCGCGCGTTTAGTTTGCTACGAGCTCTCAGATTGATTACACGCACCTGATTTACGTTTTATATTCACGCGTCGTAATCAGTGTCTATAAAATGGCATAAACAATAACCAATGAAAAACGAGCTCGTAAGCTGAAATTTGTTTGTGGAAACTAAGAAATAAAAATCACAAAAATAAAAATTCTAATGAAATAAAAATTACTTATAACAGATTCACGTAGTAGCGGTTTGCTGTGTATAAATAAACCGCAGCATCCGTTAGCGCCTCAATATCCATTTTAATAAATTTTGTGCATATTAGCATGAACCGAAGCAAACTGAACGACCTTCCAACGTGTGGACACACACAAACTCTTGGCTAATATCATTGCCACAACATTCGCCACTATGTCGGCCAACGTGAAGAGCCGCCTTTTAACGAACGTGGTTGTTTGTTTGCGTCAGATATGTTCAGAGGGCGCCCGTGCGCTGAAGCTGGTGGCGCGGGCGCGAGCGCGGGAGGCGTCGCGGTGCGCGCGCCTCGCCATGCGCGTGCTGCGCCACTCGCCCGAGTCCGTCGCACTCACGCCAGAGTCAGTTCACATGTCATATATAAATTTTGTAAATATATTCAATATTGTCGAAATCCGCAAGTAATACTTCGCCTAAGTGTGGTTTTACAGTGACGCTTTCGCCAGCGCGGTTGATAAGCGTCGCGGGCCGCGAGCGTTGAGTCTCTTGGATTGTTACATAGTGTAACTAACACGCGCGGATGGCCCGCGCATTCAGCATTCAGCTGCGTGTTTCAACAGCTTAACAATTAAACTGCCGTCGGTCACGTTTTAAATGCAATACTCCGTACAGAGTGACTGACACGGCAGTCAAAGGTTTAAGCTCGTTTTATAGTTTCAAGCAGGTCATCCGCGCGTTTACGGGCCGCACTTACTACCCGCCCTGGCGAAAGCGTCACTGTAAAACCACACTAACATTAAACGACCCAGCCCTATCTAACTAAGTATATATTATATTATGCCCTATCCAACTATCTAGTAAAGTTTCAATCTGACAAATTTATTTCGTAATAGTGAGAAATCTGTCGAATTGTAAACTAAATACCGTTTAATAAAGCTACAAAAATTCTAAACAATGCACTGCTAAATATTGGTGAAAACCATTTAAAACATCTGTCATTATCGATGATAATCGTATTTTACACAAGTGTATTTTAACAAAAATTAATAATCACCAATCCAAACAAAACAGGACAGTATTGCGATACATATATTTGTGTCACCTTTGACAATTGTGCATGCTCTACGTGCTCTAATTTTTACTTTTGTCTCGACTCTCAAATTTGTCAATGTGGTCCTGGCTGTCCTTACAGGTTCACAGAAGTGTTCAGTGTACTGCTGGCAGCGGGTCCGTCCCTGGTGTCCCGGGCGCTGGGCCGCGGGGGACCATCTGGTGCTGAGCTGCTGCAGCAAGAGCTGTTAAACGAACTGAACAGCTCGCAGTAAGTATCGATGATGTGTTGATTGCTGTACGGTGCAACACCGTACATCCTCCCGCGTCGGCATTTTAGTAATTAAACACAAAAACACTAAAAATGTAGAATATTAATATCATTTATTAATCAGTCGCGCAGGACTGATTAATAAATGATATTAATATTCTTAGTGTTTTTGTGTTTGCCTACCAATACGGTCGCGAGACTCAACCTTATATTTTTCTCAAGTTTGGTATGTTGTGAAATCTCAATAAATGTTTGTTTTTTCTCAAGATTTTGTTTAAATAATATGTTTTTCGTTTGTGCAAAGAACTTATAACTAGTTATTTTTATTTCAAATCGATTTATTGTTGTAGTGCATAAAATTCTCCTGAACATCTTTTTAATTTTAACATTTGGGATATACGTTTTGGGATTTAACAATTGGCAATTTGTATTGTAGTGGTGGCGCAAAAGAATCCACTATCTCATAAGGTCCCGTGGGAGTTGTAAGAGACGATAGAGGGAAGTGAGATGGGCAGCAGCATCTTCAGAATAACTCAACAATAATAAAAAAAAACTGCGGTCACCAATCCGCCTGCCAGGCGTGGCAACCTTTTCAACCTATACGTGGTAGAGCCATGCTACAGCTATATTAGTAGTATAGTTGTAGCACGAATGGGTCGGCTCGACCGGGGAAGGACCACGCTCTCACAGAATACCAGCGTGAAATAGTAGCTTAATGCTGCTGTGTTTCGTATGGTGAGTGTAGAGAACCGGAGACCCTTTTTACTGGAAACGAGGCATTCTACCTTAGTTCTCGCGGGTGACAACGCATCTGCATTTTGATTCGTAATCGAGGATGGATGTAGATGTCTATGGGCCACAGCAACCACTTACCATCAGGTGGACTGTGTGCTCGTTTGTCACCCTATCCTATAAAAAAACCCTCCTCCCCCCATGAAATAATCTATGGGAACCTATGGGAAATATCACTTATGAGGCATTTACTTACGTTCGAGGCACATGAGTACAGAAATCGACCAGAGGCAAAGCTTCATACAACCGCGCTATGATAGGTATACTACTACAAATACAGCAACAAATTTATTTACCTAAGAAATAAATATACGTCGACAAATTTATCGCAACTGTCGAATTGCTTGAGCAAAAATTGCACGAATATTTTGATTTCGAAATTAATTATTTTATTAATATTGATAGTGATATAATAAAACGTGTGCATGCTTTTATATGCAATGTGAGTGCTTTCTATATTAGATTATTTACGAAAAAAAACTTATTAAAAAACAAATTATTAAAAAAAATTAAATATTAGGACTAATAATATTTTACAATGGGTACATTATAAAAAGCTGATAAACGTTTTGTTTATTTAATATTATCCTCCTGCGTCAACCCTGCCAAAAAGGGTATTTTTTTTTATTTATAGGATAGGGTGACAAACGAGCACACAGTCCACCTGATGGTAAGTGGTTGCTGTGGCCTATCTATCCTCGATTACGAATCAAAATGCAGATGCGTTGTCACCCGTGAGGACTAATATGGAATGCCTCGTTTCCAGCAAAAAGGGTCTCCGGTTCTCTACACTCACCATACGAAATACAGCAGCATTAAGCTACTATTTCACGCTGGTATTCTGTGAGAGCGTGGTCCTTCCCCGGTCGAGCCGACGCATTCGTGCTACAACTATACTATTAATATAACTGCAGCATGGCTCTACCACGTAAAATGTATAAATAAATGAATTTGTAATTGAAAGGAGTTGGAGTCCATCACATGGGAAGGGTCAAAAAGACATGGTTTCCGATAGATAGCGGTGTACAATTTTGTAGCCTTTCTACATTGAGAGAGATCCATGTTTAGCAATAGACTGTTAGTATCCGATAAAGAAGGAAGAAGATCAAAATAAAACAATGACAACGACATTTTGGCATATATTTCTTTATAGGATAGGGTGACAAACGAGCACACAGTCCTGATGGTACACCACACCACACCTGATGGTAAGTGGTTGCTGTGGCCCATAGACGTCTACATCTATTCTCGATTACGAATCAAAATGCAGATGCGTTGTCACCCGTGAGGACTAAGATGCCTCGTTTCCAGTAAAAAAAGGTCTCCGGTTCTCTACACTAACCATACGAAACACATCAGCATTTAGCTACTATTTTACGCTGGTGTTCTGTGAGAGCGTGATCCTACCCCAATCGACCCATTCGTGCTACAGCTATTATAGAAACATTTTACGTAACAAAATATTCGTTTCGGAAACTGCAAACAAGATAGTCAATTTTGAGTCTCAATCCTTGGATGGCTCTTAGTCCTATAAACATAGGTAAACATGTTAATATAGTGCGAGAGTACTATATCAGTAAGAGTATATAGTAGTACAAGTATATGGTAGTACGATTATATAGTAGTACGAGTTAAATTTCAGTGATAGTACCAGAAGTCCGAGGGTTTTTCTCTTATTTTATTCACTTTCAATATGGTTATTTGTATTTGTGTCATAGATACGAGAGCGGGGCTATAAGTCCGTGGCTGCGAGGTTTGTGGGCGCCCTCTTTGGGCAGCTCAGCGCGAGCCATTTTGGATGTGGCCTTAAGGGCTGCCAGGGATTGGCCCGCACTCGACTCTACCGTCGCAATAATGCTACAGGTCGGGTGCTATTTATGGAGCAAATATTTTATTTATTTCCATTCAAATGTATATTGTGTCATCATGAGTTGGCAGCGAATCCATCACTCCATTTTCTTCTATAGATATCGTAAAAGGCGATTATGGGAAATTCTAGAAAAATCTTCCGAAGCTTCCGATAGATGGCGGTATAACCATCTTGTTTACGACTTAAAATACCCAGACCTTCGACAGGCAGTAGCGTCATAGTTACCAGCCAAGCGTGACTATTAATGCAAATTCTCTCTATAATTGAAGGCCCATATTATAAGGCAAAAGGAATATATTCGGGGATTGATGGATTTCATATTCACTTTCTAAGATAATATGTAGAGTTGTTACGATGTTTTGCTTATATGATAGTACTGGGTCGTTCCAGGTTTTTTGTAAAACGAAACGAAACCGTTTTTTTGAAATTAGAAACAGTTCTGAGAAACAGTTTAAAAAAAACAGTTTTTCACAAAAAATCCCGTCAGTGTACGTACCGAATTCACCATATGTTTGTTTACAAAATAATAAAACGAACTTCCCTTCATAAATTTCCAGGCTTAGGACTGGCTGACAAATGTAACAGGCGTATTTAAAAGTTCATTTTATATACACGTTTTCATTATTTACACTATCTACAATACTAGAACAAAAGATATTTACAAATTAAATCGGTTTTGGTCTAAATTTACGTTTAAAAACATAAGCTGCCGCACTTTATCCGTCTTTAAACTGGCTCGCCTGTCTGATATTATTTGGCCAGTTTTACTGAACATACGTTCACAACTCACAGATGTTGCAACTATGTTGCAATTGGTTCTGTAAATTTCTGCCAAGTTTGGGTAAATATGGCGATGACTATACCACCACGCTTGAGGGTTTGACAAGTTACCAGAAGCGTCTTTACGTGGCAAAATGTCATCATCGACGTACATTTGCACCTCTTTTATAGCTTTCGAAAGAGGTGTTCCTTGTTGCTTCGTGACGGTGGTGGACATAAATTGGTCAAAAATGCTCCAGGCCGTGTTGTAACTGCTGCTTGAGGCCGATGACGTGGACGGATCGGTTTCGGATGTTGGATGCCAATTCCGTGCAATCAGGTCTTGGACGTGATTTTGTACACGACGTTTTGTATTTTCCGTATCTGTTGGGTCCGAAAAAGCAGCCATCTTGTACCGGGTGTCTAAGAAAGTGCACAGAGAAAATGTACCACTTTTTTCTACGTTTCCAAGCCTTTTGTTAAAATTGAACCGTAGCGCGTTCAAAAAAGATTCAATATTTCCAGAATTGGGTGGTACCGTACTTTCAAGCGATTGCTTCAAAATTCTGGTAACCACAATCACATCACTTCCAGTGACATATTTCTCACCACTCATGCATGCAGTCATTTCCTCAAAAGGCTTCAGAATTCGGTATATTTCTGGAAATATTGACCACTCCTCTTCCGAAATGATGGGTAAATTGTTGTTGAGAAGAGCTATGGTAATTTTAACTTCATCCTTTATCTGTGTGATACACTCTAGCATATAAAATGTGGAATTCCACCTTGTTTCTATAGATTGTATAAGCCGTTTCGGTGCCTTTCCATTAAAAAGCTGTTGCTGATTTAATTTTTCTGAAGCCGTGGTACTTTTATGAAAAAATGCAAAAATTTTTTTTAATTTTTCCTAAATTGTCCTTAAAATAGTCTAAAGAATCTTGTAAAACTAAATTGAGAGTATGGGCGTAACAGCCATAGTGCTTCCAGCCCAAATGGTCTTTCACGGCATTGGTAACATTGGAGGCGTTATCCGAAACCGCAAAGTTGACTTTGCGGGTTAAATCCCAGTCATCTAATATACGCCGTAATTCTGCAGCTATATTCACTGCTGTGTGATGTCCAGAAAAACTACAGCAATCTAAAAGAATAGTTTTCAATTGAAAGTCACGACTAATGAAATGTCCAGTGACAGCTATGTACGACTCCGTTTTCCGTGATGTCCACAAGTCTAATGTGACACAGATTGCATCACAATCTGTATTAGTAAGTGGCTTAATTATTTCTTTTGTGTTATTATATAGCAAAGTTAATTGGCTATTGGATAAGGTTTTCCGGGATGGTAAAGTATGTCCCGGTATCCAACGCATTAGTTTTTTAAATGCACGTTCTTCCACGATGCAAAAAGGATGAAAAGAGTCTATGCAGAGCTCTAACACATCGCGATCAATTAGCTGCTTTTGCTGTTTAGAATTTTTTTTTGGGACATAAGTATCCATTATCTTTTGCCTTTTTTGCTTCGGGTTAGGGGTTTCTGTGGCACCTTCTGGTCTATTATCCCCAGAGGGAGTTGTACTAATTGCAGCTTTTTGTCGGTTCTCCTCTATACTATTTGTTGCAGATGAGCTGGCAATACTTGTTGGCATCAGTTCAGTTACACTACAGGCTGACGGAGTGGTAGGGGGTAGAGTCTCGGACCTTTGCACTTGTGATGGTAGTGAGAAGTATAAACTTACGTGCTTTCTTTTAAGATGGTTTTTCAGGTTCGCCATAGTCGATTTATAGCTGTAACTTTCTCTGCACGTAATGCAGATCGCCTTTCCCAAATTTTCCACCTTTTCGAAGTAGTTCCATATTTCACTAGCATTTTTTCTTTGAGACATTTTCGAAAGTATGTCACTAAATTACACAAAAAAAAAACGTTTTAATAACAAAAGTACAAAACTATTATTCACAAATTTACCTACAAAACTATTAAACAATTAATATATACAATAAATCCCACAAAACACTTTTCGCGCGTAAACATACAGTCACTTTTTAGGAAATTCGAAATGTTTTAATAACAAAAGTACAAAACTATTATTCACAAATTTACCTATATTCACAAAATTACCTACAAAACTATTAAACAATTAATATATACAATAAATCACACAAAACGCTTTTCGCGTGTAAAAATATAGTCACTTCTTTGGAAATACACAGTAAGCGTAGACAAGCGTTACTTGACGACAAATGAAATGAAACTGATTTAAATTTTAAAACAAAAAACGTACGTTTGACCAAGCCGATCTTCACAAATAGTTACATAAAAGAATAAGAGAAAGCCGAAAATACCGTTTTTTCTCGGTCTGTTTGTGTTTGTTCAACCGTCTACAACCAAATTTGAATTGTGTATAGATATAAATAAGATTTATTTTAGCTTTAAGCGTAACGTCAAATCAAAAGTAGTTACTATAACTGTTTTCTATTTATACGACAATAGTTCATAAAGCAATAGCAATAGAGTATTAACTTGATCCAACCTATGAATCTACCAAACGAAAATGTATTTTGTAAACGTTTTGCGATTGAGACAGTTCCGATTCCGAGAATGAAATGTAGAACTGTATTTATTTCGTTCGTTTTTAAACCTAATGTTGGATCTTCGAGAAACTGTTTGTTCGTTTTTCTTTGACAAACTGATTTTTAAAACTGTTTCTGAATTAAACGCCCAGTACTATTATATGAATGTGAAAACGTTAACGACGGGGTAAACTTGAATCGAACATTTAGCCCTTATGCTACTACGGCTCTATTTTATAAATTATTAAACATTTTCACTAGTTTAAATATTTTTATTTGATATTTTACGATGGAATTCATAGTCAAGCGGGCTCCTTTAGTAGACCATTCAGGCTATTTCATAGAAGAACAAGCTATATGGCCTGCCCATTGCCACTTCAGCTTACTGATCCATTGGGCTAAGTCGGTTACTCAGGTTCTACTGTGGATATTCTTAGGACGAATCGGTATATTCGTGTTTTCAATTAATAAGATACACTTAATAAGATGTGTCGTTATCTTCTGACCGCTGCCCAACAGAGTTGAATCCGTCTATTGAAGTCGGAAAATTTATCCCAGACAAACGTATTCGTCAATAACTTCGAGCGTAGTGTTCCCAACAACAACCGTCATAGGTGTGACACGGACGTTACATATGATCTTTGTCTTTTCTATGTTCATTTTAAGACCTTTTCGTTGGGAGGACAGTGTTGAGGTCATTGACTATGGTGACTGACGTATGGTGAGTGTAGAATATCCGGAAACTCTTTTTTACTGGAAACGAGGCATTTAATCTTAGTCATTACGGGTGACAACGCGTTTGCATTTTGATTTGTAATCGAGGATAGATGTGGATGTCTATGGGCCACAGAAACCACTTACCATTAGGTGAACTGTGTGCTCGTTTGTCACCCTATCGTATAAAAAAAGTTTAGGGGTGTACTCTCCTTAGTATGCATAAACCTGTACGACCTTCAAGGAATTCCGTTTGGTGATTCTGAGTATAAGATACGTAACTTTTGACATCAGACCTATGTACGATAAATGCGACACCTGCTTGGAACAGTCACTTTCCCGGTGAAGGGTCAAGTTGCCGAACTTGAGGTTACTCAATACTCAATAACTTTATTGCATTCCATAGGTTACAAAAGGTGTTACATAGTTTTATTGTATCTCTGTAGACCCTCATGGGCACAGCAATATTATGAAGGAGGAACATTTATTATGTTTTATTATTATTATTGTTAAATAATCATTTAATATTAACATTTATTATATTATATAAACATACACACATTGAATTTGAAATACGGCTATTATAATTGGATTACCGTGTTCATCTTCTCTCTTCCGACTTGAGATCCGATAATATCTTTGCACATCTTAATTACGTAGTTACTCAAGTTAATTATTAATCCTTATTAAGTTACGCTTTGTACTTATTGTTTGTTGTCCTAAATTAAAAAAAAATATCAACTGTGGACTGTTGCTGTGTTGCAATGAACAACTAATGGAAATATACTGTAGGATGAGAACCGCAAAGAATACATATCGGACGCGGTGCGATGTGTGCACGTGGCGCCGTTGCTTTGCGAAGCTGTGCTGCGCGGTGCGCATGCGCACTGCGAGGCGCGCACACCGCTCTGGACGCGCCTGCTGCACACGCTCGCACACCAGCGCCAGCTAGTGCAGCGCACGCACGTCGACAACGCGCTCAAGGTCCGCCAACACAACCAACACCATACGCCATCCTCTGCTCTGTCTATCTTAGACGGTCGCGCACCAGCGCCAGCTCCGCCCAAACTCAACCAACACCATACACCATCCTCTGCTCTGTCTATCTAAGACGCTCGCGCACCAGCGCCCGCTCCGTCCAAACACAACAAACACCATACACCATCCTCTGCTCTGTCTATCTTGGACGCTCGCGCACCAGCGCCCGCTCCGTCCAAACACAACAAACACCATACACCATCCTCTGCTCTGTCTATCTAAGACGCTCGCGCACCAGCGCCCGCTCCGTCCAAACACAACAAACACCATACACCATCCTCTGCTCTGTCTATCTTAGACGCTCGCGCACCAGCGCCCGCTCCGTCCAAACACAACAAACACCATACACCATCCTCTGCTCTGTCTATCTTAGACGCTTGCGCACCGGCGCCAACTCCGTCTAAACACAACAAACACCATACACCATCCTCTGCTCTGTCTATCTTAGGCGCTCGCGCACCAGCGCCCGCTCCGTCCAAACACAACAAACACCATACACCATCCTCTGCTCTGTCTATCTTAGACGCTTGCGCACCGGCGCCAACTCCGTCCAAACACAACAAACACCATACACCATCCTCTGCTCTGTCTATCTTAGGCGCTCGCGCACCAGCGCCCGCTCCGTCCAAACACAACAAACACCATACACCATCCTCTGCTCTGTCTATCTTAGACGCTCGCGCACCAGCGCCCGCTCCGTCCAAATACAACAAACACCATACACCATCCTCTGCTCTGTCTATCTTAGACGCTTGCGCACCGGCGCCAACTCCGTCCAAACACAACAAACACCATACACCATCCTCTGCTCTGTCTATCTTAGGCGCTCGCGCACCAGCGCCCGCTCCGTCCAAACACAACAAACACCATACACCATCCTCTGCTCTGTCTATCTTAGACGCTCGCGCACCAGCGCCCGCTCCGTCCAAACACAACAAACACCATACACCATCCTCTGCTCTGTCTATCTTAGACGCTTGCGCACCGGCGCCAACTCCGTCCAAACACAACAAACACCATACACCATCCTCTGCTCTGTCTATCTTAGGCGCTCGCGCACCAGCGCCCGCTTCGTCCAAACACAATAAACACCATACACCATCCTCTGCTCTGTCTATCTTAGACGGTCGCGTACCAGCGCCAGCTCCGCCCAAACACAACCAACACCCTACACCATCCTCTGCTCTGTCTATCTAAGACACTCGCGCACCAGCGCCCGCTCCGTCCAAACACAACAAACACCATACACCATCCTCTGCTCTGTCTATCTTAGACGCTCGCGCACCAGCGCCCGCTCCGTCCAAACACAATAAACACCATACACCATCCTCTGCTCTGTCTGTCTTAGACGGTCGCGCACCAGCGCCAGCTCCGCCCAAACACAACCAACACCATACACCATCCTCTGCTCTGTCTATCTAAGACGCTCGCGCACCAGCGCCCGCTCCGTCCAAACACAACAAACACCATACACCATCCTCTGCTCTGTCTATCTTAGACGCTCGCGCACCAGCGCCCGCTCCGTCCAAACACAACAAACACCATACACCATCCTCTGCTCTGTCTATCTTAGACGCTCGCGCACCTGCGCCCGCTCCGTCCAAACACAACAAATACCATACACCATCCTCTGCTCTGTCTATCTTAGACGCTCGCGCACCAGCGCCCGCTCCGTCCAAACACAACAAACACCATACACCATCCTCTGCTCTGTCTATCTTAGACGCTCGCGCACCAGCGCCCGCTCCGTCCAAACACAACAAACACCATACACCATCCTCTGCTCTGTCTATCTTAGACGCTTGCGCACCGGCGCCAACTCCGTCCAAACACAACAAACACCATACACCATCCTCTGCTCTGTCTATCTTGGGCGCTCGCGCACCAGCGCCAGCTCCGTCCAAACAAACCAACACCATACACCATCCTCTGCTCTGTCTATCTTAGACGCTTGCGCACCGGCGCCAACTCCGTCTAAACACAACAAACACCATACACCATCCTCTGCTCTGTCTATCTTAGGCGCTCGCGCACCAGCGCCCGCTCCGTCCAAACACAACAAACACCATACACCATCCTCTGCTCTGTCTATCTTAGACGCTTGCGCACCGGCGCCAACTCCGTCCAAACACAACAAACACCATACACCATCCTCTGCTCTGTCTATCTTAGGCGCTCGCGCACCAGCGCCCGCTCCGTCCAAACACAACAAACACCATACACCATCCTCTGCTCTGTCTATCTTAGACGCTCGCGCACCAGCGCCCGCTCCGTCCAAATACAACAAACACCATACACCATCCTCTGCTCTGTCTATCTTAGACGCTTGCGCACCGGCGCCAACTCCGTCCAAACACAACAAACACCATACACCATCCTCTGCTCTGTCTATCTTAGGCGCTCGCGCACCAGCGCCCGCTCCGTCCAAACACAACAAACACCATACACCATCCTCTGCTCTGTCTATCTTAGACGCTCGCGCACCAGCGCCCGCTCCGTCCAAACACAACAAACACCATACACCATCCTCTGCTCTGTCTATCTTAGACGCTTGCGCACCGGCGCCAACTCCGTCCAAACACAACAAACACCATACACCATCCTCTGCTCTGTCTATCTTAGGCGCTCGCGCACCAGCGCCCGCTTCGTCCAAACACAATAAACACCATACACCATCCTCTGCTCTGTCTATCTTAGACGGTCGCGTACCAGCGCCAGCTCCGCCCAAACACAACCAACACCCTACACCATCCTCTGCTCTGTCTATCTAAGACACTCGCGCACCAGCGCCCGCTCCGTCCAAACACAACAAACACCATACACCATCCTCTGCTCTGTCTATCTTAGACGCTCGCGCACCAGCGCCCGCTCCGTCCAAACACAATAAACACCATACACCATCCTCTGCTCTGTCTGTCTTAGACGGTCGCGCACCAGCGCCAGCTCCGCCCAAACACAACCAACACCATACACCATCCTCTGCTCTGTCTATCTAAGACGCTCGCGCACCAGCGCCCGCTCCGTCCAAACACAACAAACACCATACACCATCCTCTGCTCTGTCTATCTTAGACGCTCGCGCACCAGCGCCCGCTCCGTCCAAACACAACAAACACCATACACCATCCTCTGCTCTGTCTATCTTAGACGCTCGCGCACCAGCGCCCGCTCCGTCCAAACACAACAAATACCATACACCATCCTCTGCTCTGTCTATCTTAGACGCTCGCGCACCAGCGCCCGCTCCGTCCAAACACAACAAACACCATACACCATCCTCTGCTCTGTCTATCTTAGACGCTCGCGCACCAGCGCCCGCTCCGTCCAAACACAACAAACACCATACACCATCCTCTGCTCTGTCTATCTTAGACGCTTGCGCACCGGCGCCAACTCCGTCCAAACACAACAAACACCATACACCATCCTCTGCTCTGTCTATCTTAGGCGCTCGCGCACCAGCGCCAGCTCCGTCCAAACAAACCAACACCATACACCATCCTCTGCTCTGTCTATCTTAGACGCTCGCGCACCAGCGCCCGCTCCGTCCAAACACAACAAACACCATACACCATCCTCTGCTCTGTCTATCTTAGACGCTCGCGCACCAGCGCCAACTCCGTCCAAACACAACAAACACCATACACCATCCTCTGCTCTGTCTATCTTAGACGCTCGCGCACCAGCGCCCGCTCCGTCCAAACACAACAAACACCATACACCATCCTCTGCTCTGTCTATCTTAGACGCTCGCGCACCTGCGCCCGCTCCGTCCAAACACAACAAACACCATACACCATCCTCTGCTCTGTCTATCTTAGGCGCTCGCGCACCAGCGCCCGCTCCGTCCAAACACAACAAACACCATACACCATCCTCTGCTCTGTCTATCTTAAACGCTCGCGCACCAGCGCCAACTCCGTCCAAACACAACAAACACCATACACCATCCTCTGCTCTGTCTATCTTAGACGCTTGCGCACCGGCGCCAACTCCGTCCAAACACAACAAACACCATACACCATCCTCTGCTCTGTCTATCTTAGGCGCTCGCGCACCAGCGCCCGCTCCGTCCAAACACAACAAACACCATACACCATCCTCTGCTCTGTCTATCTTAGACGCTCGCGCACCAGCGCCCGCTCCGTCCAAACACAACAAACACCATACACCATCCTCTGCTCTGTCTATCTTAGACGCTTGCGCACCGGCGCCAACTCCGTCCAAACACAACAAACACCATACACCATCCTCTGCTCTGTCTATCTTAAACGCTCGCGCACCAGCGCCAACTCCGTCCAAACACAACAAACACCATACACCATCCTCTGCTCTGTCTATCTTAGACGCTTGCGCACCGGCGCCAACTCCGTCCAAACACAACAAACACCATACACCATCCTCTGCTCTGTCTATCTTAGGCGCTCGCGCACCAGCGCCCGCTCCGTCCAAACACAACAAACACCATACACCATCCTCTGCTCTGTCTATCTTAGACGCTCGCGCACCAGCGCCCGCTCCGTCCAAACACAACAAACACCATACACCATCCTCTGCTCTGTCTATCTTAGACGCTTGCGCACCGGCGCCAACTCCGTCCAAACACAACAAACACCATACACCATCCTCTGCTCTGTCTATCTTAGGCGCTCGCGCACCAGCGCCCGCTCCGTCCAAACACAACAAACACCATACACCATCCTCTGCTCTGTCTATCTTAGACGCTCGCGCACCAGCGCCCGCTCCGTCCAAACACAACAAACACCATACACCATCCTCTGCTCTGTCTATCTTAGACGCTTGCGCACCGGCGCCAACTCCGTCCAAACACAACAAACACCATACACCATCCTCTGCTCTGTCTATCTTAGACGCTCGCGCACCAGCGCCCGCTCCGTCCAAACACAACAAACACCATACACCATCCTCTGCTCTGTCTATCTTAGACGCTCGCGCACCAGCGCCCGCTCCGTCCAAACACAACAAACACCATACACCATCCTCTGCTCTGTCTATCTTAGACGCTTGCGCACCGGCGCCAACTCCGTCCAAACACAACAAACACCATACACCATCCTCTGCTCTGTCTATCTTAGGCGCTCGCGCACCAGCGCCCGCTCCGTCCAAACACAACAAACACCATACACCATCCTCTGCTCTGTCTATCTTAGACGCTCGCGCACCAGCGCCCGCTCCGTCCAAACACAACAAACACCATACACCATCCTCTGCTCTGTCTATCTTAGACGCTTGAGCACCGGCGCCAACTCCGTCCAAACACAACAAACACCTTACACCATCCTCTGCTCTGTCTATCTTAGACGCTCGCGCACCAGCGCCCGCTCCGTCCAAACACAACAAACACCATACACCATCCTCTGCTCTGTCTATCTTAGACGCTTGCGCACCGGCGCCGACTCCGTCCAAACACAACAAACACCATACACCATCCTCTGCTCTGTCTATCTTAGACGCTCGCGCACCAGCGCCCGCTCCGTCCAAACACAACAAACACCATACACCATCCTCTGCTCTGTCTATCTTAGGCGCTCGCGCACCAGCGCCCGCTCCGTCCAAACACAACAAACACCATACACCATCCTCTGCTCTGTCTATCTTAGACGCTCGCGCACCAGCGCCCGCTCCGTCCAAACACAACAAACACCATACACCATCCTCTGCTCTGTCTATCTTAGACGCTTGCGCACCGGCGCCAACTCCGTCCAAACACAACAAACACCATACACCATCCTCTGCTCTGTCTATCTTAGGCGCTCGCGCACCTGCGCCCGCTCCGTCCAAACACAACAAACACCATACACCATCCTCTGCTCTGTCTATCTTAGACGCTCGCGCACCAGCGCCCACTCCGTCCAAACACAACAAACACCATACACCATTCTCTGCTCTGTCTATCTTAGACGCTTGCGCACCGGCGCCAACTCCGTCCAAACAAAACAAACACCATACACCATCCTCTGCTCTGTCTATCTTAGACGCTCGCGCACCAGCGCCCGCTCCGTCCAAACACAACAAACACCATACACCATCCTCTGCTCTGTCTATCTTAGACGCTTGCGCACCGGCGCCAACTCCGTCCAAACACAACAAACACCATACACCATCCTCTGCTCTGTCTATCTTAGACGCTCGCGCACCAGCGCCAGCTCCGTCCAAACAAACCAACACCATACACCATCCTCTGCTCTGTCTATCTTAGACGCTCGCGCACCAGCGCCAGCTCCGTCCAAACACAACAAACACCATACACCATCCCCTGCTCTATCTTAGACGCTCGCGCACCAGCGCCAGCTGGCGCAGCGCACGCACGTCGACAACGCGCTCAAGATCCGCCAACACAACCAACACCATACACCATCCTCTGCTCTGTCTATCTTAGACGCTCGCGCACCAGCGCCCGCTCCGTCCAAACACAACAAACACCATACACCATCCTCTGCTCTGTCTATCTTAGACGCTTGAGCACCGGCGCCAACTCCGTCCAAACACAACAAACACCATACACCATCCTCTGCTCAGTCTATCTTAGACGTTCGCGCACCAGCGCCCGCTCCGTCCAAACACAACAAACACCATACACCATCCTCTGCTCTGTCTATCTTAGACGCTTGCGCACTGGCGCCGACTCCGTCCAAACACAACAAACACCATACACCATCCTCTGCTCTGTCTATCTTAGGCGCTCGCGCACCAGCGCCCGCTCCGTCCAAACACAACAAACACCATACACCATCCTCTGCTCTGTCTATCTTAGGCGCTCGCGCACCAGCGCCCGCTCCGTCCAAACACAACAAACACCATACACCATCCTCTGCTCTGTCTATCTTAGACGCTCGCGCACCAGCGCCCGCTCCGTCCAAACACAACAAACACCATACACCATCCTCTGCTCTGTCTATCTTAGACGCTTGCGCACCGGCGCCAACTCCGTCCAAACACAACAAACACCATACACCATCCTCTGCTCTGTCTATCTTAGACGCTTGCGCACTGGCGCCGACTCCGTCCAAACACAACAAACACCATACACCATCCTCTGCTCTGTCTATCTTAGGCGCTCGCGCACCTGCGCCCGCTCCGTCCAAACACAACAAACACCATACACCATCCTCTGCTCTGTCTATCTTAGACGCTTGCGCACCGGCGCCAACTCCGTCCAAACACAACAAACACCATACACCATCCTCTGCTCTGTCTATCTTAGACGCTCGCGCACCAGCGCCAGCTCCGTCCAAACAAACCAACACCATACACCATCCTCTGCTCTGTCTATCTTAGACGCTCGCGCACCAGCGCCAGCTCCGTCCAAACACAACAAACACCATACACCATCCCCTGCTCTATCTTAGACGCTCGCGCACCAGCGCCAGCTGGCGCAGCGCACGCACGTCGACAACGCGCTCAAGATCCGCCAACACAACCAACACCATACACCATCCTCTGCTCTGTCTATCTTAGACGCTCGCGCACCAGCGCCCGCTCCGTCCAAACACAACAAACACCATACACCATCCTCTGCTCTGTCTATCTTAGACGCTTGAGCACCGGCGCCAACTCCGTCCAAACACAACAAACACCATACGCCATCCTCTGCTCAGTCTATCTTAGACGTTCGCGCACCAGCGCCCGCTCCGTCCAAACACAACAAACACCATACACCATCCTCTGCTCTGTCTATCTTAGACGCTTGCGCACTGGCGCCGACTCCGTCCAAACACAACAAACACCATACACCATCCTCTGCTCTGTCTATCTTAGGCGCTCGCGCACCAGCGCCCGCTCCGTCCAAACACAACAAACACCATACACCATCCTCTGCTCTGTCTATCTTAGGCGCTCGCGCACCAGCGCCCGCTCCGTCCAAACACAACAAACACCATACACCATCCTCTGCTCTGTCTATCTTAGACGCTCGCGCACCAGCGCCCGCTCCGTCCAAACACAACAAACACCATACACCATCCTCTGCTCTGTCTATCTTAGACGCTTGCGCACCGGCGCCAACTCCGTCCAAACACAACAAACACCATACACCATCCTCTGCTCTGTCTATCTTAGGCGCTCGCGCACCTGCGCCCGCTCCGTCCAAACACAACAAACACCATACACCATCCTCTGCTCTGTCTATCTTAGACGCTCGCGCACCAGCGCCCGCTCCGTCCAAACACAACAAACACCATACACCATTCTCTGCTCTGTCTATCTTAGACGCTTGCGCACCGGCGCCAACTCCGTCCAAACAAAACAAACACCATACACCATCCTCTGCTCTGTCTATCTTAGACGCTCGCGCACCAGCGCCCGCTCCGTCCAAACACAACAAACACCATACACCATCCTCTGCTCTGTCTATCTTAGACGCTTGCGCACCGGCGCCAACTCCGTCCAAACACAACAAACACCATACACCATCCTCTGCTCTGTCTATCTTAGACGCTCGCGCACCAGCGCCAGCTCCATCCAAACAAACCAACACCATACACCATCCTCTGCTCTGTCTATCTTAGACGCTCGCGCACCAGCGCCAGCTCCGTCCAAACACAACAAACACCATACACCATCCCCTGCTCTATCTTAGACGCTCGCGCACCAGCGCCAGCTGGCGCAGCGCACGCACGTCGACAACGCGCTCAAGATCCGCCAACACAACCAACACCATACACCATCCTCTGCTCTGTCTATCTTAGACGCTCGCGCAGCAGCACACGCACGTCGACAACGCACTCAATCACTTACGTAATCAATCTGTTGAATGGCATAATAATTTTCTAGTATATCCCTCAGTAGACTTTTACGACAACTACAGGACTAAATTCCTTAAGCCACACGCTGTAAACAACCAGCACAGTGAACATCATAACTAAGAATTTTCGAAACTACGGTGGTAATGCTTTAAACAGTTTACTTTTATAATGTCTCGTGAGTGTTACTACAAAAAAGGCTCGTACTTTCTAGACGTAAGATGAGACGATGACAATAAGAAGAGTAAGATTATGTCGAAAGTACGTTTGCCAGTCCGCTTGCCAAGCGTGGTGATTGCCACGAACCTTTTCTAGAGAAGCACAGCTGCGGACTAATTTACGGGCTGAAAACAATAATTATTGCTAGAACCGTTTAATCTGTTTAGCATTACATAAAAAGTAGAATTTACTTATTTTCACAGCAAATTGGTGTCACAATGAGTGCAGAGGATCTGGTGATATATCGTGTGGCGACAGCGGTCCTGTCAGCGCCTTGGCAGAATCCCGCACATCTCACACTTTGGAGATTATTTTTTCATCTTTACCTCCAGAGGCCGCAGTCCAGTCCGTGAGTTAAATAAAATAATTTTAATTCAAATTTCTTTTTTCATTATGAAATTTGAGGCATAAAATGAGTTTATATTAAGTGTCCATTTTCTTAGCTGTAAATTTTTAAATAAAAAAATCACCCTCTTGTCTGGTTTCGACGTCAATCAGAAATGCATCCATTGTTCATGTTGCCGATCCGGCTGTCGAGCGTATCAATGCTATCAAGCGCCTGTCAGCGGCAAACGATGACCCCATAAGGCAATCTATGGCAGAAGGCGATGTTCGTCTATGTACTCTTGAGAGACTGTAAGGGCACGATGTAATGATCGAATTATCAATTCTAAATTCAGCTACTATACACAATACTTGATTTTTTTTTACATAATATGGTACTAAAATTGATGCTGAAACGTACCACGTTATAGCACATACTGCTTTGGAATTTTTGCTTACATTTTACGGTTTTTGGTGCATTATATTCACACTTATTCTTTATAGTTATAATTCACTAAATATAACAAATGAAAAACTAAATATTTTTTGAAGTAAAGTGTAAATTTTAATTTTAGTAAACAAGAGTTTATACACAAAATTAAATCATTTTTCTTTCTTTCTATTTAAAAAATGTGATGCATTTCATTTTAGACAACGCATCTGTGGCCTGCTTAATTCGAAGTTGTTACAACAAACAAATACAAACACAAACTTTTAAAAATTTTACAGGCAAGACTCAACGCCACCTATCGGTCCATTATTCTTCAGTGGCATTATAAAATCGCGCACTTTATCACAACTCAAGAAGCGCCTGCAAGAGACCATCACCTACCATCATAGTCAAACAGAACAGCTAAAATCTCAAATCAACGCCAACATTCAAACCCAGGAGAATCCTACATCGAGTAAAATTAGCACAACCAAAACAACGATTGACAGTAATATGTTTCCAGCAATATCGATAATCGATTTGGCTGGAGAATCGAGTTCTAGCGAAACTGAAACCGATGAAGAGACGTCAGATGAAGAGAAAGAAGGAGTAAGAGTTAAGAAAGAAGAAGAAATAAATAAGGAGACCACGGGAAATTCACGAGAGATGCTTCATCTATTAAATTATCACGTTGCAGCAGAAAAGTGAGTTAATATTCCCAATATTGGTATATTACATAATTTTGTAATTCCTTATATCAAATAACATTTATCGCCATTTTTATGAATGTACGTGTAAAGTGGTAACCCAGCTTTTTCGCTTGTCCCAGATTCAAATCCTAGTCCTAGATCAAAATTTGTGCCAGAACATACAGTTTCGAGTCCAATCTTATTCCCACTGTCTGTGACTCTGAATATTAGCCTATCTTACCAATTAGAAAATTTTCACCTTATAAACTCTTTGTAATGGTAGTTAAAATCTAATCAGAAATTTCTAAAAACTTTTAATTTCATATAATACTGTTGGTTTAAGATTGGTTCGTGAGTACGCTCGTTGGTTGGAGGAGGGGGATAAAGTACGAGCAGTTCCTCACCACGCTGATATCGCAAGGTTCATTTCCGAACAGGTATTTATTCTTTAGTCTATGGATGTGGCATATAACAAATTTTTCTTCAAATGCACGCTCTGCACATTGCTTTAAACTAATGTTCTCTGGCGATTGAAGAAGGTCGACTAATCACAAACCAGTGCACGGGAGCATAATTACCTGTAGGAGTATTATATCTACTTATGTGGTAAATTTAATAATACTTTTTATCATTCATATTATGTAAATTAGTATAACAACATTTTAAATATAATAAAATTTGTAAAAAAATATTAAAAATAAAACATTGAACATTTTAATTTTTTCTATATTTAAAGAAGAAATTGTCTATTTAAATGTTTTGTTACAATATTATGATTGTGTAGTCTTCAGATTAGCACTTCTTGCGTTTAGTACTACTAAAAGTGGCTCGGAGGACCAACTCGCTAAAGTTAACGAATTAATTAGATTTCCATTCTCAGGGTTTGGACGCGGCGTGGAAAAGTTCCCTGCCGAGTTGCTCCAACGAGAGCTCGCCCCCACAGCCCCAGGCGCCCCGGAAGCCGCCGCCTCTTCCCTTACAGATAGCTATTGACAACCTACTTGAAGTAAATGACCGCTCGTCTACTAGGTAAAGTTTTTACTATGTACTATGTATTGTACAAATTAATGCTAGCTTCAGCGCTTTTTTGCTGTTGTTTTATAGTAAGTTCATATAGTTCTATTTTTTTATGCTTGTAGACCCCGTGTACCCAATATCAAACCTGTGCTGGACGGTGACAACAACCTAGCAGATGCTCGCGTCATTTACAGCCTCGTTGATAGATATTTGAAAGACATCGAAGCACTTGCAAAGTAAGATTTGTTACTTGCGATTATACAGAAGAAGATCTGCATGTAAATAGCAATGTGCTTGTAATCACAGACTTAAAAAATTCGCAGAGAATGGGCTAGTGACGTGGAGCGGTTGTGCAAGTTAGACGGCAAGGTGTGGGAATTAGTGGCGGCTTTACGAGTGAGACGTCCCTTACCACCCTGCCTGAAGAAATGTGAGAACAATTGCAAGCCGCTCACCTTCGTCATACAGGTCACTTTAGATGATAAAAAATTCGCATTTTTAGGCCGCAAAGTAACTTTTATATCTATATGTCAGTTCATTGTTTAGTAATCTTTATCTTTCTTTTTTTGGTCTTTAAAATCGGTGATGCTAGGCATGGGTCTCCCGTTTGGATTTGCTTTAAGTTCAGTGTAAGAATATCTACTACTCCATATCGTTCCGTGAGTGTCGTAAAAGACGACAGAGAGAAAGAAACCAGGTGGCCAGCAGCGCCTTCTTATTAACAAAATAACTATCGAAAAGATCACCCGTATGAAACAATCTATTAGTTAACGATCACACTGGACATGCGGATTAACTATTTCAGTACCAGACTTCTCCACCTTTGACGCTACTGCCCGGTGCCGATCTGGGTATTTTACGTCAGACGTAAACGACGTGATTGAGCCGCCATCTATCGGAAGGCATAATGTTTTTCTGGCAAGAGGGGCACGTCCACGACTTTTTCTAACACCAGGGTGGCGCCACTTGAGGTGAAATATTTAACAGATTTCATGGCGAGGGAAGTTAATAAGTTAGAAAAGTTTAGAGATTAATATTTCTTTATGCGTTCAGTTACAGTTTATGTGAATTAGATTAGAAATGGGTTATCCAAACAACGGATATTCCTAAATGTAGAAGTATAAGTTAAAAAGGTTTATAATCCGCAACTATTCAATGACGATAGCACTATTTGACCATCTGCGTAACAATTCGTGGTCACTTGGAAGAGAAGCCCAAATTGGCCTCTAAAAAACCTTGGCATGCTCAGCAGAGTGGGACAGTATTTCATGCTGGCGCACCGCCTGCAACTTTACAAAGCGCAAGTTCGGCCTCACATGGAATACTGTTCTCATCTCGGGGCCGGGCCAATGCCAGCTACTTATATCACCTATTTACCACACGAAATGCAGTGCATTGTTTGAATTTATTCCAGTCGCCAAAATTTCACCAACGCACATCGCGTTAAATTTCACGATACCATCCTCACCATCTGGATGCTTGACGGTCCACCACTGTGCGTTTTACAATGAGTTTTCCTTCTCGTAACACTTCTCTGTGGAATTGTTTACCATCGGCGACTTTTCCGGACCGATACGATTTAAGGACCTTCAAGAAAAGAGCTTACTACTTTTTAAATGGCCGGCAACGCACCTGCAATTCCCCTGGTGTTGCGGTTGTTCATGGGCGGTGGTAGTCACTTATCATCCGGTGAGCTGCATGATTGTTTGCCCCCTCTCCTATATAAAAACAAATATGTTCACATAATGATTTATTATATTTACACGAACACTACACATTGAAATAATACTAGTTTTAACGGAATTTATCGCGTATATTTAACTTTTTTACCCGACGTTTCGAGAGCTTTACAGCACCCATGGTCACGGGAAGGACTGAGATGTTCAACGTCCAGCTGTCATAGTTAACCGCGGTTACCATAGATTAAAAGTGTAGATCGGAACAAAAGTTAAAATTTTAATCTATGGTAACCGCGGTTAACTATGACAGCTGGACGTTGAACATCTCAGTCCTTCCCGTGACCATGGGTGCTGTAAAGCTCTCGAAACGTCGGGTAAAAAAGTTAAATATATGCGATAAATTCCGTTAAAACTAGTATTATTTCAAATATGTTCACCTTAGTCCCAACTAGCGACATCTGGTGAGCGTAAGATTATTAGCACTCATTGCAATAGGCGCCACTTACAACAACCACGGAATGAAATGGGCTCATGGATTCTCCAACGACGTCTCTACACGGCACCACAATAACTACTTATTAGTCAAACGTCATTAAGTTTTTAATAGATCTCTTACTCCCTTTTGAAAATTTGTAAATCCATAACTTTATGTGTGCACAGAAGGACGAGTGGGTTATATCGACAGGAGCTCAACAAGGGATACAAGAGAACAGGTGGGTCATTATTTTTTAATTTGATGACTCTACTATCTAAAATTATAAACGTCTTAGAAATATGTTTATAATTTTAGATAGCAATTCCGAAATGAACTTAGTATAAAATAGTATTACTACAAAATTTTAAATTTAACGGCAACATTCTTGTAGATAGTTTTCTGATGCCCGACAAAGGGAAATCCTATCCCGCGCTATTCAAAGTCATGTTGACTACGGGCATCACATGTCTTTTCAGATAGGTATGTTTCCTCCACCGTCGACCACGTGATAAATCGACACTAAAACTTGCAATTCACAATTCCATTAGTGGTTAATACTCATTAATAATAATAAATTACTACATCACATAAATTGAATTATGTTGTGATATATATATATACAATACTGATGATTACATTTTTGCTGCTTTTAGTAGTGTTTGAAAACTTAAGGCTACAGTCTTTTAAAGTTTACTCACATCGAATCATTAGCGCCACTTTGATTTCTTTTTTTACAGCAAATTATTGTTTCAGAGTAAAATATTTTGATAACACATAAATACCCAGATTATAAGTAATGGCTAAATTTTTTTTTTGGTTCATCTATGTGGTCTATGTTAGATAAATCAAACGGTAAATAGAGCTCTCTCGCACCCAACGCAATTTCGAGCTTTGTTCGTGTACCATTATAAGGCAATCGATAATAAAAAGGCGAAATCTATTCAGCGCGTTAATAGCTAAACATCTTCATCTCCAAAATGCGCTGTTTCTTTTTTTCTAAATATCTTTCATTGTCTTAAATAAGAGGTCTCAATTTCGTTAAATTTCGCTGTTTTCGCCTCATAAAAAACTATTTGTTTCATAGCAATAGCTGAAAATATTTATGCTATAATAATTTTTTTCTCAAGGGCAGGTGTTTAATTAGACAAATATTAAAAAATAATAATTTAAACCACTTTATTTCAAAATTAATAATTATTTCGATCGACCTATAAAATATTGACTTCATAAACAATAATTGCGGGCAATATTCCTTAGTAGCCGCTGAGCGGCTGTAGCGTTCAGACGTCTTGTCTGTGCCAAATTTTTGCACTTCCTCTCGCTCTAACATTCCTCTTTCTCTCTCTTTCCCTAATCTTGGTTGCGCATTGTTACGAATTGAAAGTTTCTCTACTTTATTATTTTTTGCATATAATTCTTTAAGGGTTTATAAATCATTTTGTATTTGTTTTATAACTTTTAATTTCGATATGGACCATAAACGTAAAAAATATGCTTGTACCAGAAAACGAAAATTGAAATCAAACGTTGAAGCAATGAACAGAAATAGAATTCAAAGGTAAATTTTTTTGTGTTTCATAGTAAAATAGTTAACAACGTGCATATGTGTGAGCACTTGGTTAAATATTAGGTATATAATTAGGTACCTAACCTACATATTATGTAAGTTCTTCAAGGAAATATAGAAGTATTATACATTTTTGGATTGCACATGATGTTTTGTTTACAAGCGACAGTAGCCTAATGGCAGGGAGCGGACCGCGAATTCAAAAAGGTCGTGGGTTCGAATCCACCATTCGACTACTGGCGTGAACCACTCGTAACACAAGCAATTTAAGCTTACCACGAGTGGTTAATGTCCTTTTTTTTAAAAAAAAGTACATTATGTTTTTATAGAAATACTTTTTTAATTTAATTTTTAAGTGTCATAAGGAAAATTTCGTCTTTTTGATTTTCAACTAGAGATTTCCTTGTTACCGGTAGCTGCTGATGTCGAGTTAATGACATTTTTAGATACGAAAACTATTCAGTAATACACGTAGACTACAAGTAAACTATTAAGTAATATCCTCAGCATCCCGTAATTTATTGTACGCCCACTATGGCCAATTTTGGATATAATGTGGCGTCAAACTGCTTACGACGTCCAATATACGGACGTCAAATAGGAGACTTAGCGCAATGTTCGCAAATTGTCATGCTGATCACAGAAACGTCAAAATCTAAAAAAAAATTGGACGTCATTTTTCTTCCTCTTTAGCTTCCTGAGCTAATTGATTCTCGCATGGAACGCTCGATGCCAATCAAAGACCCTCCATACATCATTCAAGCCATTGCGAATAAATTAAAAAAAAGCGCTAAGTCGTCCGTCGATGCTGCTGTACAAGAATAGTAATTCATGCATATAGGTAAATGCTATACAAAGTTACATTATACTTTAATGAGAAACTATAAATATGTGTGATAGTGGACTGTTTGTACTTATATAGAAATTATTTTGAGTTTTTTTTAATCTATTTTAGTATTTAGAACTACTTGACGTACTTGACGGATTTTCGATAGTGTCATCGACTTATTACGAAACCCTCAGTGCACGACTCATTCTAGCACTTGCCAGATTCATTTGAATAATCAATAATACGAGTACATGTTATACAGGTTCTAGATGATTATCTTTTAGAAACCTTTTCAACAAAACAACAAAAATTATACAAACTTAAAATATATTTTTTTTGTGTAACGAATTTTGTAATAAAAGCATGGAACAAAAATAGATACGAGGTAGAAAATCTGTATGTGAAAATTTGTTAGCTAATTATCAATAATCCTGTATATTAGATAAATTGATACTGGAAAATCTTAGTAGAGCAACTTTCCACGCTACGGCCAGAAAGATAACTGCGGTGGCGGTACATGAAGTGGCGGGGCAGGGGGTGTAGATGTGTCACCAGAACGCAATTTTTCTGTTTTGCTCTGAAAGACTGGGCTCTTAAGTCTTTTTCGATATTCCATTTTGGGTGAAATATTTTTGTACTTACGAACAAATATTTGACTATAAATATTTATTTTTAGTCAACTACAAATGAACAAAAAAATTATTTGCACAAAGTAAATGCTTAGATTTAGTACATAGAAGAATTAGAGCCTCGACTTCAGAAGTAGTAAGTAGTTCCTTTTGAGTAGACAAAATTTTACTAATTTAGACGTGCTACACAGTTACATAAAAACTTCATCCCTTATCTTTCCACACCTCGAGTTACCACTTTTTCTTCCTAATTTATATGAGACACCCCTGAAGTTATAAACTACTATTTAATTTAAAAAGAATAATTAAAATCCTTTCATAATTAACAAAGATATCACGTAACAAACATACATAGTGTTGCGCGCCATAATTAATGTCTGGTACATGGCCACTAGCGCCATCTTGTATCGAACTGGGAGAACTTTCAAGAAAATTCCATAATAGAACTTTATACACCTAGTCAGTCGAGACCGATATGTACTCGAACTCTAAATGTTTTAGTAGAAGAGGCTCTATATAAGGCTGGTAAGGACCGCAACCGAGTCAGTATTGAATTGGCGATACAAGCGAATACTTCGAAACGATATAACTGAGAACTAAAGCGATCAGTAGTGCAATTGTGTTTATTATAGTGTGTTTTAAGTTGTAACTGGTGTTCGGTAATTAAAGTGTCAATTTTGGTAATTCAATCGGCAGTTTTTATTTTCACGAACCCCGAGCTCGTAACAATAGGAAAAAAGAATCCTTTTTTGAATCACCATATTATCTTATAATGTAAATAAAATGTTTGTTTAACAACTCTTAAGGCTCTCACGTACTAGGCGACTGCGACCACAACCAGTGGCCCGCAGTCGCCAAGTAAACTATAGAAAACATATTATATACGTCGCGCATTTGACTGCACAGGCCGCAAAGTTGGCCGGAGCTTCTACAAACAAGTTTGCGGCCACGACAAGCCTGAAGCGTGGTTGTCCAGTACGCGATAGCTCTTAAAAAAAATTCATTTTACTTGTGTCAAATACTTAATTGTTTGGTGCAGGCGCAGTGCTTTGGCAGTGCTGCGTAGAGTGGCCCGGCCTCGACCGCACGCCGCACGCCTCGCAGCTGCTTTGCATACTCTTGCCAGGTCCAATATTATACGTTATTGTTTTTTATAGATATAGAATGATAAATGAGCTTACAGTCCACCTGATGGTAAGTGGGTGATGTGGTCCAAAGAAATCTCTACATCTACGAGTTCAATCAATTAACAATCAGAATGCAAATAGACCGTCATTTCTGTGTAGCTTTCACACATTTTGACTAACCGCGCTCTGCTGAATGACTTGGGGCGCAATTCTGACTATTGCGATGAAGGTGATCCCTTTATACCAGTATACCAGTGAATGTCTCTATCGATTTCTCTTGTTTGTCCATATGTGTGTACCAGAGTTTCAATGTTCAAAGTCCCAGGAAATATGTTGGTTCTACCCATGACAGAAGATATTTCAGAAGAAGTGAAAAAGTTTAAATAATTTTCAATAAGTATTGTTGTAATATGATGACATGTACACTGAATAGAAGTGACTGTATAGCATTACTCACAGGAACGTGCGCAGCGGCGAGGCGGCGGAGCGTGTTGCGGAGCGTGCGGCGGGCAGCGTGACGGCGTCCGCACGCTGCCCGCTAGCCCACAGCCTCCTGCACTCGCTCGTTTCCTATCTCGCCGAAGTATGTTGGCCTCTTCTTTTTATCACATAATTGCACTATTACAAGCATTTTTCGTTTTGTAAATTTAACTTTTTTTCTTTAGGATAGGGTGACAAACGAGCACACAGTCCACCTGATTGTAAGTGGTTGCTGCGGCCCATAGATATCTACATCTTTTTTTTTATAGTATAGGTTGACAAACGAGCACACAGTTCACTTGATGGTAAGTGGTTGCTGTGGTCCATAGACATGTACATCTATCCTCGATTACGAATCAAAATGCAGATGCGTTGTCACTCTTGAGGACTAAGATGGAATGCCTCGTTTCCAGTAAAAACGGTCTCAGGTTCTCTACACTTACCATACGAAACACAGCAGCATTAAGCTACTATTTTACGCTGGTATTCTGTGAGAGCGTGGTCCTTCCCCGGTCGAGCCGACCCATTCGTGCTACAACTATACTACTAATATAATTGCAGCATGGCTCTACCACTTATCTATCCTCGACAAATCAAAATGCAGATGCGTTGTTACCCGTGAGAACCAAGATGGAATGCCTCGTTTCCAGTAAAAAGGGTCTCCGGTTCTCTACACTCACCATACGAAACACAGCAGCATTAAGCTACTATTTCACGCTAGTATTCTGTGAGAGCGTGGTCCTTCCCCGGTCGAAAAACTCGCCAATCTTGTTTTAAATCTTGCATAGTACGATTACGGCGTTATTGAAAATCACGGACAACATTTGCCACGGTAATGAGATTCTCCTCACATCAAGTCACACTATTGGTATTGCTGGATTTCAGCAATGCCTTCAATACTGTTGATCATTAGGGATTCTGCGTTCTCTTAACATTTTTCTCAAGTGCAATTTCTTGGTTTCATTGATCTTTGAATGAACGCCGGCAACTTATTCGTGTTCAAGATAGACTTCCTTCGTGACTTGATACCGTAGCTGGCGTTCCACAAGGTAACGTCTTATCCTCTTTTATTCGCAATTTTTATTAATATGATTACATCCGAAATATCTTCTCTCTGCGACTTGTGTGCAAATGATCTCCAACTATACTTACAAACAACTATTAAAGATCTTCACAAAACAGTTGAATGTATCGATAGGGATTTGGCTAGTATTCTCGACTGAAATCAATCTTATGATTTAACGGTGAACCCTTGAAAAATAATGATTTCCAAAATAAAAAAATACCTTTTGTTTTCCCATCATTATTTGTTTATTTTTATCTTTTCTTGGTGTGCAATAAAGAGTATTGTATTGTATTGTACATCCGTGTGGGGGCGGAGTAAGAGAATCTATCACCCCATTTCGTATTCGTGGGTCTCGTGGTCGTACTACAGGAAATACCAGGAAGATGTCATTGTACAGTCAGTTAGCTATTTATTTAAATATTTACCCAATTTCCCTTCAATTGCACAACAATCTGACTGCACTTGAATGTGGCACGTGTATTAGACTATACAGACCCTAAGTTCTCTATACTTAGCAATCTCTAGTAGTCTCTAATGCCCTAGCCTTACTATATAAATATACATAAATAAATTAGGTAAGTGCAGGATGTGTATATCATAAGACCGAAGGTAATAAATTGACAGAGACAGGATGTTGGGGTGATGTGGTTTTCTTACTACTAGGCAAGCAAACTCTTAAGATTGATCAGGGGTTGTGACGGCTAAAGGTGTCTTGGCCGCATTGAGAGAGAGTCATTACTAGAAGTCTCAGCGATAGTAACGAAGTTATGGTTCAGCGTTAAAAGAGAATTTTGATCATAATACTGTTACGTACGAGCTTAGGGTTTGTGATAGTAAAAACTGCCGATTGAATTACCAAAATTGACACTTTAATTACCGAACTCCAATTAAAACTTAAAACGCACTAATAATTAATCACAATTAACACTTTAGTTTATTTTATTTCGCTCCGAGGTCTTCGCTTGTGTCGCCAATTCAATGCTGCTCCGGTCGCGGCCCGAAACGGCTTTATATAGGTCTTTTCCATTGAAACATTTAGAATATTCCAGCAAATACCGGTCCCGACCGACTTGATGTAGAAAGTTCGAGTGTGGAGTTTTCTAGAAAGCTTAGTTCTTCTATTCGATACCAGATGGCGCTGGATGTGGAAAGTTCTAACATGGCATTTTCCAGAAAGCTCTCCTACCCAACACTAGATGGCGCTAGGGGTATTACCTGGCATCAACTGTGGCGCGCAGTAATTTATATTTTGAGGGGATTGATATTTCGTGACCGCGCTTGCGAGTTAATGTGAACGTGCATTTAGTTTTAAGTAGTGTTACAGCATAACAACAGTCGTGAGCGTTTGTACTGAGCGGACGTGTCTCCTGTCGTTCTAATTTTATCTGAAGTGACAACAATCAAAAGTAATTCTTTAAGTAACCAACGTAAAGACGATAACCTTGTGCATTCATTAAGGAACTTAAGCCTGTTATTATTTGTGTGAACAGTTTAGCAGTGTTTCTCAGTCAGTGAATCCCCACACCTCACCCCCTCGAGTAAAGGGCACGGGCTCTTAAATTTTTTGTCTCACTTGACGCTCGACATAACTACATCACAGGCCTAATAATACTGGTTTGCGATACATAATGAACCCGCAAAAATCTCCGCCTGCGACCAAAGTTGGTCTTGTTAGTTCCCAGCCCGATAATGTAAAATGCGATACCGAGGTTACACAGCTACGTAATATTACCCTCCAAAGATCAAAAAGAAAACAACCAGAAGAAGCAATGAAATCCGAATTAAATGATTTTAGGAGAGAGATAATGTCCTTTCTTACTGAATTCAATACTTCGCAAGAGGAGAATATTAAAAAAATACATGATGAAGTATCGCCATTAAAGGAACAACTAGGTAATCTAAAACAAATTTCAGATATTCTTTCTCAGGACCAAGTAACTATTAAGGATACTTTAACTTCTATACACTCAGCTCAACAGGCTACGGCAAACACAATTACCGAAATGCAAGCCTCCTTTGAATTCTCATCCAAGCGCATCGATACCCTACAGGAACGTGCAAATTGCTCAGAAGAAAAACTTAAGATTCAATGTCGTGAAATTACCGAAATGCAAGTGATATTAGACAGGCTTTCCTTCAAAACCCAAAGACAAGAGCAGTGGGCACGTCAGTTAAATGTAGAAGTGGTGGGAGTACCAGAAATTAAAAATAAAAATCTAACAAATATAGTATTAAGCATAGCAGAAAAAGCAGGTGTTGTGTTGAGCGCCGGCGATATAGAAAGCTGCACAAGAGTACAATCGAAAGATCCCGTTAAAGGTCGACCCCGCAATATTATTATAAAAATGTCCTCCCGTATTCATAAGGATAATCTCATTGCTGGCGTCAAAAACATCGTGGCATCACTACTGGAGATCTTGGGCACGGAGGTGAACTCAAGAAAATATTTGTTAACGAGCATTTAACTCTTGATAACAAGAGGCTATATAAAAAGTGTCGAGAAATAGCTACCGAGCTAGGCTATAGGTACATCTGGATAAAAAACTGCAAAATATATGTTCGTCGAAACGATACGTCACCACCCATTATTGTCAATTCAGAATTGGACTTAAAAAAGTTGAAATAAAGTATACAATAATAGTTAGTATAGACCTACTTAGCAAGTTTTTTTATAATGTAAGGATACATTGTGAAAACATGTCATATTATTGTCATAAAGGTACGTTATTTTATTCTAAAATATTGTATAAAAAATACACACACACATTAAACCCTAACACACAACACATCATAAACACCATTATACAATTTACAAATTGCAACCATAATCAATTTGAAATAGCGGTCGATCTACACTATACATCAAAAAATTACCTTGTTTTTTTTCTATCTATCAATACATATAATATATATGCATCCATAAATCATTCCCCAGTTTTTTGCATACTGTCGGTTTATTTAAACTCACAAGTACAAAAACTGTGCCTATTAATATCAATTGCTCAATCAAATAATATGTTTTTCTATTTAATTAAACTGTCTATCTGTCATAATCATTACCAGCTGATACAAATTATAGTAGTATGTATTAGGTTTGGATACATGTTTACATTTAAGTATGTATATGCATGTGTGTATATACATTGTGTATATTTATTTATATGCATTAGTGAGTTAATTATGTTTAAAATCTGTTATTTATTTTATTTATTATATGTTAAAATAACAAGGCAAAACGATAATTTACACAATAGGTAAGACACCAATATCTGTCTATTATCAAAATGCACGGGGATTACGTACAAAACTTCATACGCTTTATCTAGAAATATCAAATAATGATTATGGCATCATTATTTTAACAGAAACCTGGTTTCACGATGGTATCTTGGATGGGGAGATCTGTGATAATCGGTATATTGTGTACAGACAGGATCGTATACTAACGGAAACAAGCAAATCATCAGGTGGAGGTGTGGCAATCATAATTCGTCGTACACTTAATGCGACTATGGACGATTTGTGGAAACAGCCGTGCGCTTCTATCGAGACGCTTTGGATAACAATACCGGTACTGAGTCATACGTTCACAACACGAAGAGCACACGCGCCTTGCCACTCACACCCCGCTTGGACAAAAACTGCATATCATAACTACTTATATACCGGGTAAATCGTCAAAGCATCGTCGTACGGACGAAATGCACGCAAAAGATATTAAATCTTTCTTGGAATCGTTTAGTAGTAGAATTGTCTCGCGCGACTTTTATGTAATTGCAGGTGATTTTAATTTATCTAATATACACTGGAATAAGAGTGGACCTACAATACTAAGACAGGGTTCTACCGAGCTACTATCTATAGGGGAGCAATTTATAAACGAACTAGCCTACCATGGTTTCCGACAATACTCCAATATAAAAAAACAGTTGCAATAACACATTAGATTTAATTTTCTCTAATATAGACATAGAAATAATGTTATGTGACAAACCCTTAACTAAGATATATTTCATCCTCCCTTCGAATTTGACTTAAATGTGGCTATCCCTCCTCTCAAATGCTCTTTTACATACATAAACACTCACGCCTGTCACCCAGAGGGGTAGGCAGAGACTACGGACTTCCATTTGGCACAATCCTGACATACCTCTTTCGCCTCCTTTACATCCATATATCTACGCATACATGCTCGTCGGTTAAGGGTACTTCTAACGTGGCCCATTTTCAAAATATCGCCAATTTGGTCGATAAACTTTTTTCTAGGGCGTCCCTTTCCGACTCGGCCATTCACATCTGCCATATAAATTTGCTTTGTCACTCTTTCCTCATTCATTCTTTCTACGTGACCAAACCACCGAAGCATTCCTTTCTTAATCCTGGTCACAACATCACCTTGCATACCACATTTATCTCTTATCACGCAATTTCTCACCCTGTCATTCAGATTAAACCCTAGCATATTCCTTAAAGACCGCATTTCTACAGCATTTATTCTACTTTCGTGCTTCTTCTGCCACACCCAGCTTTCACTACCATACATTAAAGTAGGGACTAACGCAGCATTATGAATTACCATACGTGCCTGTTTTGACACATTCTGGTTCTTCATAATAGAGTGTAGTGCCCCATTCACTCTATTCCCTGCATTTACTCGTCGTTCTATTTCCCTATCATATCTACCATCCCTGCTAAATACACATCCCAAATACACAAACTCATCCACTTGCTCAATTAACTCTCCTTCTATTCTTATTTCACTACCGTTTTGCTTTCTTCTCTTTCAAAAACCATCACTTTCGTCTTACTTGCGTTCACTTTCATTCCCCTTTCTTTCAATTCCCAGTTCATTAATGTAACCATCATCTGCAACTCTGCCGCCGATGACGCAAGTATGACTTGATCATCGGCATACAAAAGGCATTTGACGGTTAACTCGCCCATTCTTAACCCACATTCTTCATCTTTCAAAGTTTGCAAACACCGGTCCATAAATAGGTTGAACAGCTAAGGGGAAGCTACACAGCCCTGTCTGACACCTTTTTGGATGCCAAACCAGTCCGAGTAGACCCCATTGATCCTGACACAAGCACTAGAGTCCCTATAAAGAGACCTTAATGCCTGTATCAAACCAGCGCTCAACCCATATGAGTTCAGTGTTTGCCATAACACATTCCTGTCCACTCTGTCATAAGCCTTTTCCAAGTCCATGAACGCACAAAAAACTTTCTGGTTTTTGGCCAAAAACTTCTCCGCAATCATGCGCATGGAAAAGACTTGATCTGTACACCCCATTCCCTTTCTAAAACCCGCTTGCACATCCCAAATTTTTCCATCAGTTTCTTTCATAACTCTTTCAATTAACACCTTAGCATACAGTTTACCCACAATACTAAGCAAGCTGATACCGCGGTAGTTTTTGCAGTCCTGCTGTGACCCTTTTCCTTTATATATTGGTACTATAACTGCTTTACACCAGTCATCCGGTACCCGTTTTAATTCCCAACATAAATTAAACAAGGTGTACAGCAGGCCTGCCACCACTCCCTCTCCAGCCCTTAGCATCTCGAGTGATACTCTATCATATCCAGCTGCCTTACCTGCTTTCATGCTTTTCATTGCTTTCATTATTTCATCTACACTTATCTCCATACCCCTTTCTACTTCTTTCGGAATTTCTAGTTCATTTAATTCATACGACTCTTCACTCATAAACACGCTTTCAAAGTATTCCTTCCATCTGTTTAAATTCGAAACTTCATCATTCAGAATACATCCATTCTCGTCTCTTATAGCATTTATTATAGGCTGTTTTGTATTTCCCCTGGCAGTTCTTACGAGTTTCCAGAACATTTTTATGTTAGCCTGGAAATTATCATATATCCTTCTATCATTCTTATCCGTTCTTTCTTTCTTTTTCCTTTCAACAACTTCTTTTACTCTCTTATTTAGACGTCTAAATTCTGCCTTTTTTCTTTCAATCTCATCATTCATACCAGAAGAATTACCAGCTTTGGTTGCTAGTAAATCTAACCATGCTTTCTTCTTTGATTCAACTTCCACCCGTACCTCATCATCCCACCATAACGTATTACTTTTCCTTTCATTTGTTCTCTTACTTACACCACATACTTCGGTGGCGGTATCCACCAAACCTTTCTTAATATTATCCCACACAGTATTCAAGTCTAAATCATTCATACACAACTCATTCAAACATCTAATATTTTCTCTCAGTCTACATTTATACTTCTCTATCACATCTTCATCTTGTAACTTCTCTATTCTTATACGCTGTAACGCAGTGGTAGATACAGATGTCCGATGCCGCCAACGCTTGAAAAGACCATTAATTCGACATAAGACCAAGTAATGATCCGTCCCTACGTTGGACCCCCGGTAAACCCTTGTATCTACGACTGCGCTCCTCATTCTTTCATCCACAATTACGAAATCTATCATGCTTCTATCATCACCTCTTTCCCATGTATACATGTGAATCTTCTTATGACGAAAACAAGTATTCGTCACAAAAAGATTCTTTTCCGCACATACGGTGAGGAGGTCCTCCTCACCGTATGCTCTTTTATTAGGAGAAATAAGTTTTATTCAGCTGATTTTGTTAAAATAAACACATATTTATGTGAAATCGACTGGGCAACTCATTTATACACTGGACATGTTGAAGAAGCTGTAGATTTCTTTTACAAACAACTCAGTTATTGCATAGACAAATATGTATCAAGTGTAATATCTCTACCTCACAACACGAAAAGGCCCCCGTGGTATAATAAAACATTGATTAATATCTTAAAAGAAAAAGCTAAGGCTCACAGAAATTGGAAAAAGTTTCATAACTTAGCGGATTACAATATGTTCTCTTTATTACGTAAGCGTGCGTCAGTTTATAATAAACAATGTTATAATAATTATTTGGATACTACTCAACAAGCCATACTGAATTACCCTAAACGTTTCTGGACTTTTATTAAATCAAAACGTGGTAATACTTATTCTTATCCAAATAAAATGTCGTATAAAAATACAACGCATAGTGAAGGCCCAGCAATTGTAGAAGTCTTCAGTTCATTTTTCAAAAGTGTTTTTATCCCGCCTGCTCCTTCATATCCTGATGTTGCATTACCTATACCTTCTAGTAGCAACGACCGACATTTACATTGCTTTCGGGTTTCCAAGGCAGATGTTTTTAAAGCGCTACAGACAATAGATGTAAAAAAGGGACCTGGTAGTGACAAAATCCCACCTATATTTATATTCAAATGTGCTAAGTCATTGGCTGAGCCTCTTCACATTTTATTCGGTAGATCTCTTCAGGAAGGTTATTTATCATACATCTGGAAAGAAGCTCATGTAGTACCCATATTTAAAAAAGGAACCCGTATTAAAGTTGAAAATTATAGACCTATATCTATACTTAATATATTCGCGAAAATATTCGAAAAATTAGTATTTAATTACATTTACCCGACCTTAAGTCGAGGTATACCAGAATCTCAGCATGGTTTCCTCAAAGGCAGATCAACTATTAGTAACCTAACACATTTTATCACAGAGACTATCAATCATATGGATGGCGGGGGGCAGGTTGACGTGATCTACACGGATTTCGAAAAAGCCTTCGACCGCGTGGATCACTTCATCTTGCTTCGTAAGTTAAAAATACTAGGAATACACGGGGACCTTTTGCGGTGGATTGAGTCTTACCTAAAAAATCGATCCCCAGGAATTGGAGTAGGAGGACACAGATCAAATTTTATAAAAATTACATCTGGTGTGCCACAAGGGTCTCACTTAGGGCCCCTCCTGTATAACACCTATCTATATGATATATATACATGCTTTAAACACTCCTCATTCTTGCTGTATGCAGATGACAAAAAATATTTATTAAAATTAACAATTTAAATGATTGCCATAAGCTTCAAGAAGATTTAAACAGGTTGGACCATTATTACAAATATAATCGAATCACAGTTAAGTCAAGAAATGTCAAACTTGCACATTTACACGCAAAACTAAACCGGTTGAATATGCATACAAATTGAACGGATCAATAATTCAAAAAACAGAGGTAATCCGAGATCTTGGTATCTTATTGGATTCCAAGCTTACATTTAGTAATCATATTGACTACATCACAAATAAAGCATATAGAAACTTAGGCTTCTTAATACGTACATGCCAACCTTTCAATAACTTACCCTGTATTAAAGTATTATATTATGCCTACGTTCGCAGTATATTAGAGTATGGTAGCAACATATGGTGTCCACAATACTATACGTATATTAACAAAATAGAAGTATTGCAAAAAAATTTTTTGAAGTTTATGGACTACAAAATTAAAGAACAACATCAAACATACAAAGAAAGATGTATATTCTATAAATTCCTTTCATTAGCAGACAGAAGAAAATTGCTTGATCAAATGACATTATATGATCTCATTCACGGCCGCCTAGATAATTCGCATTTACTTGGACTTATCAATTTCTCCACACCCATATATCGTACTAGACACACTAAATTATTTTTCATCTCTCACTCTCATACGAAATATACCAAAAACTCACCAATAAACCGGATGTGTTGCACCTATAATAATTTTTTTGACAATATTGATATTTTTACGAAAAAGAGAGAAAACTATAAAACTGAAGTATGCAAAAATCTCTTCAATAGTTATTCATGATTAAGGTAATGATTTCTTATATTTACGCGAACACTACACATGATTAAAACTACTTTTACGGATTTTATCGCGTTTATTTTTACTTTTTATTTTTTTTTTATTTTTAATTCCCGACGTTTCGGGCGCTTTCCAGCACCCATGGTCCCCCGTGACCACACACACACACACACACACACACACACACACACACACACACACACACACACACACACACACACACACACACACACACACACACACACACACACACACACACACACACACACACACACACACACACACACACACACACACACACACACACACACACACACACACACACACACACACACACACACACACACACACACACACACACACACACACACACACACACACACACACACACACACACACACACACACACACACACACACACACACACACACACACACACACACACACACACACACACACACACACACACACACACACACACACACACACACACACACACACACACACACACACACACACACACACACACACACACACACACACACACACACACACACACACACACACACACACACACACACACACACACACACACACACACACACACACACACACACACACACACACACACACACACACACACACACACACACACACACACACACACACACACACACACACACACACACACACACACACACACACACACACACACACACACACACACACACACACACACACACACACACACACACACACACACACACACACACACACACACACACACACACACACACACACACACACACACACACACACACACACACACACACACACACACACACACACACACACACACACACACACACACACACACACACACACACACACACACACACACACACACACACACACACACACACACACACACACACACACACACACACACACACACACACACACACACACACACACACACACACACACACACACACACACACACACACACACACACACACACACACACACACACACACACACACACACACACACACACACACACACACACACACACACACACACACACACAGACACACACACACACACACACACACACACACACACACACACACACACACACACACACACACACACACACACACACACACACACACACACACACACACACACACACACACACACACACACACACACACACACACACACACACACACACACACACACACACACACACACACACACACACACACACACACACACACACACACACACACACACACACACACACACACACACACACACACACACACACACACACACACACACACACACACACACACACACACACACACACACACACACACACACACACACACACACACACACACACACACACACACACACACACACACACACACACACACACACACACACACACACACACAACAGACACACACAGACACACACACACACACAGACACACAGACACACAGACACACAGACACACAGACACACAGACACACAGACACACAGACACACAGACACACAGACACACAGACACACAGACACACAGACACACAGACACACAGACACACAGACACACAGACACACAGACACACAGACACACAGACACACAGACACACAGACACACAGACACACAGACACACAGACACACAGACACACAGACACACAGACACACAGACACACAGACACACAGACACACAGACACACAGACACACAGACACACAGACACACAGACACACAGACACACAGACACACAGACACACAGACACACAGACACACAGACACACAGACACACAGACACACAGACACACAGACACACAGACACACAGACACACAGACACACAGACACACAGACACACAGACACACAGACACACAGACACACAGACACACAGACACACAGACACACAGACACACAGACACACAGACACACAGACACACAGACACACAGACACACAGACACACAGACACACAGACACACAGACACACAGACACACAGACACACAGACACACAGACACACAGACACACAGACACACAGACACACAGACACACAGACACACAGACACACAGACACACAGACACACAGACACACAGACACACAGACACACAGACACACAGACACACAGACACACAGACACACAGACACACAGACACACAGACACACAGACACACAGACACACAGACACACAGACACACAGACACACAGACACACAGACACACAGACACACAGACACACAGACACACAGACACACAGACACACAGACACACAGACACACAGACACACAGACACACAGACACACAGACACACAGACACACAGACACACAGACACACAGACACACAGACACACAGACACACAGACACACAGACACACAGACACACAGACACACAGACACACAGACACACAGACACACAGACACACAGACACACAGACACACAGACACACAGACACACAGACACACAGACACACAGACACACAGACACACAGACACACAGACACACAGACACACAGACACACAGACACACAGACACACAGACACACAGACACACAGACACACAGACACACAGACACACAGACACACAGACACACAGACACACAGACACACAGACACACAGACACACAGACACACAGACACACAGACACACAGACACACAGACACACAGACACACAGACACACAGACACACAGACACACAGACACACAGACACACAGACACACAGACACACAGACACACAGACACACAGACACACAGACACACAGACACACAGACACACAGACACACAGACACACAGACACACAGACACACAGACACACAGACACACAGACACACAGACACACAGACACACAGACACACAGACACACAGACACACAGACACACAGACACACAGACACACAGACACACAGACACACAGACACACAGACACACAGACACACAGACACACAGACACACAGACACACAGACACACAGACACACAGACACACAGACACACAGACACACAGACACACAGACACACAGACACACAGACACACAGACACACAGACACACAGACACACAGACACACAGACACACAGACACACAGACACACAGACACACAGACACACAGACACACAGACACACAGACACACAGACACACAGACACACAGACACACAGACACACAGACACACAGACACACAGACACACAGACACACAGACACACAGACACACAGACACACAGACACACAGACACACAGACACACAGACACACAGACACACAGACACACAGACACACAGACACACAGACACACAGACACACAGACACACAGACACACAGACACACAGACACACAGACACACAGACACACAGACACACAGACACACAGACACACAGACACACAGACACACAGACACACAGACACACAGACACACAGACACACAGACACACAGACACACAGACACACAGACACACAGACACACAGACACACAGACACACAGACACACAGACACACAGACACACAGACACACAGACACACAGACACACAGACACACAGACACACAGACACACAGACACACAGACACACAGACACACAGACACACAGACACACAGACACACAGACACACAGACACACAGACACACAGACACACAGACACACAGACACACAGACACACAGACACACAGACACACAGACACACAGACACACAGACACACAGACACACAGACACACAGACACACAGACACACAGACACACAGACACACAGACACACAGACACACAGACACACAGACACACAGACACACAGACACACAGACACACAGACACACAGACACACAGACACACAGACACACAGACACACAGACACACAGACACACAGACACACAGACACACAGACACACAGACACACAGACACACAGACACACAGACACACAGACACACAGACACACAGACACACAGACACACAGACACACAGACACACAGACACACAGACACACAGACACACAGACACACAGACACACAGACACACAGACACACAGACACACAGACACACAGACACACACACAGACACACACACAGACACACACACAGACACACACACAGACACACACACAGACACACACACAGACACACACACAGACACACACACAGACACACACACAGACACACACACAGACACACACACAGACACACACACAGACACACACACAGACACACACACAGACACACACACAGACACACACACAGACACACACACAGACACACACACAGACACACACACAGACACACACACAGACACACACACAGACACACACACAGACACACACACAGACACACACACAGACACACACACAGACACACACACAGACACACACACAGACACACACACAGACACACACACAGACACACACACAGACACACACACAGACACACACACAGACACACACACAGACACACACACAGACACACACACAGACACACACACAGACACACACACAGACACACACACAGACACACACACAGACACACACACAGACACACACACAGACACACACACAGACACACACACAGACACACACACAGACACACACACAGACACACACACAGACACACACACAGACACACACACAGACACACACACAGACACACACACAGACACACACACAGACACACACACAGACACACACACAGACACACACACAGACACACACACAGACACACACACAGACACACACACAGACACACACACAGACACACACACAGACACACACACAGACACACACACAGACACACACACAGACACACACACAGACACACACACAGACACACACACAGACACACACACAGACACACACACAGACACACACACAGACACACACACAGGCACACACACAGGCACACACACAGGCACACACACAGGCACACACGCACGCACACACGCACGCACACACGCACGCACACACGCACGCACACACGCACGCACACACGCACGCACACACGCACGCACACACGCACGCACACACGCACGCACACACGCACGCACACACGCACGCACACACGCACGCACACACGCACGCACACACGCACGCACACACGCACGCACACACGCACGCACACACGCACGCACACACGCACGCACACACGCACGCACACACGCACGCACACACGCACGCACACACGCACGCACACACGCACGCACACACGCACGCACACACGCACGCACACACGCACGCACACACGCACGCACACACGCACGCACACACGCACGCACACACGCACGCACACACGCACGCACACACGCACGCACACACGCACGCACACACGCACGCACACACGCACGCACACACGCACGCACACACGCACGCACACACGCACGCACACACGCACGCACACACGCACGCACACACGCACGCACACACGCACGCACACACGCACGCACACACGCACGCACACACGCACGCACACACGCACGCACACACGCACGCACACACGCACGCACACACGCACGCACACACGCACGCACACACGCACGCACACACGCACGCACACACGCACGCACACACGCACGCACACACGCACGCACACACGCACGCACACACGCACGCACACACGCACGCACACACGCACGCACACACGCACGCACACACGCACGCACACACGCACGCACACACGCACGCACACACGCACGCACACACGCACGCACACACGCACGCACACACGCACGCACACACGCACGCACACACGCACGCACACACGCACGCACACACGCACGCACACACGCACGCACACACGCACGCACACACGCACGCACACACGCACGCACACACGCACGCACACACGCACGCACACACGCACGCACACACGCACGCACACACGCACGCACACACGCACGCACACACGCACGCACACACGCACGCACACACGCACGCACACACGCACGCACACACGCACGCACACACGCACGCACACACGCACGCACACACGCACGCACACACGCACGCACACACGCACGCACACACGCACGCACACACGCACGCACACACGCACGCACACACGCACGCACACACGCACGCACACACGCACGCACACACGCACGCACACACGCACGCACACACGCACGCACACACGCACGCACACACGCACGCACACACGCACGCACACACGCACGCACACACGCACGCACACACGCACGCACACACGCACGCACACACGCACGCACACACGCACGCACACACGCACGCACACACGCACGCACACACGCACGCACACACGCACGCACACACGCACGCACACACGCACGCACACACGCACGCACACACGCACGCACACACGCACGCACACACGCACGCACACACGCACGCACACACGCACGCACACACGCACGCACACACGCACGCACACACGCACGCACACACGCACGCACACACGCACGCACACACGCACGCACACACGCACACACACACACACACACACACACACACACATTATGTTGTTGTATATACAATGTTTATAGTAGTACCGCTGATTATTCTTTATACCGATAAGGAATCGTCGCTCATTCTTTTAAATTATGTTTAGATAATATAGGGAAACCTGTAATAAGGCTTATGTTAAGATAATCCGATCTGTTGTAAATTTTAATAGTTCAAAGCTGTTGGTTTTCTAAATAAATAAATAAATAAAAAATAGGTATATTATGTGTCGAGACGTTGAGTTTTGTCGTGTGGCAGCGGTGGCTGTGCGGCGAGGCGTCGCGCTGCGTGCGGCTGGTGGCGCGGTGGGGCGGCCGTGGCGGTGCCGCGCTGTGCGGCGTGCTGGTGGCGCCGCGCCGCCTGCCGCCCGCGCAACTCCCGCAGCTGTACCGTGCGCTACTGCACGCGCAATTGCCACCGCACGCCGCCTTCAGCTGCCTCTCTAGGGTAACACTTTTTGACATGTCTAAATTTGCTTCATAGTGAGAGGCAATTCAGAAAAAGGATGATAACGAAATTGAGGGATACAGTTTGGTGTTGCTACTTGCAGCTACATATCTATCTTCTACGTCAAAGATACAGTCAATATAAAGTACGATCAAAGAAGTCCTTACGTTGAGTGAGGCACGTGACGCATCGCGCGTTGTAGAGGAGAAGGTCGCCATTGAGAGGTCGTTTCGTTATTTACACGTATTCACGTAAAACACACAGTAGTGCCCACGGCACACCCTCCCTTCGATTTTTTCCAACTCGTACGTTCTTTAGATTCACTATTTAAGACAGGCAAAGGTCTTAGACCATACAGTTTTATCTAATGTGTATTTTTATTCACATAACACGTTACAACATGCTGATGCGTCACATTGCGGATTCCTAGGACATTTTAACGACGTCTTGAGCCAACAAACAGCGATGACAATAGTATATCTGAAGGCGCGTTAGCAGATATAATAACTTGAGGTTCCATCACCATCGAAGCACATGTTTCGCTGTTTCTACTAATAAAATAGTTCACATGTGAAGGCATTTTAATACACAAACTTGTACCACTTTTACGTATCAAAATCTACCTATAGGTCTATTGTAGCAATTCGCCGTCCGTCAAGTTCCCGTTATAAGTTCGCGACTCATACTACTAGTATTTTCGCCAGTTTTCAAAATGAAAACTCCTTTAGAATTGTTGTTATTTGAAACTCGATAAAACGAAAAAGCGACACTTAATATAAAACAACATATATATCTATAGGATTTAACCTGCGAGAGAATGAAAACTAATACAATATACAATGTTTCATATTATATCGCACACAACAGATTAATAATAATAAATAAATTAATAAATAAATTTTTATTAATAAAAAATAAATAAGGTTTCACTCCTACCGTGTGTGAACTGCACAAATGTTTTTATTTTTGTAAATTTTAATGACTAACGACCTCACTGCGGGGGACGCAGACCACGAAAGTGGGAGCAGTCTTAAACCATTTTATAAAACAGGTATAGGCCTCGCATCTTAGTGCCAAGGCTTGTCTAGGGGTTGGCAAAAGTCTCTACATCCCATCTCCTGGATTGTTGCCACAAATACACATATATATATATATATATATATATATATATATATATATATATATATATATATATATATATATATATATATATATATGTATATTATATATATATATATATATATATATATATATATATATTATATATATATATATATATATATATATATATATATATATATATATTATATATATATATCGGGTGTCCCAGAAGTCGACGTCAAGCCGAAACTTTCTAGGCGAGGCCATACTGGTTACCAGAAAAATGTTAAAAAAATCTGAGTCATGTATTTCAGAAATTATAGTAATTTTTTTTTCGATAAAATGTACATCATGAGACAGTTTTTTTCATTCCTGTTGCTACAAATATTTTTTTTTGCCAAATTTTTTTTTCTCTTACGTCATCCTGAATAGTGCTTCTGTAACCTGTAATCTATTTAATAAATCATCAATAAATCTAATTAGCGTCACTATCTGTCTCTCTCACACTTTATGGAATGTCTCTCTCTATCTCATTTAAACCACGCTGTGGTCATTAGGAATGCTTTGGTTGCACTAGAATCGTTTTAATGTAAGTTCCAAAAAATTGTTAAAAACTGACTTTGTTTAACAAAATTTTTTTTTATGGTTGATCTAAGAAATAATGGAGTAACTGTTAATCCACATTAGAATCCTTATTAATGCGCTAACTTTTAAAGCTACTTGCCAAACTGGTATAGTACAATTTTTTTCCAGGACGGTCAGTTGAAGTAGTGCGAAAAACTAATTCTGAAAACTTGGTTCGGTATAAAATTACATTTTCTTTCAAGCTGGGGTGATCGGCACAGGGTTTAGGATTACAGGTTACAGAAACACTATTCAGGATGACGTAAGAGAAAAAAATTGGCAAAAAGTAAATATTTGTAGCAACAGGAATGAAAAAACTGTTTAATGGTGTACATTTTATCAAAAAAAAAAATACTATAATTTCTGAAATACATGACTTAGATTTTTTTATATTTTTCTGGTAACCAGTATGGCCTCGCCTATCGGAAAGTTTCGGCTTGACGTCGACTTCTGGGACAATCTGTATATATATACAACATGTAATATAATTAACTATAGGTATTTTTTTATCCCAAAAATAATTAAAACTACGTAAATTACAGTGACACTAAATCTGTACAGTTAAAACAAACTGAAATGGACCGTAACTTAAGGCAATAACATTTTTAAGGTGCAGTTTTATTTGTATTATTACTAATTCAGTCATTCAATAAAAATAAAGCAAAATGAACTTTATTTCAAGCACGTTAAAGTCTTTGCGTTCGTGGATTTGTACTGTGACCACGACATTCTTCCGGAATTGTATCACTAATTTGATAAATAATCAGTGCATAAAAATGTTGTAACTAAAAATTCAGTGTATGTATTATGATTATAACATAATATATTAATTGGGGTGTCTGAGGGTGTGCGCTAATTATGTTACATATTGTATATATATATATATATATATATATATATATATATAATTACATTTTTATATTTCTATTCTTTCCCAGTTTGAAATAGGTTCGTGGACAGAAAAAGTTAATTCTACACAGAGAGAGGAAATGCTGGATATACTAATAGAAGCAGCTCAGCGATGGGGACCAAATCCCGACCCCGAATACCATATTTTATTAGAGGTACGATTTCATTGTAATCTGGTTGACATTGCCAAAAGCCAATCTTATAAACTTAATTAATTTTATACTGAGTTAAATAAATAGTTTTTACTTCATAGCTATACTTTGCTTTGTGTTTTTGGTGTGTGAGATTTAACAGACAATGGTAACTAAAAAACTAAGAGTCAGTAATGCACACTATGTTTTATGTTTACGCGAACACTACACATTGATTTTTATTTAATAATTTTATTATAGTTTTGTATAATTTTCACTTTTTTCAATAAAATCTAGTGAATTGTCGTAAGCGACAATAATAGTTAAGTTGGTTTTTTATCGTTTAAAATATACTTTACTAAGCGGGGGGATTATGGCGAATTCTTACCATAAATAGATAGACTTATAATAATAATATAATAATAATAATTTATTGTTTTTCACATAACTTTTAATAATTCATATTGAAGCTCTGTAGCCCGTGGTAGCTGAAAACTGTGTTACATGCTACAGCATCTTCCCCGTTTCAGTGACACATAGTTGTAATGTGATTATAGCAAACGGTATAAAAAAAATTAATTAGAATGACATCGAAAATAATCTATAGGCTAACAAAGTAAAAAGAGAGAAAAAAAACAATAATAATAAGGTAAATAAAAAGTGTGTGCGTGTGTGTGTGTGTGTGTGTGTGTGTGTGTTCGTGTGTGTGTGTGTGTGTGCGTGTAAACGTCGTAATATTGTATGGGAATTATTTAGTGGAAACGATAAGATTCTCAGTAGCGTCATAGTCAAAATTACTTAACCACTTTAGTAAAACTGACTTAATATTATGATTACTTACATGTTCAGCTGAAAATTTTTACAGTAGCTGTTACAGCTTGTGATGTAGCCCTCGCGACGTTATTGCTTAAATAACGATATACTTAAAGGTAAACAATAAATTACGTTTTGTAATCTAAACTTAAATGCAAATGTTTACAGTAACAAGACATAATATAAGGATCACAAACGAGCACACAATCCATCTGATGATAAGTGGATGCTGTGGTCCCTAGACATCAACATTTATGTTTGGTTAAGAATCCAAATGCAGAAGCATTGTCACCTCTGAGGACTAAGATGGAATGCCTCATTTCCCGTAAAAAGGGTCACCCGTTCTCTGTACTCACCACACGAAACACAGCAGCATTGCGCTGCTGTTTTACGCAAGTGTTCTGTGATAGCGTGCCTGTTTTCACACCATTAGTTTCCATCAGTCTTTGATGGGTCATAACGGATATACGAAAATTATTTAAAACATTTAATTTTCATCAGCTGTACCATCAGTCAAAAAAATGTTTTTATGCTTTTATTATTTTGTTTTTGTATACATTATATGGGGAAGGCTTAACAGCTGTAACTCAGGTTCTATGACTTAGCACGGTTAGTAAACATACCCTAATATTAAGTTAAGATAGATAAGGGTTAGATTATTTGTTTACACGGTCCGTATGATCGATAGTTGGTAGGTGTTCACCTGGAGGCGGTGTGCGGGCAGCAGGAACTGTGTGGGTTGCTGGTGCGGTGCTCGAGGGCCTGTGCGTGCGGCTCGCTGCCGCCCGCAGTGTGCGCGCACCTCAACAACGCAGCGCGCAAGCACACGCACGCACTCAACTCCAATCAGGTGCGTATCTCGTGAACTGTGCACGTACTAGCGCGTAACCCCAGCCTAGCTCACTTTCTACAATCGTTAACGCTAATAGATAACTTTTAAAATAAAGGGAAGCAAGTTTAGAATGTTTAGAGAAAAGAAATTTGACGGCTCCGTGGTGCAGTAGGCCAGCATTGAGTTGTGGCGCTTGAGTGTCGCGAGTACGAACCCGCACGGTTTAAGGACTTGTTTAACCTACAAATAATTGTTCCTCGTCTCAATTTTTGTGTCGTGTCGTGGAGACAATTTTCAGACACGAACTGCACAAGAATGTATGTATGAAACTGCCTCCACGACATAGAACAAAAATCCTCACGTGCGATAACGTTTTCTTTTTTTTAAAGGCGGCGTTAAGTTACGTGACGGGCTCGTGAGTTAACGTTGAAATATTACATATCCATTCATTTTTATACTTATGTATTTGCGTAAACGTAAAAATTGTAGAAAGTCAATTTGACTAGGCTGCTATATTTAGTGTATTTGTATATTTTTATTTCCGAATATTTCTCCTTGTATCAAGTTTTTAGCCATGATTTCTTGTTATATAATGTTAGCAGAATTTTAATATATAATTTTACTGTCAAAATACCTTAGACTACTAGCTAAAACTTAGACCTATATCCTCAACCTATATTATCAACTTATACAATAAGAATATTTATTGTATAAGTCGATAGATGAAGTTGTGTCTATAAGGGAATTTTGGTTACACCGCCATCTATCGAAAACCATGATATCTTTCTGGAATTTTCTGTAGTCTGCTCTTACGACATACAGTGGAAGAATTTATGAGATGGACAGATTCTATTTAGGCCGCTACCATGTGCCGTCGTGCCACGTGTACAACAAATAGTAATAACGACAAATGCAATAAAGATGCGAGTCAAAGAGAACAAAAACAATGTAATCGTAAATTTCCAGTTGGGAAATTTACTAAGGGAGCTGGGCGTCATCTGGTGGGAGACTCGAACGGCTGCCAAGGCGGAGAGTCATACGTACGAACCGTACGCGCCTCACGTGGCTGAGCTGCTGAGTATCTTGCAGCGTGCCTTCGTGGCATCTACCCGCACGCTGGGGCACGACGTCGAGAAGCGTGAGTCACTGTCAGAAATATTTCATTGCATTGCGTTTTCTTACGACAGCCAATTGCATGTTGCATCAAGTTTATGCAAGAATGTTCCTAAAGCTTAACTTAATAAAATGTGTGGGCGTAAGAATATGCAATGCTCTAACTTTTTTATGGAAGCAAGATGCAACCTTATGTGTACCTACGTGAATAAACCTCCTTTTCTTCTTGGAATACTGTTAGTCGCGAGTGTTCTAGCATTTTCTCATTGAAAGAGGGGAATGTGTAAATGAACCAGATCGCCGTAGAATGTTCTATTTATTTATTATTGGATATAATATTACTTCGGGAGAAGTGACTACGGGCAATCGACCTACGATATACTTCTACGAATATTAACTAGGTGATTGTTCACTTGCTGTGTAAGAACGTTTTAATAAACGTTTTAATAAAATTTGCTTATTTGTTTATTCTTTCTTTCAAGTCTATTTCATAAATAGATTTGTAATTTTATATATGGCCTGGTATAGTATAATTTTCCTCATATCCAATTTACAAACTACGTGTCATATATATATATATATATATATATATATATATATATATATATATATATATATATACGAGCAATTCTTGTATATATATATATATACAAGAATTGCTCGTTTAAAGGTATTTTAATTTTTATTTTACCACTTGTGTTCAAAATTTAACTCAAATGAACCTGACAATGTAGCGGTGATTAAATAATAATGTATATCATGGACATGGGCAGTATCATGGTTCGCGTGGTGCGCCCTGCGGGAGGCGTGGGCTGCGTGGGTGCAGGCGGGCGACGCGGCGCCGCTGCTGAGCGTCGTGGACTCCGACGCGCACGCGCACCTGCTCGAACGCTTCCTTCACACTCTGCGTTTTACAATAGAGGACTGTCCAGGTTGTTTACTCATTTACATCTTGGTTTGGATATTATCACATGTGCTGATTCATGATCTGGTTTATCCAAAGAAAACTTACATTCAAATTCATTTAGTTATTTCGTTACTATTGCAAGTGAAACGTCAACCGTTTTGTAACAGGAAGCGAAGAATACATCCTGCGGTACGTTTGGGAGTGGGCAGTCCACACATACCTCGGCGTGTCCACGTCGCGTGCGTCGCAAGAGAGCCGCGTCCAAGTGTCGGCACTGCTGGGCACGCTGAGTGCTCTGGACTGGCCGCGGCAGCAGTGGGTACACGCCGGCTGCCTGCCACTCGCCCTGCAGGTAATCCGCTGTCCGCTGCTGCACTGTCTCGCTGCTGGGCGCGCTGAGTGCTCTGGAATACTCAACTAGTTATAAAGCTTCCTTTTGGTTTTTGAAGAGATGAAGAAGCAGAGTAACGAGTACTTGTGCAAAATTAGCAATTAAAATTTTAATAATATTCTTGGGCAAAAACACTGGCAAACAATGATCACGCTACCGGTCGTTTTAGCAGGGGATTTTTTTTCGGAAATGCAAAACGTCTGAGATTTTCTATCGCCTTACGGCAAATTGTTGTTTCTGTGGGAGTGGCCCATAACCAGGGCTACAGGGATATTTGTAAAAAAAATGACTAAATAAATTTTATGTATAATCTGTATTTAATAAAAGTTTTTTATTTCAATTTATTTTTATTGTATGATGCGAGCAGGTGAGCCGGAGCGAGGACAAAGAGCTGACGACCTGGTGCTGCAGCACGTGGCGCGGCACGGCGGCGACCGCGTGGCTGCGCGGGCTTGCCGACCAGCAGCTGGCGCCACAGCTCGCCGCGCTGCTCGCGCTCCTGTGCTCCCCGCAACTGCAGCACTCGCAGCAGGTATACTGCACGCCGCGTGTGTACTGTAGGCCGCAGGTATACTCTATGTCGTAGGTATACTGCACACCTCAGACTGATTACCTCATTGGTCTAGTGGTTGTAGTAGTGCAACTGCTGATCATGAGGTCCTGGGTTCGAATCCAGGGTCGGGCCAAAAAATTAATTATTGAGTTTTTCTGTCGAGAAATTCTCAGTAGCTGCCAGGGTCAGAAAGTTGGCGATGTCTCACCCCCGTGCCTCGGAAAGCACGTAAAGCCGTTGATCCTGCGCCTGATCTCTCTCTGGTCGTATCGGTTTACCGTCCCATCGCGTTATGAGAGTGAGGGAATAGAGAGTGCACCAGTGCTTGCGCATACACTTGGACACTATAATCCTGTCCTGCGCTGATGGCTAGCCTCCGTTGAGACAGGCCGCTGTGGCTGAAATTCGGTCTAGAGGACATTATACAGCACACCGTGGGCATACTGTACGCCGCACGTTATACTGCACGCCACGCGTCCTAAAATTGAATTTTGTATTAATAGACATAAAACACCCAGAACGATGACTGGAACCAGCGTTAAAGATACAAAGTGTCTGAGGTACTGCGATCGGGAATCCAACTAAACTGCGTTTGGAGCAACTTTTCTTTCCTTCTTTCTATGGATGAGTTATTGCGAACATTGTGCTCGAAGTTGTGGATGAATATGTTTACCTAGGATAACGTTTTTTTTATATAAACTGAAATGGCAAACTAACTTACTGTTCTTCTGATATAAGTGCCTACAGCAACCCATGTACACCTACTTCCAACTTCAATCAAAGGAGGCCTCAGATGCGTTTATATATATATATATATATATATATATATATATATATATATATATATATATCCTATACTATTAAACGAGCAATTCTTGTATATATGTATATATATATATATATAATCGGGATCTCGGAAACGGCTCCAACGATTTTCATAAAATTTAGTGTCCAGGGAGTTTCGGGGATAATAAATCGATCTAGCTAAGATTTATTTTTAGAAAATGTCTTTTTGTCCGTGTTTTTAGGCAATTAAAAACTGCTACAATATAGTTAGAATAAGAAGGTAAATTTTGACAGTTTGGTAATGATTATAAATAGCTTATTGGTATAATGGGCGGTCACAAAATCGTAAAACCCCGGTTCGAGCCCAGACCGACCGACCGACTTTTTTATTTTTTTTTCAAGTTTCTTTCTTTTTTGAGAAAATATATTTTTTTCGAGCCCTTTTTTTAGTATTTTTTAAAAACACGAAAATTTAAATAAAAACAATTGCACTCATGATTTTTTATTCAAATAACCAGTTCAGTTTTTTCTGTTATGTCGCTAAGATCAAAAAATATTATTTGTAATTCATCAGTATGTAATTTGTATCTAAATATAATTTCCAAAACACACGAATTAAAAAAATCGAGCGAAAAATACCGAGCAAAGCTCGGTCAACCGGGTACTTTTTCAATTAAAACGAGCAATTCTTGTATATATGTATATATATATATAATCGGGATCTCGGAAACGGCTCCAACGATTTTCATAAAATTTAGTGTCCAGGGAGTTTCGGGGATAATAAATCGATCTAGCTAAGATTTATTTTTAGAAAATGTCTTTTTGTCCGTGTTTTTAGGCAATTAAAAACTGCTACAATATAGTTAGAATAAGAAGGTAAATTTTGACAGTTTGGTAATGATTATAAATAGCTTATTGGTATAATGGGCGGTCACAAAATCGTAAAACCCCGGTTCGAGCCCAGACCGACCGACCGACTTTTTTATTTTTTTTTTCAAGTTTCTTTCTTTTTTGAGAAAATATATTTTTTTCGAGCCCTTTTTTTAGTATTTTTTAAAAACACGAAAATTTAAATAAAAATAATTGCACTCATGATTTTTTATTCAAATAACCAGTTCAGTTTTTTCTGTTATGTCGCTAAGATCAAAAAATATTATTTGTAATTCATCAGTATGTAATTTGTATCTAAATATAATTTCCAAAACACACGAATTAAAAAAATCGAGCGAAAAATACCGAGCAAAGCTCGGTCAACCGGGTACTATATATATATATATATATATACGTTAAGGCAACATGGCACCCGACTACCATTGGGGAAAAAGGGTTCTCGAATGGCAGCCTAATACCGAAGCAATGTGCAAGAGTATTGTCCATGTCCTCACTCTGAAGAGCGGGCGACTCTGTACTAGATGGAGTGAGAAACTGATTAGACATGCAAGAAATCGCTGGATGTGGTGTGAATCGCGTTTTGTGGTTTCCCATGAGGTATGCCTATTATCGACTGCGGTTGTCATCGAAAAGGAAACCTCAACAGCAAACGTGCTAGTGAAGTTAGATAATCCAAAAAAAAAACATGAATATTCTTCAATAAAAGTCTGTTTTCGTTATAAATAAATATTGAGTATTTTCGCAGACTCTAGAAGAAGCGATGCACTTACCTTGGTGGCGACTGCCTGAGACAGCATTGGATACTGCCATGGAGCAGTTCTTCATCGATCACCACAACCCTGCGCTTCCATACCACGAGGTTCCACAGTTCAGGTGATGTTTATTATAATATTTTATTATTTACAATACTACGATAGGTGAGTATGATAGGGAAAATTGCTATCTAAAAATCGGATTATTATAAATAAGCCTTTATTTATTTCGCAAGCATTTCTTAAATGATCTGCAAGCAAACCGCATGCAAAAGGTTTGTTGATAGAGTTATGACGTCACGCGTCGATGGCACGTACACGGAAGCTTTGCTATCGGCACTGAACAGACAAGAAATTAGAAGTAAGTAAGAAGGAAAGAGTTTTATACTCACCACCGTGAGCAAGGTGGTTTTGTTGAATGCGGAGTCGTGACTTGTATTAGTAATTATGGAGTGTAGAAGTAAGGAATACCAACTCCCATAGTAGAATAGTTGGAAAAGTGGCCTTCTGTAAGCAGTAAATAACAGTTCAAAAACTCTTCACAACAGTTTGACGGTTTGAAGTGTGCTGCTAAACTGCTCAGGAACTCTAAAATCTAAAATAATTTTATTT